>QJPP01000491.1:0-600000 GCA_003996215.1 Jaltomata sinuosa | reverse complement strand
AATTGATTGTGTTTTCATAGGATATGCTACAAATAGTAAAGCATATCGATTTCTGGTCCATAAATTAGAAAATCCCGACATTCATGTGAATACGGTAATTGAATCAGATAATGCTGAATTTTTTGAAACCATATATCTGTATAAAAGGGAATGTGAGTTGTCTAACGAAAGATCTAAAAGACCTCAGGAAGAAACAACGGAAAATGATCTTGATGAGGAAAATCCAAGACGTAGCAAACGTCAAAGGACCTCTACTTCCTTTGGACCAGAATTTCTGACATTCTTGTTAGAAAATGAGCCTCAAACTTTTAAAGAAGCAATGACTTCTTCAGAAGATCAATATTGGAAAGAAGCAGTCAATAGTGAGATTGAATCCATAATGAACAATCATACGTGGGAATTGATTGATCTTCCTCCAGAAAATAAACCTTTAGGTTCTAAATGAATTTTCAAAAGGAAAATAAAAGATGATGGTACTATTGACAAATATAAAGCAAGACTTGTAGTCAAAATATTTAGACAATATGAAGGTATCGATTACTTTGACACGTACTCACCGGTAACAAGAATTACATCAATTCGAGTGTTAATAGCTTTAGCCGCTGTGTACGGTCTTCAAATTCATCAAATAGATTTAAAAAAAGCCTTCTTAAATGGAGATTTAGAGGAAAAAATCTACATGGAACAACCCGAAGGGTTCGTGGTTCCTGAAAATGAAAAGAAGGTATGTCGGCTTGTTAAATCCTTTTATGGACTAAAACAAGCACCCAAACAATGGCATACGAAATTTGACCATACAATATTGTCAGCTGGCTTCAAAATTAACGAGTGTGACAAATGCGTTTATATTAAGAACACTCCGAATCAAGTAGTCATTGTTTGTCTGTATGTGGAAAATATGTTGATAATGAGTAACAACATTGCTAACATAAATGTTATAAAGCACATGCTTACTAGTAAGTTTGATATGAAAGACTTAGGAGTTGCCGATGTGATATTGGGAATTAAGATTCACAAAACTCCTCAATGTCTAACATTGTCTCAATCTCATTATATCCAAATGGTACTTGAAAAATTCAAGTATTTGGACTTCAAAGTCGCAAAAAGACCAATTGATGTGAACCTTGCTCTTGCTAAGAATAAAGGTGAAAGTCATTCTCAATTGGACTATGCTAGAGTGTTGGGAAGTTTGATGTACATCATGAATTGTACACGACCAGATATAGCCTGCGCTATAAGTAAATTGAGTCGATACACAAGTAATCCCAACCAGACTCATTGGATGGCTATGAAACGAATTTTGGGGTATTTGGAACATACTCAAAACTTTGTCTTGCATTACAACAAATATCCAGCGGTCATTGAAGGATATAGTGATGCAAATTGGATCACCGGATCAACTGAAACTAAGTCCACAAGTGGATATATTTTTACCATTGGTGGAGGAGCAGTATCTTAGAAATAATCCAAACAAACCTGTATCGCTCGCTCTACAATGAAGTATGAGTTCATATCTTGGGAAAAGGCCGGTGAAAAAGCTGAATGGCTCCAGAATTTCCTAGAAGACATTCCATTTTGGGCTAAGCCATTGGCTCATATATGCATACATTGCGATAGCCAAGCGGCAATAGGAAGGGTTGGGAGCGTTATGTATAACAGAAAGTCTCATCACATACGACGAAGATATAACACCGTTAGACAACTACCCTCTAGTGGAATTATTACAATCGACTATGTAAAGTCAAGAGATAATGTGTCGGATCCACTTACAAAAGGCCTAACTAGAGAGGTAGTTGAAAGATCATCAAAGGGAATGGGACTATGGCCGAGGACAAATCATCGTGGCGGTAACTCTACCTAGAAAACTGGGGATCCCAAGATCTAGGTTTAAGAAGATCAAACAAAGTCATTGATGACGGTTCAACATTGTCAAAATAACTTTTAAAGGTTCATTCTCGTGATGAGACAATGTTCAGTAACAAGGATAAGGCATTAAGGCTTTTTAATGATTTCTAAGTTTGATACAGGGTATATCAAATGGTGTATCTATGGGATAACATATTTAGGAATCACCTATATAAGAGTGAAGTGAAAGCCACTTCAAGGAGAATCTGGTAAGGCCAGTTCTCTACGGACTTACTAACCAGGCAGTGTTCATGGCTGAAACGAACAAAACAATGAGAACCAAAGATAGTTAAAGGGTTGATTGTGTGACTTATGTTGTCTAGGTATACACCAAAGCTCGATGGTTCAAAGACATCAAGTCTACCGATTGATCGAGTATATTCGATATATGTTCACTACGTAAAGTTCAAAGGAAAACCTACTTATCCAGATGCAATTAATTCTTGCTTTCGAATCACACAGTTTTTCATGCATATATTTTCATGATATAGCCATTCCCCATTCATGTGGGGGATTGTTGGGTTTGTGTTCTTTAAAGAATGAGCTTTAAAGATAAGGTGTGAATTGGGAAATGTGGGTGTAATGTGAATTGAGAAATATGGGGGAACCAAGTGAAGGGAAAATGAAATTAAAGGAAAAGTCATTTCTCCCTCATCGTCGTCGCTCGCTCGGCTTCGGCTTCGGCTTTGGGAATGGCAATGGCAATGACAAATGATGTGATTGATTGATTGATAAAATTTATTTAACTCACAAATAATTTTCCTTTTCTTACACATTAATTTAATTCGCGTGAAATATTATTTTAAAATTCGCGGAATAATTTCCAATAGAAATTCAGAAAGAAACTAGTCCTTCCGAACATACACCAAACCTGTTTCGAATAGGTGTCTTCTTCGAATAGACACCAGACCTGTTCAGAACAGATATTTTTTCTGAACAAGTACCATACCTGTTCCAAAAAGGTCTTTTTCGCACCATTTCAACCCAAACACTTGGCTATAAATATAGAGGATTACCTCATTTTTTCAACATTGGAAAATCTGCATCCTACATATATTTTCTTACAAAAGTTAATCGAGTCTACGTGTGATAGAAGACTGACTCTTTGAGTTCGCTGAAGGTATTGAGGTTTGAGGTACCGCTACATCAATACCAGGTATATCCGTTTTATCCTGGAAGAAAATAATTCACAACCTCGGGTACAGTGAGGAGATTAAATTTCTTAAGGACACACAATGAATTATGTGGTCTCAGATATTTTTATACTTACTCCTTATCCAATTTTAATTACTGTTATTATTCTGGCTTATTTGTTAAACACAGATACCAACAAGCTTAAGGAATTTATATTATTTATTTATTTCTGTGTTCATCTATTTTCTGGATTTGGAGACTGAAAACCTTTCTGATTTTTCTACTCTATTTTAATATTCGATTCAAAGAATATAAAAACTTCATTGAATATTAAATCTGTTTCTGGAAAATTTTATTTGTTTCGAAGAAATAAAATCTTCACCAACTAATATTTTTATTTGTGTTGTTACCAGTAACAAACATGACAGGAACAAAAAGTACCCCAATGGTTGGCACTGCTAGTAACGTAGCCACCTCCAGTCGTTCTGCACCAGCACCGGCTCCGGCAGAAAAGCCCAAAAAGTTCTCTGAAATTGACTTTAAGCACTGGCAACAGAAAATGTTCTTTTACTTGACTACTTTGAGTCTGCAAAGGTTCATTAAGGAAGATGTTTCAGTTATGTCGGTATCAACCTCTGATAATGAACGCTTCTTAGTGACTGAGGTTTGGACGCACTCAGATTTTCTGTGCAAAAACTATATACTAAGCGGGCTGGAGGATGATCTGTACAGTGTGTACAACAACATGAAGACTTCAAGAGAACTGTGGGATGCTTTAGAGAAAAAGTACAAAACAGAAGATGTCGGGTTGAAGAAGTTTATAGTTGCTAAGTTTTTGGACTTCAAGATGGTGGATAGCAAATCTGTTGTTACCCAAGTTCAGGAATTGCAAGTGATTATTCACGATCTCCTTGCTGAAGGTATAAACTTCATTAATACTTTTGTCATAAGTATTAAATATGTTATGAATACTTACATAACCTTTTATGTAGGTTTGGTTGTAAATGATGCGTTTCAAGTGGCAATAATGATTGAGAAGTTGCCTTCCTTATGGAAGGACTTCAAAAATTATTTGAAATACAAACGCAAGGAGATGACACTCGAAGATCTCATTGTTCGATTGAGAATCGAGAAAGATAACAAGACTGCCGAAAAGAAGGCTAGAGGAAACTCATCAATTATGGGAGCAAATATTGTTGAGACTGGTCCAACTAATCCGAAAAAGAGGAAAAATCCATCTTGACCAACCTTGAATACTTGAAAGTATGGGGGTGTTTGGCTAAGGTGCAAGTTCCTAAACCTAAAAGGGTAAAAATAGGACCAAAAACAATTGATTTTGTTTTCATAGGATATGCTACAAATAGTAAAGCATATCGATTTCTGGTCCATAAATTAGAAAATCCCGACATTCATGTGAATACGGTAATTGAATCAGATAATGCTGAATTTTTTGAAACCATATATCCGTATAAAAGAGAATGTAAGTTGTCTAACGAAAGATCTAAAAGACCTCGGGAAGAAACAACAGAAAATGATCTTGATGAGGAAAATCCAAGACGTAGCAAACGTCAAAGGACCTCTACTTCCTTTGGACCAGAATTTCTGACATTCTTGTTAGAAAATGAGCCTCAAACTTTTAAAGAAGCAATGACTTCTTCAGAAGATCAATATTGGAAAGAAGCAGTCAATAGTGAGATTGAATCCATAATGAACAATCATACGTGGGAATTGATTGATCTTCCTCCAGAAAATAAACCTTTAGGTTCTAAATGGATTTTCAAAAGGAAAATAAAAGATGATGGTACTATTGACAAATATAAAGCAAGACTTGTAGTCAAAATATTTAGACAATATGAAGGTATCGATTACTTTGACACGTACTCACCGGTAACAAGAATTACATCAATTCGAGTGTTAATAGCTTTAGCCGCTGTGTACGGTCTTCAAATTCATCAAATGGATTTAAAAAAAGCCTTCTTAAATGGAGATTTAGAGGAAAAAATCTACATGGAACAACCCGAAGGGTTCGTGGTTCCTGAAAATAAAAAGAAGGTATGTCGGCTTGTTAAATCCTTGTATGGACTAAAACAAGCACCCAAACAATGGCATGCGAAATTTGACCATACAATATTGTCAAATGGCTTCAAAATTAACGAGTGTGACAAATGCATTTATATTAAGAACACTCCGAATCAAGTAGTCATTATTTGTATGTATGTGGATGATATGTTGATAATGAGTAACGACATTGCTAACATAAATGCTACAAAGCACATGCTTGCTAGTAAATTTGATATGAAAGACTTAGGAGTTGCCGATGTGATATTGGAAATTAAGATTCGAAAAACTTCTCAAGGTATAGCATTGTCTCAATCTCATTATATCCAAATGGTACTTGAAAAATTCAAGTATTTGGACTTCAAAGTCGCAAAAACACCAATTGATGTGAACCTTGCTCTTGCTAAGAATAAAGGTAAAAGTCATTCTCAATTGGACTATGCTAGAGTGTTGGGAAGTTTGATGTACATCATGAATTGTACACGACCAGATATAGCCTGCGCTATAAGTAAATTTAGTCGATACACAAGTAATCCCAACCAGACTCATTGGATGGCTATGAAACGAGTTTTGGGGTATTTGGAACATACTCAAAACTTTGCCTTGCATTACAACAAATATCCAGCGGTCATTGAAGGATATAGTGATGCAAATTGGATCACCGGATCAACTGAAACTAAGTCCACAAGTGGATATATTTTTACCATTGATGGAGGAGCAGTATCTTGGAAATCATCCAAACAAACCTGTATCGCTCGCTCTACAATGGAGTATGAGTTCATAGCTTGGGAAAAGGCCGGTGAAGAAGCTGAATGGCTCCGAAATTTCCTAGAAGAC
Organism: Jaltomata sinuosa; assembly: GCA_003996215.1. NCBI lineage: Eukaryota > Viridiplantae > Streptophyta > Magnoliopsida > Solanales > Solanaceae > Jaltomata > Jaltomata sinuosa. The sequence continues at coordinate 594,066 of QJPP01000491.1, read as the reverse complement.
ATTCCATTTTGGCCTAAGCCATTGGCTCCTATATGCATACATTGCGATAGCCAAGCGGCAATAGAAAGGGCTGGGAGCATTATGTATAACGGAAAGTCTCGTCACATACGACGAAGACATAACACCGTTAAATAACTACTCTCTAGTGGAATTATCACAATCGACTATGTAAAGTCAAGAGATAATGTGTCGGATCCACTTACAAAAGGCCTAACTAGAGAGGTAGTTGAAAGATCATCAAAGGGAATGGGACTATGGCCGAGGACAAATCATCGTGGCGGTAACTCTACCTAAAAAACTGGAGATCCCAAGATCTAGGTTCAAGGAGATCAAACAAAGTCATTGATGACGATTCAACATTGTTAAAATAACTTTTAAAGGTCCATTCTCGTGATGAGACAATGTTCAGTAACAAGGATAAGGCATTAAGGCTTTTTAATGATTTCTAAGTTTGATACAGGGTATATCAAATGGTGTATCTACAGGATAACATATTTAGGAATCACCTATATAAGTTTGAAGTGGAAGCCGCTTCAAGGAGAATCCGGTAAGGCCAGTTCTCTACGCACTTACGAACCAGGCAGTGTTCATAGTTGAAACGAACAAAACAAAGAGAACCAAAGACAGTTAAAGGGTTGATTGTGTGACTTATGTTGTCTAGGTATACACCAAAGCTCGATGGTTCAAAGACATCAAGTCTACCGATTGACCGAGTATATCCGAATATGTTCACTACGGAAAGTTCAAAGGAAAACCTACTTATCCAGATGCAATTAATCCTTTCTTTCGAATCACACAATTTTTCATGCATATGTTTTCATGATATAGCCATTCCCCATTCATGTGGGGGATTATTGGGAAATGTGGGTGTAATGTGAATTGAGAAATATGGAGGAACCAAGTGAAGGGAAAATGAAATTAAAGGAAAAGTCATTTCTCCCTCATCGTCGTCGCTCGCTCGGCTTCGGCTTATCTATCTTTCTTTTTTCTTTCATATCTATAGTTTAGGATATAAAAACAGACGGTCTCGTATATGAAGAAAGAGATTGTTGATGTTAGTAGACTAATCTATTCATTGGTAGGGCATTTCTTCCTGTGACCGCCTTTCCTACCAAAAAGCTAACCCAACAAAATCCGGGTTTTTTCTAGACTAGACCTTCGGAATTTTTTTAGGGTTCATACATGCATTGATCCGGCTTTGGCAATGGCAATGGCAATGACAAATAATGTGATTGATTGATTGATAAAATTTATTTAACTCACAAATAATTTCCCTTTTCTTAGACATTAATTTAATTCGCGCGAAATATTATTTTAAAATTCGCGTAATAATTTCTAACAGAAATTCAGAAAGAAATTGGTCCTTCTGAACAGACACCAAACCTGTTCCGAACAGGTGTTTTCTTTGAATAGACACCAGACCTGTTCAGAACAGATGTTTCTTCTGAACAGGCACCATACCTGTTCCAAAAAGGTATTTTTCGCACCATTCAACCCAAACTCTTGGCTATAAATATAGAGGATTACCTCATTTTTTCAACCTCGGAAAATCTGCATCCTACATATATTTTCTTCCTATGTTATACTATTCAATTCTCGACGACGAATTGATTTGATAATTCAGATATTAAAGGCTATCTACCCCCCATTCTACCAGCAAACCCTTTCTTTTAGTCGGGCAAGGACTCTCGGTTAGCTATTTTTTTTGTTCTTTGGTCATTTCCGGTAACCTGGTAGATCTACTGAACCTTTTCCAGAAGGGAGTTTCGAAGGGCTGCGAAACTGGTAACCTTAGCCCAGAACTCGATCTACGGCCCCCTCAAGGTTAGGGGCACTCAAAAGCGCCGTTGCCAACGGTGCAATCTATGGTGCCTCCAAGGTCTTACAAAAGTTAATCGAGTCTAAGTGTGATAGAAGACTGACTCTTTGAGTTCGCTGAAGGTATTGAGGTTTGAGGTACCGCTACGTCAATACCATGTATATCCGTTTTATCCTGGGAGAAAATAATTCACAACCTCGGGTACAGTGAGGGGATTAAATTACTTAAAGACACACAGTGAATTATGTGGGCTCAAATATTTTTATACTTACTGTTTATCCAGTTTTAATTACTGTTATTATTCTGACTTATTTGTTGAACACAGATACCAACAAATACTAAATCAAGTGACAAACTAATAAAAAATCATACTACAAATGTAAAAAGTAGTTTAAATAGTGGATAATACAGTAAAAAATATAAGAAACAAAAAAGTCATTTGATGATTATATAATTGATTTTCCATAACATTATAATGATTTTATTATTGGGCATATTCCTTGAGAAATAAATTTACAGTTGAAATATAAAATATAATATGCTCAAATAAATCAAATCATAATTTTTTTAGCAATTCTAATTTTTCACATATGGGTTCATATGCATTTATTTCTATTATCTCTCTTTGTTTTTTTCTTCTGAAATAATCCGCGTATTGCATGAGCACATATACTATTTTTTTTTTAAAAAACTCTACACATAATTAAATTATGACACATAACATGAAGTAAAGAAAATGCCAGTGTGACATATTATTTGATCCATTCACTTTCTTTATTTCTGATCCATTCTTTTTTTTTTTGTTCTTATTTGTCTTTCACTCCAATTTAAGAAAAACAAAATAAAAGAGAGTTAGGGTAAATTATGTCTTCAAAATGATAACGATTTAAACTAATCTGATATTTTAATTGCAAGTTGACAAATGGTGGGAACATTACCAGCTAAGTATGTACTCCTCCCGTTTCAATTTGTTTGACCTATTTTGATTTGGCGCGGAGTTTAAGAAAGTAAAGAAGACTTTTGAATCTTGTGGTTAAAAATTAAAGATATGTCAAATGTACAAAAATGTCCTTTAATCTTGTAGTCTAAAATATGTCATGTGGAACGTTGGAATTGAAAAGTTACTAAAAAAGGAAAAGAGACATTCTTTTTGAAAAGTACTAAAAAGGAAAGTAGGCCAAACAAATTAAAACGGAGGGAGTAATATTTTAGTAAAATATGGATACCCATATTTGCCCATCTTTTTATGGGTTAAATATAGATTGAAGTTCATATTTACCCAACTGAAATATAAGTAGACAAAAAACTCATATGTTTAGGGCCTAATTACTCCCTTAAACACTAGTTTACCTAATTACATTTTTACCACTTTTAAAGCGTCGGATACATCCCCTTTTCATGCTGGTTGTATGTATCTTAGGTACATGGACAACTAATTATGAAAATTTTAATTAATCAAAACTCTTAATATAAGGCGAAAATCAAAGGATGTATCTGTGTTTAATTAAAATAATTTTGTTACTTTTAAAAATAATAAATTTGTTAATTTGATGTATCTATAATCAATTTTGTAGTATATTCAAATACATGTATCTGATGTCAATGATACACATGCGTTCACCAAATTTCATCAAGTGTATCATTTTATATGTATCTAGTATTAATTTCATGTATATTTTAATATGTATCAAGTATTAATTTTATGTATATGTTTATATAAATCTAGTATTAATTTCATGTATATTTTAATATGTATCAAGTATTAATTTCATGTATTTGTTTATATTTATCTAGTATTAAGTTCATGTATTTGTTTATATGTGTCTAATATTAATTTTATATATGTGTTTATATGTATCTAGTATTAATTTCATGTATTTATTTATATGTATCTAATATTAATTTCATGTATGTGTTTATATGTATCTAATATTAATTTGACGTATCCAGTACCAATTTCATACATATTCAAAATACATGTATCCATAATCAATTTCATCTAGTGTATCCAGTATTAGTTTGATGTATGCAATATAAATTTCATATAGTGAATCCAAAATACATGTATCTAATACAAATTGCCCCATCAAAACTTTTGATACATGTTTCTGTACATAGATACATGCTTTAAAAAAGAAGAAGAGAAAGAAGATGATGAAGAAGAAGAAACACAGATCTGATATACAAGCTCAATGTTGTTGATTCATAACAGATCTAATGGAGCAAAAACAATACTTAACATGTGAATCTTTATCCCTTGAATTCAGCCTTATTTATTGTTTGACTGTTACAGGTAAATCTTTTACCATGATTTTGGGTGTTTTAAATTTGGGAGAGCTTAAATTAAAGGATTTGCTTTAGTGATGTATCTGACACAAAGAAAGAAATTACTGATAAGATGTGGTATATTGAGTAATTAAAATAAACTGATAGGAAAAATAGTAAATATGATAGAGAAGTTTTGTTCTTTAGGTAATTTATCCTAATCCAACTAACTAAAATATGAATAAAATGGATGGGTTGCTTTGTAAATATCCAACTAACTAAAATATGGGTAAAATGGGTTGATCTTGTAAATATAGGCTAAAATTGTCACCTCTAATCTAAGCCTCGTATGTACCTGCATATATTTAATTTCATACAGTTTTTCATGAGCTCTAAAACCAAAAGACTACACAATAGATCAATTCTTATTGTAAGTGCAAAATACATTGTTCTTACGAATTAACATACTACAAACGAAGAACATACAATTTCAGCCACAGAGCTATGGCCACAATCAAGAAGACAGCACCATGAAAGACAGACATCGACTCAAGAATTATGAAAACACTTGATAGATAGAGGTTCTTTCTTTATCCAAGCTAGGGTACCAGCCTCATTCAATGTGATTCATTGAGGACCTGCACAAATCACAAAATAATCATCTTTCGTTTTCTAAATAAAATACATTGTAGTATGAAACCCTGCCAAGAAAGGTGTGATCTAGTACATCTTCATCGCAAACCTCAGGTTAAGCAACAAACGCCAAAAGAACCAAAAGGGAAAAACAAATTGCAAAAGAAGAAAACAGTTGGTAATTTTTAAACATCCGTGTCATATTGCTAATTGATAAAGCTTGTCAGAGGAAGGGCTACGCTTATGTAAACTGCTTTTACAGTTTTCCTTTTTACAGACTGCTATTATAATGAATCTCATGATCTGATGATGACTAATACTACTTTGACTGTCAAAAATATTGTGATTTTTCAGTTCTTCCATCTCAGTATATGGAAGATGGAGAACTGTTGGAGAATATATTCCATGAGTACCAATTACCAAAATAAAGTGCCAAGGCGAATAGCTGAGCATCACCATCCACATTACAAACAGCAACATTCTGTTTCAAGGACCACATTTGGTGTAATGCATGGACAGAAATCCCTGCTCCCATTCAACTTATACTGTATGGCTATGAAAAATGGGATAGCAGAGTAGGGGGTTGCGGAAATCTCTAAAAAGTATGAACTAGAAATTAACCAATCTAATTAAGGTCAGGGAAAGATTTAACTGACCTGTCAACGGAAGCTTCACATCCAGTTGCAATCAGAGATCAGGAGGGAATATGGAAAGCTTGAACCCAATGTTTTTAGTCCCTTCTTGAGTTTGCTTTTCTTTTTTGGCTTGTATTTGCCGTGCAGATATTGCTGCTGTTTTGGTGGAATTTTGCAACTCCATCACTTGGAAGCTACGTATATCAGCTAGGCCAATGGGAATTTCCTTAAGTTTATCACAGGAGATGAGAACAAGATGCTTAAGTCTTGGAAAGTCATCACCTGATGCTTTCCAAGAAGCTAAGTTTGTCCTTTCAATCCACAACACCAGTAGGGAACAAAAACCTCCAGCAGACTCCCAGCACTCTCCCGTAAACCCATTTTCTTTCATCTTCAGGACTTCAAGGTGTTCCAACTGCCCCAATATAGACATATCTTTCCACTCCAACCAGGTGTCTAATAAAGTCAGCTTCCTCAACTTTGTTGGAAATATATATGCAGGTGGAAGGCATAACTTTCCTGTTTGATTACTATCATTTATCAGCTTCAAGTTTTCAAGGTATTCTAGCCTCTTAACATTTTTTAACGACGCAGCAGACTTATTATCAAGAAGCACAGCTATTTTCCCACGAATTCCCAGCTTTTTCAGGTTTGGAGTCCTTGCAAACACTTCTTCTGTGCAGCTTTCGGGAGAAATTGTGGAGAGAGTTTGCAGGCTTTGATTTACCAAAGTAACTTTACTACTTTTTGGAGCAACAGGCACAGGCAATTTAGCAGAAGAGTTAGTGTGCAGATGCCTTAGTCGTTCCATATTCCATATGTTTGCTTGAATATCAAGAGTGCGTTGTTGCGTGTTAATTATGAGGGTTTGGATGTTCCAAAGTTCTCCCATGAGTTTAGGAACCATCTTGATTGAGTCAGATGAGAAAGCAACATACCTCAAATGATATAACTGGTAAAACTCCTTGGAAAAGCGACTGAAGTTGATGGATTCTACATCCAAAACCCTTAGCAACGGAAAGCCTTTTGGTATGGTTGGGATGTCAGCAGATGGCATCTCAACCTTTTTTGAAGAAAAAGATAAGAATGACCTGACATGTTCACCTGAGGGTTTTGTACAGATAAAATCCAAAACTGAGGAATGAATGCATAAGCGACGGTAGGTGGATAGTTCTCGTTTTCCAGGAAAATATTGCTCAGATCCTAGCTTTATTTCTTGGAAAAGATTTTCTTCCTTCATAGCTTCTTGCCTGCAAAACTCGTGCAACATATCATGAAGACGACATGTTTTGATTTGACCATCAGATGTTCTTTCCATTACCATCACTAGATTCCTGTTGATGAGATCATTCAAGTTGTCCTCTCCTTTACACTCAAGAGATAAGTGGCCTTTATACTGTATGAATCCTTCTGCAATCCACAAACGGATTAACTTCCAAGCAGGGATTTGAAAGCCTCCGGGAAATGCACCGCAATATAAAAAGCATGCTTTCAAGTCATAAGGCAAACGATCATAACTCATTTGCACCAGTTTGTTACAATTCTCGGGTTGATCTCTATTTATGAGGTGTTCACCCACACTCTCATCCACTTGTTTCCACTCTCTTGATGTCTTGCCTTTCCCTATTAGTGCTCCTGCAATAACAACAATCGCAAGGGGTAGTCCCTTACATTTTTTTGCTATGCTCTGTCCAGATAGTTCCAATTCAGGAGGACATTTATCCATGTGGAAAACCTTCTTCTCCAGTAAAATCCAACTTTCATTTTCAGTCAGAAATTTTAAATCATGAGGTCTGGGAGTGCATTGTTTAGCGACTTTGGAATCTCGAGTGGTCAACAATACTCGATTGCATTTGTTGTTGTTTGGGAAAGCTATCTTGATACGTTCCCAAGCTTCATCGGACCATACATCATCCAAGACAATCAAGTATTTTCCTCCCTTTCCCAAGAATTCTTGTATTACATCAGCCAAATCCTCCTCGCACAACCCATGATATTGTTTGGTATTTCGAGTGAATTTGCTGATGAAGTTGAGAAATAATTCCCTTCTCCTATATGATTGAGATACATAAACCCAAATACGAGTAAAAAATTCGTACCCAATTTTAGGATGCTTGTAAATTTTATTTGCTAGCGTTGTTTTGCCGAGACCAGGCATACCAACAACTGGAACAACTTCCAGACGATTTGATCCTTGAAGAAGAAGTTTGATTACTTTGTCTGCTTCCTCGTCAAATCCAACCACATCATCTTCCTCTACCACTGGAGGCTTTGAGAATAGCAAAGATAAAGATTAGATATGTGAATTTCATAAAAACAAAGGCAACCAAAATGTTAGGTTATGTATTTGTGATAGTTAGTTGGTAAAGTAATGGGCAAATAAGCGGATGCTCAATCAGATAGAATATATAGTGACATATTAGGAGGAGCATCCAAGTATAATGTCTTAGTCATTTATTAATAGTGGTACATGTACTCTCCTATTTCAATGCACAGAAAAAGTTGTTAGCTAGGGAGTTGGAGTTGGATTGTACCATTGAATTTATTGATCTTAACCTCTTCTCTTTAGATGCTAACTGACGATGATTTAATTCTCAGTAGATTACTCACTTTCCCCTTTCCCCAATCCAAAAAAAAGAGAGAGAGAGAGAGCGCGCGCGCGCTAGTCACTGGTCACTAGTCACTAGTGATAATTAAGATTTAATGTGATACCTTTCTTTCTTCGACACCTCTGGCAGAAAAATCTTCATCTTGAAGGGCCTGAAGGCCAATGGCATTATTCTGGCGGATGTCTTTGACTTTGTTTCGTATAGCTTTGATCTCTCCAGCTACCTCCCTGACTCTTTTATAATGGGGAAGGTCTAATACCCTGGTTACTCCCTTATCCTTGTGAAGCTTAGCCTCAATAACAAACTTATCAATAGCATCTTCAGCAGAGTTAACAACGGTTCTGATCTTCTTGACCAATTCTTTGAGAACGTCGTTCTCGTTGCGGCACTTGGCAGCTTGCTTGAGGAAGGCGTTGAAATCATTGAGATCTTGAAGCAGACTCTCAGCAGCCTCCTTAACCCCAAGAATCAGCTCCGCGTTGTCCCGCAGCAGCTGCATCAAGTTCTCCACCAGAAATTCCACTGCTACGTTCGCCATTCTCATTAATTAATTGAGGCCTGAGGCCTGAGGGAGGGGAATATATATATATACTTATTGTAATAATGCAAATGATGGGTGTTGACTCCACTTAAGTCATTCTTTTTGAATAACTGACAGCTGTCTTGCTACATGATCCATCGACCATTAGCTTCAAAAAAGAAGAGACCCCACAGCAGCTTAGACACTAGTTACAATAATTGCAAGTTGATGTCTTTTGACTGGTCACTTGCCCTGTGCCCGTCTCTTTTCCGCGCAATTGGAAGTAACTACGACGCAATTGCTAGCATATGCTTGCTACTGGATACGAAGAAAACTACAAGATGAAGGTCTACTTTTGAGGCCACACATAAAGCTAGCGTTTTGCCGTACATTCCTTTGAGAAACCAATTTTGGTGAAATTTGTGACCATAATTTTTGAGAAATATATGAAACTTGATTTATACTCATAAATTCTAAAAATTATTAAAAATAATTATAAGTGTGACACAAAACTATTATTTTTATAATGAATTAAATAATATATTTTCTAAAAATCATAATACGATATTTTAATAAAACTACTAATAATATAATTATCAGTTACTATGATTTGTCAAATGACAATTAGTTATGAAGATCCATTGATGCAAAAAAATAAATAATAACAACGATAGTAATTAAGTATTCTTAAATATAATCTTCTCATATTCTACGAACAATCTCTTTAATAAGAAGTGTCTAATGAAAGGTTGAGTAGATAGAATTATAGTTACACTCATAATTGATGGATTTTTTTTTAATAAAATAAACAAAGGGGGAAAGTGCACCAATAGCCGCTTTTATGTCACCATTTAACTAATACCCGATTCATATTTTTTTTGTAAGTTTACCCACTTTCGAGAAGAAGTCAGCCAATCGCATCTGAAGCTTGATAACTTCAGACATTCGCGTATGAAAGTTTGGCCTTGTGAGGGCTAAACATCAGATGTTTTCACCTGATGTTTAGTATGACTTGTAAAAGCAAGGGTTCGGACATTCATGCATACATGATTAAACCATGTGTAAAAATAGGCTGAACTTACAGGCATGTAAGTTTGAAAGTTTTTTTCAAAATATATATATATATATAATCTACTCTAAATAAGCTCAAATTTGAAACATAAATTTCATATATCATAAAGAACAACAATCATCAATTTATCAAAAACACACAAATCTAACAAATTCATTTAACACCCTTTTTAATTTTTTCAAATCTGCACTTCATTCATGCATATTTGACTGAACCAAGTGTAAAAATAGGCTGAACTTTCAGGCATCTAAGCCTGAAATTCTTTTTCAAAAAAATAAATAAATTTAAATTTAAACACCTAAATCTATTCTAAAAAGCTCAAATTTGAAACATAAGTTCCATATATCATAAATAACAAACTTCAATCATCAATTTGTCAATATAATAATAAATTTAACAAACTCATTTAACACCATTTTTTTTTCATATATGTATGTGCTCAGTCATACATGACTGAAACATATGTTAAAAATAACTAAAAAGTTTCAGTCATATGTGTCTGATGCGAAAGCGAAAAAGAAGAATATTATTTTGCCTGAAAGTTGTCTAATATTGAATATTCGTTCAAATATAAACATAAAGTGGGTATTATTTAAAATGGGACGAATAAAATAGGACGTCCCGTGAATTTTTTACATATAAAAGTTTGGAGTAAGTTTTAAGATTTCAAAAGAAACCCAAAACCTAAATTTTGGCCCAAAAATTATTTTTTTCTAGATTTTGGGATCTTGTATTTTTGTCAAAACTTGAAAAAATTTATGACCAAACAAATTTTCTCAAAAACTATTTGCACTATCTATGACCAAACGGATTCAAAAACACTTGAGGTCATGAATGTCCTGTGTCCGAATTTTGAAAATTATGTTAAATTTGAAATCTTTAAAATGCGAGAATATTTAAAACATATTGTCCATGAAAATATATATGTACCAACCTATTGAAAGTTATTTAAGATAAGAATTCTAAGGTCAAACCAAGTTGGAAACTATACGATGAATTACAGTTTCGAACGTGCACACACAAATTCTAACTTCAAACGATCCCTACTCCCCAAAGTATCACGAGTTAGTCTCTACATAATGTATCAAATCAAAGCCCTTTGAATTTGGTGTGTTACAGATTCTTATATTAGTTGGATTATCCTATATTTTTCGTGTAGAGGTGAATCTAGAATTTTTGAAATATGGGTGCACTACTAATAAAAGAAGGAAAACAAATTAAGTGGGAATTGTTGTAAAATGATAGTAGTCGATGCCCATGTGGCTAATCCATGATCATCCACTATAGCTACTACTATTTGGCCAAGTATTACTTGCTACTGTAGCAAGATTTGTGCCCAAGTTTTAAGACTTATATATAGTCTTGGAGTCGTTTGGTAGCCGGATATGAATGAAATATACTGGGATTAACTTTTGAGCTTAAATTTATACCATGTTTGGTTTGAGGTATTAATTATACCCAGGATAAAATTACTAGCGAATGGGATTAGATACCCCAGTAGTCCTAGCCGTAAACGATGGATACTAGGCGCTGTGAATCTATCTTCCGGGGCATACGGCGATTCTTTCACGACCTGGGGTGTTAATTTACCTACTAAAATATCACCCGTCTCTACCCAAGATCCCAGCATCACATTCCACAATCCTGGATTATATTATACCATCTCCTAGGTGGTATAACGAATACCAATATAAGTTATCCTTGGATAATATCATCAAATGACCATCTTACCCTTGAATTCAATTCACTGATAATAAATTTAGCTTCTGTTTCTACAATTTTTAATTTCTATGTGTCCGATTTTAATTTTAGTTTTTGCAAAGATTTTGGGTATAGTATTTTCTGCACTTTTTTTTTTGCAATTTTTTGCACATTGCATATTTTTGCTTTTTTTGTTCTTGTCTTTTCTGCATAGTTTATGCCTTTTTTGCATAGTTTTTACACTTGTTTTGCATTTTCGGCATAATTTTTACATTTTCTGCATATATCTTACACCTTTTTTGTATTTTCTATATAGTTTTTACATTTTTATTTGTATTTTCTGCACTTTTTTGTATTTTTCTGCTCAATTTTTGGAACTTATGCACAATTTTTGTTTTTTTTCCATAGTTTATAAAGGCTTGAACTGATTCATGAGTAGAGTAATTATTTGACTAAAATATATTTAAGAATGCATTTAATTTTTTTGTTTTAGTAACTTAAGTGATAGTTTAATTCTTATGTTTGAGTATAAATATTTATATCTAAGCCATTGGAATATCAAGGTTAAAATTGAAAACAAAATATTTATTCAACTTCAAGCCAAACACATGTTTTGAATTATACATAATATATCTCATCTTTAATCCAATGTACCAAACAAAAGACTAGAACTAAATAATCCAGGGATTATTTAGTCTCAAAATTATAATTTCAGGACTATAATTCCAGTATAACTTTGACCGTGTACCAAACGACCCCTTAGTATTTGGTTGTAAGAGGAGATATTAGAAAATAAAAGAAAGAATACTTTCCTCTTTATCACTCTCTCTATCTCTTTCCCTGCTAGTTAAGTTTTATTTATTTTATAACACGTTATCAACACGAATCTCTAACCAGTAAAATTATATATATCTACAAATTTGTTCTACGTCAGATTAGAGGTGATTATAGCATTTGGATTGCTCATCGTGGTGAGAGAGATAATTTTTTTTTTTTTAAAGAAGGGTATTATTTGAAATATTTCTTAAATCGATTCTGGCAGAGAACAAGCATGTGTCAGGTAAGTTGAAAGCTTAAGTTTTAATTCTTTTTTTCATCTTATTTGTTCGATGAAATTCATAGTACAAATGATCCTTAAACATTTATCACAAGTTAAATACTTGTAAGCAGTAGTATATTCATATGAGTGAAAATGACAATCACATGAGATATGTGGTTATGTTAATTTATACCATTAAAAACATACTTGTAAGCAGTAGTATATTCATATGAGTGAAAATGACAATCACATGAGATATGTGGTTATGTTAATTTATACCATTAAAAACCAGACAGGAATAAAATAAGCTCACAATATTTATAGCACACGGAAGAAATTTCTTTATTGAAGTTATTTTCTTGTTTCTTTGATAGAACACATTATGATTGCTAATTAAATATGAAAGCAGAGCATATTCTAAATAGGGTAAATATTTTCTTGTGGTAATATTATTGTGTTATATACAACTGACGTTAGGCTAAGGATGAGCTAACTTCAAAGATAGTGGGACTCTAAGAAGACATTCAATGTTGCTTTTATTTGTAATTTTATTTATGTTTATAATTTACCTTTTGAAATAGTAATATTTCTAAAAAGGATTACGACACTAACTTTATGATTCACTTAAACTCTAATAGAGTTTATAAAAAAAAAATGTTCGACCACAAGAATGGTTGTATTTCATATATGTCATGATCCGATTTCTCAGGTCATGATGGCATCTACAATCTCTCTGTAGGCGTACCAATTTTCCTAGCCCGGAACAGTTAGTAATGTGCCACTAATGAGGCGAAGCACGTACAAAAAAGAGTGATAAGCAGAAGAATACAAAGAAGACATAAAAGGGAAGACAACCTGAAAGCTAAACCATTCCACGACCTGGTATCATAGTATAGAAGCCACTACTACATATACAAAGTACAAGAGGGTACAAAAATAAGAATATACAACTGTCTCTGAATAGCAAAAGAGTACATAGTACAAAAAAAGAGATAGAGTCAAGCCCCGGCCGCCAGGAGCTCACCCTACGTCACAGATGTCCAAAACTCCACGAGTCTGCGCGATCAACAACGATAGCTCACATTAGGATTTGCACCAGGAAGATGCAGAAGTGTAGTATGAGCACCAATTGCAAAGCAACGGGTACCAAGTAGGCATCATAAACCGACTGAGCATATATAAAATATAAAAGCAGTAAAAAGCAGATAAGAAAGAAGTAGTCACAGAAGCAAACAGAGGAAAACACATGGAAGCTAGCCACAGATAAGAGGCAAGGAGAATACAAGTACACTATACTAGCCACAGAATATATATCATAGACCACAGGTGAAAGAGTAGAGAACGCACCTGGATCCTTGCAACAACAATATATACATAGAGTTTAAGAACATGGTGGTATACTCAAATAAAGGGAAAGAAGGAAAGCAACTAAACATAATCATGCTAGCAATAAAACTCACTAGGTAAGGATAACAATAAGTAGCATGTACTACAATAAGAGCGGGTAAGATAATATACCTACAATCCCAATGGGTGCCCATACACCCGAAGAATACATACAAGTGAAAACAAACTCTCCGACATCCCATACTACCGGAGCGTACACTCAACAAATAGCAAACAAGAGTGGAACCATGCAAACAAGGTGTGATATGATATGAAATGACAGGTGGTACCGTATGCACCTTCTCCGGCGCCCGTAGGCCCAGCAGGTAGGACCCATGTAAGGCTTTCCCCATATACCTCTACTCTCCCGTATACCCCTCTTCTGACACTCTCAGCCCATAGCCTCTAGTCCAGATCGGTAAGGTCCATGGAGGTCTCTGAGACCACATACAAACTCTCAATGTCTCAATATGTGTGCCCAGACTCTATCTAGGTCTACAATCAGTAAAAAGTCATGTCTAGCGCTCCGGCCCAGCCGAGCCTAGTATCGTATCAAATCAGTAAAAAACAGGTCTAGCACTCCGGCTCAGTCGAGTCTAGAATCAGTGTTGAAAAATTATTACAAATCTATTTTACTCTAAGAAGATCCATAAAACCAGTTTAAATCTATTTTAAAACTATTTATAACTGAAAATAGGCCCTCGAGGCCATGCAAGATTTAGAAAGCCAGTGATAGTTAGGTCCGCAATCATAATAGTAATAAAAATCAATGTAGAAAACTCTTTTCATTATAATGGTGATATGATCAAACTCAACCAATTGCCCACTAGATCACAATCAACCTACTGGCCCTACACAGGCTCAATCTGCTCTACAACACAGATAACCAGCTCATAAATCATAAATTGATGTCTGAGAATCATGGACAATTCCCAAATTCCACCATCTATGGTCCAAAGGTGCATACAAAGGTCACACATGGCTACAAGGGCTAATACTACAAAATTAGTTCAAATACTAAAACAAATATATAAAATAAGACGGATAGAAGGAAAGCGGACAAGGTCTAGGATGCCAACCTAGTAAACCCAACCCAAACATGCTAGATAGTACAATTATATCCTATATAAGCAAAGTCTAAGGTGGGTAAGTCGTAACCTACCTGGCGTCTGATGAATAGCTGCTGGGAAGCCATCACCCGAGCCCAAACTGCTCCGAGAAGCCCCGAGTAGCAATCACACTATCAATAACATAATCTATTCATCCATACGAAGCTAATGACACCCATAATTCTAATATTTTAGCCAGGTCAAAATTCAGGTCAAAAGCAGGCCCATGGGCCTTATAATCAGAAACCAGAATTGAAGTTTACCACGAGATTTCCAACATAGCCAAGAAAGCATGCTTGAAGTTTGAGCCCAATTCGGGCAAGAAAAGGGCCTAAAACAGCCTGGAGATGAAGAGGGATCAAAATACAAAAACTTTACATAATCAAGAATAAAAATAGAGAATTACGTACCACGGAGAGAGAACAAGGTCCACGAGGTAAAATATGCGTCTCAACGAATGATAAATCCCCAACCAGCAGCTACAACACAAGAATTTACCCCAAGATAAGCTAGGAACCAACCATGGAAGCTTAGCCATGGCTACGGAGAATTGGAGGAGAGGGACTTACCAAAGCAAGGAAGAAAATGATGAAATCCTCCAATTGACGAATTCCCAGGGCTAGAATATGATTTTGCACAAGAATTAGGTGAGGGAAAAGGTTTAGAGTGAGAGGGAAATGAGGAAATGGGGCTGAAAAATCAAAGGAACATACTTTTATAGTGTAGGTCATAGACCAGCGCGATCGCGCTAAAGAAGCAACACGAGCACCTGTGCAATTACGGTGCCCAGGCGCGATGGCGCTAAAGGGGAAAAGATCTAGGGGCGCAATCATGGTGACCCAGTGCAATTGCCCTGAGCACTGCTCAGTTGCAGAAAATATGCAATTTTTGAAACACTCCTCCGTAGGTTCTGGGCACAATCAAAACCCGATACACGCAAACCAAACATGTAACTAGAGTGGAAACGGTGTTTCGAACTTAACGAAATTAACAAAACTTCCATACAAGGTCGTTTCAATAATATGTTGACCCAAGTCAACTCAAGCTAATTCCAACCAACCACCCAAAATAATCCCGACTCATCCGGGACCCGAACCAACCACCTACCTAATCCAAACTCGACATTCCAGAGCTGATGGAATCATCAGATCTCGAATCTGATGCTGTGATCATCGAAAGTTGATCAAAGTCAAATTTCCAACCTAAACTGGACTAAAATCTCAAAAAGTGAGATAAAACTATATCGGAAGTTCTCAGGCCCCCACTAAAGGTCAAACTAGACCAAAATTCACGTTCTGGAGCTAACAGAACTATTGGAATTCTATTCTGAACACTCTAGCTATGAATGTTGACTAAAGTCAATGATTTCCAAAGTTAAAGCTCTAAAATAGGGAAATAGTCATAACAACCTAATGAATGGCTCGGGCACCAATTCCTCGGTCCCAACAAGTCATAAATGGCTTGGGGCTGCTACAAGTAGGCTCTAAAAGTATAAAGAAAGTGAAAACACGGGGATGAATGGAAGGGTCATTACATCATCCACTACTAAAAAAGACTTCCATCCTCGAAAGTCAAGAATGAGGGAGTACCTAAAGGCTCAAACAACTGTGGATACTGAGCCCACATCTCTCTCTCGGTCTCCCAGGTAGACTGCTTGACCCAATGATGCCTCCACTAGACCTTAACCATAAGAATGTCTCTAGACCTCAATCTCCTGACATCTCTGGCTAGAATAGCTACTGTCTCCTCAACAAAAGCCAACCTCTCAACCAACTGAATCGACTCCCACTGCAACACATATGACTCATTGATGCATCCAAATTATACCTCTTTTTAGAAGCGTAAGCGGTCGCTGTTCAAATATAGAACCCAACGAAGGTTGGGGTCGATCCCATAGGAAATATGGTAGGACTATAGATGATTAGCGTTTACTTGCGCTGTTAGCCATTTATTTTCCTCGAAGGGGGGGGGGGGTTGAGTAACAAATATTAAACGTAACTTAGATTCATAATAAGTAACAAGTAACAGTTTCAATAGTTGTTATCAATAAGGCAAGCGACTAGGGTAGTGTTCCCCATGAGATCATAACTTAGTAAAGCGTTGTACTTAGTAACCTAGCTTGGTGCTTAGCATGCAGAATCGGTAAGTTACGTTCACCTAAATAGTTGGTCCCTCAGATAGATGAATTTCACCACACACCTTGGTCCGGCCGTGGGTGTATGATTTATGTCCCTTACCCTGGATACCAGATTAGCTATTCCCGGATAAGGTCAAGCTATTAGATGAGGGTTGGTAGCCCCAAATCTCTATTGCTGAACAACCCTTTTCCCATTCATTACCCCCTTGGTCCGGCAAGTAAAGATAAGGAGAGTTCTAATATTGTACACTGTTAAAAAGCAATCAATACAAAAGGAAGAACAATACATGCATAAACACTGCCTTAGAATTACCAAGTACTTTGCCTACTTCGTTAATCCTTCATGGTTCTTACAACCCTAGTTGTGGATTTAGCTACTCATATTCATAAGTATACGATCAGAAGTTGTTGAAGAAATCATGAGCATATACTTACAAGAAGAGGTGAAGAAATCCAGAATCTTGGATAAATCTCAAGAACACTTCAATAATTCAAGAGCAAACTTTAATTCCCAAGAATTTATGTTATGGCTGTCTCCAAAACACAAACAAAACGTAATAATAGTAGACAATGTCAGGAACCCTAACATAAAACCTAAGAGGAAGTATTTATTGACAAAAAAGACCAAATCCTAACTGTTCTAGGATTGACTGGATACGAAACTTCCGACGGGATGCCCCACGGGCCATCGTGGATGTGACGGGCATCGTGAGTGCCTGTCGGGCTTCCTTAAGGTTGAGTTCCAACTTTGCTTCCTTGTTTCCATGGGTTGCTATGATGGGACATCTTAGTTGCCACACCCATTTTAGTTTCCCATTGACTACACTTGGCTCCTCCATATCTTCGCTGCCTTATTTCCATGGGCGGCTGTGATGGGGCATAGTGGCTATTGTAGGCGTCGTGGTATCCTGTCAGCCTAAATGCCTTAGCTTCTCAGCTTTGCTGAATCATTCCTACGGGCTCTGCGACATCTCATCATATCTCCCATGGGCGTCGTGGCAGCCCGTCAGACTGAGTTATGCCTGGTATTCTTGCTGCCTTATTTAGACGCCTTCTCCCACGGGCCATTGTGGATGCGACGCCCGTGGGGCTTGACTTTTTGCCCAGAAATCTACAACACTTTGGTATTTTCATATTTTTAATACTTTTCCCTATACATGCAACAAACGACATCAAATCCAATAAAATGTACTTAAGAACTCCCAAAAATCCTTAGTTTTAGGCGTCAAAAGTGCTGTGAAATCCCGGCACATCAACACCCTCAACTTAGAATGTTTGCTTGTCCTCAAGCAACAAACAAAAACAAAAACTAAGACGATGCTAAAGTAAAAGGAAACCAGAAACTATAGCAGCTACATGATTCATTTATCTCTCAAATCTCAGAATAGTACCTACTCCTTAACAACTCAAAAAACCAGTGCATGTAATCAAGTTATCAAAGCAACATAAGACGGATCCATGAATGACAACAATATATTCATGAGTAAGCTGGCATACAAAGGCAGACATTCTAACCAAATAATTAGCAATCGCAGTCCACTCTAGTGCCCTCACAACAAAGAAGTTTCGATCATACAAAATATCAATTTAACACACAGGGACTAGGAACACGCTCACTCTCACAAGAAAGTTTAAGCTGTACATGCACAATACCATAGGCCTGCCCTTATCTTCTTTGTCTTGGCTTTAAAACAGTTCGATTAGGATCACTATAGGACTTTGTTAAGCTTGTAATGTAGACTTTGGGACGGGAATGGTATATTTGGGTAAATAGTGACTATTCGCTCCTTGAGACTACAATTACTTCTTTATTTTCTCCACCTTTTCAGACCTTACAGTTATCCTCCCGTATTCTCCCTTCTTTTATCAAACTTCGGGTGTGGCTTTTATTATATTCTTGCACTTTTTCATGCATCATTTTTTTTTCTTTCTTTTCTTTTGTAGCATACAAACCACACCCGCTAGTCTTCTTTTTAATACTAACCCGATCTTTTCACACCCACACTTCCTACTCACCCCTACAGTAGCCACCCTCAACTTAGGCTTTTAGCCTGATTTGAGGTGCACAATGTCCAAGGAGGGACCAGGGCCAAAACAATAATTTATAGGAAAAAGGGAAGGTGAACACGATAACAACAAAAAGGTTCAGCTTTTAGGCTCAAATTCTGGGATCAAAGGGATTCAGTTTTTATTTGGTAAGTCATTTGGCTAGAGTGGACTAATTCAAAAATGGACTATGATCATATCCTAACCAAACCATTCTACAACCACAACAAGACTAACCAGACAAGTTCTAGATTAGCAGTACAACAAGAACAGATACTAAGCAGCTCACTTCACACATGGCACCGAGTTTAGACTATAGATTAGCTAACTACCGGTTCATGCTTTAGCTTAAGCTACTCATCTCAGTTATATACATACTGTCATTTACAGATCCATCAAGGTCAGTTCTAACACTTTATTGCATAAAAAATTGGAGGGGTCTCCATTTTTTTACACAGAATTTCTTCAAAAATCAGAACATGGCTGCATTTAGTTCCTAATTTACTTCTACAAACACACATCCTATACAAAATATGCCGGTTCAACAGAAATTAAAAAGTTCTCAGGGAAAGAACACAAGCAAGAAAACCCCAAGGACGTGGGTATCATATAGATACCCTCATGGGTTACCTCCCATGCAACGCTTGATTTAACGTCGCGGCATGACGCGAGTGTTTTGGCTACTCAGTTTTCACCAAAACACTCTACAAAAAAATGGATGACCACAGCTGCCCCTACCCCATCTAAAAGGTAGTGCATTTTCCCCAATTCACTAAAAAATAACCAACTGTGGGATACAAGGCATACCTATGGCGCCTAAGCGCGGTCATCTGGTGTAGCTATAGTTGGGCCTACTGGATTGGTGCCCACATATTTCTCAATATTAGAGGTTGCCTCTACAGTCCTCTCAACAGTAGACACTGCCTGAGCAACATCAACAATACTAACTCCCATAATGAGGTTTGAAGAAGGTATATCAGGAATGCTAGCAACATCACTAGCTGAACCACCCATTCCAACGGCATCAACCTCGATCTGTTGCATAGCTAGGGACTCCTTTGTTGCCCGCTCTAAATCTTTCTTAGCTCTCTTCTCGACTCTCTCCTTTCTCTTCTTTTGAGACTTTGGGCTAAGAGGCGCATCATCTGCTCGAACATGCTTTTCTTTTTGCTTCCTCTTTTTGGTGTGCTCAGAGGGACTAGGAGGTAATTCAACCTCTTTTTCCCTTTCTGGGTCAGCCGGTCGAAGCTCAGGGTCTACAAAGTACCATAAGTCAAGCGTTGGCTCTGATGTAATTTGTG
This sequence comes from Jaltomata sinuosa, assembly GCA_003996215.1. Taxonomy (NCBI): domain Eukaryota; kingdom Viridiplantae; phylum Streptophyta; class Magnoliopsida; order Solanales; family Solanaceae; genus Jaltomata; species Jaltomata sinuosa. Next base: position 573,794 of record QJPP01000491.1, on the reverse strand, counting down.
GAAGACTACTGGAGCCTTAGCTTGAGAAGCTAGGCGACTCTTCAACCCATCCACATCGATCCTAAGCTCCGCTATCTGCTGCTTTAGTTCTGTAAGCTCAACTGCGCCAATTTTGTGCAACTTCTCATCAACCCTATTTTCTAATGCGTCAATTCGGTCATTCACATTAATAAACAGTGCTATGGCTCTTCGGATTGAGGCATCAATTATCGGCTGAAATTGCAAAGCAAACTTTTTCATTTGTTCCTTCAACTCAATGGTCCTCTGAACTGTATTGGCAAAATTTGCCGGATGAAAAGCAAATATTGAATCAATTTCCTCCATTGGAGGTGCAACAAAAGAGGATGGCCCAGCAATAGTGTGCTTAGTTTGGCTACCCTATAGGGTGGGTAAAGTAGTAGTGGACAGTGTCACCTCCGGAGTCGGTACATGTGCCTCTAGGGTGAGAGCAAGTGGTTCTGAAGTACCTCTCAAACCCATAACTCTGTTTTATCCTTGGACCTCTGGGGATGATATGTCCGGTAGGCTCGCTCCGCATGATCAATACCCGCATATTTTGGGACATCAGCTTCGTCACACAATTCAATTATCAGGCATGGAAATGGATAGTATGAACTGATCTTGGTGACTCTGTCCCGGATTTCTTCAGCAATAATGTGCCCAAAGTTTAGATTGTACTTGGACATTAGACTAGCCACTAGAATGGCCCATTCAAGAGTCAACTAATTGTCGCCACCCGTCGGCATGAGCCGGAGTCACACTAGAATTTGGCCTCAAATAATAGCGAAGCCTTTGTGATTTGTGGCTTGTCCTGGTCGAGCCACTTTGGTGTCCCGGTCGTTGTAAGATTCTTAGCCAACCATTTTGTCTGCTTTAGTTTATTTTTAAACCGGTAGTCATAGTCAAAGGTGTCGGTGGTAACCACAAACTCAAACCCAAAAATAAATATGTTTATGGTTTCAACCGAGATATTAATCGGGATACCTCTTACTGGTATGCTCTCAAGAGCGGGCAAGTCTGCAATCTTCTGGCCTTTTTTGCATCTACTTTCCTTGATGGCCTGATAGTTTGCATAGAAATTCCTCACGAGAGTCGGCTGGTAATCCGAGAGTGGTTTGCTAGTCCAACCCGACTTGTAGTACCGGAAGTATTCATCAAGCTTGGGGAAGTCCTTTAGCTTGAAGGGATCTATCCTCCATTCCTCCACGATAGGACACTTCATGTACCCCTTAGCCGTGGTGGCTAGTCCATAGTCAAATATTTTCTGGGACCCTTTCACCAACCATTTAGTCTTTTCCCGAGTGATTACCCGCATTGTGCTAGGGGATGTCGGAGTGGGTGAAGTAGGCTCCCTTTCCAGAGTAGTGTTCTCGATATCGAATTCAACATCACCTTCCGCATCTTTGGTCGAACTGTGCTCAGTCCCTGATTCATCATTATTTCCTGACTCGGTCTCGGGTTTCATGCCATTAGAAACCTGGGTAGCTAGTTCTTGCCCTCCTTTAGATGGTGAATGAGCATCCATCCCCCTCTTCAGACTGGGGGAAGGAGATACTATCAACTTTCTTTTGGTTGCCTTGACGAGGGGAGTATTGTCTGAGTCACTCTTCTCGACTTCAGAATCGCTTTGATCCTTTAGTCGAGACTTGACTGATGTCTCCTTTGCTTTTCAAGCCCCCTGCATCGTAGTGGTGTTTTTGGTTCCATTTAGTACCTGCAGGTAAACACCGTTAGAAACCGAAACAAAAATCAAAGACCAGAAAAATTTGACACTTAAAAAATTTTCAAGAAATTTGGCCTCCCACGGGAGTGGAGGTCCGACGTCTCGTGGCACAGGGCGTCAGAATGGGACAGAGAACTGTGGAGGCAAATTTATCCTCCCACGACCCTGTGCCACGGGCGCGGGAGGTCTGACGTCCCGTGGGACAGGGCATCGAATCTTAGCAGTGGGATTTTTAAGGACAGCTGTCCTCCCATGGGCTCTTCCCACGGGTGTGGGAGGTCCGACGTCCCACCGGATCGGGCGTCAGATCCGGCTAGAGACCTTTGCAAGCTCTAAACCATTTCCAATTCCCTAACTGATGCCCGTCGTGCCTGAGATGTCCCGTCTTCTGGCCCGTGGGATCACGTTAGGTACAATGACTTTTCTCCCTTATTTGTTCACTTAGCACAATCTTCTCCTTGCCCAAACGCGAAGCATACAACACATATAGGCATAATATCAAACTATCATTCACACCAATCAGACAACCCTAATGCCCATTTTTGTTTAAGTTATACATACACATAATAATTAGGCAAAGTACCACAACTAGGTTCACTTAAACGAATAAAAATTCAAAACAACAGAACCATAGTTGTTGTTTTCAAACATCAAGTGGAAAACGTGAAAAACTACAAAGATGACTTACTTTTTGCTTTGCAATATGCTCTTGAAGAAAGCTTGGTAAGTTGAAAACTTGGTAGACTTTTCCCACTTCGTGTGATTATGATGAGTATATGGGATGCGAGGGTATGATTATATGATGGAGATGATCGTGGGGAGTGATTTGGGGAGTTGAAATCGTGAATTTGGAAGAGGGAATTAGGAAGAGGGAATTAGGAAGAGGGAGAATGAGTGTTTTGACCTTAATTTGATTGAGGTCAAACACTTAAGGGACACGGGGAAAAAGGGAAAGGGATTCCGGGTCGGGTTGGGATGGAGTTTAAGAAACATTAAAAATTGTTGACCTTTTTTGAACGACCTAGATGATGGGCTACGCGATGCCCATGGGGCACGCGATGGCCTATCGTGAAGAACATACCTGGGCGTCTCAGGCTCAACTCCCATGCCCATCGGGGTTACGAAGTCCTGTCATGCAGTGCGTGGGAATGAGCCAGTGGATCCTTCTATGTTTGTTCTTGGCTTCACGCCCAACTTCTATGCCCGTCAAAACCGCGACAGCCCATCATACAGGGCATGGAAATGGGCCAGAAACCAATTTTGTCAACACTTAGAAAATTTTCAGTTGGGATGCCCTAGTCCCACGGGCGTGGCATCTGCAACGGCCCTTCACAGGGCCCGTGGGACCCCTTTTTCTTGCAATTTTGCAATATCTCATCTTGTCACTTCCTGCACATTCAACACACATTAGTTCATGGGTTGCCTCCCATGCAGTGCCTGATTTAACGTCGCAGCACGATGCAGGTTACTTGACTTCTCAGACTTCATCAAGTTTCCTCATGGGTTGCCTCCCATGCAACGCCTGATTTAACATCACGGCATGATGCAAGTTGCTTGATTACTCAGACTTCATCAAGCTCTTTGGGTGGGATGAATTCATTAAGGTTCCAGGCTTCAACTACTTTAAGCTCCTCTGCAGTACCCAAGTATGCTTTGATCCGCTGCCCATTATCCTTGAACCTATTTCCATTATGATTTTTAAGTTTGACGGCCCCGTGAGGAAACACTTGTACTAATTTGAATGGTCCAATCCACTTGGACTTTAACTTGCCAGGAAACAAGAGAAGTCTGGAATTGAAAAGCAGGACCAAGTCACCTGGCTGGAAATTTCTCTTTTCTATCTTCTGGTCATGATACAACTTCATCTTTTCTTTATACAATGCCAAACTCTCATATGCATTCAGGCGGAACTCATCTAACTCATTTAGTTTCCCATGTTGCAACAATGATGCTTCAGATCAGTCTAAGTTCAATTTCTTCAATGCCCACATGGCCTTATGGTCTAGATCAACAGGAAAATGGCACGCCTTTCCAAATACAAGCTGATATGGTGACATACCTATTGGCATCTTGAATGCAGTCTGATATACCCACAAATCATCATCTAGTTTTCGCGACCAATCCTTTCTATTGGCATTGACAGTCTTGGACAGGATTGACTTTATTTCACGGTTGGAGACTTCCACTTGCCCACTAGTCTAGGGATGATAGGGGGTTGCAACATTATGCTTCACTTCATATTTCTCTACTAAAGCACGAAATAGCGTGTTGCAGAAATAAGAACCTCCATGACTAATGATTGTCCTTGGAGTACTTAATCTGGAGAAGATGTTCTTTTTCAAGAATACTGTGACACACTTACCCTCATTGCTGGGAAGCGTAACCTCCTTCACCCACTTTGATAGGTAGTCAACAACCACCAATATGTACCAGTTTCCATTAGACATCACAAATAAGTCCATGATGTCAATACCCTTCACGTCAAACAGCTCAATCACCAGGATGGGATTAAGAGAAAGCTCATGCCTTCTTGATATACCTCCTTCCCTTTGACACCTGCTACAAGCTTTAGCAAAAATCATAGGCGTCTTTTTGAATAGTCGGCTAATAGTAGCCGCATTACAGGATCTTGTGTGCAGTTTGGATACTGCTATGATATTCCCCAACAGGGGATGAATGGCAAGCCTCAAGTATCTCTATCATCTCAACATCCGGCACACATCTACGGATCATGGTATCAGCACACACACAAAACAAGAATGGCTCCTCCCAGAAGTACTTCTTGACATCAGACATGAACTTTCTTCTTTGGTGAACATACATACCAGGAGGCACCAAGTCACTTGCCAAATAGTTGGCAAAATCTAGAAACCATGGAATCAGGTCTTGAGAGGCAGTCAACACTTTCTCGTCCGGAAACCAATCATCAATCTCCTGTGCATCATCAAGATTTAGCATAACTTTTTCCTCTAATCTAGACAAGTGATCTGCTACCTGATTCTCTGTGCCATTCCTGTCCTTGACCTCAAAATCAAACTCTTGCAACACTAACACCCATCTAATCAATCTTGGCTTTGCATCCTTTTTCGCCATGAGGTACCTAAGAGCTGCATGGTCAGTGTGTACAATTACCTTGGTGCCAAGCAAATAAGATCTGAATTTCTCGAATGCAAAGTCCACAACAAGCAACCCCTATTCTGCCACTGTATATTTCTTTTGAGCAGGGTTAAGTGCTTTGCTGGCATAGTAGATGGGATGAAGAATCTTTTTGCGTCTTTGGCCTAGGACTGCTCCTAGCGCCACTCCACTAGCATCGCACATAACCTCAAAAGGCTGAGACCAATCAGGAGAAATAATGATGGGAGCAGAGACCAACTTTTCTTTAAGGGATTTGAATGCATTCAGACATGCATCATCAAACATAAATTTTACCTCCTTCTCTAATAATTTACACAATGGATTTGAAATTTTGGAGAAATCCTTGATAAACCTCCGATAGAACCCAGCATGCCCTAAGAATCTCTGAATCCCCTTCACAGAAACTAGTGCAGGCAATTTTTCAATCACCTCAATCTTAGCTTTGCCAACCTCTATACCCTTCTTGGAGATCCGATGGCCGAGCACTATCCCCTTTTTCACCATGAAATGACACTTCTCCCAATTAAGAACCAAGTTGCATTCTTCACACCTCTTTAGCACACAACTGAGATGAGTCAAACAGTCATCAAAAGAGTTACCAGCCACCAAAAAGTCACCCATGAACACCTTAATAGTGTCCTCCACCATGTCATAGAAAATAGACATCATGCAATGCTGAAATGTCACTGGTGTATTGCATAGACTGAAAGGCATCCTCTTGAAAATGAATGTCCCATATGGACGGGTGAAAGTGGTCTTCTCTTGGTCTTCAGGAGCAATCGAGATCTGATTGTATCCTGAATAACCATCAAGAAAACAATACCATCCTCTACCAGCAAGACGGTCTAACATCTGATCTATGAACGACATCGGGAAATGGTCCTTTTCAGTCCAAGCGTTCAACTTCCTGTAATCCATGCATATGTGCCAGCCTGTGACCGGCCTCATTGGGATCAACTCATTCTTAACATTTGGGACTACAGTAATCCCACCCTTCTTTGGCACACACTGAACATGGCTCACCTACTTTCTGTCCACAATAGGGTAAACTACACCTGCATCCAGCCACTTTATAATCTCCTTCTTGATAACCTCTTGCATAGGCTGATTCAACCTACACTGGTGCTCAATACTCAGAATGCAATCTGGGGCTAGCTGAATCTTATGAGTGCAAATTCCAGGTGGAATTCCAATAATGTCAGCAATGGACCAACCAATGGCCCTTTTAAACTTCCTCAACACAGAAACTAGAGCGTCAACTTTCCCTTCACCTAAGTCTGCAACAATAATAACTGGAAAGGTCTTATTATCTCCTAAGAACACATATCAAAGATGAGATAGAAGCACTTTGAGCTCCAAGACTGGAGGCTCCTCAATAGATGGTCTGACAGGCGGTGTTTGTCTATTCTTCAAGTCCAAATCAAGCTTCTTTAGAGCATAGCTATAGGACCCCATACCTGCAAGTGCTTCAACCATCTCATCATACTCCTCAATATCGTCTCCATAAAAATTCATAATCACAACCACAAGTTCTTCAACACCAACTCTCTCCTAAACAGGCACAATTAGCTGATCCTCATCAACCACATCAATATATGAAACCACACGCTTATCATCATGATGCTTTATCGATTGGCAGACATTAAAAGTAACTACCTTATCATTGAATCTGAACTTCATTTGCCCAGTGTCTAAGTCAACTAACGCGTGTTTAGTGGTAAGGAATAGTCATTCCAAGATGATAGGAACCTCAAAGTCAACCTCGCAGTCAAGGATCACAAAGTTCGCAGGGAAGAAAAAAGTATCAACCTTCACAAGTACATCATAGAGGATTCCTATAGGCCTTTTCACAGTGCGATCTGCCATAAAAAGCCACATTATAGTCAGTTTGGGGGCTCCCAAACTCAACTGATTAAACACTGCTAGTGGCATCAGATTGATACTAGCACCAAGATTACACTATGCTTTAGCAAAATAGAACGCTCCAATTGTGCAAGGAATAGTAAAAGCTCCAGGATCTTTCTTTTTCTGCACCAATGAACGGGAAGCTATTGCACTACAATGGTGCAAATTATCAACTGGCTCAAACCTCACCATTCTCTTCCTAGTCACCAGATCCTTTATGAATTTAGCATATCCAGGCATCTGCTCCAATGCTTCGACTAAAGTAATATTAATTGAAAGTTGTTTCAGCATGGAGATGAACTTGTGAAATTTGTTGTCCTCAACCTTTTTCTTCAATCTATATAGGTAAAGAAGGAGGCAATGTCATGGGCTTCAGACCGGTGGAACCTCTTTGTTCTTTGTTTTCAAATCGGAAGACTTTCTCTCACTTGGCCCTTCACCGCTATCCTTTTCCTCAGACTCGACCGCAATCTCAGCATCATCTTTTTCAGACTTGGTGGCTCATCAACAACTATAGGCATAGGAGGGTCAACAGTCTATTTTCCACTTTGGGTAGTGACAGCCATAACCTGTCAATCATTCTTCAGATTCTAAATAGTGTCACTTGGGAGAGTACCTTTTTGATGCAGGTTTATGCTAGTATTCATCTGGTGCATCTAAGTCTCAAGTTGCTTTATGGCAACAAAATGAGCCTCCACTTTTTGAGTCATACCTGAAAGGTCAACTCTCATCTCTTTCATGCTTGTATCCATAAAATCAACCTTTTGAAATACTTTATTGAGCAGCTCCCTTGTGGATGGTTGTTCAGGTCTATCTTCATGATTTCTAAGAGGGATATACAAAATACTTCTATCGTTCTTGTAGACATCCTTTTTATGCCAGTTACCATCCCTGTCTCTAGCTCTGCTCCTATCTCTGTAGCCGGATCGATTATAGTTGTCATCTCTATCTCTGACCTTGATTTCCTAGGCCAGAGGCCCCAAAACCTACTCCTTGATCATTCAGATAACCAACCTCCTCATCAGATGAGTAATTGTCTAGCCTTGGTGCTTTCCCTTGTGAACCGATGGCTTTCACCTTTTCTACTCCCTCATCTAGGATTTTTTTTGCAATCAACCCAATGCTTGTCTTCAATTCAACAACTTCCTGTCTGATGTCTTGCAAGTCTTAAAGTTTAATGGACTTACAAACTGCATATATACCTGCTGGGCTCTCAGACTCTCTAGTATAACATGCTCTATTGGTCTTGATAACCCTGTCAAGCATCTCAGAAGCTTCAATATACAAATTCTCCATGAAAGCTCCTCCCGTTACAGTGTCAGCCACTGCTTTTGTGTTGGCGTTCAATGCTTTGTAGAAGATCTCCATCAGATGACGTGAAGGAATTCCATGTTTTGGAACTTGTTTCAGCTTTTTATTGAACCTCAACCATGTCTCATATAATGCCTCCGCAGTTAGCTACTTAAAATTGTTGACTTCTTGCTTGAACTGTAACATCCTTGATGGAGGAAAGAACCGATCCAAAAACTGAGTCTTCAACTCATACCATGTGTATATGGAATTATTAGGCAATTCTGTAAGCCACACCGTCGCCTCTCCAGTCAGTGAGAATGGAAACAGTCTCAGTTGAATAGCATCTTGCATCACTTCTAGTCAATTATAAGCTTTGTGAATCCCCACAAAATTCATCACATGTAGATTTGCATCTTCAGTGGGCTTTCCAGCATATAGTCCCTTCAAGTTCAACAACTGGATCATGGTGCTGGTAATGTCAAACTTCATTCTTTCTGGCAGTGGTGGCAATACTATTGGTCCAGTAATGCCCAAATCCTCTACATCATCATTATCATCATGGTAGAAAGGGACATTTCTTGGCTGCTGTATCTGTCGCCCCTTATTTTGCGGCAAATTCCGTCTAGCTGCTGCCTCATCTCTCGCAGCTTGTTGTCGTGCTTTCCTTGCTTGCTCAAGTGCCGTATTTTGAGCTGCGAGGTCTACTGTAATTGTAACATCCCTCGCAATGAGGGCATCTTCTCCTTCCATTTTCCTCTACTCTTCTTCAACCAGCAACTGAGCTGTGATATTTTCTGGCGTCTCATACTCTCCCTCTTTAGCCATGTTTCTTAGAGTTCTAGGGAGTTCAGGATCGTATGGGATCAAGGGATTGCCTTGACTCCTTGTACTGGGCATGCACAAGTGTGCAACTTGCGTAACAAAACAAAAAAATAGAAAAAGTATAATCAGGAAATAAGGACTAATAGTGAAATAAACACAATCTCTCTAATCCTAAACCATATTCCCCGACAATGGCGCCAAAATTTTATTCACCCAAATTACACCTCCTTTTAGAAGCTTAAGCACTCACTGTTCAAATATAGAACCTAACAAAAGTTGGGGTCGATCCCACAAGGAATATTGTAGGACTATAGATGATTAGCATTTACTTGTGCTGTTAGCCATTTATTTCCCTCGAAAGGGGCGGTTTTGATTAACAAATATTAAATGTAACTTAGATTCGTAACAAGTAACAAGTAACAGTTTCAATGGTTGTTATCAATAAGAGACGCGACTAGGGTAGTGTTCCCCATGAAATCATAACTTAGTAAGGCGTTGTACTTAGTAACCTAGTTTGGTGCTTATCATGAAGAATCAGTAAGTTAGGTTCACCTAAATAGTTGGTCCCTCAGATAGATGAATTTCACCACACGCCTTGGTCCGGCCGTGGGTGTATGATTTATGTCCCCTACCCTGGATCACAGATTAGCTATTCCCGGATAAGGTCAAGCTATTAGATGAGGGTTGGTAGCCCCAAATCTCTATTGTTGAATAACCCTTTTCCCATCCATTACCCCCTTGGTCCGGCAAGTAAAGATAAGGCGAGTTCTAATGTTGTACACCGTTAAAAAGCAATCAATGCAAAGGGAAGAATAATACATGCATAAACACCGCCTTAGAATTACCAAGTACTTTGCCTACTTTATTAATCCTTCATGGTTACCACAACCCTAGTTTTGGATTTAGCTACTCATATTCATAAGTGTACGATCAGAAGTTGTTGAAGAAATCATGAGCATATACTTACCAGAAGAGGTGAAGAAATCCAGAATCTTGGATAAATTTCAAGTACACTTCAATAATTCAAGAACAAACTTTAATTCCCAAGAATTTATGTTATGGCTGTCTCCAAAACATAAACAAAACGTAATAATAGTAAACAATGTCGGGAACCCCAAAATAAAACCTAAGGGGAAGTATTTATAGACAAAAAAGACCAAATTCTAACTGTTCTAGATTGAATGGATGCGACACTTCCAATGGGATGCCCCACGGGCCGTCATAGATGCAACGGGCGTCGTGGGTGCCCTTCAGGCTTCCTTAATGTTGAGCTCTAGCTTTGTTGCCTAGTTTCCATGGGCTGTTGCGATGGGACATCTTAGTTCCCACACCCGTCGTAGTTGCCCATTGGCTATACTTGGCTCCTCCACATCTTTGTTGCCTTGTATCCACGAGCGGTTGTGATGGGGCATCGTGGTCACGGGCATCGTGGCATCCCATCAGCCTCAATGCCTTAGCTTCTCAGGTTCACTGGATTATTCCCATGGGCTCTGTGACATCCCGTCGTATCTCCTACCGGCATCATGGCAGCCCGTCAGACTGAGTTATGCCTTGTATTCTTGCTGCCTCATTTAGACGCCTTCTCCCACGGGCTGTCGTGGATGTGATGCCTGTGGGGCATGACTTTTTACCTAGAAATCTACAACACTTTAATATTTTCATCTTTTTAATACTTTACCCTATACATGCAACAAACGACATCAAATCCAACAAAATGTACTTAAGAACTCCCAAAAATCATTAGTTTTAGGCGTCGAAAGTGCCGTGAAATCCCGACACATCACTCATTCGGGACATAGTGCCTCAACATCGATACGTGGAAAATTGGGTGCATAGCTGAAAACATCGGAGGCAAAGATGAATGATAGGCAACACCACCAACTCTTTGAAGGATCTCAAACGGCCCAATGTACCTCGGGCTAAGCTTGCCCCGCCTACCAAATCTTATCACGCCCTTCATGGGAGACACTTGAAGAAACACCAAGTCACCAATACTAACTCTATGTCATGAAGTTTACGATTGGCATAGCTCATCTTCCCACTCTGGGCTGCTTGAAGTCTGTCCTGAATCACCCAGACTCTATCTAAGGAATCATGTAGTAAGTCTATACACTGCGGCCTAGACTCCAAACCATCGAACCAACCCACTAGCGATCTGTAATGCTTACCATATAATGCCTCAGAAGGTGCCATACCAATACTCAAATGGTAGCTATTATTATACGTAAACTCTGCCAAAGGCACATACTGATCCCATAAACCTCTAAAGTCAAGAATACAGGCCCGTAATATGTCCTCCAGGACCTGGATAGTCGTCTCGGATTGGTCATCTGTCTGAGGGTGGAATGTAGTGTTAGGCTGAACCTTTGTACCCATATCTCGCTAAATAGTCCTCCAAAGCTGAGCTGTAAATTTAGTGTTGCTGTCTAAAATGATAGAAGCTGAAACCCCATGCAAACAAATCACCTCTCGGAGATAAATCTGAGCCAACCTCTCTAACTATAGGAAGAACGAACCGGCAAAAAGTGTGCAGACTTTGTTAGACTATCAACAACAACCCAAATAGAGTCAAATCCTCAAGAAGTGTGTGGAAACTATGCCATGAAGTCCATAGTGATCTCTTCCCACTTCCACTCATGAATGGGAAGACTCTACATTAATCCACCAGGCCTCATGTGCTCGAAATTAACTGACTGACAGTTCAAGCACTGAGATACAGACTCTGCTATGTCCTGCTTCATACCACTCCACAAGTAAAGATGTCTCAAATCTCTATACATCTTAGCTGCACTCGGATGGATGAAATATCTGGAATAATGAGCCTCACAGAGAATCAACTAAATCAAATTCCCAACTCTCAGAACACAAAGGTGACCATCAAATATCAACATACCATCAGAATCTAAAGTAGCCTTGCTGGCCTCACCCCACACAACATGATCATGAATATCACATAATCGCTGATCCTCAAACTAACACTGCTGAATCTGATCAACCAGAGTAGAACAAACCTCAACACTGGCATGAACTCTATTGGTATCTGACAAATCAAGTCTAACCAAGTGGCTAGACAAGGACTGGATGTCTAAGGCCAACGGTCGCTCCAAAACTGAAAGAGAAGCCAAGATGCCCATACTCACTGCCTTTCGGCTCAAGGCATCCGCTACCATATTTGCCTTGCTCGGATGGTACAAAATAGTGAAGTCACAGTCCTTTAGTTATTCAATCTATCTTCTCTTCCTAGAGTTTAGCTCTCGTTGACTCGTGATGTACTGAAGGCTATGGTGATTGGTGTAAATCTCAAAGTGAACTCCATGTAAATAGTGCCTGCAGATCTTGAGTGCGAAGACTACCACCACCTACTCCAAGTCATGAGTAAGGTAGTTGATACACCCAAATTACACCTCCTTTAAGAAGCGTAAGTGGTCGCTGATCAAATATAGAACCCAACGAAGGTTGGGGTCGATCCCATAGGGAATATGGTACGACTATGGTCGATTAATGTTTACTCGCGCTCTTAGTCATTTATTTCCCTCTAAAGGTTTTTTTTTTAAAGTAACAAGTTGTAATTGTAACTAGAATTTAACAAAGTAACACGTGACAGTTTTAAGAGTTGTAATCAATGGGAGAGATGACTAGGGCAGTGTTCCCCATGAGATCATAACTTAGTAGGGCGCTGTACTTAGTAAACTAGTTAGGTGCTTAGCATGCAAAATCGATAAGTTAGGTTCAGCTAAATCCTTGGTTTGGCAGATAGATAAATTTCACCACACGCCTTGGTCCAGCCGTGGGTGTATGCTTTGCTAACTCTTACCCTGGATCCCATATTAGCTATTCCCAGACAAGGTCAAGCTATTAGATGAGGGTTAGTAGCCTCAAATCTTCATTTGTTAAACAACGTTTTTCCCATTCGTTACCTCCTTGGTCTGGCAAGTAAGGATAAGGCGAGTTCTAACATTGTGCACCATTAAAAAGCAATCAAAACGAAGGGAAGAACAATACATGCATAAACACCACCCTAGAGTACCAAAGTACTTTGCCTACTTCATTAATCCTTTATGGTTCCCACAACCCTAGTTATGGATTTAGCTACTCATGTTCATAGGTAAACAATAAAGAGTTATTGGTGTGCTCATGATCATATACTTACAATAAGAGATAAAGAAATACGGATTCTTGAATAGATGAACATGGAAATCAAGAACAATGAACTATGAATGTATTCAACTCTCAAAACCAAGAATAAGTTGAGATCACAATATTTCAAATGTGTTTCCTACAAAATATCATGCATAAGGCATAAAATAAAACCTAGGAAAAGTATTTATAGACAATGGAAATCATGTCCTAACAAAACTAGGAAACTGAGCTCAGTAGAGACCACGGGTTGGATGATGACCCATCATTTATAATAACGGTTCATAGTCTTCTGAGGTTAGCCGCGGTCCTGGCTGGTCAACGTCTTCTGACTTGAGAAATTATGGTTGGAACCACGAGTCGTGCTTCTGGATGATGGCTTGTCTCTTGATTCGTGGTTTCTTGGTCCATTTTTGTGCCCTCTGATCAGTGACTACGAGTCACAGAGACGGCCCATACTTTGGAAGTACGACTCGTACACCAATCCGTGCTTCCTGCTACACCTTTTCCCCATCTGCAGTATCTCCATTCTACGAGTCACAAGGATGGGTCATGGTTTGAAACCATGACTCGTAGACTGATTCATCCTTTTGTCCAGCTTTTGCATGGACTCTGATCTTTGGTCTAAGTGTCACAGGGATGGGTCCGTGGTTTTGAACCACAGACCATCAAGTGAGTCATGATTTTCTTCAAGACTTGCACACTTTCTGAACTTTGGACTACGAGTCACAGTGACAGATCAGTGGTTTTGAATCACAGACCGTCAAGTGATCCATCGTCTCTGTAGCTTTCTAGTTTTAGCCCAATTTCCTGCACTTTGTTCTAGGATCCATTCTTCCTGCACACTTAACAAACAACATCAAATTTACCAATTAAAATGCTAACGAACTTGCGAAAATCCTAAGTATCAAGCGTCGAAAGTGATGTATTTTTACGTCACATCAACACCCTCAACTTAAGACTGTTTCTTGTCCTGAAGCGACAACAGAAAACCTTCCTAAAATGATGCTTTAGCAAAAGAAAACCAGGAGCTACGACAATCATATGATTTAGCAATTCAACTCATAACAAGTATCCCCCTCCCTTTTCAATACAAAACCAGTGCATATGTTCCGTTTATCAAGAAAACACAAGAGGATCCATGGATGACATTACGCTATCAATAGATGACCTAGCATACACATGTGAGACTCACACTAATAGTCAGCAATCAAAGTTGCTCTAGTGCCCTCACCACAAGGAAGTCCCAATCGCACAATAACACAGTCAAATTTCAGGGACTGAACTAAAATACTCACAATCTAAAAGATATTCAAGCAATGCGTGCACAATACCATAGGCTTGCCCTTATTTTCTATGCCTCAGCTTTCGAACAATTGGGTTAGGATCACTATAGGACTTTACTCGTCTTGTAACGTAGGCTCGGGGATGAGTATGGTAGATATAGGAAATAGTGACTAAGCCCTTCTTGACGCTACGCTATGTCGCTTTCACTTTTTGGACCAACTCTATTTTTCTTCTCCCTTTTTCTCCCTTTGCTATTTCTTATTTTTCATCAAGTGATGGGTGCGGATTTTGTTTTAGACTCAACTTATTTTTTCACATTTTCTTTTTTTTTTCATTCATTTTTTTCTCTTTAACATGCCCATCGCACCCGTTATTTCTCCTTTTTATTACTAACCTCTTCTTTTCATACACAAATTTATCACTTGCCTCTACAGTAGCCACCCTCAACTTAGGCGATTTGCCTGAGTTGAGGTACACAATGTCCAAGGAGGGACCAGGGCCAAACTAAAGGTTCGTAGAAAACAGGGAAGGTGATTAGGCTAAACAACAAAAAGGGTAAATTCAGGCTCAAAATCAGGGATCAAAGGGTATTCACATCATTTGGTCTGTCATTTAGGATAAAGTGGACTATTTCAAAAATGGCCTATGATCCTTTCCTAACCAACTATCCTACAACCTAGGCAAGACTAACCGGGAAGGTTCTAGATTGGCACACAAAGCAAGAACAAGGCAAATTCAGGTCACACACACCTGACACAGAGTCAAACAATCACATGCTACCTATCAGGTTCATACTCTAGCTTAAGCTATTCATCAGATCGATTAACACAATGTCATGCACAAATCCATAACGGTTAGTCTATCAAGAACAGATACTATTATGTCACACAAAAATTAGGAGGGGTCTCTATTTTTCAATAAAAAATCCAATTCAAAATCATACCATAGACTGCACTAAGTTCCTTTTCTTCTTTTACCACGCGCAACCTATACTACACATGCTGGTTCAACAGAAAATAAAAATCCTTAGGGAAAGAACACATGCAAGAAAACCCTAAGGACTCGGGTACCTTGTGAGTACCCTCAAGGGTTGCCTCCCATGCATCACCTAATTTAACATCGCAGCACGACACAGGTCTCTTGGCTACTTAGACTTCTCCAAGAGACCCATCAAAAGCTGCGGACCCAATGCTGCCCCCTCCCCACCAAAAAGAACTGGGCATTGCCCTCAATGCCCGAAGAAAATACAAAACATAGGGGGGTGGGAACATATCTGCGGTGCCTAAGTGCCATCATCGGGCGTCACAAATGTCGGGCCCTCTAGCTCAGTGCCCGAAATGGTCTCTCTAACAGAGGCTGCCTATGAAGTCCTATCACCAACAATATCAGCTTCCCAGGCAGCATCCTCACTCTGAACTCCCACAATGGGGTTTGAAGCTGGTACCTCTGTAGCGCCGGTCGCACCACTGGCTGAGCCACCCGTACCTCTCGTATCTACCTCAATCTGATGCATCACCAATGACTCCTTCTTTTCCCTCTTCAAGTCTCTCTTTTCCTTCTTTCTTTTTGACTTCAAGCTCAAAGGATCTGTTCCCTCTTGGACATTTTTTTCCTTTCTCTTCCTTTACTTTGCGGGTTTGGGGTCGAGTTCAGGAACACCGGCTAGTTCACGCAGAGGGGAATGTGCTAGTAGGTCAATGAAATTGTCCTCCGTGGTCTCGACCTGTGGTAACTGAATATCTGATATCTATCTCTTTTGAATCACATATGTATCTGCTCAGACCTTTGCAAGCTCTATAAGAATGGCGGTAAGGTCTGGAATGGTCAAATCCCGAATCCTGTCGTTCACCCTGATCTCTATGGTATCCAATCTTGCATTCAGACTGTCAATCTATTTCTAGACCAGAACCATAACATCAACTATTTCTCTTTGGATCAGCGGCTTCACGGAGTTTGAGAACCTTTTAATTTGCTCATCCGCATAGAAGGCTGCTTTAGCAACCTTGCTAAAAACCTCACGGGTGAAAAAATAGGACTTACCCTGCTCACTAGATGGACCAGGCTAAGCGGATGAAGATGGGCCTGGTGTGGAAGTTGATGGGCCAGAAGCCGGTGTAGTATGCTCATCAAACACAATCAAGGCATCCGGCGGCAAGTCTCCATTAGGCTCAGGAAAGTCATATGCTGCTGCATAAGTTCTTGCCCTTGCCACCAGGTTTGTCGTATCTTGGATAAGGGCTATGTCACGCCCCGAGGTTACCCCCTAGACGTAACACGGGACTCGGGACCACAAGGATCCCAAGCTAACCCTTGGTCATAGCATTCTCAAGCAACGTGAAGGAAAGCATAGAGGAAGCATCATAAGGAAATCCAAAACAGGAAGACATATCATAAATATAGATTCAAATAGGAAATGCAACTCGAAGATCATCCCATAATATCAATGTCTGAAATTCTATAAAACTAGCATAATGAGGTTATGGGACAATACCCCAACTAACTCAACAATCTCGAAGAAACGGGAACATACAACTAAAGTAGAGTCTAGTCCTCGAATTATGAGGACTCGCCAAGCTGACTGAGAGTGGCCGGGATCTCTAGCCACGAATCTGTGAAGGGACACCTGAATCTGCATCATCAAAGGATGCAACGCAATATGCGTTAGTACTATGGAATGTACTAAGTATATGAGCAATGCATGAACATGATGAAAACATGCTAAGTATACTTAAATAACTGAAATCATGCTTTGAAAGATAAAATTGAGCGCAATGACTCTAAACTTACTATAAGCTGAAACATAATCATAAGTAATAAGTCTGAAATCTGAATAAGAGTTAAATGCAAGTTTTAAAAGCATAAACTATTTTCTGTGGGAGGTTCTCTAACCGACATAGACCATGTGAGCTACATGGAATTCGATGTATCCGCTTCATCGATAGGACCCAATATACCTTGCTAGGGTATAAAGGCATTACTATGGCGTGATCACTAAATACTAATGCCCAATAGAGGGGACTTAATACCTATGGGGGCACGTAGTTCTGGGACTAAGGATACTCTCACCCAGTCCAACTTGGTGCTAAATACTACTCTCAAAACATACATATAGCTCATATAATACCAATGACATATCTGATGTCAAAGCTATTTATAACCAATGACATATCTGATGTCAAAGCTGTTCATAACTGGTGACATACCTGATGCCAAAACTGTTTGAAAAATAATAAGACATATCTGATGCCATGCAATTCAAATTCATACATATATAGACTTAGCATAGCCATAATTCAAAATATGCTTTTCTTGGTAAATTCATACTTAAAGAATTAGGCATGCAATTTCATAAATACATAGAGGCCATGATATCTAATCATGCCAACTTTCTCTTGAAAACATGCAAATTCATAGTTTCATGCTAGAAATCAACTTTCATGCTTGGGCCTTTAAAACCAATAAGATAATCATAATCAAATCATGAGTAATCAATAGAAAACCATGAATTTAAACATAGAAGATGATTTCATAAACTTTCCCCAAATTTTAGATCAAAACCCTAATTTTATAAGTTCATCATAAGAATTGGGGATTTTGGGCACAAGGGTGAAAGGAACCCATTGTTAAAGACCCACATACCTTCGTAGAAGATTACACACTTCAATGTAAAAGATTTAGGAGACTTGACTTGGAGCTTGGAGACTTGAAGCTTGAGGAAAAACTTTTCTTCTTTTGGAAGGTGATTGAATAGTTTAGGAGGAACTTAGGGTAATAAGGGTGAAAACCCTTCTTGAAGTAGTCACAACGACATCACTTAGGAGTTAAAAGGGTGGGAAATGACTAAAATATCCCAAGGATTTAACATAGAACAAGCTGGAAATTTGGTCGGCTTCAGGGATCACGAGTGAAGTCTACGACTAGTAGACCTTTCCACGACTCGTGGATCCCTAATCGTGGAAACTGCCAGAAATTTCAATCTGCAGGAGGTCTTCTACGATTCAAAAGTACGACTCATGAAAGCTTCCATGAGTCGTAAAACCTAGTCGTGGAAGTCAGGGAACTAAGGCTGCCTCTGATGAGGTTTCCACGAGTCAACAACATGACCCGTAGAAACTCCTACGAGTCGTGGGAGTAACTCGTGTTTGTCAGACCTGAGGAGGGTCTGCAGGACTGGAATCACGAGTAACTTTCATGACTCATGGAACCTTCCATGATTCGCAGACTTGACCCGTGGTCCCTGGAAGTCCAAAATTTTCTGCAAGTCTGAGTTTAAAAGCTGGATACATTTCTGGGGTGTTACAGGCTATGTCTTGGAAGCTAGTCGCTTGCACGAACCGGTCTACCCCCATTATCTTGGGAAACTCAGCTGCTTGACATAGCTGAGTGATCAGACAAGGAAATGGAATGGTTATGGATGGCCGCAACGCCCTTTCTCTGATTTCCTCTGCAATGATGCGGGCAATAATAATGTCATATCTCGACATGATGGCTGCAACCAAGATGGCCTGGTCTGGAGTGAGTGTGTTATCTGCTGTAGTGGGTACCAACCGATGCCTAACTATGGACCACCAAAACTTTTCAGCCATACTCAGCGATGCCTTAGTGATCTTTATAATGTCTGCCGTCAACCATGATGGATTTCCGTTGGTGATAGCTGAGGCAATCCATCTGTAAGGTATTTTCTTTTGTGTGAACTGCTCCATGCGTGCATCCAACTCCAGCTGGGATGTTGGTGCTACAAAGTTTTGGCCATAAATGAAACGCCGAATGGTGCGTTTTGAAATATCAACTTGGACCCCCTTATCTGCACTCTCTCCAAGGCTGGCTGCGACTTAAGACTCTTACCCTTTTCACACATGTTTTTCAACGTGGCCGCGTAGGCTGTATAGAATTCACGGACCAACATCGGGTTGTATGGGACACCCGGCGGACTCATCCACTGAAACCCATAATGATCATACAAAGCTTTGACATCGACCATGTCTTCTACACCTGCAAATCAGATCTCTACCTCCTCATGAATGCTCCATCTGGGGTGCCCTTTTTCATTCAAATCCAAACCCTCATGGTAGAATCGGTATGTATCCTCAATGGCCCATCAAAACCTGTCCTGTACTCCAGTATTTTTGCATCTGAATATAGATGGAGCTACAGGGACAACCTCATCAATTTGCGGCTCTATAGTGGAAGGACCCTCTTCGCCGAATTTGCTAGCATTTCCACTACCACTTGGGCTAGCACTCTCAGAGTCTGAGTTTGACCCCTCATCCTTTTTGCTACCTGAGGCTGTAGCATCTCCTGATATGGACTCATCAGACCCGTTGTCCTGCGGTGATGAACCAGACTCACCCTCTCCCTCTTTAGACTAGGGAGGAGTGGCCTTTGCTTGGACCTTTTCCTGTTGCCTGGTGGACCGAGGTATGGCATCTGGGTCTGAATCTATAGGATAAACCTTCTCCGAACCACTTTCTTCTGACTCAGAGGCTTCATCACAAATTTGTCTTTATTGTCTGATGATTGCCTCTGATTCCTTGGCAGTGATTTTCTTCTGTGTGTTCTTAGGAGGCATGGTACCTGTAGGGTAGACTTTGTTAGTACAGAGAAAAATCAACTCAAACACAGAAGTATAATGTTCCAAAATTTTTCTTCAGTATCAGTGATTATGGCTCAGTTGACGGATCGTGGTTTGAAACCACAGATCCGTCCTGTGAGTCATAGTTTTTAATCGGAACATGATAATTTGCCTCTTTTTCTTTTGGAGACCACGAATCAGTTGACGGGCCATAGTTAAGAACTACGGTCCATCCTGTGAGTCATGGTTTAGATTCAGAACATGATAGATGGGCAGTGTGTTTTATGAGTGAGTTTACGGTCCGTAAAATGAATTACAGTCCATAGATTCACTCGTAATTTCTGGGCAACCATTTTTATTTGATCAGAAACTCCCTCCTTCCTCAAATTTACACAGTAATGTACAATTTTCTCAACTATCCCATATTTAGATCGTTCAAAACCGTCTTCTAGGGCTTTTAAATTTTTTCTTTAGCTTTAATAAGGGCCATAGTCTTGGTTTGATTAGAGAGAAAAAAACAATACAAAAAAAGGGGAAGAGAACTTACCCTTGATGATGAATCTCTCTTCAAACAAAGAACAACAGACTGATTTGATCGATTTTTAGTGGAGAATCGATTTGATGAACCAAATGGGGAGTGAGAGTTGGATTGCGAGAGAAAGAGGGAAATTTTTTGATCTTTTCCTTTTTAAAAAATTGCGGTTACCTATGTTAGAAGGGAGAAGAAGAGAGAAGCTGAGCCGGGTTTTAAATTTAAAATTTTGGGCTGACCCGACTGCTTACTGTACCTGGGACCTACAAGTAAAAACTACGGTCCATTGTCCTGAAGATGGTCCATTGTTAGACTCGTGGTCCTTAGTTTTGACCTCACCAGCTGGCAGGAACGACGAGTCGGATGATGAACCGTGGTTCAGAACCACGAACCGTCCTGCAACTTGTTATTTCCCCTTCAGAGTCCTGTTATTTTTGCTCCAGTGACCACGACTGGATCTATGGTCCGTCTTTTGGAACCATGGACCATTTCTGTGAGTCGTGGTCTTTTCATCAGAGGCCTATCAATAGTACTCCAGAAACCACGAATTGATTGACGACCTGTCATTTTAAAGGACGGTCCATAAACTTATTCGTGATTTCTGGAGGTTCCTGCAGTGGTGTTCTTTTTCTCCTCACCTGCACAGAAAACAAACATTAGTCTTGGGTTTCCTCCAAAGCAGCGCCTGATTTAACATCGCGGCACGATGCAGGTTGCTTGACTACTCAGACTTCACCAAGCTTCCTCATGGATTGCCTCCCATGCAGCGCCTGATTTAATGTCGCGGCACGATGTAGGTTGCCTAATTACTCAGACTTTTTCAAGCTCCCTTGGTGGGATGAATTCATCAATGCTCCAGGCTTCAATTGCTTTGAGCTCCTCCGCTGTTCCAAAGTAAGCTTTATTTCGCTGTCCATTTGCCTTGAACCTTTTTCCTTTATGATTCTAGAGCTCAACTTCCCCATGAGGAAACACTTACACCACCTTGAAAGGTCCAATCCACTTGGACTTCAACTTGCCAGGAAACAAAGGAAGTCTAGAATTGATGAGCAGGACCAAGTCACTCGGCTAGAAATCTCTCTTTTCTATCTTCCGGTCATGATACAATTTCATCCTCTCTTTGTACAGTGCTGAGCTCTCATATGCATTCAGACAGAACTCATTCAACTCATTCAACTGCCCAAGCCACTGCAATGATGCCTCAGACCAGTCTAAGTTCAGCTTCTTCAATGTCCACTTGGCCTTATGCTCTAACTCAATCGGAAGATGGCACGCCTTACCAAACACAAGATGATATGGTGACATACCTATTGGGGTCTTGAATGCAGTCCGGTACGCCCACAAAACATCATCTAACTTCCGCAACTAATCCTGTCTTTTTGCATTGACCGTCTTGGACAAGATTGACTTTATATCTCTGTTGGAAACCTCCACTTGCCCACTCATCTGAGGATGATAAGGGGTTGCAACTCTGTGTTTCACTCCATATTTCTCAAGAAAATCTCGAAACAACTTGTTGCAAAAGTGAGAGCCTCCATCACTAATTTTTGCCCTTGGCGTACCAAACCTGGAGAAGATGTTCTTTTTCAAGAATGCTGTGACACACTTGCCTTCATTACTGGGAAGCGCAACCGCCTCCACCCACTTAGACACATAGTCCACAGCCACCAATATGTACTGGTTTCCATTGGACATCACGAATGGACCCATGAAGTTAATACCCCAAACATCAAATAGCTCGATCACAAGGATGGGAGTAAGAGAAAGCTCATGCCTCTTTGATATGCCTCCTTCCCTTTGACATCTGCTGCAAACCTTAGCAAATTCATGGGCGTCTTTGTGAATGGTCGTCCAATAGTAGCTGCATTACAAGATCTTGTGCGCAGTCCAAATACTGCCATGATAACCTCCAACAGGGGATGAGTGGCACACTTCTAGTATCTCCATCATCTCAACTTCAGGCACACATCTTCGGATCATCGTATCAGCACACACACGAAACAAGAATGGCTCTTCCCAGAAGTATTTCTTTACATCGGACATGAACTTTCTTCTTTGGTGGACAAACATATCATTAGGCACCAAATCACTTGCCAAATAGTTGGAGATGTCAGCAAACCATGGGATCAAATCTTGAGAAGCGGCTAACACTTGTTCATCAGGAAACCAGTCATCTATCTCCTGCTCATCATTCAGCTTCAGCATTGCCTCTTCTTCCAGCCTAGTCAAATGATCTGCTACTTGATTCTCTATACCCTTTCGGTCCTTGACCTCAAAATCAAAATCTTGCAGCAAAAACACCCATCTAATCAACCTTGGTTTTGCATCCTTCTTCGCCATGAGATAACAAAGAGCTGCATAGTCAGTGTGCACTACCACCTTGGTGCCAAGCAAATAAGATCTGAATTTTTCAAACGCAAAGACCACAGTAAGAAGCTCCTATTCAGTTACAGTATAATTCTTCTGAGCCGGGTTGAGTGCTTTGCTAGCGTAGTATATCGGATGGAGGATCTTTTCACGTCTTTGGCCTAGGACTGGTCGTAGTGCCACTCTACTAACATCACACATAACCTCAAAAGGTTGGGACCAATCAGGAGAGATAATGATATGAGCTGAGACCAACTTTTCTTTAAGGCACTCGAATGCCTTCAGACATGCTTCATCAAACACAAACTTTACCTCTTTCTCCAACAACTTGCACAATGGATTAGCAATTTTGGAGAAGTCCTTGATAAACCTCCTATAAAAACCAGCATGCCCCAAGAAGCTCCGAATTCCCTTCACAGAAACTGGTGGAGGCAATTTTTCAATCACCTCTATCTTCGCTCTATCAACTTCTATACCCTTCTTAGAAATCCGATGACCCAGCACTATGCCCTCTTTCACCATAAAGTTACACTTTTACCAATTCAGCATTAGGTTGCACTCTTCACATCATTTCAATACACACCTCAAATGATCTAGACAATCTTCAAAAGAGTCACCTACTACTGAAAAGTCATCCATAAATTCCTCAATAGTGTCCTCCACTATGTTTGAGAAAATAGACATCATACAATGCTGAAATATAGCCGTCGCATTGCACAAACCTAACGGCATCCTTTTGAAAGCAAACGTCCCATATGGACAGGTGAACGTGGTTTTCTCTTGGTCTTTAGGAGTAATCGAGATCTGATTGTATACTGAATAACCATCAAGAAAACAATACCATCCTCTACCAGCAAGACGGTCTAACATCTGATCCATGAATGACATTGGAAAATGGTCCTTCTCAGTCCATGCATTCAACTTCCTATAGTCCATGCATATGCGCCAGCCTGTGACTGGCCTCATAAGAATCAACTCATTTTTTGCATTTGGGACTACAGTAATCCCTCTCTTCTTTGGTACACACTGGACCGGGCTCACCTACTTACTATCAAAAATCGAATAAACCACACCTGCATCCATCCACTTAATGATCTCCTTCTTGATAATTTCTTGCATAGGCCGATTCAACCTACGCTGGTGCTCAATAGATGGAATATAATCAGGCTCAAGCTGAATTTTGTGTGTACAAATTCCAGGCAAAATCCCTATGATGTCTGCGATGGTCCAACCAATGGCTCTCTTAAACTTCCTCAAGATAAAAACCAGAGCTTCAATTTGCCCTTCACCTAGATCTGCAACAATGGTTACTGGCAAAGTCTCATTAGCTCCTAAGAATACATACCAAAGATGAGCTGAAAATGCTTTGAGCTCCAAGACTGGAGGCTCCTTAATATATGGTCGAGCAGGCAGTGTTTGTCTATTTTTCAAGTCCAAGTAAAGCTTCTTTGGAGCATAGCTATAATACCCCAAACCTGTGAGTACTGCTACTATTTCATCATACTACTCGATATCATCTCCTTCAAAATTCATAATCACTATAGCAAGTGCCTCAACACCAAGTCTCTCCTCAACCGGCACAATCAGCTGATCCTCATCAACCACATCAATAACTGAAACCACTCGCATATCGTTATGATGCTTTATAGACTGGCAGGCATTAAAAGTAACTACCTTATCATTCAATCTGAACTTCATCTGCCCAGTCTCTAAGTCAACAAGTGCGCGTCTGATAGTAAAGAATGGTCACCCCAAGATGATAGGAACCTCAAAATCCACCTTACAGTCAAGAATGACGAAGTCCGTAGGAAATATGAAAGTATCAACTTTTACAAGCACATCATAGAGAATCCCTACAGGCCTTTTCACTGTGTGATCTGCCATAAGAAGCTGCATTATAGTCGATTTAAGGGCTCCCAAGCCCAACTATTTTAGCACTGCTAGTGGCATCAAATTAATACTAGCACCCAGATCATACAACGCTTTAGCGAAGTGAATGCTCCAATCATACAAGGAATAGTGAATGCTCCCGGGATTTATTTCTTCTACACCAAGGAACGGGAAGCTATTGCACTACAGTGGTGCAAATTATCAGTTGGCTCAAAGCTTATCGTCTTCTTCCTAGTCACCAGATCCTTCATGAATTTAGCATATCCAGGCATCTGCTCCAATGCTTCAACTAAAGGAATATTGAGTGAAAGTTGTTTAAGCATGGAGATGAACTTATGAAATTTGCCATCCTCAACCTTCTTCTTCAATCTCTGTGGGTAAGGTGGAGGAGGCAATGGCATGGGTTTCAGGACCGGTGCAACCTCCTTGCTCTTTGCTTTCAACTCAGAAGACTGTCTCTCAATTGGATCTTCCCCACAATCTATTTCTTCAGACTGACCAAAATCTCAGCATCATCCTTTTCAACTTTGGCTGGCTCATCAACAACTATAAGCATGAGAGGATCAATGGTCTGCTTTCTGCTTTGAGTAGTCACCGCCATAACTTGTCGATCATTCTTCGGGTTCTGAATGGTGTCACTTGGGAGAGTGCCCTTTTGATGTGGATTCATGATAGTGGAAATCTGGTGCATCTGCGTCTCAAGCTGCTTTATGGAGACAAAATGGGAATCCACTCTCTGACTGATATTTGAAAGGTCATTTTTATCTCTTTCATGCTTGATTCCGTAAAGTCAACCTTTTGAAACACTTTGTTGAGCAGCTCCCTTATGGTAGGTTGTTCAGGTTGCTCTTCATGATTCCAAGGAGGGACATAAAGACCACTTCGATCGTTCTTGTACCCATCCTTTTTCTGCCAGTCACCATCTCTGTCTCTACCTCTGCTCCTATCTTTGTAACTGGACTGATTGTAGTAGTCATCTCTGTCTCTATTCCGACCTTGATTTCTTTGGCCAAAGGCCCGGAAACCCGCCCCTTGATCATTCAAATAACTAACCTCTTCTTCGGATAAGTAACTGTATGGCCTAGGTTCTTTCCTTTGCGAACTGATGGCTTTTACCTTCTCTACTCCCTCAGCCAGGAATTTCTGTGCAAGCAACCCAACTGTCGTGTTCAGCTCAACAACTTCCTGTTTAATGTCTTGCAATTCATTCAAATCCAATGCCCTGCCTACAGCATATGTACCTGCTGAGGTCTCTGACTCTCTAGTGTGCCATGCTCTGTTGGTCTTTGTAATTCGATTAAGCATCTTTAAAGCTTTATCATACGAGTTGTCCATGAATGCCCCACCAGTTACAGTGTCAGCTACTGCTTTGGTGTTGGCGTTCAATGCCTTGTAGAAAATTTCCATCAGATGCCTTGAAGGGATTCCATGTCTCGGAACTTGCTTCAACTTCTTTTTGAAACTCAGCCAAGCCTTATATAATGCCTTTGCAGGTAGCTGCTTGAAATTATAGATCTCCTACTTCAATTGCAACATCCTTGATAGAGGAAAGAACCGCTCCAAAAATGGGGTTTTCAACTCGTGCCATGTGTATATGGAATTATTGGGCAGTTCTGAGAATCAAACAAATGCCTCATCGGTCAATGAGAATGGAAACAGCCTTAGTCTAATAGCATCTTGCCCCACTCATGACACACTATATGCCTTAAAAATCTGAGTAAAATTCTGCACATGATGATTTGCATCTTCTGTAGGTTTTCCAGCATACAGTCCCTTATTGTTCATCAACTGGATCATGGTGCTGGTGATGTCAATTTTTCCCCCTCAGTTAGTGGTGTCAACACTATGGGTCTAGCAATGCCCAATTCCTCCTCCTCATCATAGTCATCATTATCATCAAAATCATAGTAGCGAGGGGTTTGCTTGGGCTGCTGTATCTGTCGGTCCCTATTTTGTCGTGGCACGACTGGTCCTCTAGGCAACTTCTGGTGGGCTAACCCGTCTGATGCTGCTTGGGCATTTAGTGCGGCTTGACGAGAAGCTTGTTATCATTCCTGCCTTGCTTGCTCAGCTGCCGTATTTCGAGCTGTGCGGTCTGCTGCAATTGCAGCATCTTCAGCGGCAAGAGCATCTTCTCCTTCCTTTTTTCGTTGCTCTTCTTCAGCCAATAACCAGGCTGTGATCTGCTCCTATGTATCGTGCTCTCCCTCATTAGCTATGTTTCTTAAGGTTTTGGAGAGATCAGGATCGTATGGGATCAAGGGATTGCCTTGACTCCTTGTACTGGGCATACACAAGTGTGCAACCTGTAGAAGAAATAAAAAACAACGGAAAAAGTAAAATTAGGAAATAAGGACTAATAGTGAAATAAACACAATCTTTCTTAATCCTAAACCGTATTCCCCGGCAACGGCACCAAAATTTGATACACCCAAATTACACCTCCTTTAAGAAGCGTAAGCGGTCGCTGATCAAATATAAAACCCAACAAAAGTTGGGGTCGATCTCATAGGGAATATGGTACGACTATGGTCGATTAATGTTTACTCGCACTCTTAGTCATTTATTTCCCTTGAAAGTTTTTTATTTTAAAGTAACAAGTTGTAATTGTAACTAGAATTTAACAAAGTAACACGTGACAGTTTTAAGAGTTGTAATCAATGGGAGAGATGACTAGGGCAGTGTTCCCCATAAGATCATAACTTAGTAGGGCGCTATCTTAGTCAACTAGTTAGGTGCTTAGCATGCAGAATCGGTAAGTTAGGTTCACCTAAATCCTTGGTCCGGCAGATAGATAAATTTCACCACACGCCTTGGTCCAGCCGTGGGTGTATGCTTTACTAACTCTTACCCTGGATCCCATATTAGCTATTCCCAGACAAGGTCAAGCTATTAGATGAGGGTTGGTAGCCTTTAATCTCCGTTTGTTAAACAACCCTTTACCCATTCGTTACCTCCTTGGTCTGGCAAGTAAGGATACGGCGAGTTCTAACGTTGTGCACCATTAAAAAGCAATCAAAATGAAGGGAAGAACAATACATGCATAAACACCTCCCTAGAGAACCCAAGTACTTTGCCTACTTCATTAATCCTTTCTGGTTCCCACAATCGTAGTTATGGATTTAGCTACTCATGTTCATAGGTAAACAATAAAGAGTTATTGGTGTGCTCATGATCATATACTTACAATAAGAGATAAAGAAATCCCGATTCTTGAATAGATGAAGATGGAAATCAAGAACAATGAACTATGAATGTATTCAACTCTCAAAACCAAGAATAAGCTGAGATCACAATATTTCGAATGTGTTTCCTACAAAATATCTTGCATAAGGCGTAAAATAAAACCTAAGAAAAGTATTTATAGACAATGGAAATCCTGTCCTAACAAAACTAGGAAACTAAGCTCGGCAGGGACCACGGGTTGGAAGATGACCCGTCATTTATAATGACAGTTCATAGTCTTCTGAGGTCAGCCGTGGTCCTAGATGGTCAACGTCTTCTGACTTGAGAAATTACGGTTGGAACCATGAGTCATGCTTATGGATGACGGATCGTGTCTTGACTCGTGGTTTCTTGGTCCATTTTTGTGCCTTCTCTGATCAGTGACTATGAGTCACAGAGATGGACCATAATTTGGAAGTACGGTTTGTACACCAATCTGTGCTTCCTGCTACTCCTTTTTCCCATCTGCAGTATCTCTATTTTACGAGTCACAGGGATGGGTCGTGGTTTGAAACTATGACTCGTAGACTGATTCGTCCTTTTCTACAGCTTTTGCATGGACTCTAATCTTTGGTCTACGTGTCATAGGGATGGGTCCATGGTTTTGAACCACGGACCGTCAAGTGAGTCGTGCTTTTTTGTAGATTTGCACACTTTCTGAACTTTGGACTACGAGTCACAGTGACGGATCCGTGGTTTTGAATCACGGACCGTCAAGTGATCCGTCGTCTTTGTACCTTTCCAGTTTCAACCCAATTTCCTGCACTTTGTTCTAGGATCCATTCTTCCTGCACACTTAACAAACAACATCAAATCTACCAATAAAATGCTAAAGAACTTGCGAAAATCCTAAGTATTAAGCATCAAAAGTGACGTATTTCTACGTCACATCAGTAGTTGCGCTTGTGATCCTTCAGCTGCCTCGACGCATAAGCTATCACATGACCCTACTGCATCAACAAACAACCAAGACCAACTGATGAAGTATCACAATACACATAGAAACTCTGACCCTCAACTGGTAATGTCAATACCCGAGCTAAAGTCAATAAGGCCTTAAGCCTCTGGAAACTATCCTCGCAATGATCAGACCACTGGAATGGAAAATCCTTCCTAGTCAGCCTAGTTAAAGTTTCTTCTATAGAAGAAAACCCCTCAATGAACCACCTATAATAACCTGCCAATCCAATAAAAGTGCGAACCTCAGTTGGAGTAGTAGGCCTCGGCCAATCATGAATGGCTACAATCTTCCCTGGGTCCACTCTAATCCCATCCTTAGACACCACATTTCCTAGGAATGCCACTGACTCAAGTCAAAACTCACACTATGAGAACTTGGCAGAAAGCCGATGATATCTCAAAGTCTAGAGTACGATACTCAAATGTTGCTCATGCTCCCCTGCACTCCGTGAGTATATTAATTGTCATCAATGAAGACTATCATAAACAAATTCAAGTACGGCTTGAGTACCCTGTGCATCAAGTCCATGAAAGTTGTTGGGGGAATTAGTCAACCCAAAAAACATCACCAGGAACTCATAGTGGACATAACGTGTCCTGAATACTGTCTTAGGGATATCCTCCGCCCTTATCCTCAACTGGTGGTAGCCTGACCTCAGATCTATCTTAGAAAACACTGCCAAACCATGAAGCTGATAAAAAAAGTCATCTATACACGGTATCGGATACCTATTCTTCATATCTTATTCAGCTGTTGATAATCAATACACATCCGCATCAAACCATCTTTCTTCTTCAACAAACAGAACTGGAGCACCTCAAGGAGACACATCCAGCCTAATGAAATCCTTAGCTAACAAATCCTGAAGCTGAATCTTAAGCTACCTCATCTCAGCTGGAGCTATATGATATGGAATGGAAATGGGCCAGGTATCTAGCTCTAACTCAGTCGCAAAGTCTATATCATGCTCAAGTGGAAGGCTTGACAGGTCAGTCAAAAACACATCTAAGAACTACCTAACCATAGGGACTGACTCAAGAGAAGAAGTGTCGGTGCTAACATCCAAGATATAAGGTAGATAAGCCAAACATCCGTACAAAATCAACTTCTTAGCATAAAGACAAAAGATTATCCCAGATGGTGTACAACTAATTAAACCTTATCACATAATCAGGGATACTCTGGGCACGGCTATGGTAATGGTCTTGACATAAGAATCCAAAACTGCTCAGTGAGGGGATAACCAGTCTATGCACATAATCACATCAAAATCTAGCATGTATAAAACTATCAAGTCAGCCCAAGTCTCAAGATCACCAACAGCCACCAAGAAGGATCTAACAACCCGATTCACTACTAAAGAATCACCTACCGGGGTAGCAACAAATACATGAACAGATAATAGCTCACTAGACAACTCTAAACAAGGAACAAAGTAGGAAAAACATATGAACATGAATATTTAGGATCAAACAATGCTAAAGCTAACAGGAAGTAGACAAAAATCATACCTGTGATCACTGCATCTGAGGCCTCTAACTTTGGTCTACCAGGGACTGCATAGAACTGATGCCGACCACTACCTAATCGACCTCCATCCTGACCACTTATCCTACCATGCTTGGCACCACCTTCTCTGACTGGTGGTTGTACTGATCTCAAAAGCTGAGCTGACTGAGTGGCAGGCTGAGCTATAACCTACTGAGGCACTCTCTGGCATAGTGACCAATGATACCACACTCATAATAAGGCCTTGACGTCCCACCCTACCGAGATGAACAGGATGAACTGGTGTGGCCACCATGGCTTGATACTCTAGATGGTGTACCCCTCGATGGCTAACCACTATAACTATGCTGACCACTATGAATATGATCAAACCGATGCCCAATGGAAGTCTGAAATGATGCCTGAACTAGCCGGCTAGACTGACCCTGATGCTTTTGTGGCTGATACCCTTAGCCCTACTGGCTTGCACCTCTAATGCTAAAATGGGAACCACTGTCACCGCCTTAATGGTGTGGCCTCTTATCTCTAGCCTCAAGGTCATGATGATGCAAGTCCTCAATGTGTGAACATGGTATGCTATAGCTTGAAATGGTCTCCCACTGGTAACTAGTATCTCAGCAGTCTGTTGAAGCTCGATCCTCAACCCCCAAATGAATCGACAAATCCTATTTGGCTCTGTAAGAATGATCATTTCCCTAAATGGAGCCAACTAGTTGAAATGGATCTCATACTCAGCCACAAACATAGATCCCTGCATCAATCTGGTAAACTTCTCTCTACGATGATCATGATCACTCTGAGGTAAGAACTTGGCCATAAAGGACTCATAAAACTCCCTTTAAGTCAACTAAGGAGACTGAGATAGTCTATAAGCTACCTGGTCCCTCTACCAAAGTTTAGCTGGGCCCTCCACCTGATAAGTCGTATAATCAACCCTATGAGTATCCAATAACCCAAGATAATGAAGCATCTTCTTGCAAGTAGAAATGAAGTCATAAGTATCCTATCTGGGAGAATTTGAGAACCTTGGCAAGGACAATCTCAGAAACTAGCCCAAAGCCTTTTGCTCTGACTCTATCATAACTAGGTGATGAGCAAGAGGCTGAGTAAGTGTAGGCACTGACAAAACCTCTGCACGGGGAGCTGCAGTAGCAGAAGGTGCTCCTGAACTCTGAACACCCAGGGCTGCCCCTTGAGTGGATGTATGTGCTATATCTAAAGGCTGACCCCCAACCATACCCAGTAATTGAAGAAGCAAACCTCAAATATCTGATGAAAGAGCTGTGGCTGGTGCTGATAGAGATGCTACTACTAGCCCTGGTGGCACTTGGGCTTCTCCCTGGTCCATGGGCTGTGGATCCAGAACTGACTCAGGCTCAAACTTAGCCTTAGGAGATCTAACTCATTTTGCTGCTCGGGCATGTCCTCGGCCTCTACCTCTATGACCACCCCTGCCCCTAGCTGAAGTTAGGCGTGCTGGTGTCAAAGGCCCGCCCTCATCCATTTCCAAAGATCTCGTACAATCCATCTGCAGAAGAGTGAACTAGAACAAATAAGATTCTAGGAAACCATCTAGGATAAGATGCACAATATTAAAGCAAGAACAGATTCATGTTTCCTAAAATGCCACTATAGCGTCCCGAAGATAGGGGTACAGATGTCTCTGCACCGATCCGTAGGACTCTACTAGATATTGTCTCTTATACTGATGACACTAGTGAGCCTAGGCTCTGATACCAAGCATTCACAACCCAATTTTTCAGGTCATGATGGCACCGATAATTCCCCTGTAGGCGTACTAATCCATGTGTCCTGGAATAGTTAGTAATAGGCCACTAATAAAGTAAAGCACCTATAAAAAAAGTAATAAGTGGAAGAATGCAAAGAAGACATAAAAGGGAAGACAACCTGAAATACATATACATATATACATACATATATATATATATATATATATATATATATATATATATATATATACGAAAGCTAAATCATCCCACGAACTGGTATCATAGTACGAAGACACTACTACATATATAGAGTACAAGAGAGTACAAAAATAAGAATATACAACTGTCTCTGAATAGAAAAGAGTACATAGTATAAAAGAAGAGATAAAGCCTAGCCCCGGCCTCCAGGAGCTCACCCTACATCTCAGATGTCCAAAACTGCACTAGTCTGTGATAAGTCAGTAATCTACCAACTTATTGAGCCTTTAATCATGAATTATTGCTATGTTTTGATGAGATTTAGAGGTTCTTATGGCCTTTATTGATGTAAATACAGGTACTCTTGGTCAAAGAAAGAAAACAAGGAATTGGACCCAAAAGAGCTCAAAAGGAGTTAAAGTGTGAAGTGATAGAGTGAGATAAATATTCTGTTGAGAGTTGCAGTTGCCATATGACATGCACAACCCTTGGTATGGTCTGCACCTCCCTACACATAAAGCTCAAAAGAAAAAAAATAATCTGTTAAGGAGTGCGACCACCGTGCAACACACATAAAGCCTGGTGAAACCGCACCCTGCTTCGCATGAAAACTGAAGATCGGCCACTGGTTCGCTTGTGCAGAGCTGTGCGATGCACACAACATAACGTGCAAAATACACATCACGACGCACAACTCTCGAAGGGCAATTTTGTCCACTTTTGTATGATGAATTAGGAACATTCTAAAACCCAATTTAGGCATAGTTTGCATAGTTTTGAATAGTTTTGAGTTTTTGAGCAAGTTTCTCGCCCAAGGCAAGATATAGGGTTTACTCTAATGTCTCCATCCCAAACCTTGGATTTATCATATTTGTAAATTTGAGCTTGGATATTAGATTCTTGCTACAATTAATAAAAAGGAATTTGAATATCCCTATGTGTATACTTTCTTCTTCCTTTAGTATGAGTGGCTAAGTCTCCTTGTCTAGGGATGTGTTGATGATGGGTACTTGATTAAAGGATATGGGTCTTGTTTATTTGTGTTTATAATTGCTAATATGACATGAGTCTAGTGATTTCACCATTTTTTAACTCTAAAATTGGTGGTTGCAAACATTGATTTAATTTATTTGATTGTGTTCTTGCTTGAGAAAGTGGTTCATAATTTCGGATGTGAAATTGCAAGTGGGTACTTGGTATTCCACTTAGATTGAGGCTAGAAATAGCTTAATTCACCGGAAACACCCATTTAAGGGTCTAAGCTAGAGATAGTGTGACCTCCTTAAGCCTATATTGGTTGGTTTATGTCTAAATAATGGTGGTTGAATAAAGACCATTGGATAAATGATTGTGAGATCGAAACATTAACATTCATGCCTAAAACAAATGCTACCTATATTGTTTAGTGACAATTTACGCTATTGAGCAAGTACCTTGACCCATGTTTGAGTCCCATTGGAAGCACATCCCTAGTCGTCATCTCTCTTGTTTATACCCCACATTTACTTTATTATTTGGTTTGGAATTGAATTTTGATAGATTCTTAATACCCCTTTTTTTACATTATTTGTTGTTTAGACAATCTACTCTCATTGTGAGATCCTTTCTACAATCTCATTGGCTAAGCTACTATTCCCTGTGGGATCAACCCTGACTCCTATCGGGTAATATAAATTTTGTTTTATTTAACAATTTCTGTCACCTCCGTAATGGAGAGCGTTATCAAAAATAGCGCCATTGTCGGGGACTGGTGTTTTAGTAGCCTATTTGATTGTGAATTGAAATAACCTTGTAGAATGTTTGTTCTTTTTATTTGGTTTGTTGTTTTTGTTGGTTGAGCTGGTAGCCCATGAGTAAAGTGGGCGACAAAGGAAGTGTAGACAGATTCATGGATGCATGCAATGAACCCGTAATTTAAGGAGGGATAGGTGGAATCCGCCTACCTCCCACATTTGGAAATGTGGTGTTCTACGTCACTAGCACTATGCTCCATCTCATACAAATGAAAGGGATGTTTGGAGGAGCAGCACACGAAGATCAAATAGGCACATCCAAAACTTTGTGGAGATATGCCAACCTTTCATCTTCCAAATCATCCCTTAAGAATCTATTCTACTTCGCCTATTCCCTTTCTCTCTAATGGGGGAAGTCATGGCTTGGTTGGAAGAACTACCTGATGGGTCAATCACTTCTTGGGCTGAGTTGATAGAGGCTTTCAGGATTAGATTTTTCCCTCCCTCAAGGATGATGCAGCTGAGGGATGATATACCAACTTTCACCAACTGCCGATGAACCTTTGCACGAGGCATGGTTGAGGTTTAAAAAGAAACTCGTGTTGTGTCCTAACCATAGTTTGCCAGATAATGTCCTTCTACAAAGCTTTTATAGGTCTTTGAACTCAATGAACAAGTCCATGGACAACAACCTCGGGGGTGGTACCTTCATGGACTAATAATTTACTCTTGCCTTGACCCTTCTAGAAAGAATGACCAAGACTAACTGAGCTTGGCACACGAGGGAGACTGATATTCCTACCACAGAAGTGACCTTATCTATTTTGACAAATGAGATGCAGAGAAAGTATAAACAGAGGGATGAGACGATAGCTAAGATGATGACGCAGATTGACTTATTGACCAAGTATATGATAGGGGCCGAAAGTTCTAAGACCGTGCATGCTGTGAGTACACTGGAGATTAAGTCTAGTGATGACGAGATTATGACCATTGTGGATGGTAAAATTTGTTACTTGTCAGTGGGTTCTCATCCCGCGTATTATCGCCTGAGGTATGAGAATAAAGGTTGGATAAAGGACAAGGAAAGAGATGGAAATTGGAGGGACCGTGACAAAGATGGTGATAGATACAATCACCGGAGTTCCAATACATACGTACCTCTTAATAAGTCAGACACCTTGTATCAACCCACCACAAGCAATCCCAGTAACTCAAAGATAGAAGACATGTTGTCCTTGGTTTTGAAGAGGGTAGAGACAATAAATACCAGGGTTAGTGAGCTTAAAAGTGAAGTTTCAACACTTCATCAAACCATGAGTTCTCATTCAGCCTTAATCAAGCATCTTGAGGCTCAAATAAACCATCTATCCATTCAAATGAACCCAAGGTTAAAGGGGACGCTTGCTAGTGACACCACAACCAATCCTTAAAATTACTCTCATATTATGGCTATTGTTACTAGAAGTGGAAGAACAAGTGGTGTAGTGAAAGAGCCCGCTGTTGATGTGGTTAAAAAGCCGACTGTTGTGGTGAATAAGCCTAGTGTTAAAGCTATTATGGTGCCGTGTGAAAAAGAAGAAAAGGTTGCGTGTGACAAAGATGTTGTAGAATTGGAAGTTGGGGTGAAGCTTGGTGTACCCAATGTCTCGGTGAATGTTGATATTGATGATGAGAAGGAGGAGGCTGAGTTTCCTTCCTAAGTGGCCATAGATATTGAGGAGGACACTCCTATTATGCAATGTGTGCCGACCACACTACCTAAAGGGCCTCCTTCGTACCCTCAAAGGTTAAATAAGAAGAAGGAAGAGAATAAATTCAATAAGTTTGTTGACATGTTCAACAAACTTTCGATAAATATTCCTTTGGTTGAAGGCTTAATGCAAATGCCGGGGTACGCCAAATTCATGAAGGAGTTTCTCAAGAAAAAAAAGTTTGTTAATGTGGGCACCATTGAGATCTCACATAGCTATAGCACTGTGATGACAAGTAATGTTGCTACAAAATGGGAAGACCCAAGTGCATTCACTATCCCTTGCACTATTGGGTTGTTTGTAATCCGGAAAGCCTTGTGCGATTTAGGGGAAAACATCAACTTGATGCCCCAAGTGATCTTTAAGAATTTAGGATTGGGTATGCCCAAACCTACACCTATGCGACTACTCATGGTTGATCGGTCCATCAAGCGCCCAGTAGGGATTTTATTTGACGTTTTGGTCAAGGTTGATAAGCTTATCCTCCCGGCTGACTTCATGATTTTGGATTGTGAAGTGGATGTAGAGGTTCCCATCATATTTGGGAGACCATTGTTGGCTACGGTAAGAGCCTTAGTGGATGTTGAAATCGAAAGAACTCAAATTCCAAGTAGGAAGTGAGGTAGTGACATTCAACGTATACCAACCGACAAAACCTCTGGATGAATTGCGGGTAATCTCGGTGATCGATGTTGAGGGCAAGACGCCCAAGTTTGAGGGGTTGGCAAGGTGACAACAAGATGATGTGTTGAGGACATTGAAAGAGTAATTCCCCTTCTTGGGATGGGTCCATGCCAACCGGATTGGCATGCTATCCGACAATGATTAAGGTTTGAGGTACTATCATCGAGCCGCAACGTAAAATTAGGCGCTTTTTGGGAGGCAACCCAAGTGTTTTTACTTTGTTTTTGGTTACCTTTTGTTGATTTTAGTTTATTTTAGGAATGCATGGAGAAGAAAAATGGCAAAGTTGAAAAATGAGATAAAAAGGGCACGTGTAGATGGCCGTGCAGTTTGCACAAGATGTTATGCGTGTCGCACAAGCCACCACACCCCAAATCAGTGAACTGAAGGAAAAATATGAAGTTGGAAGTGATGTGCGCTGGGCTGTGCATTTTGCACAAGCCCTTGCATACATCACACCACCTCCGCACACCATAAAAGAAAGATGGGCCAAGTTTGAACATGAAATGATGAGGTGCAAAGCAACATGCGGTCCGCAAAAGGGCTCGTGTGAATCGCACATCACGATGCACCAAGGAATATGTCTTCCAATAGGTGTCACCAAAGAGGCGAGCTATAAATCGCACTTCAAGATCCACAAATGTGGGCTTTCCTGTGAAAGATGAGGGTCCTACTGAGTTTGAGATTTGATTTGGCCCTGAAGGGATGGAGGCATACTATTTGAATTTTAGGGAAAGCGGCCATTTTTGGAAGAAAAGGGGTTTGAGATGGAAGGATTCGCAGCTGAGTTCCCAAGAATACCAAGACAATTCCGTATAAGGGTCTGGGAACACTTTGCCAAAACTTTAGGCCCATATTTCCCTGAGTTGGTATGGAAGTATTATGCATCATATTGGGTTAGGCAAGAAATTTTGAAACATAACCCAGCAAACAAGATACCATGCCTTGATTCAGTGTTAATGAGAGGTAAAGAGGTAGATATCACCCCAACAACCATCCATTTTTCTATATGGGATGATGAACCAATTTCGAAGTCAAGATATATGGACCGTGTAGCTTCAAAGGAAGACCAATACGAGTGGGTTACTAGTGTCATCGTAGAAGGAACTCCTTTTTGGGCCATCTCAAAAGGACCCATCTATCAATCAGATCTTAAGTTTGATGTGGTTAGACTTTGTATGTAGACGACTTATCCCAACTAGTCACACCACCAAAGTGACTATAGAGGTGGCCATTCTCATTGCATACATCATGTCTAGCTTCCGATAGCATGAAAGGGAAATCATTGCCGAACAACTCAAGTGGAGAGCTAGACATGAGTCCACCTCCATGGCCTTCCCTATACTCATATCACTTCTCTATTTTTAGGCACACTGCCCTATGTTTTATTCAATAGACAAGACTAACTAAGCTAATAGCATGGTCCGCTTGGACACAAGGCGGGACACAGATACTCCGCATGTTAAGAAAAAGTAACTTGCTCACAGTGCCATGTCAGTCAACGCCCCTACTGAGAATGTTACTCATGATCATTTAGACACTTTCTCCCATTCTTAAGGAGAATCAAACACCATCCATGTGACTTCCCAATCCACCTCATCTTTAGGTAATTTGCTCAAGCTTAGTCAACTTACTCACAAAAATAAGGAGAGCTTACAAAGGATGTCCAAAGACCTTCTACGCATGATTGAATCTGCCATTAAATCAGCTTTGAAGCTGGTGGTGTCAAGTTTGAGCAAGCTTTTTGCTAGAATGGATACCTTGGAAGTGGAGGTTGATGAGTTTAGACCACTAATATCGCATGTTGAGCAAAATATTTCTAATTGGGATCTTAATCTACAAGCCTTAAATTCAGATTCATTTCCAAGAACTGATAGTCCGCGCGATGATTGGTGTACGTGCTAGGATATGAATAAAGAAGAGGGCACATCTGAGATCCTAGAGATAGTTGAGCCATCCTTGGAAACTCCTGACACCATAGTATGACCTACCCAGCTCTAGCTGGAGTACTATGACTCTGAGGTATCGGAGTGGAGGCATCATCCTAGGCCCATCTGGGCCGCTCCTTCTCCTTCATATGATGAATTAATGACTGCACCAGATAAGTGGGAGATTGTGGATCCATATGGCCTCCTTCAAGTGCGATGGGATCCATCAATCCATCTGTGGAAGGATTTTATATAGAGCCAACATTCTTACATTCCACCATCGGCACCACTAGCCCCACTGGCACCTCGGCCTCCTAGGCCACCATATCAGTTTTACTCGAGGAGGCATCACCATCATCATTAGTAAAATCAAGAAGTTTTTACACTCATTCCTATCTGTATAACTTTTTGGGCATTGAGGGATATGCATACTTTAAGTTTGGGGGGGGGGTCTGTATTTATTTGTGAAGCTTGAAGCTTGTCTTAATTATTGATTGGCCTTATGGACTTATGCTTAATTGTGCCCTTGCCGGGCTTGATGTTTAATTTTGATTGTGTGCTGGGTTAGTCTTGCATGTTCCCATTGTTTCACTACCCGTGCCTTGCAAATGCACTAAGGGCTTACACTGAGGCTTGTTTTCAAATGATTCATGAGCGCGCAAATGTGGTAGTCACCTTGTTAATAGTAGTTTAGCAATAAACTCCGAGGATTTTCTTAATACCACAGTTCTTTCCCAAGGAGCAATTTTTTTTTGTGTCGAACCGAGTTTGTGTTTCTCTATGATAGATTGAGAGGCGACTTTCTTAAGGGAAAATTCCAAGTATTAGTTTTAATTTGAGTCCATGCTTTGCTTGTCTCAAAATGGACCCACCAAAAATTGTTTTTGGCAAGAAGTTTTTGTAAATGAAAGGAAAGAGGGAAAATGAATTTTGAGGAAAGCATTCTCTTATCATGACTTGCACACTCTCAATTTGGCTTGATCAATTCATAAACGAGTGTGTAATGAACTCAGAATAGCTTGTCAAAAGTCATTTGTCCCAATTGATTTTGAGACTAGTGTAGAGAAGTCTTGTGGCATGATGCCTTGTGTGATGAGGCTATACTTTGATTCTTGTCCATGTGTGTCATCTAGAACTTGCCCCGAATGTGATTCAAGGCAAAATTCTAGATATGACTGAGCTTGGAAGATGATCTTAGGCCCTTTTTGAATAGCCACTTCACCCAAATGACTTCCCTTGACATCAATCCTAGTGAACCCCTTTGAGCTTGTGACCGTTCTTTGGGACCTTGTTTGACACCTTGACCTTTTTGGAACCTCTATCTTGGTACCCCTCCTCCCTAATGGAATGAAAATGAAACATAGGCTAAAAGCCTAAGTTTTGGGGGAAATGAAATGCCAACATAGACAAAAGCCTATGTTTGGGGGAGTATGTTCTTAATGTGGAGAATAAAAAGAATTAATTTCAAAGTGCAAGGTAGCACCTTATATTTGAATTGAAAATTACTCCAAACGACCATTTGGATGAGCAAAATGATTTGAAAAAGAATTGGTGCTACTAAATGAAGGTGATACAAGGAGGTTCAATGATCAAGATTGAAAGGGAAAAGCTTGGGTTGTGTGAGGGAGAAATAAGGTGAAGTCAAAGTTAAAAAATGTGAGCGGTGTTCAAAATGATAAGAAAGAGCATTAGGGAGGTTTAGTCTCTTGAGCCAAATGCAATCCTCACCTTAGCTCTAGCCAATATCATAACCCGCAAGTCCTTAGTGATTCTAAGCTTTGCCACTTTACATTAGTGGCGATCTACATGAAGGGCAAGCCTATGGTTTGACATGTATGAACTTGAACTTCCTTGAGAGAGTGAGAGTCTTTTTGGTTCTCTTATAATCTCTTGTACTGTGAAATTTCATGATTGTGAATAGGATTCTCTCTTGTGGTGAGTGGCATCACATACTCAGATTGAAACATGAAGTATCTATTTCAATTGAAAGGAATGAATGAGACAAGTTATGTGGCGAATATCGAGGCAACCCTTGATGGTCCATGCCAATGTAGCTGCCGGGATGGTCGGATCGGAAGAGTTTTTATCACCAGATGCTGACTCAATATCATCAGAGTCATTTTCGTTGTCAGTACCGGTCCCTGTGTTGCTCTCTTGGCTACCATCACCCTCTTCAGACGACCCCTCTCCTTCTTCAGACTGGGGAGAAGTGGTCATTGTTGGTGGTACTGTGGTAATGACTAGCTGAAGTGCGGCTTCCTCAGCTGCCTGTGTTTGTGCCCCACGTCTCGTGGTCCGATGATTCACGTCTAGGTCGGGCTGAACCTCATAAATTTCCTCCGATCCGCTTGATTCAGGTTCATGTGCGGCAAGCTTGTTAGGTTAATCATTGAGTCTAGCCCTGAATTGACGAGCTGCCTCTTTGGCTGACTTTGTTTTCTTCGACCTCATGGTACCTGTGGAGGGAAACATCAGTACGACCAAACCAAGGAGAACCCACAAAAAAAGTTTAAATTTTCACTGAACTTTGGGTCCACGAGAGGGTTCCACGACTCGTGGAATGAACCACGACTCGTGGAAGAACCCTCGTGATTTCTGGTTAGCAAAATGTGATTGCAGGTCTGAGTTCTACGAGTTGCATCTATGACTCATGATTGGAACCATGACTCGTAGATGCCTCTCGTGGAAATCAGACCTCATTGACAGTCTTCACGTCTGAGATTCACGAGTGCCATCCATGACTCATGGA
Source organism: Jaltomata sinuosa (assembly GCA_003996215.1). NCBI lineage: Eukaryota > Viridiplantae > Streptophyta > Magnoliopsida > Solanales > Solanaceae > Jaltomata > Jaltomata sinuosa. The sequence goes on along the minus strand of QJPP01000491.1, from coordinate 532,657 downwards.
ATGAACCACGACTCGTGGATGACCCTCGTTAAAATCAGACCTGAGATTAGGTTTCAGTTCTAACTTCTACGAGTGCATTCCATGACTCGTGGAATGAACCATGACCCGTAGAGTGCACTCGTGATCACTGTAATAGCAGAAAACCAAGCCTTTGCAAATTCTTTTAATCTTTCAAACACTTGCAACACATATACACATAATTTCATACCCAGATTAAGTATCACTCTACGCTATCATTCCATAGGGTGTTTACACAATTTATTCAACAAAAATAACCCTAGGTCAAGTTATGTTCTCCAAAAATTCAAACAAGGATAGAATTTGTGTTCATACCATCGAATTTATGGAAGACCTTGAGTGAATACTAGTGATTGTGCACCAAAGACCATAACCCATGACTTCAAGGGACTGCTATGCTAGTTTTCGACACTTATGGTAAGGAGAACAGTGACACGATCAATTTGTGGGGAAATATGGGGAGTGATTTTAGGATATTAGCTGATTTTGTGGCAGGTTAGATGGGATTTGGGTGTTTGAATGGAAGTAGGAAATGGTGGTGGTCGGTTGTGATGGAAAAAATAGGGGAAAGATTTGATTTTGGGGTAATTTAAACAATAGGAGTCGCGGGTCGGGTCGGGTGAAGTGGGTGAACAGTGATTTTAAAAGAAAACTTACCTACGTTTCACGAGTCGTGGAAGTAACCACGGTTCGTATAACATACCCGTGGAACAAGTCCTTCCACTTATATTTTTTTCTGATTTCCACGACCAGAAACCACGATTCATGATTGTGACCACGTCTCATAGAACTGGTTCGTGGATTAAGTTTTGCAGATGGCCATAATTCTCTGATTTCTATGACCTAAAACCATGATTCATAATTTGAATCACGACTCATGGAACTAGTTCGTAGATGCTATTTTGCACTTGGCCATTTTTACCCGCATTCCACGAGTTGGGTCTATGACCCATTGAATGAACCACGGTTCATGAACTTTGCTCGTGGAACCTAACTTACCCATTTTCGGAGTTTAATCTTTTCCAGCATTCTCCCTCTACTTGTTCCTTCACACATAGAAAACATTAACCTTGGGTTGCCTCCCAAGCAGCGCCTGATTTAACGTTGCGGCATGACGCGAGTGTTTTGGCTACTCAGACTTCGCCAAAACACTTCTACAAAAGCAAAAATAGCAAGATAAAAAGAATATATCCATGGGTTGCCTCCCATGCAGCGCCTGATTTAATGTCGCGGCATGACGCAGGTTGCTTGATTACTCAGACTTCATCAAGCTCCTTAGGTTGGATGAGTTCATCAAGGCCCCAGGTTTCAATAGTCTTGAGCTCTTCTGCTGTACTGAAATATGCTTTGATCCGCTGCCCATTTGCCTTGAACCTTTTTCCTTCATGGTTTTCAAGTTCGACCGCCCCGTGAGGAAATTCTTCCACCACCTTGAATGGTCCAATCCATTTGGACTTCAGCTTACCTCATCAGCTCTCATGGCCTTGTATCATGTTGGAGCGTACTTGAATTATTTGTTGCCTTGGTTTTACTTTTATTGTTGCTCTCTTCTCTGTTAGCGGGATAACGTTGACTTCTAATTTTATAACTAGATCTAGATGGATCCTGTAGTTAGCTTACTTTCCTGTAACTTATATTATATATTATTTTTCTATGCTCGACTGACCTATAATGCCTACTGGGTACCTGTTGTCTTGGTACTCATACTACACTCTGCATCTTTTTTCTGATGCAACACCTAGTATGAGCCACCGTTATTGATCCTCCCTTCGTTTGAGGCCTGTGACAATCCTTATCGCGGTGAGATCCTGGTGCCTTGGAGACTTTGTTTTGCTTTTCATCTACCATATCTATCTATATTTTCTATTTTGGATAGACAGAGTCTATTGTATAGCTACTTCATACTTTTGATGCTCTTGTACAGGTGACACCAGGTCCAGGTTGGTTCTTGTATATTTTGTCCTTGGTCATTTTAGGGCCATTTTTGTATATTTAGTACTATTGGTATGTATATATGCTATTGTCCCTATCTCCCTTATATTCATATCTTCCGCTTTCTTTATATAAACTGCTTTTATTGTCTTCCGCATTATTGGGTTGGTTTGCCTACTGGGGGTTATGTAGGCGTCATCATGACTATTTTTTGGGTCGTGACAATGTCACTGACTATTTATATTTCAGTGATAAAATTTCTTAGTCATATTTCCTGATTTGATGCATCATAGCAGGCTACAAATTCAGCTTTCATGGTAGAAGAAACTATTAATGTTTGTCTTACACTTTTCTAAACAATAGCTCCTCGGACCAACATAAAAACATAATCTGAGGTGGATCTCCTACTATAATGACATCCAGTGAAATCAAAATTGAAATATCCTATGATCTCTAAGTCATCCGACTTTCGATATGTGAACATGTAATCTTTAGTTTTTTGAAAATACCTCATAATCTGTCTGTTGCTTTCCAGTGATTCATTTATGGATTATTTAAATACAGGTCTAACATTCCCACTATGTATGCTATATTTGGATGCGTATAAACTTGTCCATACATGAGACTTCCCACTGCTGGTACATATGAGATTTTTTTCATCTCTTTATTCTCTATGTCCAAATTTAAACATTGACACTAACTATATTTATCACCCTTTGTTACAGATATATCTCTTGGTGCACAAATTTGCATACCAAATCTACTAAGCACTTTATCAATATAAGTCTTTTGTGTTAGTCCAAAAATATTTTTAGTATGATCTATATAGATCGTTATACCCAGAACAAAGGACGCCTCACCAAGATCTTTTATTTTAAAGTTACTTGATAGAAATTTCTTGATTTTATGCAATAAACCTACACACTGCTTGTCAGTGGAATATCATCTGCATATATCATACGAATATGAATTTTCTCCCACTGAACTAGAGATATATGCACTGATCAATAATATTTTTATTAAAACTAAAAGAGGTTATTACCTGATCAAATTTTCTATATCATTGACCGAATGCCTGATTTAATTTATATATGGATTTCTTAAGTCCACATACAAGGTGCTTTGAATCTTGGGACTCAAGGGTTTCTAGTTGCATTATGTATATCATTTCTTCAATGTCTCCATTGACAAATATAGTTTTTACATTCATTTGATGTAGCTGTAAGTCATAATAAGCTACAAGTGCTATAATGAATCTAAAGAAGTCTTTCTATGAAAATGGAAAAAAAATCTCTTTAAAATCTATGCCTTCCTTTTGAGTGAATCCCTTGGCAACTAAGCATGATTTATACTTTTGATGTTACCTTTCGAATTACGTTTGATTTGAAAATTCATTTACAACCAATCAATTTTGATCCTTATGGTAGCTCGGCATATCATGACCCAATTTCAAGTCATGATGGCACCTACAACCCCAAGTTGGTGAACCAATCCCCGTAGCCTGGAACGGTTAGTAACGGGCTACTACTTAAGCAAGCACACACAATAAGCAGAAATAAGCAGAAGCAGATAAAATAAAACAATGCGAAAGAAAAATAACCTGAATATACATATAAATAAGCTACACCATCCCACGACCTGGTATCGATAGTATAGGAGCCTCTACAAAATACAGAGTACTAGAGAGAACAAGATAGAATATACAACTGTCTTCAAATATCAAAAGAGAGTAATAGTGCCAAAAGATGAGATATGGTCAAGCCCTACTCGTCAGGAGCTCGCCCTAGTCTCGGATGTCCAAAAGCTGCATGAGGGTCCACGCGATCAATGGCGATAGCTCACACTAGGATCTGCACCAGGTTGATGCTGAAGTGAAGTATGAGAACCAATTGGGTACCCAGTGTCAAGAACTCTGCTAGTTTATTTTATACTCAAACACTCACAGGAAAGTACTACTCAAGCTCAGGCCTAAACTGCTAGTATCAAACAAGTCAAAAGGTCTTTGTTTTTTCCTCTAAAGAAAAAAAACTATTCTTAAAAAAATAAAAAATAAAAAATCTAGCGACTATAATCCCTTCAAGATGGTCGTCATCCATCCTTCATAGGGAAAAGTCTCTACCTATGTCACGACTCGATTTCTCGGTCATGATGGCACCTACAACCCCCAAGTAGGTGAACCGATATCTGTAGCCCAGAACGGTTAGTAATGGGCTACTATCTATCAAGCAGTTGAAAGGAAACATAACATAGCGGAAGAAAGGGTCATACGAGAAGAAAAGTAATAACAGGAGTATATATATAACATACGGAAGCTAAAACAAAACCTAAAACTTTGTATCATAGTATATAAGATCCAAATCTACATCTAAGGAGTACAAAAGGGATCAAAAATAATATTTACATAATGTCTCCGAGTAGTAAGAAAGTATAGAATACAAAAGATAGGCTAAAATCAAGCTCCGATTGCCAAGAGCTCACCCTCAGTTTGGACGGTCCAAAAGTCTCCTCGCAGGAGAGTCCACGAGCTAACGGTGTGGGCCCACACTAGGATCTGCACCAAAAAATGCAGAGTATAGTATGAGCACCAAATGTGAAGCAAAGGTACCCAGTAGGTATCATAGGCCGACTGGGCACATATAAGATAAAAGAGCAGTAATAAGCAGAGTAGAAATAGTTAGTCATAGAAAACAACAAAGAAGTACACGAAAGCTAGCTTTGAAGGAAGACAACAGAAAATAACATACATGGCTAGCTACAGAATATATAATACAGGCACAGGTCCTGATCGGCAAGGTCCATGGAGGTCATCGACCACATACTAAATCTCAATCTCGAAAACCTCGTTCGGAGTGGGTCTGGATCCATGCTAATAGATCAACATCTCTAATATGCATGCCCAAAGTCGGTCCAGGTCTAAAATAGTGAAAATAAGTCTCAAAAACCAGTCAAGGATGCCCGGACATAACCGGGTCTAAATCAGTAGTAAAACAGCTCTGGTGCTCGGTTCGACTGAGTTCAATATCATCTCAATTTAATAATAGTAAATCTAGGACTATTGCTCTATGGAGTCTAGTAAAAGTAGGAAAACTGTGATAAAACAACCTTTTAACTCTTTTACCCCAAGAAGATCAACAAAGTCAAGCCCAAACCATTTTAAAGTCACTTTTGCCGAAAATGGTCCCCCAGGGCCATGCAATGTATAGAAATGCAAAAGTAGTGAGTCCGAACCCAAAAGCATAGTAAAATATTCAAAAAATCCCTTTACATGCATGGAAATGACATGCTCAATCATAAATAGTAGCCCAACGGCTCACAATCAACCTATCGGCCCTGCATAGTCTCCAATCGCTCTAAAACACAGATAACAAGCCTAAAATCATGATAACGATGTACAAAACTCACAAACACCCCTGAATAACCCACCATTTATGGTCCAGAGTCAAAACAAGGCCACACTGAACCACAAGGGTGATAATATCAAACTATGAAAAAAACTACACATAACGGGGGAAAGAAACGAGGCAGACATGGAAAAGCGGTCAAGGTCTGTGGTATCAAGCTATTAAACCCAACCCAAGGATGCCAATTAGTACAATTTTATCCTACATATGCAAATTCTAGAAAAGTAAGATCGTAACCAACCTGTTTTCTGACAACAAGCTGCTGGAACAACGATATCCGAGTCTGAACTGCTCCGAGAAGCTTCGAATGGAAGTCAAACTATCAATAACATAAACTACAGGTTAAAATGAGACTAAAGATACCAATATTTCTATAGTAATAGATGGGTAAAAATTCTTGTTACCAGCGGGACCGTGGGCCCTGCAACCCAAAGCTAGAAATGAAAGAATGTACTTTGAGCACCACACTCCCATGAGTGCATGCTTAGAGTATTGAAGGAATTTAACTAAGGGAAATGGTTCAAACTAGCCAGCCAACTATAAGAACAATATTGGAAACAAGGATGCGAATTCAACAAAATTAAGCGGATAAAACTTACCAATAATGATGGAGGAACGATCAAGGCCAAGGAATTTACACCCCAGCACCAAAAATTGAAGCAATTACGAGCTCAGGTGAGTTTGGAGCTAAATACAATGGTGAAACTGGATTTTGAAATGAAGAAGATGAAGTGGAAAGTTTATATACTACCCAGGGGTCCTTCATCGTGATCGCGAAGGGACCTTACGTGGTTGGGATGACCATGCTGGCTAGACTATCACAATAACGAGTACTATCCACGTGGTCGCGAAGAACAAAGGGAAGAAGGCTTCATCACTGGCATGACCTAGAACGTCGCAATTGCATAGTACAAGGAAAAAAGTGCCTCATCACGCTCGCGGGGAAGGGGATCACAATCGCGATTAAGGCCTAAGGCCTGGACCTGCAACAGCAAAACCTATAATTTCTAAAGCTTCGACTGGGCATTCTGGGCATAATCAAAACCCGTTACTCAAATACCAATAATGCTAATAGAGTGGAAATGACATTCTGGACTCAATGGAATCAATGAAACTTCCATACGAGATCGTTTCAGAGGAATGTTGACCCAAGTCAACATTAACTAAAACTAACAAACTAGCCAAAATGAGCCCGGCTCACCTGAGACCCAAACCGACCACCAACCTAACCCAAACTCATCATTCCGGAGCTGATGGAATTGTCAGATTTCGAATCTGATGCTCCGATCATTGAAAGTTAACCCAAGTTACACTTTTAACTCTAAAAGGCCTAAAAACAGAAAAAGCAACACAAAACCCACACTAGAAGTTCTTAGGCCTCAATTGAAGGTCCAACTAGGCCAAAATCAATGTTCCAGAGCTAATGAAACTGTCGGAATTCGATTCCAAGCACTTTAGCTAAGAATGTTGACTAAAGTCAATGAGTTCCTAAGTTTAAGCTCTAAAATAGGGAAATGACCATAACAACCAAATGAATGGTCAGGGCACCGAACCACCGGTCCTAGAAAGCCATAAATGACTTAGAGACACTACAGGAAGGCTGTAATAGTAGAAAAAAAGCATAAATGCAAAAATGACCTAAAGGGTCATTACATCATCCATTACTAAAAATGACGTTCTTCCTCGAAAGTCAAGAATAGGGAGGTACCTGAAGGCTCAAACAACAGCAGATACTGAGCTCTCATATCTCTGTCAGTCTCCTAAGTAGCCTCCTTGACCGGAAGGTTCCTCTACTGAACTTTCACAACCGAAATCACCCTAGATATCAACCTCCTGACATCTCTGGCTGCAATAGCAACCGGCTCCTCAACAAATGCAAACCTTTCATCCAACTGAACTGTATCCCACTATAACACGTGAGACTCATCTGGAACATACCATCTCAACATTAAAACATGAAATACAAGATGCAGAGCCAAAAACATCGGCGGCAAAGCTAACTGATAAGCAACACTACCAACCCTCTGAAAAATCTCAAACAACTAAATGTACCTGGGGCTAAGCTTTCCCCACTGACCAAATATCATCACGCCCTTCATGGGTGACACATGGAGGAATATCGATTCACCAACACTAAACTCCAACACACAAAGTCTACGATCAACATAACTCTTCTGCCTACTCTGAGCTGCTCGAAGCCTATCCTGAATCACTCTGACTCGATCTAATGAATCTTGAAGTAAATTTGTACAATGGGTCCTAGAATCCAAACTATCAAACCAACCAACCGGCGATCTGTAATGCCTACCATACAATGCCTCGAAAGTTGCCATGCCAATGCTAGAACAAAACCTATTATATTATGCAAACTCGGCCAAAGGCACAAACTGATCCCAAGAACCTCCAAAGACAAGAACACATGCCGAAGCGTGTCCTCCAGGACCTTAATAGTCCTATCGGATTGGCCATCTGTCTTAGGGTGGAATGCAGTACTAAGTTAAACTTCTATACCCAAATCTCTCTGATTAGCTCTCTAAAATTGAGATGTGAACTGAGTGTTGCAGTCTGAAATGATAGAAGTTGGGACCCCATGCAACCAAACAATCTTGCAAAGCTAAATTTGAGCTAACCTCTCATGATTATAGGAAGTCTGAACCGGCAAGAAGTGTGCTGACTTAGTCAGCCTATCAACAATCACCCAGATAGAATCAAACCCCCGAGAAATACGAGGCAAACAAACTATGAAATCCATAGTAATCCCTTCCCACATCCACTCAGGAATAGGATGTCACTGCATCAAACCACCAAGTCTCATATGCTCGAACTTTGCCTGCTGACAATTCAAGCACCGAGATACAAACTCCATTATGTCCTTCTTCATATCGCTCCACTAGTAAAGCTATCTCAACTCTCTATACATCTTGGCTGCACTAATATGGATAGAATATCTAGAACAATATGCCTCATAGAGTATTAACTGAATCAAACCTCCAACCCTTGGAACACAAAGTCAACTATCAAATCTCAGAATGCCATCTGAATCTAGATTAGCCTGGCTAGCCTCACCCCAAACAACCTGATCACGAAGGTCACACAACTGCTTATCCTCAAACTAACGGCTCTTGATCTGATCAACTAGAGTAGAACGACAACACTAGCAAGAACTCTACTGGGATCCGATAAGTCGAGCCTAACCAAATGGTTAGCCAAGGACTGGATGTCCAAGGCCAACGGTCGCTCAGAAACTGAAAGTGAAGCTAGGCTACCCATACTCACCGCCTTCCGCCTGAAGGCATCTGCAACCACCTTTGCCTTGCCTGGATAGTACAAAATAGTGAAATCATAGTCCTTCAGTAGCTTAATCCACCTCCTCTGCCTCGAGTTTAGCTCTCATTGCCTCATGATGTACTAAAGACTACGATGATCAATGAATATCTCAGTAAACCCCATATAAGTAGTGCCTCTAGATCTTGAGCATGAAGACTACCGCCGCCAACTCCAAGTTATGAGTGGGGTAGTTGTGCTCGTAAACCTTCAACTGCCTTGACGGATATGTTATCATATGACACTGTTGCATCAATACACACCCCAAACGCACCCCAATCACACTGCCTTGACGGATATGTTATCACATGACACTGCTGCATCACAATACATGGAGAAACTGTGACCCTCAATCGGCAAATTCAACACATGAGCCGAAGTCAACAAGGCCTTAAGCCTCTGAAAACTATCCTCACACTGATACGACCATTGGAATGGGACATCCTTCCTAGTTAGTCTAGTCAAGGGTGCTACTATGGAAGAGAATCCCTCGATGAACCATCTATAGTACCCTACTAATCCAACAAAGCTACGGAACTCGGTAAGAGTAGTAGGTCTAGGACAATCATGAACCACCAAAATCTTACTCGGATCCACTCTAATCCTATCCTTAGATACCAAGTGTCCTACGAATGCATCTGACTCACAAAAATTGCACTTTGAGAACTTGGCATAAAGCCGATGATCTATCAAAGTCTGGAGTATAATCCTTAAATGCTGCTCATGCTCATATCTACTCCACGAGTATATCAAAATGTCATCTATGAAGACTATCACAAATGAGTCCAAATATGGGCTAAGAACTCTATGCATCAGATCCATGAAATCTGCGAGGGAATTAGTCAACACAAAAGACATCACCAGGAACTCATAGTGGCCATAACATGTCCTGAATGTTGTCTTAGGGATGTCCTCTGCCCTAATCCACAATTGCTGGTAGCCTGACCTCAAATCTATCTTCGAAAACACAGCTGAACCCTGAAGCTAATCAAACAAATCATATATACGCGACATTGAATACCCATTCCTCACAGTAACCCTATTCAGCTACCGATAATCAATACACATCCGCATTGACCCATCCTTCTTCTTAACAAATAGAATAGCAGGACCCCAAGGAGACACATTTTTCCTAATAACCCCTTTGCTAACAAGTCCTGGAGCTACTCCGTAAGCTCCCTCAACTCAGCAGGAGCCATATAGTAAGGAGAAAGGGAAATGGGCCTGGTGATCAGCTCTAACTCAATAGCAAAGTCTATATCTCTCTCAGGTGGAAGGCCTAGAAGGTCGGTAGGGAACACATCTATGAAGTCTCTAACCATAGGAACTGACTCAGGGGAAGGAGGGTCGGCACTAGCATCTTGGACATATGCTAGATAATCCAAACACCCGCAAGAAATCAACTTCCTAGCTCGAAGACAAGAGGTGATCCCAGATGGTGCGTGGCTAAGAGAATCCTGCCATACAACTAGGGATACACCAGACACGTCTATGGTAACAGTCTTGGCATAGAAATCCGAAACTGTACGGTGAGGGGATAACCAGTCCATGCCCAGAATCACGTCAAAATCTACCATATCCAGAATTAACATATCACCCCATGTCTCTAAATCACCCATAAATATCATACAAGACCTCGTAATCTGATCCACTACTAAAGAATCTCCTATCGAGGTCGAAACAGATAAAGGAACAGACAATGACTCACTAGCCAGCCATAAATAAGGCATAAAATGGGAAGATCAATACGAACAAGTGGACCCAGGATCAAACAATGCAAAATCTAGGAGAAGGTATACATAAATCATACCTGTGATCACAACATTCGATGCCTCTTGCTTTGATCTCCCAGGGACCGCATAGAATTAATGGTGATGACCACCTGATCGACTGCCATACCTACCACTTGTCCAGCCTCGTGGGCCACCACCTCTACCATCACTACCACCTCTACGAGCCAGTGTCTAAACTGAGCGAATAGGCTGAGCCAGCTGAGCAGCAGGCTAAACTGTACCCCGCTGGGGGCAATCTCTGGAATAATAACCTACCACACAACAATAATAACAAGGCCCTAATGGCCTAGACTGGTGATATGAACTAGTAGAACCTCTATGGTCACCACATCCTGATGCCCCAGAAGTTGCGCCTCTCGATGATTGACCACTATAGCCCTGTTGGCTACCCTGACCCAGCTCAAACTGAGACCCATTAGAAGACTGAAGTGAAGCCTGAATTGGCGACCCTGGTACTCTTGTGGCTTATAATCTCGGCCCCACTAGCCTGAACCTCTACCACCCCAACGAGAACCACTGAAGCCACCCAGATCTCGAGGCCTCTTATCTCTGACCCTAGAGTCATGATGATGCAAGTCCTCTACTGTGCGGGCATAGTTTACAATAGTATAGAATGATCGTCCACTAGAAACTAATATCTCAGTTGGCTTTCTAAACTCTGACCGCAACCCGCAAGCAAACCTACGGACTCTGTCAGGCTCGGTAGGCATAATTATTGCCCTAAATAAGGTAGGCTAATAGAAATGGGTCTCATACTCTGACACGATCATAGATCCCTGCATAAGCCTAGTAAACGGCACCAAACAATTCTTGTGATCACTCTAAGGTAAGAACTTGGCCATAAAGGCCTCATAGAACTCAGACCAAGTTAATAGAGGAGACGATGATGGTTTGCAAGCAACCTAGGCCCTCCACCATAACTTAGCTGGGCCCTCCAACTAATATGTAGTGTAACCAACACCGTGAGTCTCCAGCAAACCCAAATGGTGACACATATTCTCACAAGTAGTAATGAAATCATGTGGATCATGACCAGAAGTACCACCAAACATTGGAGGTGCCAATCTCAAAAACCTACCCAACGCCTTCTGCTCTGTCTCAGTCATAGCTGAGCGAGGAGCAAGAGGCTGTGCAACTAATGGGACCAGAATAACCTCGACATAGGGAGCCGCAGTAGCGGGCTGCACTCTTGAACTCGATGCACCAAGGATTCCCCCTTAGAGGATGTTTGTGCTACCTCAGAAGGTTTCTCTCCAATCATACCTAAAAGTTGTAATAGTAAACCCCGAATATCTGAAGACTGAGCTGGGGCTGAAGCTAGCACGGAAACTAGTGCTTGAGCTGGTACTGGCGATTGTGGTACCTGGGCTACCCCTGTTCCACATACTGCTCGAGAATAAACTCTGGCTCATAATCATGCTCGGGCTCTATCTCAAGTCTAGCAGCTCTAGCAGGTACTATTTCTCGAGGATGACCTTTAGCTCTACCTCTACGATCTCCCCGACCCCTAGCTGGAGTCAGAGGTGCAGGGGTCAAAGGCTCTCCTTTGCCAGAAGTTGACGACCTCGTACGAACCATCTACAGAAGAGTAAACTAAAACAAGTGAGATTCAAGAAACTTTCAAGGATATTATGCATGAGATAGAAGCAAGAAAGGGTCCATATTTCCTATGATGTCAATGTAGCCTCCCAAAGATTGAGCACAGATATATCCACCCTGATCCGCAGGACTCTACTAGACATTGGCTCCTATATGGATGACACCAGTGAACCTAGAGCCCTGATACCAAGATATCACTACCCAATTTCTAGGTCATGATATCACCTACAACCCCATAGTAGGTGAACCAATACCCGTAGCCCAAAATGGTTAATAATAGGCTACTATCTATCAAATAAGTGGAAGGAAACATAATATTATGGAAGCAAGGGTCATACGAGAAGAAAAGTAACAGCAGGAGTATATATATAACATACGAAAGCTAACCAAAACCGAAAACCTGGTATCATATTAAATAAGAGTCGATTCTACATATAAGGAGTAAAAAAGGGATCTAAAATAATATATACATAAGTCTCTGAGTAGTAAGAGAGTACAAAATATAAAATATAGGCTAATGTCAAGCTTCGGTCGCTAAAAGCTCACCCATAGTCTAGACGGTCCAAAAGTCTCCTCGCAAGAGTGTCCACAAGCTAACAACGAGGGCCCACACTAGGATCTGCACCAAAAGATTTAAAGTGTAGTATGAGTACCAAATGCAAAGCAAATGGTACCCACTAGGTATCATAGGCCGACTGGGCACATATAGGATAAAAGAGCAGTAATAAGCATAATAGAAACAGTTTGTCATAGAAAAGAACGAAGAAATACACGGAAGCTAGCACAGAAGGAAGACAATAGAAAACAACATACATGGCTAGCTACAGGATATATAATACAGCCACAGGTGAAAGAAAGAAATGATGCACCTGGGATCCTTGCAATAACAATATATATATAAGAAGTTTTTAGAAAAATGGGCGGTATGCCATTAACCTTAAGTAAAAAGGGAAGGAGGAAACATAATGACAATAGCATGCTCGAATAAAAGAATAACAACCAAGTGAAGATACAAGTACTACTTTCAATATCCATTTCGCAGTAAGAAATCAACCTAAGGAATAATAACACTACAGAGCAATAACAAGCTTTCCTACAGTCCCAACGGGCGCCCATACACCCGAGGAACACAAACAAGTGAAGACAAACCCTATGGCATCCCATACTACCAGAGTGTACACTCAACAAATAGCAAAAAAGAGTGGAACCTAACACAAATAAATGATATGATGCATGATGATATCTAGGTGGAATAGTAACTTTGTATGTACCTCCTCCGGCGCCTAAAAGTCCTAGCAGGTAGGTTCTATTGAAGGACACTGCTTGTATACCTTAACTCCACCGTATACCCCTCTTTTGGAAAACATAGCCTAAAGCCCCTGGTCCTGATCAGCAAAGTCCATGGAGGTACTCGACCACATACTAAATCTCAATCTCAAAAACATCGTCCGGAGTGGGTCTGGATCCACGCTAATAGCTCAACATCTCTAATATGCATGCCCAGACTTGCTCCAGGTCTAAAATAGTTAAATAGGTCTCAAAAACCCATCAAGTGTGCCCGAACATAACCGGGTCTAAAATAGTAGTAAAACAGCTCTGGTGCTCAGTTCGATCGAGTCCAATATCATCTCAATTTAATAATTGTAAATCTAGCACTACGGCGCTGCCGAGTCTAGTAGAAGTAGGAAACTATGAAAAAACCACCTTTTAACTCTTTTACCCCAAGAAGATCCACAAAGTCAAGCCCAAACAATTTTAAAGTCAGATCAGCTAAAAATGGTCCCCTAGGGCTATGCAATGTATAGAAATGCAGAAGTAGTGGGCTCGAAGCAAAAAGCATAGTAAAATAAGTGAAAAATCCCTTTACATGCATGGAAATGACATGCTCAATCATAAATAGCATCCCAACGGCTCACAATTGACCTATAACCCCTGCACAAGCTCCAATCGCTCTACAACATAGATAACCATCCTAAAATTATGATAACGATGTCCGGGACTCACGGAAACCCCTGAATAACCAACCATCTATGGTCCAGAGTTCAAACAAGGCCACAAAGGATCACAAGGAGGATAATATCAATCTATAAAGAAAACTACACACAATAGGGTAAAAAACAAGGCGGACATGGAAAAGCGGTCAAGGTCTTTGGTACCAAGCTAATAAACCCAACCAAGGATGTCAATTAGTACAATTTTATCCTATATATGCAATGTCTAGAGAAGTTAGATAGTAACCTACCTGTCATTCGTTGAAAAGCTGCTGGAACGATGATGTCCGAGTCTGAACTGCTCCGAGAAGCTCGCAATAGAAGTCAAACTATCAATAATATAAACTATGGGTTAAAATGAGACTATAGATACCCATATTGCTATAGTAATGCTGGGTCAAAATTTGGGTTACTGGCGGGCCCATGGGCTCCGTAACCCAAAGCCAGAAACAAAAGAATGTACAATGAGCACCACACTCCTGTGAGTTCATGCTCAGAGTATTGAAGGAATTTAAACAAGGGAAATGGATCAAACCAGCCATCCAGTTATAAGAACAATATAAGAAACAAGGATGTGAATTCAATAGAATTAAGTGGATAAAAATTTCCAATAATGATGGAGGAACAATCAAGGCCAAAGAATTTACACCCCAACACTAAAAATTAAAGAAGTTACGAGCTCAGATGAGTTTGGAGCTAAAAACAATGGTGGAACCAGATTTTGGTGTGAATAAGACGAAGTGGAAAGTTTATATACTGCCCAGGGATCCTTCATTGCGATCACGAAGGGACCCCACACGGTTGCGATGACCATGTTGCCTAGACCATCATGATTGCGAGGACTAGCCACACGCTCGTGAAGAACAAAGGGGAGAAGGATTCATCACAGTCGCGACAAAGAATGTTGCGATTGAATATTACAAGGAAACATGTGCCTTATCGCGGTCGCAGGGAAGGGGCTCGCGATTGTGATTAAGGCCTGAGGACTACACCTGCAACAGCAAAACCTGCAATTTCTAAAGCTTCGACAGGGCATTCTGGCATAATCGGAACCTGATACTCAAAAACCAATAATGCTAATAGAGTTGAAATGATGTTCCAGACTCAACAGAACCGATGAAACTTCCATACGAGGTCATTTCGGAGGAATGTTGACCCAATTCAACACTAACTAAAACCAACCAACTAGCTGAAATGAGCCTGGCTCGCCCAGAAACCATACCAACCACCAACCTAACCCAAACTCATCATTCAGAAGCTGATAGAATTGTCGGATTTTGGATGTGATGCTCCGATCATCAAAAGCTGATCCAAGTTACACTTTCAACTCCAAAAGGCCTGAAAATAGAAAAAGAAACACAAAACCTACACTGGAAGTTCTGAGGCCTCAACTAAAGGTCCAACTAGACCAAACTCAACATTTCGGAGCTAACCGAATTGTCAAAATTCGATTTTGAGAACATTAACTAAGAATATTGACTAAAGTCAATGAGTTCCTAAGTTTAAGATCTAAAATAGGGAAATTACCATAACGACCAAACGAATGGCCAGGGCACCAAACCACCGGTCCCAGTAAGAATTAAATGACTTGGGGCCGCTACAGGAAGGCTCTAACAGTATAAAGAAGGCGTAAACACAAAAATGACCGGAAGGGTCATTACAACCTATGACTAAAAAATATATTAAAACTACTACTAAAAAAATTATTCAGTTTAAAAGCTCCCCCCCAGAAATGAACCGAAGCCATAAGAAAAATCAAGGGGTGAATGAGATATACCGCTTAAAAAACTAAAATAAAATTAAACAACACAAAACTTTTTATATTTATATACATACATACATATATATATATATATATATATATTTGTATATATTTTTCTTAAATAAAATAAAATTATATGACATACTCACCCTTAAACTCACAAATATCAGAAGAATTTCCATCCACACTTAAAATTATGCTTTGTCCCGAAAGTAATTTGTAAAAGAAGATGAAAATGAAGGGTGAGAGATACTCTCTGATCCTCTAAGGCCTAGCGCACAACATGTTTCTTTAATTTTTATCAAAGATTGTATGATCCCACACTTAAGTTCAATTGTGCTCCTTAGCATCAAATCCGGGTACTCAGAATTCTCCTAATCCACAAAAACAAAATCAAACAAAAATGTAATACTATAAAAAATAAGAAGCTAGACTACAAATTGGGTTGCCTCCCAATAAGAACCTGATTTAACATCACGGCACGACACCAACAAGTGAACCACTTTTTCTTTCACTTAGAACTTATGAATATCACCCTAATTTTGCATCAACTTTTCTACTTCATTCACTGAGCGATGGTATAAATATAATGGACTCAAGCAAAGGATGTTGCATCTTGCACTTCTTGGCCCTTAAGTGAGAAATATCATTTTATCTCTTTGGCGTGGCAAATTTTAGAATGTAAGAGTCGTGTTCCTCATCTATGCACTTCTCCATAGGTTCTGATGACTCGATTCTCATATCTTAATTCAAACATAATATAGGAAAATGATTAGAATAAGGTTCAACATGTCCCAACTTCAAATTTGCATTATTTATGACATGCTCACTTCCGTGCACCTCCTCAAAATCGACACTAATGAATAAAATATAGTTGAATTGTTGAAATTCCTCTTTATCCCCCACTAGTTGGTTAGTATCCACAATAATTAATAATTTAGCCTCAGACATCTCAACCTTATACTTTAAGTGATCCTCTAAATCATTGATATCTGGGCTAAATTGGTCTATCTTTTGTCTGAGCTCAACTATTCCTTCTCTCAGTTGTGTCTTCATATTTGTAAGACTACCACGGAGAAACCCATGAAATTTTATTTGTTTCACTTTATTCCATAGCCAAGACTGGCTCTCTACACTGCTTCCTCACAACTCTATCCTAGTAGGGACTTACTCTCTTCTTCTACTAGGGGTTCATTTTTGGTATTGTCTAACACTGTAACATGCTGATCATTATATGTTTCAGCCATAGCCTGTATCTCTGTAAGTTGGGAACTCATCTTCTTTGTGTCGTCTCCCAGTTTAGCTTGATTCTTCAGTAATTGCTTCAGCATATCAATAAGGTAAGCATCGTGATTCATATCCTCCACTTCATTACTCTTTCCAACATCACAAACAATAAAAGAATCATAATAGGGGCTCAAGGGAGGGGAATAAGAGTTAGGACAAACATTCCAATGGTCATCCTGACCACACATATACGACATACATTCAACTCAAAAAATTGGGTATGTGCGCACACCCTCTTTGTTGAGTATAACGACAATTGATACCTAGATGGGGTCCTCCACAATACTGATAAGGATTATAACATATGAATAGTACTCATCATTCGACCAATATCTATACTCATCATTCGACCAATATCTATCTCAAGATGTTATATTAAGAAGAGTAGTAAAATATTAAACACAAAAAAAACTATCTATACAAGAAAATAAAATTTATACAAAAACATAAACAAATAAAAAAAAGTCTAATCTAGATAAATAGTTAATTTCAAAGTCTCCAACAATGGTGTCAAAAACTTGTTGCATCCAAATACGCATGCAAGTCTACGGGGTCGTACAAGTAATATAGACTGGTGTAGTCCAGATATCATACTTAAGAGATTTATCAATTAACTATTTACTAAATCATACTAATGCTAATTATTTATTCAAGTGGTAAATATAAAAAATGTATTTATGAATTAACTAAACAAAAAATAAAAATAAAATAACTAAGAAATAATTAACCAAATAAAGAGCAAATTTTTACATAATTGATGTGGTAAAATTGATCTATGATTATGGATTCGCTAACCATCATGTTTAGCAAGCAATTTCATTGACTTATTTGTTTATCTAATTATTGATTTATTAAGTTGATGACATGACTATGGTCTTTTGAGCCACTAGTCGTCTATCCAGAATGGCCTCATAATTACATCATTGAGTGGGGATGTGACATCCTATTTCGAAAGCATTTATATGTCTTCTCATTTCATAACCAAGTGAGATGTTCTAGGTATATTTCTATCCTAGTCGCAAATCAAATATTTGTTTTACTATCAATAAGATCTTACCTCCTATATTCTTCATTTTATCTCAATGATTCTTCTTTCGAGTTCACAAGGAGAATATAGATTTATTTTAATGGTAGCTACGCACTAAAATAGTAAGCACATGAATATAAGAATAATTATTTTGATAATCTTCACAAATCGAATCAATCGTCTACTAAATAATCATGCAGTTAGCTATCATAATCCTAGTACGAGAAGTTTAACTCTACATAGATATGAAGCAATTATAATACATCATTCAAAGAAAAACATAAAAATCAATAATAAGGGAGAAGAAAAGATGAAATCAAAATTTTCTGGCCTCCACGATGGCTCCTAGCTCTTCCTTGGTTAAAAGTTATGAGAAAATCGTGCTTATGGAATATTTATAGGTGAAGAAAAAAAATCTCAAATAAAATAACTGAATCCAAAAAAGACTAGAAAAATTAATATCTGCAAAATCTTCCTCCGCGCGGAACCAGAGTGTGGCGCCCCATCAATTATGAAAGTAGCCATCTCAGTTTTGCTGATTTGGTCTGCAAAACTTGCCACGTGTGCAAGTTACTTTGAGTTGCAATTCATTTGCACTTTTGATGCCTTATGTTTCAACATATATAAATATTAATATAATATTAAATTCAATTCATTAAGCTGTCTGTTTGATTTTCTTATATGATTTCTCATTTTTAATTCGTTTCTTCTCCAAATCTCTTCAATGTCCCATCATTTTAATCCTACACATAAAATTACCTAATATAAGAATAATTCATAAATTTGATATGCCCAAATTACACCTCCTTTTAGAAGCGTAAGCGGTCGCTGATCAAATATAGAACCCAACGAAGGTTAGGGTTGATTCCACAGGAAATATGGTAGGACTATGGTCGATTAATGTTTACTCGTGCTCTTAGTCATTTATTTCACTCGAGAGATTTTTTTAAAACGTAACAAGTAATAATAGTAACTAGAATGTAAACAGGTAATATACGTCAATTTCAACAGTTGTTATCAATAAGGGAAGCGACTAGGGTAGTGTTCCCCATGAGTTCATAACTTAGTATGGCTTTTGTACTTGGTAAACTAGTTTGATACTTAGCATGCAGAATCGGTAAGTTGGGTTCATCTAACTCCTTGGTCCGGCAACTATACAAATCTCACCACACGCCTTGGTCCGGCCGTGGGTGTATGCTCTACTAACCCTTACCCTGGATCCCAGATTAGCTATTCCCCGACAAGGTCAAGCTATTAGATGAGGGTTGGTAGCTTCAAATCACCATCGTTGAAAAACCCTTTTCCCATCCGTTACCTCCTTGGTCCGACAAGTAAGGATAAGGCGAGTTCTAACGTTGTACACCGCTAGAAAGTAATCAATACGAAGGGAAGAAAAATACATGCATAAATATCGCCCTAGAATTACTAATTTGGCTTCTTGCATGCTTCCCTGGAACACTTTGACGGGCACTGCGATATCCCATTATGTCTTCCACAGGCATCGTGCCAGCCCATCGGGTTCCACTGCCTTAGCAATCCCTGCTATCTTATTCCAACGGCTTGCCCCACGGGCCGTCGTGGGTGTGACGCCCGTGGTGGCCTGTCTTTTCCCAGAAAATTGCAAACTTTTGGTACTTTCATCTATTTCATACTTTGTCCCTGCACAACTAACAAAAGACATTAAATCCAACAAAATGTACTCAATAACTCCCAAAAATCCTTCGTTTTAAGCATCGAAAGTGCAGTCAAATTACGGCACATCAACACCCTTAACTTAGAATGTTTGCTTGTCCTCAAGAACTAAACAAAACAAAACCAAATGACACTTAAGTAGAAGAAAACCAGAAACTACAATGGCAACCAGATTCATTAAGCTTTTACTTTCCAAGATAGTACCCACTCTTTGACAGCTCAAAATCCAGTGCATTTTATCAAAGTATCAGAACAACACAAGACAGATCCATGAATGACAACATGATATTTACGATAAGCCAGCATACACACCAGACATTCAAACCAAGCAATTAGAAATCCAGTCTACTCTAGTTCCCTCACAACAAAGAAGTCCCAAATCACACAAAATATCAATTTACACTTGAGGACTGGGAAACCACTCACTCTCACAACGAAGTTCAAGCTGTACATGCATGATACCATAGGCTTGCCCTTATTTTCTATGCTTCAGCTTTCAAATGGTTTGGTTAGGATCAGTATAGGACTTTGTTAGGCTTGTAATGTAGGCTTAGGGATGAGAATGGTACATTTGGGTAAATAGATACTATGCCCTCCTTGAGACTACAATTACTTCGTTATTTTCTCCACTTTTCAGTTCTTACCGGTTGCCTCCCTTCTTCTCCTTTCTTTCACTCTTTCCCTACTTTTACCAAGCTTCGGGTGTGGCTTCTATTGCATTACTGCACTTTGTCTTTTCATTCATTTTTCTTCTTTCTTTTCTTTTCATTCATCATTTTTCTTTTTCTTTTTCTTTTGCACGCCAGCCACACCCAGTTTCTTTCTTTCTATTGCTTAACCATTCTTTTCATACCCAACACTTACTACTCACCCCTACAGTAGCCACCCTCATATTAGGCTTTTAGCCTGAGTTGAGGTGCACGATGTCCAAGGAGGGACCAGGTCCAAAACAGAGATTTATAGGAAACGGGAAGGTGAATAGGCTAACAATAAAAAGGTTCACTTTACGGCTCAAAGTTAGGGATCAAGTGGATTACTTAGCATTTTGGTAGTTCATTTTGGCTGAAGTGGACTAATTCAAAAATGGCCTATGATCATGTCCCTACCAAACCATTCTACAACCTAGGCACGACTAACCAAGCAAGTTCTAGATCGCACAGTACAACAAGAACATATACAAATCAGCTCACTTCACACATGGCATGGAGTTAAGGCTACAGATTGGCTAACTACCGGTTCATGCTTTAATTTAAGCTACTTTTCACATTTATATGCATGATGTCATTTAAAGATCCACCTAAGTCGGTTCTAACACTTTATTGCACAAAAATTTAGAGGGTTCTCCATTTTTCACAGAACTCTATTTCCAAAAATAAAATCATGATTGCAATTAGTTTCCAATTCACTTCTAGGAACACACTTCCTATACTAAACATGACGGTTAAAAAAAAATCCTTAGGGAAAGAACACAGGCAAGAAAAACCCAATGACTCGGGTACCTTGTGAGTACCCTCATGGGTTGCCTCCCATGCAGCGCCTGATTTAACATTGCAGCATGGCCCGGGTCTCTTGGCTACTCAAATTTCGCCAAGAGTCCCGTCAAAACATATTGCCCCAATGCTTCCCCGCCCAACCAAAAATAAATAGGCATTTCTCTCAATGCACGAAAAAATACAAAACAAACGGGGGCGAGAACATACCTGTGGCGCCTAAGCGCTGGCATCGGGTGTCACAACCGTCGTGACCTCAAGATTGGTGCCCGTAGTCCTCTCTGTTGGATTCTTTTGATGCTTTTTTCAGCTCTTTTTGGGCTCTCTTTGCAGCTCTCTCCTCTTGTTTATTTTGTGAGTTTGGGCTAAGAGGAACATCATCTGCTTGAACCTGCTTGTCTTTCCTCTTCCTCTTTTTTTGCGCTCAGGGGGATCAGGAGGTAATTCAGTTTCTTTTTCAGGCAATGGCCCGTCGAATTTCACTTACCTAGACGACAACACTATTTTATTGCATGTGGTGTCACGCCCCTTCCCAAGCCCGTCGGAGCCGTGACACCCCGTCATGTAGGCCGTAGGAATGAGGCAGACACTCCCTTTTCCACACTTAGAAAAATTCTCTTTTCTTCTTGAGGGGCTTCACGCCCAATCCCACATCCGTCAGAGCCACGATGGCCCCTCATGTGGGATGTGGAAATGAGGCATACCACCAATTTGTTACACTTAGAAAATTTTCCTTGTTGTGTGTCTCCAGTCCCACGGGCGTGGAATCTGTGATGGCCCGTCACAGAGCCCGTGGGATCCCTTTTTGCCTGCAGTTTAGCACTTGGCTTTCATATCTCTCACGTCTGCAAAACAAACACATATTAGTACATAGGTTTCCTCCCATGCAGCGCTTGATTTAACATCACAGCACGACGCAAGTGGTTTGGTTACTCAGATTTCGCTGAAACACTCTACAGCCACTAAACTAAAAAAATAAAAATAAAGTAAAGTACAAGTCCATGGGTTGCCTCCCATGAAACGCCTGATTTAACGTCACGGCATGATACAGGTTGCTTGATTACTCAGACTTCATCAAGCTCCTTAGGTGGGACGAATTCGTCAAGGCTCTAAGCTTCAATCATTTTGAGCTCTTCTGCTGTGCCAAAATAAGCTTTAATCCGCTGCCCGTTTTCCTTAAACATTTTTCCCTCATGGTTTTCGAGTTCAATAGCCCCATGAGGAAACACTTGTACCACCTTGAAAGGTCCAATACATTTGGACTTTAGCTTACCAGGAAACAAGCAAAGTCTAGAGTTGAATAGCAAGACCAAATCACCCGGCTGGAAATCTCTCTTTTCTATCTTCCGGTCGTGATACAGCTTCATCCTCTATTTATACAGTGCTGAACTCTCATATGCAGTTAGATGGAACTCATCCAACTCATAAAACTGCCCAAGCCGCAGCAAAGATGCCTCAGACCAGTCTAAGTTTAGCTTTTTCAATGCCCACATGGACTAATGTTCTAACTCAATTGGAAAATGGCACGCTTTACCAAACACAAGATGATAGGGTGACATACCTATTGGGGTATTGAATGCAGTCTGGTACGCCCACAAAGCATCATCTAACTTCTGCGACCAATCCTTTCTATTTGCATTGACAGTCTTGGACAAGATTGACTTTATCTCTCAGTTGGAAACTTCCACTTGCCCACTCGTCTGAGGATGATAAGTGGTTGCAACTCTGTGTTTAACTCCATATATCTCAAGCAGAGCTCGAAACATCTTGTTGCAAAAGTGAGAGCCTCCATCGCTAATAATTGTTCTTGGCGTACCAAACCTGGAGAAGATGTTCTTTTTCAAGAATGCTGTGACACATTTACCTTCATTACTAGGAAGAGCAACCGCTTTCACCCACTTAGATACATAGTCCACAGCCACTAATACGTACCGGTTCCCATTGGACAGCACGAATGGACCCATGAAGTCAATCCCCCAAACAACAAATAACTCGATCACAAGGATGGGATTAAGAGGAAGCTCCTGCCTCCTTGATATACCTCCTTCCTTTTGACATCTGCTGCAAGCCTTAGCAAAATTATGGGCGTCTTTGTGAATAGTCGGCCAATAGTGGTCGCATTGCAAAATCTTGTGTGCATTCCGAATACCACTATGATGACCTCAAACAGGGGATGAATGGAAAGCTTCTAGTATCTCCATCATCTTAGCTTCAGGCACACATCTCCGGATCACTCTATCAACACACACACGGAACAAGAATGGCTCTTCCCAGAAGTACTTCTTCACATCGGACATAAACTTTCTTTTTTGGTGGATCAACAAATCATCAGGCACTAGATCACTTGCCAAATAGTTGGCAATGTCGGCAAACCATGGGATCAAATCTTGAGAAGCGGCTAACACTTGTTCATCAGGAAACCAGTCATCAATCTCTTGCTCATCATTTAGCTTCAACATTGCCTCTTCTTCCAGCCTAGAAAAATGGTCTGCTACATGATTCTCTGTACCCTTTCGGTCCTTGACCTCAAAATCAAACTCTTGCAGCAGCAACACCTATCTAATCAGCCTTGGTTTCGCATCCTTCTTTGGCATGAGGTAACAAAGAGCTTCATGGTCAATGTGCACCACCACCTTGGTGCCAAGCAAATAAGATCTGAATTTTTCAAACGCAAAGACCACAACAAGCAGGTTTTGTTCGGTTACAGTATAATTCTTCTGAGCCGAGTTAAGTTCTTTGCTAGCGTAGTATATCGGGTGAAGAATCTTTTCGCGCCTTTGGCCTAGGACTGCTCCTAGCGCCACTCCACTAGCATCGCACATGACCTCAAAAAGTTGCGACCAATCAGGGGAAATAATAATAGGAGCTGATACCAACTTCTCTTTAAGGCACTCGAATGCCTTCAGACATGCGTCATCAAACACAAACTTTACGTCTTTCTCTAACAGCTTCCACAATGGATTAGCAATTTTGGAGAAGTCCTTGATAAACCTCCTATAAAAACCAGCATGCCCCAAAAAGCTTCGAATACCCTTCACAGAAACTGGTGGAGGCAATTTTTCAATCACCTCAATCTTTGCCTTATCAACCTCAATACCCTTCTTGGATATCCTTTGACCAAGCACTATGCCCTCTTTCACCATGAAGTGACACTTTTCCCAGTTTAGCACCAGATTACACTTTCACATCTTTTCAGCACACAACTTAGATGATCCAAACAATCTTCAAAAGAGTCACCCACTATGGAAAAGTCATCCATAAATACCTCAATAGTGTCCTCCACCATGTCTGAGAAAATGGACATCATACATCGCTGAAATATTGCTAGCGCATTACACAAATCGAACGACATCCTTTTGAAAGTAAATGTCCCGTATGGACAGGTGAAAGTGGTTTTCTCTTGGTCTTCGGGAGCAATCGAGATTTGATTATATCCCGAATAACCATCAAGAAAATAATACCATCCTCCACCAGCAAGACGGTCCAACATCTGATCCATAAACGACATCGAAAAATGGTCCTTCTCAATCCAAGCATTCAACTTCCTATAATCCATGCATATGCCCCAGCCTGTGACTGGTCTCATCAGAATCAACTCATTCTTTGCATTTGGGACTACAATAATCCCACCCTTTTTCGGCACAAACTGAACCGGGCTCACCTACTTGCTGTCAGTAATAGGGTAAACCACACCTGCAT
This sequence comes from Jaltomata sinuosa, assembly GCA_003996215.1. NCBI lineage: Eukaryota > Viridiplantae > Streptophyta > Magnoliopsida > Solanales > Solanaceae > Jaltomata > Jaltomata sinuosa. The sequence continues at coordinate 507,642 of QJPP01000491.1, read as the reverse complement.
CCAGCCACTTAATAATCTCCTTGTTGATGACCTCTTGCATAGGCTGATTTAACCTACACTTGTGCTCAATACTTGGACTATAATCTGGCCCAAGATGGATTTTATGTGTACATATTCCTGGCAAAATCCCGATGATGTTAGCGATGGTCCAACCAATGGCTCTTTTAAATTTCTTCAAGACAGAAACCAGAGCTTTAACTTGCCCTTCACCTAAATCTGCAGCAATGATTACTGGGAAAGTCTCATTAGCTCTTAAGAATACGTACCAAAGATGAGCTGGAAGCACTTTAAGCTCCAAGAATTGAGGCTCCTCAATAGATGGCCGAGCAGGCGGTGTCTGTCTATTTTTCAAGTCCAAGTCAAGCTTCTTTGGAGCATAGCTATAGGACCCCAAACCTATGAGTGCTGCTACCATTTCATCATATTCCTCAATGTCATCACCTTCAAAGTTCATAATCACAACAACAAGGGCTTCGACTCCAAGTCTCTCCTCAGTAGGTACGCCAATCTGGTCCTAATCAACAACATCAATAACTGACACCACTCGCATGTGATCATGATGCTTCATAGATTTGCAGACATCAAATGTCACCTCCTCATTATTCAGCCTGAACTTCATCTACCCAGTTTCCAGATCAACCAAAGAGCGTCCAGTAGCCAGGAATGGGCGCCCCATGATAATGGTCACCTGGAAGTCAACCTCACAATCCAGAATAACAAAGTCTGCAGGAAAGATAAATGTGTAAACCTTTACCAATACATCATAAAGGATCCCCATAGGTCTCTTCACCGTACGATCTGCCATGAGTAGCCGCATTGTAGTCGGAGTGGGTGCTCCCAAGCCCAGCTGATTATACACTGCTAGCGGCATAAGATTTATACTAGAACCCAAATCACACAATGCTTTGGCAAAGTAGAAAGCTCCAATAGTGCAAAGAATTATGAATGCTCCAGGATCTTCTTTTTTTCTGCACCATGGAACAGGATGCTATCGTACTACAGTGGTGAAAATTATTGGATGGGCAAAGCTAATCATCCTCTTCTTAGTTACTAGATCCTTCATGAATTTGGCATATCCAGGCATCTTCTCCAGTGCTTCTACTAAAGGGATATTTACTGACAGTTGCTTCAACATGGAGATAAACTTGTGAAATTTTCCGTCCTCAACCCTTTTCTTCAATCTCTGGGGATAAGGAGAAGAAGGCAATGGTATGGGTTTTAGGACTGGTGCAACCTCCTTGATCTTTGATTTCAAATCAGAAGAATGTCTCTCAATTTGCTCCTCCTCACCATCTATTCCTCAGACTCGACCACAATTTCAGCATCACCTTTTTCAATTTTAGTGGGCTCACCAACAATTTTAGGCATGGAAGGATCAATGGTCTATTTTCTGCTTCGAGTAGTCACTGCCATCACTTGTCGATCGTTCTTTGGCTTCTGAATGGTATCACTAGGGAGAGTACCCTTTTAACGCGGATTCATGCTAGTGGAAATATGGTTCATATGCGTCTCAAGATGTTTTGTGGAGACAACATGGGAATCCACTCTCTGGATGATATTTGAAAGGTATGATTTTATCTCTTTCATGCTTGCATCTGTGGATTCAACCTTTTCAAAAACCTTGTTGAGCAGCTCCCTCATGGTAGATTGTCCAGCCCGCTCTTTGCGATATGTAAGCGGGAAGTAAAGACCACTACTATCGTTCTTATACCCATCCTTTTTCTGCCAGTCTCCATCTTTGTAACAAGATCAATTGTAGTAATCATCTCTATCTCTTTTCCAACTTTGATTTCCTTGGCAAGAGGCCTGAAAACCCACCCATTGATCATTCAGATAACTAACCTCTTCTTTGGATGAGTAACCGTCTGGCCTAGGTGCTTTACCTTGCGAACCGATGGATTTTACCTTCTCTACTCCCTCAGACAGGAATTTTAGTGCGAGCAACCCAAGTGTCATGTTCAACTTAGCAACTTCCTGTTTAATGTCTTGCAATTCGTTCAAATCTAAGGACTTACCAACTGCGTGTGTACTTGCTGGGGTCTGTGATTCTCTGGTGTGCCATGCTCTGTTGGTCTTTGTAACCTGATCAAGCATCTCCGAAGCTTCATCATACGAGTTGTCCATGAATGCCCCACCAGTTACAGTGTCAGCTACTGCTTTGGTGTTGGCATTCAGTGCTTTGTAAACAATTTCCATTAGATGGCTTGAAGGGATTCCGTGTCTTGGAACTTGCTTCAACTTCTTCTTGAACCTTAGCCAAGCCTCATATAATGCCTCTACAAGTAGCTGCCTGAAATTATAGATTTCCTATTTCAATTGCAATATCCTTGACGGAGGAAAGAATCGCTCTAAAAACTGAGTCTTCAACTTGTGCCATGTGTATATGGAATTGTCGGGCAGTTCCGAGAGCCAAATAGTTACCTCGTCGGTCAATGAGAATGGAAACAAACTCAGTCTAACAGCATCTTGCCTCACTCCTGGCATACTATACGCCTTGCAAATTTGAAAAAAAATCTGCACATGGGGATTTGCATCTTCTGTAGGTTTTCCAGCATACAGTCTCTTATTATTCATCAACTGTATCATGGTGCTGGTGATGTCAAATTTTGCACCCTCGGTCAGATGTGGCAACACTATGGGCCCAGCAATGCCCAATTCCTCCTCCTTGTCATAATCATCATAATCATCATAATCATAGTAGCGAGGGGCTTGCCTGGTTTACTGCATCTGTCGACCCCTATTCTATCGTAGCGCAACTGGTCCTCTAGGCAAATTCTGGTGAGCTGCCCCGTCTGCTGCTGTTTGTGCCTTTAGTGCAGCTTGATGAGTATCTTGTTGTCGAGCCTGCCTTGCTTTCTCAGCCGCCACATTTCGAGCTACGAGGTCTGCTACAATTACAGCATCTTCAGCGGCAAGAGCATCTTCTCCGGCCTTTTTGCGTTGCTCATCCTCGGCCAATAACTGGGGTGTGATCTGATACTATGTCTCATGCTCTCCGTCTTTAGCCATGTTTCTTAAGGTTTTGGAGAGCTCAGGATCGTATGGGATCAAGGGATTGCCTTGATTCTTTATACTGGGCATGCACAAGTGTGCAACTTGTAGATCAAAACAAAAACAATAGAAAAAAGTAAAATCAGGAAATAAGGAATAATAGTGAGATAAATACAATCTCTCTTAATCCTAAATCGTATTCCCCGGCAACGGCGCAAAAATTTGATACGCCTAAATTACACCTCCTTTTAGAAGCGTAAGCGGTCGCTGATCAAATATAGAACCCCACGAAGGTTGGGGTCGATCCCACAAGGAATATGGTAAGACTATGGTTGATTAATGTTTACTCGTGCTCTTAGTCATTTATTTCCCTCGAGAGGTTGGGTTTTAAAGTAACAAGTAATAGTAGTAACTAGAATGTAAACAGGTAACATACGTCAATTTCAACAGTTGTTATCAATAATGGAAGCGACTAGGGTAGTGTTCCCTATGAGATCATAACTTAGTATGGCTTTTGTATTTGGTAAACTAGTTTGATACTTAGAATGCATAATCGGTAGGTTGGGTTCATCTAACTCCTTGGTACAGCAGCTAGACGAATTTCACCACACGCCTTGGTCCGGCCGCAGGTGTATGCTCTACTAACCCTTACCCTGGATCCCAGATTAGCTATTCTCGGACAAGGTCAAGCTATTAGATGAGGGTTGGTAGCCTCAAATCTCCGTCGTTGAACAACCCTTTTCCCATCCGTTACCTCCTTGGTCCGACAATTAAGGATAAAGCGAGTTCTAACGTTGTACACCGCTAGAAAGTAATCAATATGAAGGGAAGTACAATACATGCATAAATATCGCCCTAGAATTACTAAGTACTTTGCCTATTTCGTTAATCCTTCATGGTTCCCACAACCCTAGTTGTGGATTTAGCTACTCATGTTCATAAGTACACAATTAACATTTGTTTGAGCAATCATCAATAGATACTTACACGTGGGAATAAAGAAATCTTGAATCTTGAAGAACAATATCAAGAACACTTCAATTAATCAAGAACTTGTGTTTAAAGTCAACACTAAAATAACAATGTAGTAACTATCTGAGAATATCGTGTAACAACTGAAAATAAAACCTAAGGGAAAATATTTATAGACAAAGAAACCAAATCCTTACAAAACTAGGAGAATCTAGACGCGACAGTGCCGACGGGACACCCCATGGGGAATCGTGGGTGCTCATTGGCCTTCTTCATGTCTTCAAGTCTAGGATCCTGCCTTGGTTTGATGGACTAAGGCGATGGGATGTCGTAGCTGTGACAACCCATCATGACCCTCGTCGGCTGCACTTGGCAACTTTCCACATCCCTGCCTCGTTTTCATGGGCAGTCTTGACGGGGCATCGTAGTTGTCACGGGCATCGTGGTGCCCGTCTCCCTTCCTTGGCTTCTTGCATGCTTCCCTGTAACACTTCGACGGGCACTTTGACATCCCTTCATGTCTTCCACGGGTGTCATTCCAGCCCATCGGGCTCCACTACCTTAGCAATCCCTATTGTCTTATTCCAACGGATTACCCCACAGACCGTTGTGGGTGTGACTCCCGTGGTGGCCTGTCTTTTGCCCAGAAAACTACAATCATTTGGTACTTTCATCTATTTAATACTTTTTCCCATCACAACTAACAAATGACATTAAATCCAACAAAATGTACTCAAGAACTCCCAAAAATCCTTCATTTTAAGGGTCGAAAGTGCCGTCAAATCCCGACACATCAAAATTCAATGCTGAAAAATGATAATAAAAATACTAAATGTGAGAGAAATAATGATTAAATCATTTACTTTTGGCCTCACATCATTTCCTATGATGCCATGCACATTATTACCATTCGAGGACGAATGTCTCTAAGGAGGAGGGGAGGATTTAACACCCCACCTATTCTTACGTTCAATTAACTCATACTTTTAGAATAAGACTAAGAGTGCATAATATGTTAGGAAGTATGTTTAAGTGGTATTTTAAATTCACAATGATCGTATGTAAAGTTTTGAAGTCAAGCAAGTTGCAAAATAAAAGTCGAAAAAAGTTATTGTAAATTCTTTTAAGAAATTCTTTAATAATTTGGGCTAAATGTCTCAAAACTTTTATCCAAATATATAAAGAATTAGTGGTCTCCTGACCTACCAAATTGATGTTCTATGAGTCTAGTTTCTAATGCATCACACTATTCATTCATACGATTTTAGAGTAGAGACATATTCGCAGTTTTGTAAGACTGCACAGGTAGGAAGGTCAAGGTGGGCCCAAGTTGGTGAAATGAACATATATTGAGATTTCAGCTTTAGAAAATTATTTTCTCTCAAAATAACGTCATTCTAATCCTAAAAAAATAGCTAAAGTACTCCCTAGACAAAAATACTCCTTAGAGTTTGATAACTAGAGCTTAAGTGCTTCACACAAATTGTTCTACGCATTGAGCTCATCATTTTGACAATAGTTTTCTCTGTATTTTGTGTGGTGCTGCTCTTTCACTGTTTCGAAAGCAAGGTTTGCTTCGAATTAGTGGTATGTGGCAGTAGTTAAGGAGTTATATAGGCAAGTTAAGATATCGTACACTTATCTATTTGTTGAATCGTGATTCTAAGCTTCTAGTTTGAAATATTGTAGTTGCCGATTACTTATAGTAGTTTCTTGTTGATTTTTTCTCCGTTTGTTGTTATTACAAGGAGGAAGATTGTTTAACTTGGGATATCCAAGCTTTTTGTTAAGGAAATCTTTCTCCTATGACCCTCCGTCATAATTCCATATTTTAGTATCAATTTATATATTTCTGAGCCATAAAGTGGTATTTTAGATACCGTGGCTCCAAACAGTCCTTTTATCTTATTAAGTTTAGTTATTATTGTTGTATACTTATGGTGTTATAGTGTTGGAGGGACAGGGGGTTGGTGTGATTTTTATCAAAGGGCGCATACATGGTGGCCGAATTATATGATATGAAGTATGCCTTATTATATTACCTCGGGAGCTCGTCGCTCCTTCAAGATGTTGTTGACATATTTTTGTGGGATTTAGCTATTGTTTATTATTGTTATTGGCCTAATTTTATCATTTAGACTTGAATGATTGCTAGTGTGACATTAAAGCCTTACGATTACCTATGGCTCATTTTTTAGCCTTGTTGATTCTCACATTTGTTGTATTACCTTTAATTGGTCAAGCTTCATAGTGAAACCTTTGGGTCTTTGGTTGAAGGTATGTTAAGGCTTTCTTTTTGCTTTCTGGAATGAACCTAAAGGTCCAAGATTGTTATAGCTTCTATAATATTATTATTCGACTTGGGGCCTTATACTATTAAGTTTGTTACCACATCGTGATATAGTGACTATTAGCAGCACTATATTCCTCACATAGTGGCCCAGAAAAGCATGCTATGATTGTATTGAGGTCACTTGTTATTACTTGCTATTATTGTGTTATTTTTATCATCTTGCTACTGCATATGAGCTTGTTTTGGCCTTAGCACACACTGATATTATAGGGTTTTTGAGCCTACAAGCTGATTGTTATACCGTGCCTTCGGGATGGACAAACTGTGCCCATGGACCAGGCAAAGCTTACGTACATAATAGGAAGGTTGTACCTATGGGGAAATAATTACATTATATGTGTAACAACTCGATTTCTCAGTCATGATGGCACCTATAACCCCCAGTAGGTGAACAATTCCCTGTAGCCTGGAATGACTAGTAATGGGCTACTATCGAACAGTTAAGCAAAAGAAATGGTATAAACAAGCGGAAGCAAAGGAACAAGATGAAAAGATAGATATCAAGAACATATATATAAAAAAGCAGAAGCTAAACCAAACCTCAAAATTTGGTATTGTAGTATGGAGACAAAACTACACCAGCAGAGTACAACCATCAAAAATAATATATACAGATGTCTCCGAATAGTAATAGAGTACATACAACAAAAGATAAACTATAAGCTAAGCTCCGATCAACTAGAGCTCACCTTCAGTCCGAAGATATTCCAAAAACAGCTCCTCGCACGAGTCTCCAATGAGCTAACGATGATGGCCCACACTAGGATCTACATCACAAGATGCAGAGTGTAGTATGAGCACAAAATGTGAAGCATAAGGTACCCAGTAGGTATCATAGGCTGACTGGGAATATATAAAATAAAAGAGCAGTAAAAGACAGAATAGAAATAAATAGCCATAGAAGGCAACCAATAAACACACGGAAGCTAGCACGGAAGGGATACAAGCAAGAACAACACAAATGGCTAGCTACTAGAATATGCATCACAGGTGAGAGAAAGAAGCAAGTACCCGAGAACCTCGCAACAACAAGTAAATAAAGAGAGATTCAGAAAGTAGGTGGTATATCGGTAACCTCAATGGATAGAGAAGGGGAGAAATGATAACGATAATCATGCTAGAATACAAGATACAATAACCCAAATAAGCCTACTAATCTCAAGTCAAGAGCTAATAACAGAAACCCAAGCACAACTTAATCAATATACAGAGTCATAAGAACAACATAGGAATCAATAGTGCGAAATAGTAATCATAAGTCTACCTACAGTCCCACGGGCGCCTATACCCCCGAGGAACACAAGCAACTGAAGACAAACCCTCTGGCATCCCATACTACTAGAGCATACACTCAGCAAACAACAAACAAGGGTGGAACCTCACATAAATGAATAATATGATGCATGATGAAAACTGGGTGGAATAGTAACACTGTATGTACATCCTCCAGTGCCTAAGGGCCCAGTAGGTAGGTTCCATGGAAGGACACTTCCCATATACCTCTACTCCGCCATATACTCCTCCTCTGGCACACGCAACCCAAAGCCCTAGGCCCGGAATGGCAAGGTCCCTGGAAGTCCCAGACCTCATACTATCACTCAATCTAAAAAATATCATCCGGATTAAGTCTGGATTCAAGATGGAGACTCAAGTCTCAAATATGCATGCCAGACTGTGTCTAGGTCTAAAACAGTGGAAAATGTCTCAAAAATCCTACCAAGGGTGCCCGGGCATAATCGGGTCTAAAACAGTAGTAACACATCTCTGGTACTCAGTTAGACCGAGCCTAATGCCATCTCAAATTAGTAAGAAAACTCAACTAGCACTGCGGCCCTGCTGAGTCTAGGGTTAGTAGTAAAACTGGTGATAGAAATCATAATTTAACTCTCTTTTACCCCAAGAAGGTCCACATGTTAAGTCAAAACCATTCCCAAGTCATTTCCCTCGAAAATGGGCCCCAAGGCCATGCAAAAGTTTAGAAAATCAGTACTAGTAGGCCCGAAGCCAAAACTGTAGTAAGATGTAGTAGGAATCCACTTTATATGCATGTAAATGACATGATCAATACAAATGGCTTCCCAACAGATCACAAACAACCTATCGGCACTGCACAGGCTCCAATCTCTCTACAGTACAGATAGCCAACATAATATCACGATAACGATATCCGGGACGCACGAACACCCCTGAATAGCCCATCATCTATGGTCCTGAGTGAAAACAAGGCCACACAGGACCATAAGGGTGATAATATAAACTACGAAGAATACTACATAAAATGGAGGAAGGAGACGAGGCGAATCATGGAAAAGCGGTCAAGGTCTGCGGTGCCAAGCTAATAACCCAACCCAAGGATGTCAATTAGTACAATTTTATCCGATATATGCTAATTCTATGGAGTTTAGACCGTAACCTACCTGTTGCCCGATGACAAGCTGCTGGGACAACGATATTCAAGCCTGAATCACTCCGAGAAACCCTAAACAATAATCAAACTATCAAAAATATGAATAAGACATTAAAATGAGTCTACGAATACCCAAATTGCTATACTTATAGCGGGGTCGAAAATTGGGTTACCGGCAGGCCCATGTGCCCCACAACTCGAGGCCAGAAACGAAAGCGTACAAGATGATCCCCGACGATCACACGGGTACATGCCTCGAGAATTGGGGCAATTGAGAAAGGGTTCGAGCTCCAAAACATCCCACCAAGTTCAAGAAGCAAGGAGGGAATTGAAGGAAAAAAAATTGGGAATTTAGCATGAAGCACTTACCACACATAGGGAACTACACCAAGGATGATAGTTTGAACGATCCCACGTGCATGCAATTCATAAGTGGGTAGAACCTATAACAATTTTTGAGCTCTGAGACAAGGGCAACAATGGTGAGAGCTTAAAGAATGAAGAATTGGAATTTTAGAAACATACTTACTGGATTAAATTGACGAGAAATGACCACGATGCTATGGTGTAATTACCCCAGGGATTTGGTGGTCAAAAGTGGAGAAAGGTGGTGTTTAGGAGCTGGTAGCTATGAACAAAATGAGCTGGGTTTTGAAAATGAGGAAAGGAGAAGAAGGAACAATTTAAATGCTACCAGGAGTGCCTATGAGAACACGGCCAGGCCACTGCGTACGCGGGCAGCTTGAGCGCATGCGAAGGACAAGCGCTGGCCAGGCCAGGCGTGTGCCTTGCACGAGTGCGGCCAAGCTACCGCATACGCGGGCCTGCGAATGCAGTCAGGGCAGCGCGTACGCGAAGGCATGGCAGAGGGGCGGCTGGCTTATGCCTATGCGAACATAGGCAGCTAGCGCGTACGTGAAGGCTATGCTAGTGCCATGACAGCACCAACTGCCAACATCAAACTTCAACTAAGAATTTTCTCTGACAGACCCTCGGGAACACATCCGGGGTCTCGCGAACACAAACGACCATAGCTATTTTACTAAAGATGACATTTTGGATTCAACGGAATTGATGAAAATCCCAACGGAGGTCGATAGCATGAAAATTGGGCCGCACGCCCAAGAACCAACATTGGCCAAACTTTCCAAAATGAAACACCAAGTCCTAAAATGAGTCTGAAAGTCTTGGGACCCGAACCAAAGGTCCCTCTAGCCCAAAGTCGACATTCTGGAGCTAGCAGCACTATCAAAATTTCCATCCGAGGTCGTCTTCTCCGAATGTTGACCAAAGTCAAACTTCCAAGTTCAACTTGGCTAAAACACAGAAACCAAGAAAAAACAAAATTGAAAGCTCCTAGAACCCGACCAAGGGTCCATCTAGACCAAAATCCACGCTCCGGAGCTAATGAAACTGTTGGGCTTTGATTTCGAGCATGTTTACCAAGAATGTTGACTAAAGTCAATGATTTTCTAAGTTTAGTTTCTAAAATAGGCAAACAACGAAAACAACCAAATGAATGACCAGGGCACCAAACTACCGGCCCCATCAAGCTATAAATGACTTGGGATCTCTACAGGAAAGCTCTAACAATATAATAAACATGTAAATGTGAAGATTACCAGAAGGGTCATCACAACATCCACTACTAAAAAGACTTTTATCCTCGAAAGTCAAGTGGACGGGAGTACCTGAAGGCTCAAACAACTGCGGATACTGAGCACACAACTCACTCTTGGTCTCCCAAGTAGCCTCCTCGTCCAGATGATGCCTCCACTGAACTTTCACAACCGGAATCTCCCTATATCTCAATTTCTTATTATCTTGGCCAGAATAGCTATCGGCTCATCAACAAAGGATAAACTCTCATCTAACTGAACTGAATCCCAATGCAACATATGATACTTATCTCGAACATACTGGCGCAACATTAAGACATGGAAAACTGGGTGCACAGCTAAAAACATCGGAGGCCAAGCTACCACGTAGGAAACACTACCAACCCTCAAGAGAATCTCAAACGACCCAATGTACCTGGGGCTAAGCTTTCCCCATCGATCGAATCTCATCACACCCTTCACGGGCGATACTCGAACGAATACCAGGTCACCAACACTGAACTCCAATGCAAAAAGTCTACGATCAGTATAGCTCTTCTGTCTACTCTGAGCTGCTCTAAGTCTATCCTGGATCACACAAACTCTATCTAAGAAATCTTGAAGTAGATATGTACTCTAGGTAGAGATTTTAAACCATCAAACCAACCAATCGGCGATCTGAAATGCCTTCCATACAAAGCCTCGAAAGGTGCCACACCGATGCACGAATAAAAGCTATTATTATACGCAAACTCAACAAAGTGCACAAACTGATCCCATGAACCTCCAAATTCAAGAACACAAGCTCGAAGCATGTCCTCCAGGACCTGAATAGTCCTCTCCGACTGGCCATCTATCTGAGGGTGGAAAACAGTACTAAGCTAAACATTTGTACCCAAATTCCTCTGTATAGCTCTCCAGAACTTAGATATGAACTGAGTGTCGTGGTCTGAAAAGATATAAGCTGAGACCCCATGCAACTGAACAACCTCATGAATGTAACTCTTAGATAACCTCTCAGCACCGTAGGAAGTCTGAACTAGAAAGAAGTGGGTCGACTTAGTAGCCGATCCACAATCACCTAAATGGAATCAAAACCCCAAGAAGTACGAGGCAAACCATCCATGAAATCCATAGTAATCCCTTCCCACTTCTACTCAGGAATGGGAAGTCGCTGCATCAAACCACCAAGTCTCATGTGCCCGAACTTATCCTGCTGACAGTTCAAGCACCGAAATACGAACTCCTCTACATATTGCTTCATACCACTCCACCAGTAAAGATGCCTCAAATCCCTATAAATCTTTCCCACACCAGGATGAATGAAGTATCTAGAACAATGTTCCTCACGGACTATTAACTAAGTTAAATCACCAACCCTCAGATCACAAAATCGACAACCAAACCTCAGAATACCATCAGAACCCAAAGTAGCCTGACTCGCCTCACCCAGAACTACCTGATCATGTAGGTCACACAAACTCTCTTAGGATCCGACAAGTCAAGCCTACTTAAACGGTTGGCCAAGGACTGGATGTCCAAGGCCAATGGTCGCTCAAAAACATAAAGTAAAGCTAGGCAGCCCATACTCACCACCTTCAGACTCAAGGCATCCGCTACCATGTTTGCCTTGCCCAAATGGTATAGAATAATGAAATCATAGTCCTTTAGGAACTCAATCCATATCCTTTGCCTCGAGTTCAGCTCTCACTGACTCGTTTGTACTGAAGACTACGGTGATCAGTGAATATCTCATAATGAATTCCATATAAGCAGTGCCTCCAGATCTTGAGCGCGAAAACTACCTCCACCAACTCTAAATCATGGGTGAGTAGTTGCACTCATAAACCTTCAACTGCCTAGATGTATATGAAATCACACGACCCTACTACATCAACACACAACCAAGACCGACCCCTAAAGCATCACAATACACGAACAAACACTGACCCTCAACCGACAAAGTCAAAACTAGAGCTGAAGTCAACAAGGCCTTAAGCCTCTAAAAGCTATCCTCGCACTGATCCGACCACTGAAATGGAACATCTTTCCTAGTCAGCATAGTCAAGGGTGCTGCTATTGAAGAAAATCCATCAACGAACCATCTGTAGTACCCGGCTTACCCAACAAAGCTACAAACCTCGATAGAAGTAGTAGGTCTAGGCCAATCACAAACTGCTGAAATCTTACATGATCAACTCTAATCCCATCGTTAGACACCACGAACCCTAGGAATGCAACTGACTCAATCCAAAACTTGCACTTCAAGAACTTGGCATAAAGTCGATGATCTTTCAAAGTCTGAAGTATAGTCCTCAAGTACTGCTCATGCTCATCTGTACTCCTCGAGTATACAAGAATGTCATCAATGAAGACTATCATGAACATATCCAACTACAGGCTAAGCACCCAGTGAATCAAGTCCATGAAAGCTGCGGGGGAATTAGTCAATCCAAAAGACATCACCAGGAACTTATAATGGCCATAACGTGTACTGAATGCTGTCTTAGGGATGTCCTCCACCCTAATCCTCAACTGGTGGTATCCAGACCTCAAATCAATCTTCAAAAACATGGCTAAACCTTGAATCTGATCTAATAAGTCATCAATCCTCGGCATCGGATACCTATTCTTCACTGTCACCTTATTCAGCTGCTGATAGTCAATACAGATCCGCATCGACCTATCCTTCTTCTTCACAAAGAGAACATGAGCACCCCAAGGTGACACACTCAGTCTAATGAGCCCCTTAGATAACAAGTCTTAGAGGAACTCAGCTGGAGCCATACGGTAAGGAGAAATGGAAATGGGCCTGGTGCTCAGCTCTAACTCAATGGAAAAATCAACATATCTATCAGGTGGAAGGCCAGGAAGGTCAGTAGGGAACACATCTAGGAAGTCTCTAACCATAGGAACAGACTCAGGAGACGAAGGGTCAGCACTAGAATCTCATACATATGCTAAATAAGCTAAACAACTCCTGGAAATTGATAAGTGGTGAAATTACCACTCATTTGCATCTCTTTTCTTAGGCTTTTGCATCCTCTAATGGTGATATGAGACCACTTATAGCTTTTTTTGATATATTTCAGGTGATTCTCATTCATGTAGAGACTTTGAAGCAATTTGGATAAAAGAGGCTAAAAGTAAGTTGAAGGAAAAACAAGCCTCAAATACTGCAAATGTGGAAGTCAACTAATTGGTCAACAATCGCAAATGCGGCCAAAGGACCGCAAATACGAAGGTTAGCTGACTAGTCAACAACCGCAAATAAAGCCAAAGAACCATAAATGTGAAGGTCAACTGATTAGTAAACCACCACAAATGCGGCCAAAGGACTGCAATTACGGATTCCAAAAGTCAGTTAACATGCTGCAATTGCAGCCATTTCTCCGTAAATGCAGATGTCGGGATCAGCTAGGACCAAAGCAGTTTTTTCACACTTTTGGAAACCCAAATACATATAAAACACCTCCAAGTTGTCTTGAAACACATCTTTGGATATTCTCATTATTTTTGGCAAGCTTGGAGAGCAAGTTCATCAACCAACACCATAGGAGTAAAGATTAGGATGCTCTTTATTTTTAAATCCTTAGTTTCCATTTTTGAACTCTTGTTCATAATTGCTATTTTATTGGCGTAATTGTTGAATTGAGATTTGGGTTGTATTAGAGATAATACTTGTTTGGATATTGAATTCATATATAGATTTTGCTCTTGTTTGATTATTTGGGTCTATTGAATCCTCCATGCTTGAATTTATAGTCAATGGTTGCAAACATTGACTTAGCTTTCTAATTTGTTTTTTTTCTTGACAAAGGATTACCCTATATTTTGGAAGGTTCTATAGTGGGGATTTAGGGTTTCCACTCTAGGCCAAGGCTAGAGATAGTTTGGTTGCCGGAAAGTCCCATCTAAGAGTTGGGTTAGAGATAACCCAACTCACCCAAGTTAAATTGGTTGGTTATTGCTTACTTGTGGTGGTTCAAGAGAACACACGAGATATATGCTCAATTGGTCGAAAGACGGTTAAGCATACCTTTAGCAAAGACTACATAGTTGTTAATCGTGTGCAAGTCTTGTGAATTGAATTCCCATTCCCAATTTTTCCTTGTTATCCTTGCTTGGCGAAAGCAAAGTGAAATCCATTGATCAATCTATCTTATATTTTATTTTCTTTTATCTTTAGTTGTTGTTCGTAAACCCCCCCCCCCTTTATATAACTTTTCCCTTTTTTTTGTTAATTGAACTTCAATTAGATGCTTTTATTCTTTATTAGCTCGATCGTGACTAAATTATTCCCTTGGGTATGACCCCAATATCTGTTGGGAATTATAAATGTGTTTTGCTCTGACGATCGTCGTGACCTCCAACTCGGGGATCATGATTTGAGCGTTATCAAAAATAGCGCCATTACCGGGGAATAAATTGGCGTATTGAGTTAGTATAGAATTTGAGTTTACTTACTCTAGTTCAATTTTGTGAATAGTTGTTTTTCTTTTATGTAGTTTTATTTTGTTAGTTGTTTTTCTTTTGTGTAGTTTTATTTTGTTGATTGATTTCATGGCATCTCGAAATGATAGAGGTGTTGGTGGTTGCAACCCTTGTTATATTGATCCTTGTTGTTATTGTGGAGTACCCCACCTTCAACGAAAATGTAAGATCATCCCTAGGAGATGGAGGTATTCACCTTCATATTCCTATGATGGGCGAAATTGCTATTTGTGTAGTGGTCAAGATGGACATTGGAGCAATTTCCCTAATGACTATCCTCATCCCTAATCTCATGCTAACAATGTTGCTAGTAGTGCTTGTGATCTTACAAGGAACAATGAATTAGCAAGCGAAGAAGGCATATAGGATAAGTTCCAAACCCTACTAACCTCGCTAGAAACCCAAAAGGAAGGTATAAAAACCATAAAGCAAGGTTTGGTGTTCATGAGAATGGAAAAAGGTGAGGGGATGAATCTTTCAAAGCAATCCATGGTGGATTTGTCCACTCCTTTGGCTCAAGTTGATGAAGAAAACACCTATCCTGAAAGCCTATATGCCATGGTTCAAACTCTCTTGGCCAAGCAAGATACCATAGAGGAGGGTGTGCAATCGATAAAGCAAGACTTTGTTGATGCAAGAGCTAAGGGAGAATAGGAGAGAAAATATACTTCACAACCCATGGTGGAGTTTTCTACTCCTTGTAGCCATATTGATGAAGAAAACCATCCGAGCCAAGCAAATGAACAAATTTCTAACATTAAACTCCATGAAATTCAGTTCGAGGATGATGATGAAGATTTGCAAAATATGACATCCGCCGAGAGTGAGTTTGTAGATGGTGGTTGAACCCCAACAAGAGGAGGAATTTGTGTTAGGTGAGGTGGTGAGCCTAGTATGGATGTTGGACCTAACTCACCAACTTGAGGCCTATGGGGAACAATGTGAAAGAATGCTACCAATGTTTGAGATTTTGTTTAAAAGGCATGTCAAGAGAAAGCAAAATGAAGGGCGACATGAATTTGTTATTCAAAACTTGAACACTAACGTGAATCCTCAAATTGACACATGCACGGACATGGATAATGGTTTTGAGTTGTTCCTTATTGAAGAGGAAGACACAAGGGATGCTCATGAATTGAAGGTGTTGAGGTAGCCAACCACCTCATATATGACTCGTGATGCCGAGATGAAGCAAATGATACTAGAGTGGCAAGGCAGAGTCCAATAATTCATCTTGAAAGACTCTAGTACATTCGAAAGTGAGGAAATGATGAATGAAACAAGATTGAAGGTGGTGACACCCAAATCTGACTCCAACCACTATTCGACCTTGAGTTTGGTTGAATGGAAGAAAGTTGAAGTAATCAAGCTCTTGGAGGACCTTGGAAGGAGGGTGGATCGAGGTTTAAGTGGTTTCAAGTTTGTTGTTGCAAGGGGGCAAATCGACCTTCCACACTTGAGGGCAAAAAAGTTCAAAATGCGAAACCACAAAAATGGCCTTCTCATGCTCAAACCTTCACCCCGGGATTGTCATGAAAATGGCCTTCTCAACAGTTGGCTGGTATCGCGCCTCGACATTAAATTAGGCACTTTATGGGAGGCAACCTATCGTTTTTATGCTTTGGTTCACTTTTTGTTCTTTTTGATGTGTTTTTAGGTACTAAAGGGGATGAGAAGAGGAACCAAGTGTTGAGAACCACCAAAAATACACCTGAAAATGGTGCATTTTGCACCTGGAAAAGTACCCTTCGCACATGCCATCGTACAAGGAACCAGTAAGCTGGGCAAAAATGATAAAGTGTGCGAAGGTGGTGCGTTTTGCACCCCGCATTGTGCTCGTCGCACATGCTTTCGCATAAGCGCCCAAGTGAGCCAAGTTGTAGATGCCGCAATTGCAGAAAATTTGCCACAAAAGCGGATACGTCGCAATTGCGATCATCGACCGAAAAAGCAATGGTCCGCATTTGCGGACCTTTTGACTGCAAAAGAGGAAAATGTCGCATTTTTGGTACCATGACCGCATTTGCAGGCATCCGGGCAGTTGCAAAAATTTTAAAACTCAAAAGGCACAAAAGTTGGTTCATTTTCTCAAAATAAAAGGTTCATTTCTCTTCTTGCCTCTATTCACTAACAAGGGCAACACCAAGACCCATTCATCTCTACAAGAATCTAGGTATAACAATCTAATTCCTTTTCTCTTTGAATCATGTAAGATCTTCCCATTTCTTCCTAGTTCCTCTCAACTTGAAGGAATCGTGTGTCTTAACTTGATGAACTTGAATCTGTGATTTAAATTGTTATTTGTTGGTTGAGGTTGGCTTTGAGAGTGAGAATTGCTTTAATTATAAATGTGGGGTTGGATAAGCACCCATATCATGCTCCATAGGATAGTACCCATTTATTCTTATAAAGTGTTTGACGAATTTCCCGAATGAAATTCTTGGCTAAATTCGCAAACTTTTCATGATTGGATAATGTTTGTGTGGAGTATTTTATGAGTTTGCTTGTAAAAAAATGAGTTGGTGACTTGTTTTGGGGGTGTTAGAAGCGGTTTACACCATTGGAGAAGCTTTGGAGATGATGGATCCACTTTTGCAGCAAAATCTCACATTTGCGGACCACCACATTTGCGGACTTTAACCGCATTTGTGGAACCAAACACGCTGCCAAAGGCCGAAATTGTGGTGGTTCTTCACATTTGCAAACCTCTGCATTTGCGGATGCCAACCACAATTACGGTATCTGATACCAAAAATTTTAGTGACCCAAAAATAGTACACACCCCTAGAGCGTTCCAATTGGTATCCAACTCATTTCTTTGGCTTTAATAGACCACAAGGCATGGTATTTAGTTGCTAATATCAATTGTTCATGCTTGTGTGACTCTTTCAGGTCATAAAGCTAAAATGTCTGCCAACCTCAATGATGCACTCTTGGAAGACGAACTAACCATTAAAGAGGAGTTCAATGAAGTTCGATTCATGTCTCCTGAATGTCAGAGGAGATACTACTCTTATTTGGTGAAGAAGAAGCTGCTCCCTGAAAAGGGAGTTTGTCTTGACAAGGTCTCCGCTATTCTTCCTGACTTCTATCATAGATTTGGGAGCATAGGTTGGATGTGCTTCACACCTGAGCCTTGCAAGGCTAATGAGAAATATGTCCGAGAGTTCTACACAAATCTCAAAGTTGTGAGGATGTCGACCTCGGTCATCAGAATAAGGGGCAAAATGGTTGACTTTGGAGCTTCAATAATCAATGCACTCTAACATTTGCAACATCATGACCCCGCCCTATTCAAAGCAAAAGATTGTGCAATAGGCATAGGCCCTCACAAAAAGGGGCATCACTTCCAAAGAATTCACAGTTGAGGCAAAGAATTGGCTATGAATCAGCTGTAGCTGGGTCTCCCCTTGCAGGAATGTGTATGATATACCAGTGCTATGGGCTCAAATGATTGCTTGCATCCTTTATGACATTCCTGTGAATATTGGCCTTATGATTATCTGCGAACTGAAGGAGTTCTTGATGCAAGACAAATCGACTCTTATGTTCCCATCTCTCATCACCAAACTATGTAAAAGGGCTGAAGTAGATGAGTACCTGACTGATAACTGGGTAGAGCCTGCAATACCCATCTTTCCATTGAAGAAGCGTGAAGAAGTAACAGTTTGCAAAAGCAAGAAGAGAAAGATCAATGCAGAAACATTATCTCAGGTCATTGCCGGTAGTTCAAAGGAAATGGTCCTATTTGAGGTGATGAGAGAGGAGCTGAAGAACATTCGATAAATGGTGAGTGGCATTCCTTAAGGGTCGAGTTAGTCATCAGAGGACCTTGTTTCATTTGTGACACAGAAAGTGTTTGACAAATATCTTGAGGATCAAAAGAAATAGGGAGCCCATCTTGCTAAGCTAGAAGAGCATACACTGATCTGGCCAAGTCCCAGGAAGTGCTTCATGATTCAAGCACCAAGATTCTTAAGCGGGAAAAGAACAGAGACAAGTTCGACGGGCACTGTGACATCCCTTCATGTCTTCCACGGGCATCGTGCCAGCCCATCGGGCTCCACTGCCTTAGCAATCCCTAATGTCTTGTTCCAACGACTTGCCCCATGGGCCGTCGTGGGTGTGACGCCCGTGGTGGCCTGTCTTTTACCCAGAAAACTACAAACTTTTGGTACTTTCATCTATTTAATACTTTGTCCCTACACAACTAAAAAACGACATTAAATCCAATAAAATGTACTCAAGAACTCCCAAAAATCCTTCATTTTAAGCGTCGAAAGTGCCGTCAAATCCCGACACATCAAAATTCAATGCTGAAAAATGATAATAAAAATACTAAATGTGAGAGAAATAATGATTAAATCATTTACTTTTGGCCTCACATCATTTCCTATGATGCCATGCACATTATTACCATTCGAGGACGAATGTCTCTAAGGAGGAGGAGAGGATGTAACACCCCACCTATTCTTACGTTCGATTAACTCGTACTTTTAGAATAAGACTAAGAGTGCATAATATGTTAGGAAGTATGTTTAAGTGGTGTTTTAAATTCACAATGATCGTATGTAATGTTTTGAAGTCAATCAAGTTGCAAAATAAAAGTTGGAAATAGTTATTGTAAATTCTTTTAAGAAATTCTTTAATAATTTGGGCTAAATGTCTCAAAACTTTTATCCAAATATATAAAGAATTAGTGGTCTCCTGACCTACCAAATTGATGTTCTATGAGTCTAGTTTCTAATGCATCACACTATTCATTCATACGAATTTAGAGTAGAGACATATTCACAGTTTTGTAAGACTGCACATGTACGAAGATCAAGGTGGGCCCAAGTTGGTGAAATGAACATATATTGAGAATTCAGCTTTAGAAAACTATTTTCTCTCAAAATAACGTCATTATAAGCCTGAAAAAATAGCTGAAGTACTCCCTAGACAAAAATACTCCTTAGAGTTTGATAACTAGAGCTTAAGTGCTTCACACAAATTGTTCTACACATTGAGCTCATCATTTTGACAATAGTTTTCTCTGTATTTTGTGTGGTGCTGCTTTTTCACTGTTTTGAAAGCAAGATTTGCTTCGAATTAGTGGTATGCGGCAGTAGTTAAGGAGTTATATAGGCAAGTTAAGGATATCGTACACTTATCTATTTATTGAATCGTGATTCTAAGCTTCTAGTTTTGAAAAATTGTAGTTGTCGATTACTTGTAGTAGTTTCTTGGTTTATTTTTTCTCCGTTTGTTGTTACTGCAAGGAGGCAGATTGTTTAACTTGGGATATCCAAGTTTTTCTTAAGGAAATCTTTCTTCTATGACCCTCCATCATAATTCCATATTCTAGTATCAATTTATATATTTCTGAGCCATAAAGTGGTATTTTAGATACCATGGCTCCGGACAGTCCTTTTATCTTATTAAGTTTAGTTATTATTGTTGTATACTGATGGTGTTATAGTGTTGGAGGGACTGGGGGTTGGTGTGATTTTTATCAAAGGGCGCGTACAACGGTTGCCGAATTATATGATATGAAGTATGCCTTATTATATTACCTCGGGAGCTTGTCGCTCCTTCAAGATGTTTTCGACATATTTTTGTTGGATTTAGCTATTGTTTATTATTGTTATTGGCCTAATTTTATCATTTAGACTTGACTGATCGCTAGTGTGACATTAAAGCCTTATCGATTACCTATGCCTCATTTTCTAGCCTTGTTGATTCTCACATTTGTTGTATTACCTTTAATTGGTCAAGCTTCATAGTGAAACCTTTGGGGCTTTGGTTGAAGGTATGTTAAGGCTTTCTTTTTTCTTTCTGGAATGAACCTAAAGGCCCAAGATTGTTATAGCTTCGGGCTGGACAAACTGTGCCCATGGACCAGGCAGAGCTTACGTACATGACAGGAAGGTTATACCTATAGGGAAATAATTACATTATATGTGTAACGACCCGATTTCCAGATCATGATGGCACCTATAACCCCCAGTAGGTGAACAATTCCCTGTAGCCTGGAATGACTTGTAATGGGCTACTATCGAACAGTTAAGCAAAAGAAATGGTATAAACAAGCGGAAGCAAAGGAGCACGATGAAAAGATAAATATCGAGAACATATATATAAAAAAGCAGAAGCTAAACCAAACCTCAAAATCTGGTATTGTAGTATGGAGACAGAACTACACCAGCAGAGTACAACCATCCAAAATAATATATACAGATGTCTCCGAATAGTAATAGAGTACATACAACAAAAGATAAACTATAAGCTAAACTCCGATCAACTAGATCTCACCCTCAGTACGAAGATATCCCAAAAACAGCTCCTCACACGAGTCTCCAATGAGCTAACGATGATGGCCCACACTAGGATCTGCATGACAAGATGCAGAGTGAAGTATGAGAACAAAATGTGAAGCATAAGGTACCCAGTAGGTATCATAGGCTGACTGGGAATATATAAAATAAAAGAGCAGTAAAAGACAGAATAGAAATAAATAGCCATAGAAAGCAACAAATAAACACACGGAAGCTAGCACGGAAGGGATACAAGCAAGAAAAACACAAATGGCTAGCTACTAGAATATGCATCACAGGTGAGAGAAAGAAGCAAGTATCCGAGATCCTCGCAATAACAAGTAAATAAAGAGAGATTCAGAAAGTAGGTGGCATACCGGTAACCTCAATGGGTAGAGAAGGGGAGAAATGATAACGATAATCATGCTAGAATACAAGATACAATAACCCAAATAAGCCTACTAATCTCAAGTCAAGAGCTAACAACGAAAACCCAAGCACAACTTAATCAATATACAGAGTCATAAGAACCACATAGGAACCAATAGTGCAAAATAGTAATCATAAGTCTACCTACAGTCCCACGGGCGCCCATACCCCCGAGGAACACAAGCAACTGAAGACAAACACTCTGGGATCCCATACTACTGGAGCATACACTCAGCAAATAACAAACAAGGGTGGAACCTCACATAAATGAATAGTATGATGCATGATGAAAACTAGGTGGAATAGTAACCCTGTATGTACATCCTCCAGCGCCTAAGGGCCCATTAGGTAGGTTCCATGGAAGGACACTTCCCGTATACCTCTACTCTGCAGTATACCCCTCCTCCGACACACGCAACTCAAAGCCCCAGGCTCGGAATGGCAAGGTCCCTGGCGGTCCCAGACCCCATACTATCACTCAAAAATACCATCCGGATTAAGTCTGGATTCAAGCTGGAGACTCAAGTCTCAAATATGCATGCCAGACTGTGTCTAGGTCTAAAACAGTGGAAAATGTCTCAAAAATCCCACCAAGGTTGCCCGGGAATAATCGGGTCTAAAACAGTAGTAACACATCTCTGGTACTCAGTTCGACCGAGCCTAATGCCATCTCAAATTAGTAAGAAAACTCAACTAGCACTGCGGCCCTGCCAAATCCAGCGTTAGTAGTAAAACTGGTGATAGAAATAATAATTTAACTCTCTTTTACCCCAAGAAGGTCCACATGTTAAGTCAAAACCATTCCCAAGTCATTTCCATCAAAAATGGGCCCCCAAGGCCATGCAAAAGTTTAGAATATCAGTACTAGTAGGCCCGATGCCAAAACCGTAGTAAGATGTAGTAGGAATCCACTTTATATGCATGTAAATGACATGATCAATACAAATAGCTTCCCAGCATCTCACAAATAACCTATCGGCCCTGCACAGGCTCCAATCTCTCTACAGTACAGATAGCCAACATATTATCATGATAACGATGTCCGGGATGCACAAAAACCTATGAATAGCCCATCATCTATGGTCCAGAGTGAAAATAAGGCCACACAGGACCATAAGGGTGATAATATAAACTACGAAGAATACTACATAAAATGGAGGAAGGAGACGAGGTGAATCATGGAAAAGTGGTCAAGGTCTGTGGTGCCAAGCTAATAACCCAACCCAAGGATGTCAGTTAGTATAATTTTATCCGATATATGCTAATTCTATGGAGTTTAGATCGTAACCTTCCTGTCGCCAGATGACAAACTGCTGGGACAACGATATCCAAGCCTGAATCACTCCGAGAAACCCTAAACAATAATCAAACTATCAAAAATATGAATAAGACATTAAAATGAGTCTATGGATACCCAAATTGCTATACTTATAGCGGGGTCGAAAATTGGGTTACCGGCAGGCCCGTGTGCCCCACAACTCAAGGCCAAAAATGAAAGCGTACAAGATGATCCCCGACGATCACACAGGTACATGCCCCAAAAATTGGGGCAATTGAGCAAGGGTTCGAGCTCAAAAACATCCCACCAAGTTCAAGAAGCAAGGAGGGAATTGAAGGAAAAAAAGTCGGGAATTTAGCATGAAGTACTTACCACAACTAGGGAACTAGACCAAGGATGAGAGTTTGAACGATCCCACGAGCATGCAATTCATAAGAGGGTAGAACCTATAACAATTTTTGAGCTCTGCCACAAGGGCAACAATGGTGAGAGTTTAAAGAATGAAGAATTGGAATTTTAGTAACATACTTACTGGATTAAATTGACGAGAAATGACCACGATGCTATGGTGTAATTACCCCAGGGATTTGGTGGTCAAAGGTGGAGAAAGGTGGTGTTTAGGAGCTGATAGCTATGAACAAAATGAGCTGGGTTTTGAAAATAAAGGAGAAGAAGGAACAATTTAAATGCTACCAGGCGTGCCTACACGAACACGTCCAGGCCACTGCGTACGCGGGCAGCTTGAGCGCATGCGAAAGACAAGCGCTGTCCAGGCCAGGCGTCTGCCTTGCACGAATGGGGCAAGGCTACCGCGTACACGGGCCTGCGTGCAGTCGGGGCAGCAGCTACGCGAAGGCATGGCAGAGGGGCGGCTGGCATATGCCTATGCGAACGCGGGCGGCCAGCGCGTACGTGAAGGCTATGCTAGTGCCATGACAATACCAACTCCCAATATCAAACTTCAACTAAGAGTTTTCTCCGACAGACCCTCGGGAACACATCTGGGGTCTCGCGAACACAAACGACCAGAGCTATTTTACTAAAGATGGCATTTTGGATTCAACGGAATCGATGGAAATCCCAACGGAGGTCGATAGCATGAAAATTGGTCCCCACGCCAAAGAACCAACATTGGCCAAACTTTCCAAAATGAAACACCAAGTCCTAAAATGAGTCTGAAAGTCTTGGGACCCAAACCAAAGGTCCCTCTAGCCCAAAGTCGACATTCTGGAGCTAGCAGCACTATCAAAATTTCCATCTGAGGTCGTCTTCTCCGAATGTTGACCAAAGTCAAACTTCCAAGTTCAACTTGGCTAAAACACAGAAACCAAGAAAAAACAAAACTGAAAGCTCCTAGAACCCGACCAAGGGTCCATCTAGACCAAAATCCACGCTCCAGAGCTAACGAAACTATTGGGCTTTGATTTCGAGCATGTTTATCAAGAATGTTGACTAAAGTCAATGATGTTCTAAGTTTAGGCTCTAAAATAGGCAAACAACCAAAACAACCAAATGAATGACCAGGGCACCAAACTACCGGCCCCATCAAGCTATAAATGACTTGGGATTGCTACAGGAAAGCTCTAACAGTATAATAATCATGTAAATGTGAAGATGACCAGAAGGGTCATCACAACATCCACTACTAAAAAGACTTTTGTCCTCGAAAGTCAAGTGGACGGGAGTACCTGAAGGCTCAAACAACTATGGATACTGAGCACACAACTCACTCTCGGTCTCCCAAGTAGCCTCCTCATCCAGATAATGCCTCCACTGAACTTTCACAACTGGAATCTCCCTACATCTCAATTTCCTGTTATCTCTGGCCAGAATTGCTATCGGCTCATCAACAAAGGATAAACTTTCATCTAACTGAACTAAATCCCAATGTAACATATGAGACTTATCTGGAACATACTGGCGCAACATCAAGACATGGAAAACTGGGTGCACAGCTAAAAACATCGGAGGCCAAGCTAACAGATAGGAATCACTACCAACCCTCTATAGAATCTCAAATGACCCAATGTACCTAGGGCTAAGCTTTCCCCGCTGATCGAATCTCATCACACCCTTCACAGGTGATTCTCAAAAGAATACCAGGTCACCAACACTGAACTCCAAGGCACAAAGTCTACGATTAATATAGCTCTTCTGTCTACTCTGAGTTGCTCTAAGTATGTCCTGGATCACATGGACTCTATCTAAGGAATCTTGAAGTAGATATGTACTCTGGGGTCTAGACTCTAAATCATCAAACCAACCAATCAGCGATCTGCAATGCCTTCCATACAAAGCCTCAAAAGGTTCCACGCCGATGCATGAATAAAAGCTATTATTATACGTGAACTCAGCCAAGTGCACAAACTGATCCCATGAACCTCCAAATTCAAGAAGACAGGCTCGAAGCATGTCCTCCAGGACCTGAATAGTACTCTCAGACTGGCCATCTATCTGAGGGTGGAAAGAAGTACTAAGCTAAACATTTGTACCCAAATCCCTCTGTATAGCTCTCCAGAACTGAGATGTGAAATGAGTGTCGCGGTCTGAAATGATAGAAGCTGAGACCCTATTCAACTGAACAACCTCATGAATTTCAGCAGGTGAAAATGAACAAGATAGACATCAAAAGTGAGCCTAGTTTGTGCAAATCGCACCAAATTCCCAAAATAGTAAATCTGGATAACCTAACTGTCTTGTATTGTGACTCAGTTTCGAATAGGTAAACGGTAAAACCAAGCTTTGTAGTCTTCATAAAAGTTGTAGGTACATGTCTTAGGGTCCCAAGGAGTCACAAATAATAAAAAAATATATTTCGTACAAAAATATATGCTCAAAATACTAACAGATATACATAGATGGTTTCTAAATTGGAAAAACTTGACAGAACCTCACTCTATTGCGTTCCCTTTTTCGAACCTTTAACAGAAAAAACAGCTTTTGACATAAATATGAGAGTTGTAGATCTATGTGGTTGAATTCCAAAACATATTTGATCAATCAAAACATATCTCTACCCAACAAGATATGATAATATTACTAACAACCACAAGATTCTAAATACAAGTTTTGCACACTTACCACAAGAGAGGGCTTGTCTTATGTTCTAGCCGAAAGAACAAGTTGTGCTAGGCAATTTTGTGAGAGAATAAGATTGAGAGAGATCTCAGGGGTTTTCCTTAGCCTTAAGGAACCGAAATTTGAGAGGAGGTGTAATATTTTACACACAAACATGGATATATATAACAATTGAAAAGGAGGCTGCCCAAACAGTTAAAGTTGGCTGCCCCAATCTTTAAATATCTCATGTATTTAATATTTTTTGGAGATAAATATAGTTGTAGTAGTTTACGTAAATTCCCCGATACAATTTCCTAAAATACCGTCTTACTTTAAGGCAAGCAACTTCCCAAATGTCGCAAAAATTCATGTTTAGGGAGCGCGAATTAGAGACTAATTTTTTTTTATCACAAAATGGTCGAATGATGTGCAAATGCTACCTTAGCTATCTTGGTGCGTTACAGGTCCGGCTACCATCAGATGAGGATTAGGGTGGAGGACATCCTTAAGACAGCATTCAGGACACGTTATGGCCATTATGAGTTCCTTGTGATGTCTTTTGGGTTGACTAATCCCCCCCACAACCTTTATGAACTTGATGCACAGGGTGCTTGGCCCATATTTGGACTCATTTGTGATAATTTTCATAGATGACATCTTGGTATACTCACAGAGTAGATATGAGCATGAGCAACACTTGAGGGTTATACTCTAGACTTTGAGAGATCATCGGCTTTATGCCAAGTTCTCAAAGTGCGAGTTTTGGCTTGAGTCAGTTGCATTCCCAAGGCGCGTGGTATCTAAGGATGGGATTAGGGTTGATCCGGGAAAGATTTCAGCGGTTTGTGATTGGTCTAGACCTACTACTATTACTGAGGTCCGCAGCTTTATTGGGTTAGCAGGTTACTACAGACAGTTCATTCAGGGATTTTCTTCCATAGAAGCACCCTTGACTATGCTGACTAGGAAGGATGTCCCATTTCAGTGGTCGAATTAGTGCGAGGATATCTTTTAGAGGCTTAAGGCCTTATTGACTTCAGCTCCAGTTTTGACTTTGCCGGTTGAAGGTCAGAGCTTCTCCATTTATTGTGATGCTTCCGGGGTTAGTCTTGGTTGTGTGTTGATGAAGTAGGGTCGAGTGATAGCATATGTGTCAAGGAAGCTTATGGTTAACGAGCGCAACTACCCCACCCATGACTTGGAGTTGGCAGCGATAGTTTTTGCGCTCAAGATCTGGAAACATTACCTATATGGAGTTCATTGTGAGATCTTCACTGATCACCATAGTCTTCACTATATCACGAGTCAATGATAGCTGAATTCGAGGCAGAGGAGATGGGTCGACATACAGAAGTACTATGACTTCACTATTCTGTATCATCTAGGCAAGGCAAATGTGATAGAGGATGCCTTGAGCCGGAAGGCGGTGAGTATGGGTAGCCTAGCTTCTCTTTCAATTTTAGAGCGACCGTTGGCCTTGGACATCTAGTCCTTGGCTAATCGTATGGTTAGTCTTGACTTGTCGGGTCCTAGCAGAGTTCATGCGTCTTGGTTGTTGGTGGAGAAGAAAACCCGCCTGAAAACAAAGATTCTATTTTCAATAGTTTCAAAGGCTTGAAGGAGCGTAGCCTTATTCAAAAGGAATTGATAGGATTTTCTCTCTCCGATTATCTCCTACAATAAGATAAGAGGTAAGAAGCAAGGAAGAGTGTTTATGAATAGCCCTTTTCAGTTCCAATGCGCGGAATCGAAAAAAAGACTATCTTTCTTACTACTCGCTCCAAGTATTCCACTCGTTGGGTCATAGATCAGAGAATTCCCTCTTGAAAGCTTCCTTACAGACAGAAGAGTTAGCAAAGGTACAGACAGCCCGATCTAGCCAGTGAGCAAGCATGTCCGCTTTCGATTCAATATCTTTCTTAACACCCGGAAAATTATATGCCTCTATAGTAGCCTGCAATGGAATGCAGCTATTTCTGACGGATAGCTATGTTAGCTAGGCCACCTGCCTGATCAGGGTTTCCATCCGAACTAGTGCCTTAAGCAGGAAGGCAAATGAAATTCTGTGGTATGGTATCGTATATAAGAGAAAGCTTGCTTTTAGGAGGGATCTTTCTTATTGAGGAGATATAAAACAAGCTTACTGACTACCCGACTTTGAATTTGACTTGAAAGCGACAACAAACCAACATGCATGATTTAGAGAAGGATGATGATCTATCGTGTACGCCTACTTTGATTGATCAGATTCAGAGCCATCCGTTTGAGGATCCGCGATTGTGTGACCTTCGTGATCAGGTTATTCGGGGTGAGGCCAGTCGGGCTACTCTAGATTTAGATGGGGTTTTGAGGTTTGATAGCCGCCTTTGTGTTCCGTGGGTTGGTGATTTGATTCAGTTAATTCTCCGTAAGGCACATTGTTCTAGGTATTCCATCCATCCTTTCGCAGCCAAGATGTACAGAGATTTGAGGTAGCTTTACTAATGGAGTTGTATGAAGCGGGATGTAGTAGAGTTTGTATCTCGTTGCTTGAACTATAAGTAGGTGAAGTTTGAGCACATGAGACCTGGTGGTTTGATGTAGCGACTTCCCACTCCTGAGTAGAAGTGGGAAGGAATTACTATGGATTTTATAGTTGGTTTGCCACGCACTTCCAGGGGGTTTTGACTCCATTTGGGTGATTTTTGATCGGCTGACTAAGTTAGCGTACTTTTTGCCGGTTCAGACTACTTATAGTGCAGAGAGGTTAGCTCATATTTACCTTGGGGAGGCTGTTCGATTGCACGGGATCCCAGCTTCTATCATTTCAGACCACGGCACTCCGTTCACATCTCAGTTCTGGAGGGCTATTTAGCGAGATTTGGGTATAGAGGTTTAGCTTAGTACTGCTTTCCACCCTCAGACAGATGGCTAGTCCGAGAGGACCATTCAGGTCCTGGAGGACATGCTTCGGGTCTGTGTTCTTGACTTTGGGGGTTCATGGGATCAGTTTGTGCCTTTGGCATAGTTCGTTTATAATAATAGTTTTCTTTCGGGCATTGGCATGGCAACTTTCGAGGCTTTGTATGGTATGCATTGAATATCCCTGGTTGGTTAGTTTGATGGTTTTGAGTCTAGGCCACAGAGTACAGATTTGCTTCGAGATTTCTTAGACCGAGTCTGAGTGATTCAGGACAGACTTTGGGCAGCTCAGAGCAGGCAGAAGAGTTATGCTGATCATAGGTTTCGTGCCTTGCAATTTAGTATTGGTGACTTGGTGTTTCTATGTGTATCGCCTATGAAGAGAGTGGTGACATTTGGTAGGCGGGGCAAGCTTAGCCCCATGTACATTGGGCCGTTTGAGATTCTCCAGAGGGTTGGTAGTGTTGCCTATCAGTTAGCCTTGCCTCCGATGTTTTCAGCTATACATCCTGTATTTCATGTTTTGATGTTGTGCCGGTATGTTCTAGACGGGTCTCATGTGTTGCATTGGGATTTGGTTCATTTGGATGAGAGTTTGTCCTTTGTCGAGGAGCCGATTGCCATACTAGCCAGAGATGTTAGGAGGTTGAGATCTAGGGAGATTTCGGTTGTGAAAGTTCAGTGGAAGCATCATCCGGTCGAGGAGGCTACCTGGGAGACCGAGAGAGATGTGTGAGCTCAGTATCCGCAGTTGTTTGACCCTTCAGGTACTTCCTTGTCTTTGACTTTCGAGGACAATAGTAGTGGATGATGTAATGACCCTTCTGGTCATTCCTGCTTTTACGCTTTCCTTGTGTCGTAGGAGCTGAGTATCGAAAATGTGCGATAGTGATTCGCAATCGTGTGACCTTAACCTTCGTCTCATATCCAAGGCTTGCGAGCCTAACTTTGAGAATTTTATAAACATCGCGCGTATTTGAAAATATTTAATTTGAAAGTTGAATTTGGTAAAAAGTTTTATTTTTCTATTTTTTTTTTAAATATTTATGAAAAAAAAGGGGAATACTTTTGTTACGATATATTTGTGTATGTATTTATTCTATAACAGTTTTATAAGTTATTAATATTTTTAACAGGGAGAGTAAACTTAGTTATGTTAAAAATTATTATTATAATGTAGTAGATTTTATTTGAAATGATTTTTTATTTATTATGATATATTCAAAAAGTTATATTTAATTTACCACGAACTTATGCAATACCCGAATACTTATATAAAGGATAAAGTTTATACGGGAATTACTAATGTGACACCACACATACACGTGGGTGTAACACAAGAGCAACTAGTGGACCTTTGTTACATTTGATCTGTGGACTTTTTATAATATTAACTTTAATCTTTTAATCCAAGGGGGCATCATTTTCAATGGTAGGATCACCTATGCTATTACATAAACTTTTAACAATTTTCTTGTCGATTTTCATTACCGAACTCAAGGTGTATTATGTTACAACATGTTTACATATATACTGCATCACGTTAAGTCACTGAAGGGAGATCCAAGTTATTTGTGATACAATATTACTAAAAAGAAGGGAAACAAGTCATTTTGCCGTGTACTTAGGCTCGGATTTGAGGAGAATTTATTTTGGAGGAATACTTTTAACTTGATGTATGATCATCGAAAGCAAATCAATTATCTACATCAAGTTATTCAAGCCTAAATTCGAGTTTGATTTTATTACAGAGTGGTTCGGGCTTGGACATTATCGTTCTAGTAGCTTGTCATCGAACGACAGGTAGGTTACGGTCTAAACTCCCTAGACTTAGCATATATCAGATAAAATTGTACTAGTTGGCATCCTTGGGTTGGATTATTAGGTTGGTACCACAGACCTTGACCGTTTTATTCATATCCGCCTACTTTTGTTCCTCTGATGCTTGTAGTACTTGACGATACGTTTTATTTACCCTTGTGGTCCTGTGAGGCCTTGTTAACTCTGGAACATAGAAGGTGAGTTATTGGAAATGTCTGCGAGTCCCGGACATAGAAATATCCTTCTAGGCTGGTTATGCTTGCTGAGTAGCTGTGGGCCTGTGCAGGGCTGATAGATTGATTGTGAGCTGCTATTTGTGTTGATCATTCATTTCCTTGCATATAAAGAGGATTTATCCTGGTTTTACTACGGTTTTGGCTTCGGGCCTATTGGAATTATTTTCTAAACCTTGCATGGCCCTGGGGGGCCATTTTCGATAAGAAATGAACTGAAAATGGTTTGATTTAACTTATGAATCTTCTTTAGGTTAAAAGAAGGATAAATTATGATTTCTATCACCAGTTTTACTATTAACACTAGACTCGGTAGGGCCGGGGTACTAGTTGAGTTTTTTACTAAACCGGGATGATTTTAGTCTCCATCGGACTGGGCATCTGAGATGACTTTCTACTGTTTAGACCCGGTTATGCCCGGGCACCCTTGGAGGGGTTTTTGAGATATTTTCCCACTACTTTAGTCCTGGACAGGGTCTAGGCTTGCTTTCGGATGACATGTCTTGATACTGAGTTTTAGTATGGGGTCCGGGACCTTGTCATCTGGGCTTGGGGCTTTGGGTTTCATGTACTGATGTGCCGACACTCTACTTCTAT
Organism: Jaltomata sinuosa; assembly: GCA_003996215.1. Lineage (NCBI taxonomy): Eukaryota > Viridiplantae > Streptophyta > Magnoliopsida > Solanales > Solanaceae > Jaltomata > Jaltomata sinuosa. Next base: position 476,211 of record QJPP01000491.1, on the reverse strand, counting down.
GAAACCTACTCGTTGGGCCCGATCGGCATCGAAGGAGGTACATATAGAGTTTCTATCCCACCCTGAGGTTATCATGCATCATATCATCCAGTGTTTGAGGTTCTACCCTTGTTTGTTGTTTGTTGAGTGTACGCTCCGGTTGTATGGGCTGCCAGAGAGTTTTGTTTTTACTTGTTTGTGTTCCTCGGTTGTATGGGCAGACGGGGGACTGTAGGTAGCCTCTTGTTACTTATTCGTGGTGTTATCCCCTGTTACGGTTATGCTTATAAGATTATGTACGGTTAAATTATTACTTGTTGGATTTGAGATTGGTATGAGTAGTTGGGTTATTGGTTCCTGTTTCCGAGCATGCCTACCTTTATTTTTCTTTTCCTTTCCTTGTACTTGAGGTTACCGGTATACCGTCCATTTCTTAAACTTATTAAGTATATATTGTTATTGCAAGGGTCCCAGGTGCATTATTTCTTTCTTACACATATGCCTGTTTTGCATATATATTCTACTTTCTAGCCTTGTACGCTGTTCTGTTGACCTCCCTCTAGGATAGTTCCTGTGTACTTTTCATTGATTTTTGTGACTACTTGTTTCTATTCCGTATGTTACTGCTCTTGTCACGCCCTGAGCCTACCCCCTGGACGTAACACGGGACTCAAGAACACAAGTGATCTTAAGATAACCCTCTGGTATTAGCATGACTTAAAAATTGAAACAGACATAAGAACGGAAGCTTAATTGAAGTAATGAGCAACTTGATCTGTTATATAAAATTAAGACCAAAATGTCAATTTGAATTAAGCTGAATATCTGACTCTACATTTGAAAGCCCCTACTACTGACGAGTTGCTGGGATAAGCCCCCAGCTAACTCTAAGTACTGAAAACTGGAAAAAAAACTAAATACTGAAACGAAGCTAAACTCCAATTCCTCAAATAAGCAGGACTCACCAAGCAGACTGGATGTGTTGCTGGTCTACTATCCACAGACTGGAGAGCAGGCTACAGAATCTATATCATAATAAGATGCACCACAAGAAGTATGCGGTCAGTACTATGGAATGTACTGAGTATGCGAGATATGCATAAATAATATAAAAGCATGCTTAAAACATAATTGAAAACTGAGTTCATGCATAATCGAAGAAGTCATAAGTAAATATCATAGTTTGAGTAATAAGCATGAGTTAGTAGTCAAAACTTCAAAATAAGATATCATAAAGCTTAGGAAACTTGAAATCATTCATACGGGAGTTTCTTATAACCGGCAATAGACCATGTGAGCTACATGGAATCTAACTATATAACCCTAGTTAACAAAGCTGGCCCGAACCTTGCCAAAGCACGGGCCACCATCCCCAACTATGTAACCCTAGTTGGCAAAGCTGTGCTATGCCCCCTAAGGCAAGGACACCATTAATCAAGATGTGGATCCACTCTCATAAGACCATAGGGCACTTTATTTCATAACCTACGCTGGCAACGTAGTTTTTAGACTTGGGTAATCGAACCCTCATCGCTCGGTGCTAAATACTACTCCCAAAACATATGCATATAGCTCAAAGTCTCATAGTGGCACAATCTCATGCCAATTCTTGTTTGAAAAGCATAAAAACACATTGGGCATCATGCAATTCTCATATCATTAGTTTATGAAGCTTAGCATAGCCATAATTCAAAACATGCTTTTCTTTCTTAAATCATACTTGAAGAATTAGGCATGCAATTTCGTAAATACATAAGAACATGTTATCTAAACATGTAAACTTTCACTTGAAATCATGCTATTCAATGGAATCATGCTAGAATTTAACTTTAATGCATGGGCTTTTGAAACCATTTAAGGAATATTAATCAAATCATAAATAAACCATAAGAAACCATGAATTTATGCGTAGAAACTGATTTCATAAGTTTTCCCCAATTTAAATCAAAACCCTAATTTCACAAGTTCATAATTCAAAATAAGAATTGGGAGTTTTGGGCACACGGGTGAAAGGAACCCATTGTTGAATACCCACATACCTGAATCTTGAAGAACTTCTAGTTAGAACTTTGGAGGATGAAGCTTGGATAAGAATCCTTAAGGTTGGAGGTGGAGACTTGGAGAAGAAATCTGAAAGAAAACTCTTGAGAGACTTTCTTGCTTGAGCTTCTATGATCTTGCTTACTTGAAACCCTAGGTATCTTGCCTTAGGGTATTGAGGGAATTCTTTAGAGATAGATTGATGTTCTTATTAGTAATAACTCCTTTTGGGTATTTAAAAAAAGAGGGGAAAGACCTGAGTTAAGGAAAGGACCAAACTATCCCTAACTTAAATGCTGAAAAAAAAACAGAAAAGTCGTTGGACGGTGCTTCCCATGGGCCATCGTGGCCCCCACGAGCCATCGGACACAACAGTGGCCCTTACAGGGGTCCAAAAAGGCTCACTGGTTGGTTCCCACAGGCTGTCGTGGGAGCCACGGGCGTCGGCCATCCCGTCAGAATGAGCCACGCCTGTCGGCCAACCTGTCAGCTTTTGACAGCTGACAGTGCTTCACTAGAATTACCATAACTATTTACTCCGGAATCGTATCAATGAGAGGTTGGTGGATTTGGAAATATAATTCAAATACCTTTAATTTGGTTGGTACTAAGCTACCTAACTCTTTATATTCTAGGAGTTATGATTGTTTGAAGTTGACCCTAGTAATAACCTACATGAAAACTAAATCGGTAGAAGGGCTTTCAACTTAACTTTGAGCTAGGGTTACTTTATCACTTCGATTCACATCTAATACTCCTTCAAAACATAGGAATTGATCTCAATATTTAGATATAAAGAAAATTTATCTAGGTCGAGTTTAACAATGCATGAAGAACGGTTCGGATCTTGACTTGGAATTTTTGGGATGTTACAATATCTCCCCCTTGGGATCATTCATCCTCGAATGAAGACTAATAAGTTGGGAGTGGAGGGGAAAAAGTTTGCCTTCCTATCAGCGGAGTTCCAATGGCTGAAGTACTTCATGGTAACAGATTTCTGACTGAAATATAAACTGAGATGGATTCATGGAACATGTACGCCTACTGAGTGTATAAGCATAACTGATGGGACATGAAACTAACTATCTACCATGATAGTTGGTCTAGATTAAGAGTAAGAACTCGTCTGAAACTCATAATGATTGAACACATTCTTAGGGATCATAGTCAACTGAATCAAACTGAGAGGAGTAGCTATACAAGAAAACTATTCTCTTCTAAACTGAACTTACTACCATGGACTTAGCTGAACATAGGGTCTTCTGGCCTTAGGAATGATTACCAGTAGGTATGAACTGATATGATATGAGCACCCTGGGCTGGGAGTAAGAACAAGACTATTCCCGCCTAAACAACACAGCTGATAAATTTTAAGCTTAAGAACAACTTTTTAAATACACTAACTTCCCTGAATAGCACACTTACCATTTGCAACTAAAATCTTCACCAGTGCACCTGTAGATACTAAGGTCTGAGTTTGACTATCTTCTTCAATCAATATCAAGCCTATCTCGACTAAAAATCATGCATCTAGAGTTACCCTCTAAGAATAATGTTCCTTCTTATCATAAAAACCAACTAACCTTGAGCTTTCAACCAATGGGATCACTAGTCGCACAAATCAAAGCCCATATGTATTTCATCACGATGTTCAAGCTTATAACTATGGTCACATTATGTTTTCTCGTATCTTACACTATCCAAGACTTCTCCTCTGTTCCCTAGCATATTTAGGAGGTGTAACTTGAAGAACTTCTACAACGAAACATACCAGGGTTGAAGACTTCTAAGCTAGAACCTTGAGGGATGGAGACTTTAAGATGGAGATCCTTAGCTTGGAGCTTGAAGCTTGAGGGACTGAAGTTCTTTCTCTTTTGGAATTTAGAATGAGGTAAATGGGGAAGTATTAGGCTAATAGGGGATAAAATGAAATTGCCCCTGACCTTAAGGAAGAATTGCAAGAAATTTCCTGCCAGATGGGCTACCCGATGGGCGTCAGAACCACGATGGCCCGTTGACCAGGTCGTAAGAATAGCTGGATGAGGGTCTGGGGTTTCTGGATGATTTTCACGGAGGATTCCCACGGCCCGTCGCAACAGTGACACCTGTGGTGACTGCCCGTCCGAACCTAGGAAGGGTTGGGAAAAGGCCAATGGGTCATTGTCACGGTGGGGCTGACGTCCCGTGGTGGATGCCATTCCCATCGCCCTAGACCATTGAGTTGGGAGAGATATGGTTCAGGTCCACTGAATCATTCCCACGACGTTCCCCATGGCCTGTCGGAACTTCGACGCCCGTGGTGGTCGCCCGTGGGGACCTACAATTGCAAAAAAAATTAGGGATTCTAAGTTAGAAAGCTGATGTAAATACCGAGGTGCTACAATATCTCCCTCTTGGGCCTGTGCTACCCTTCTAAGCCTGTGGACCTCTCACTATGCTCTAGACTGAACTACGATCATTTTACTCTAATAGAACAGACACAAATCTAGAATCTAGTATGAATATCCACTTCCTTCTATAGCATAAGACTCTCCCTCGCCTAAAAGCCTATGTCTCAATCTTCCTATAGCGAATAGAGTTGTACATACCACATTCAATAACTTACAACCTATCCCTTGCAATGATATGCTAGACTTACATGGTTCTAACTGTCAAAGCCCTCGCTTTCTACTATCCACAACACCAAATGTGTTAAAGCCTATACTGAGAGGCTCAAAATCGTATATCCTCCTCTGGCCCACATATATATATATATATATCATGCTCACATATTCACACTTGCTGCAATTTCATGAACTTAAACTCTTACATTATACTATACCACACCTACCAGATAAATCCCATAAAACCATCACTATCTCTCTCATACCATCATCCTTTCGTTCACATTCTATACTTGGTTTGTACTAGCACAATAACTTACTACTCTTTAGTCCACACAAAGGAATGTATAATCCCATCACCTATCTAAAAGAACACAACTCTAAATGCATGCTCTAACCAAATGTTATTTAAGCTACTACACTTCTGACTTCAAACTTCTAGCTCAAGGTCCATTTTACTACTAATGACTTACAACACAACATCTGTCGGGTGGAAACACTACCCAAGGATCTATGTATACACTTTCCCTTCTATCTCCACTTTGTTCTAGGTTAAGACAACTCACAACCAAATAAGAATAGGGGTCCAGGGGCTATGGGTGCATAAAGGAAGAAAAACTAGTTACGTACCTGATTCAACTTCTGGAGGAGTACTCTGACCCAGTTGACTAGGAAATGAAAGGAATCAATTTTGGAGTTGAACACTACGGTTGCTCTACTTAGATGAGGGGCAATCCCTGACTCTATGGCCTAACTGACCACACCCAAAATACCTCCCCTTGCCAGCAAGACACTCACCTAGATAAAACTTACCACAACTACTACAATGAGAGTACCTTAAGGTCTTTGGAGACCTATCATGACAAGACTGATAATCGAGTGCAGGTGTGCTAACTGGGGATGGGGTTGGTCCGAATGACTTCTGCTGAAAATATGACCGGTTACTAGTACTCGTTTTCTGCTGACTAGAGTCATGGTTCCATGTTCTGGGCTTCTTGATCTTTCTCTTTCTCTTCTTCAATTTCTCATTCTCATTCAATTGAGTTATCATGGATTGAGCCAACATACATATGGCTTCACGAAATTTTGTATTCGTAACCTCGCGGTTAGGAATAGGAGGATTAGCATCCCTCTTGGGGTTTCTTCGCGGAGGCATTATCTAAAATGCCTAAGGAATGGATTAGAAGGGTAAATAGAGTTAAACTCTATCACACGATATTGAATATGAAAGAAGTGAAGTTTCTTTAGTAAGACATCTCATAGCCTATCTCTCATAAGTGTGGCGCGCTTCACACCCATGAAAGAGATTCTACTCGATGTGGCTTTCAGACACCCTAGGAGTCTTGAACCTGATGCTCTGATACCAAGTTTGTCACACCCCGAGCTTACCCCCTGAACGTAACACGGAACTCAAGAACACAAGTGATCTCAAGATAACCCTCTAGTATTAGCATGACTTAAAAACTGAAACAGACATAAGAATGGAAGCTTAACTAAAGTAATGAGCAACTTGATATATTATATAAAATTAAGACTAAAATTACAATCTGAATTAAGCTAAATATCTGACACTATGTCTGAAAGCCCCTACTACTGCCGAGTTACTGGGATAAGCCCCCAGCTAACTCTAAATACTGAAAACTAAAAAAAAAACTAAATACTAAAACGAAGCTAAACTCCAATCCACAAATGAGGAGGACTCACCAAGCTGACTGGATGTGCTGCTGGTCTACTAGCCATGAACTGGAGAGCGGGCTAATGAATCAACAACATAATAAGATTCAGCACAAGAAGTATGCGGTCAGTACTATGAAATATACTGAGTATGCGAGATATGCATAAATAATATAAAAGCATGCTTAAAACATAATTGAAAATTGAGTTCATGCATAATTGAAGAAGTCATAAGTAAATATCATTGTTTGAGTAATAAACATTAGTTAGTAGTCAAAACTTCAAAATAAGATATCATAAATCTTCGGAAACTTGAAATCATTCATACGGGAGTTTCTTATAATCGACAAAAGACCATGTGAGCTACATGGAATCTAACTATATAACCCTAGTTAGCAAAGCTGGCCCGAACCTTGCCAAAGCATTGGCCACCATCCCCAACTATATAACCCTAGTTGGCAAAGCTATCCTATGCCCCGTTAAGGCAAGGACACCATTAATCAAGATGTGGATCCACTCCTTTAAGCCCATAGGGCACTTCATTTCATAACCTACACTAGCAACATAGTTTTTGGACTTGGGTAATCGAACCCTCATCGCTCGGTGCTAAATACTACTTTCAAAACATATTCATATAGCTCAAAATCTCATAGTGGCACAATCTCATGCCAATTCTTATTTAAAAAGCATGAAAACACATCGGGCATCATGCAATTCTCATATCATAAGTTCATGAAGCTTAGCATAGCCATAATTTAAAACATGCTTTTCTTTCTTAAATCATACTTGAATAATTAGGCATGCAATTTCGTAAATACATAAGGACATGTTATCTAAACTTGTAAACTTTCACTTGAAATCATGCTATTTAATGGAATCATGCTAGAAATCAACTTTAATGCATGGGCTTTTGAAACCATTTAAAGAGTCTTAATCAAATCATATATAAGCCATAAGAAACCATGAATTGATGCATAGAAACTGATTTCATAAGTTTTCCCCAATTTAAATCAAAACCCTAATTTGACAAGTTCATAATTCAAAATAAGAATTGGGAGTTTTGGGCACAAGGGTGAAAGGAACCCATTGTTGAATACCCACATACCTGAAACTTGAAGAACTTCTAGTTAGAACTTTGGAGGATGAAGCTTGGTGAAGAATCCTTAAGGTTGGAGATGGAGACTTGGAGAAGAAATCTGAAAGAAAACTCTTGAGAAACTTTCTTGCTTGAGCTTCTATGATCTTGTTTGCTTGAAACCCTAGGTATCTTGCCTTAGGGTCTTGAGGGAATTCTTTAGAGATAGATTGATGTTCTTAGGAAGAATAACCCCTTTTGGGTGTTTAAAAGATGAGTGGAAACACCTGAGGTAAGGAAAGGACCAAACTACCCCTAACTTAAATGCTAAAAAAATAGATTAGTCGCTGGACGGGGTTTCCTACGGGCCATCGTGGCCCCCATGGGTCATCGGATCCAACCGTGGTCTATCACACCCCGAGCCTACCCCCTGGATGTAACACGGGACTCAAAAACACAAGTGATCTCAAGATAACCCTCTGGTATTAGCATTAATTATAAATTGAAACAGACATAAGAACGGAAGCTTAACTGAGGTAATGAGCAACTTGATCTGTTATATAAAATTAAGACTAAAATGACAATCTGAATTAAGCAGAATATCTTACTCTATGTTTGAAAGCCCCTACTACTGATGAGTTGTTGGGATAATCCCCATGATAGATCTAAATACTGAAAACTTGAAAGAAAAAACTAAATACTGAAATGAAGCAAAACTCCAAGTCCTCAAATGAGGAGGACTCACCAAGCTGACTGGATGTGCAGCTGGTCTACTAGCCACGGACTGGAGAGCGGACAACAGAATCTACATCATAATAAGATGCAGCATAAGAAGTATGCGGTCAGTACTATGGAATGTAATGAGTATGCGAGATATGCATAAATAATATAAAAGCATGCTTAAAACATAATTGAAAACTGAGTTCATGCTTAATCGAAGAAGTCATAAGTAAATATCATAGTTTGATTAATAAGCAAGAGTTAGTAGTCAAAACTTCAAAATAAGATATCATAAAGCTTAGGAAACTTGAAATCATTCATATAAGAGTTTCTTATAACCGACAATAGACCATGTGAGCTACATGGAATCTAACTATATAACCCTAGTTAGCAAAGCTAGCCCGAACCTTGCCAAAGCACGGGCCACCATCCCCAACTATGTAACCCTAGTTGGCAAAGCTCTATGCCCCGCTAAGGCAAGGACACCATTAATCAAGATGTGGATCCACTCTCATAAGCCCATAGGGCACTTCATTTCATAACCTACGCTGGAAACGTAGTTTTTAGACTTGGGTAATCGAACCCTCGTCGCTCGGTGCTAAATACTACACCCAAAACATATACAGATAGCTCAAAATCTCATAGTGGCACAATCTCATGCCAATTCTTGTTTGAAAAGCATGAAAACACATCGGGCATCATGAAATTCTCATATCATAAGTTCATGAAGCTTAGCATAACCATAATTCAAAACATGCTTTTCTTTCTTAAATCATACTTGAAGAATTAGGTATGCAATTTCGTAAATACATAAGGACATGTTATATAAACATATAAACTTTCTATTGAGATCATGCTATTAATTGGAATCATGCTAGAATTTAACTTTAATGCATGGGCTTTTGAAACCATTTAAGGAATATTAATCAAATCATAAATAAACCATAAGAAACCATGAATTTATGCATAGAAACTTATTTCATATGTTTTCCCCAATTTAAATCAAAACCCTAATTTCACAAGTTCATAATTCAAAATAAGAATTGGGGGTTTTGGGCACAAGGGTGAAAGAAACCCATTGTTGAATACCCACATACCTAAAACTTGAAGAACTTCTAGTTAGATATTTGGAGGATGAAGCTTGGAGAAGAATCCTTAAGGTTGGAGGTGAAGACTTGGAGAAGAAATCTGAAAGAAAACTCTTGAGAGACTTTCTTGCTTGAGCTTCTATGATCTTGCTTGCTTGAAACCCTAGGTATCTTGCCTTAGGGTATTGAGGGAATTCTTTAGAGATAGATTGATGTTCTTATAAGGAATAACCCCTTTTGGGTGTTTAAAATATGAGGGGAAAGACCTGAGGTAAGGAAACGACCAAACTACCCCTAACTTAAATGTTGGAAAAAAAAATAGAAAAGTCCCTGGATGGGGCTTCCCATGGGCCATCGTGGCCCTCATGGTGCATCGGACCCAACCGTGGCCCTTACAGGGGGTAAAAGGGCTCACTGGTTGGTTCCCATGGGCTGACACCATGGGCCATCGTTGGATCCACGGGTGTCAGCCAGCCCGTCAGAATGAGCCACGCCCGTCAGCTTTTGACAGCTGATATTACTTCACTAAAATGCCCATTACTATTTACTCCAGACTCGTATCAATGAGAGGTTGGTGGAATTGGAATGATATTTCAAATACCTTTAATTTGGTGGGTACTAGGACACCTAAATCTTTATATTCTAGGAGTTATGATCGTTTGAAATTGACCCTAGTAAGAACCTACATGAAAACTAAATCGGTAGAAGGGCTTTCAACTTAAATTTGAGCTAGGGGTCCTTTATGACTTTGATTCACATATAATACTCCTTCAAAACATAGGAATTGATATTAATATTTAGATATAAAGAAAATTTATCTAGGTCGGTTTTAACAACGCATGAAGAACGGTTCGGATCTTGACTTAGAATTTCTGGGATGTTACAGCTCTTTAAACTTATATATGCCCAGTCGGACTATGATACCTACTGGGTACCAGTTGCTTTGCAATTGGTGCTCATACTACACTCTGCCTCTTCTGGTGCAGATCCTAGCATGGGCCATCACCACTAGATAATTCCTGTTATCTATCTTTTCATCTTGTTCCTTTGCTTCCGCTTGATTATATCATTTCTTCTGCTTAATTGATAGCTAGTAGTCCATTACTAACCATTATGGGCTATGGAGATTGGTTCACCTATTGGAGGGTTATAGGTGCCATCATAACTGAGAAATTAGGTCATGACATCTTGGTATCAGAGCTCTAGGTTCACCGGTATCATCGGTATATGAGCCAATGTTTAGTAGAGTCCTGCAGATCAGGGCGAAGACATTCGTACTTAATCTTTGGGAGGCTATAGTGACATCTTAGGAAACATGACTCTTTCAATGCTTCTATATCGTGTGTAGTACCCTTGGAGTTTCTTGAAATGTCACTTGTTCTAGTTCATTATTCCGCAGATGGTTCGTACGAGAGCATCGGCATCAGGTGGAGACAAACCTCCGACTCCAGCACCTCCAACACCAGCTGGGGGCTAGGGAGGTCGTAGAGGTAGGAGTCGAGGATGCCCCCGAGCAACAGCACTTGCTAGAGTTGCTAGAGTGGAGATAGAGCCCGAGCATGGGTATGAGCCAGAGTCAGTTCCCGAGCAGCAGCATATGGACCAGGGGGCAGTCTAGGTACCACCAGCTCCAGTGCCAGCTTCAGCCCTAGCTCAGTCTTCAGTTATTCAGGGTTTACTATTATAGTTTTTTGGGTATGATTGAAGAGTGGCCTTTTGATGTAGCACAAACATCCACTCAGGGGGCAACCCTGGGGGCATAGAGTTCAGGAGAGCAGCCAGCTACTGCGACTCCTCGTTTGGAGGTCATTCCAGTTCCATCAGTTGCATAGCCTCTTGCTCCTCGCCCAGCTATGACAGAGTTGGAGCAGAAGGAGTTGGGTGGGTTTTTGAGATTAGCACCTCAAAGGTTTGCTGGTACTTTTGGGCAGGAACCACATGAATTTATTACTACCTGTGAGGAGATGTTGCATCATTTAGGTTTGTTGGAGACTCACGGGGTTTGTTATACTACCTATCAGTTGGAGGGCCCAGCAAAGTTATGATGGAGGGCCCAGGTTGCTAGAAGACCACCATCGTCACCTCCTTTGACTTGGTTCAAGTTTTATGAGGCCTTTATGACCAAGTTCATGCCTCAGATGATCGTGAGCGTTGCAGGGAGTAGTTTACTCGGCTTATGTAGGATTCTATGACTGTCTCAGAGTATGAGACACATTTTCATTAGCTAGCACCATTTGGAGCTATGATCATTCCTACCAAGGAAGATAGTATTCACAGATTTATATGGGGTTTGAGGCCAGAGATTAGGGAGGCAGCTGAGATATTGGTTGTCGGTGGTCAGTTATTTCAGGCTATCGCAGACTATGCCCGTACTGTGGAGGACTTACAACGACATGATCAGGGGCCAGATATAAGACGCCTCTACATCAGGGTGGCTACAGTGGTTCCAGGCTAGTGGGGTCGGGGTTATCAGCCACAGCAGCACTAGGGTCAGTCCAGCTAACTAGTTCAGGCTTCATTTCAAACTTCCGGTAGTACCCAGTTCGAGCAGGGTCAGAGCAGCCATCAGGTCTATAGCGATCAGTCTTTGAGGGGTACAACTTCTGGGGCATCAAACTGTGGTGGCCATATGGGATATGCTAGTTTATCCCGACCGATTAGGTCGTTAGGGGCTTATTTTACTTATGGTGTGATTGGTCATTTTGCTAGAGATTGCCCCCAGCAGGGTACAGCTCAGTCGTCCGAGACTCTATGAGCAGTTCAGCCTCCGGCTAGAGGGGGTAGTGGTTAGGGTAGAGGTGGTTCTCCACGTGGAAAAGCAGGTAGTAGGGATGGTGGTCGGGCAGTCATCGTCAGTTCTATGCGGTCCCTCAGAGACCGGAGGCAGAGGCCTCAGATGCTGTGAATACAGGTATGATTTTTGTGTGTCATCAGTATGCTATGGCTTTATTTAATCCTGGATCCACTTTTTCGTATGTATCTGCCTACTTTCTGCCTTGTTTGAGGTTGGCTAGTGAGCCATTATCTGTTCCTGTTTCTATTTCGGCCCTAGTAGGAGATTTTTAGTAGTGGATTGGATTGTGAGATCTTGTGTAATATCTTTTGGTGATTTGGAGACTTGGGCTGATTTGATGATACTCAATATGTTAGATTTTGATGTAATACTAGGCATGGACTGGTTATCCCCTCACCGTGCGATTTTGGATTGTTATGCCAAGACCGTTACCATAGCCGTTCTCGATGTATCCCCGATTTTGTGGTAGGGTTCTGTTATCCATGCACCATCTGGGATCAAGTCTTGTCTTTGAGCTAGGAAGTTGATTTCTCGTGGCTGTTTAGCTTATCTAGCATATGTCCGAGATGCTAGTGCTGACCATTCATCTCCTGAGTATGTTCATGTGGTTAGAGACTTCCTAGATGTGTTTCCTACCGACCTGCCAGGCCTTCCACCTGAGAGAGATATTGATTTTGCTATTGAGTTAGAGTCGGGCACGAGACCCATTTCTATTTCTCCTTACCGTATGGCTCCTGCTGAGTTGAGAGAGCTTAAGGAGCAGTTCCAAGATCTGTTAGCTAAGGGGTTTATTAGACCGAGTGTCACCTTGTGGTGCTCCTGTTCTATTTATGAAGAAGAAAGATGGGTCGATGCGGATGTGTATTGATTATCAGTAGCTGAATAGGGTGACAGTGAAGAATAGGTATCCGATGCTGAGGATTGATGACTTGTTTGATCAGCTTCAGGGTTCAGCCGTGTTTTTGAAGATTGATTTGAGGTCTGGCTACCATCAGTTGAGGACTAGGGCGGATGACATCCCTAAGACAGCATTCAGGACACTTTATGGCCATTATGAGTTCCTGGTGATGTCTTTTGGGTTGACTAATGCCCCCGCAGCCTTTATGAACTTGATGCAAAGGGTGCTTGACCCGTATTTGGACTCATTTATGATAGTTTTCATAGATGACATCTTGGTATACTCGCATAGTAGAGATGAGCATGAACAACACTTGAGGGTTATACTCCAGACTTTGAGAGATCATCGGCTTTATGCCAAGTTCTTAAAGTGTGAGTTTTAGGTTGAGTCAGTTGCATTCCCAGGGCGCGTGGTGTCTAAGGATGGTATTAGGGTTGATCCAGGAAAGATTTCAGCAGTTTGTGATTGGCCTAGACCTACTACTATTATTGAGGTCTGTAGCTTTATTGGATTAGTAGGTTACTACAGACGGTTCGTTCAGGGATTTTATTTCATAGCATCATCCTTGACTATGCTGACTAGGAAGGATGTCCCATTTCAGTAGTCGGATCAGTGTGAGGATAGCTTTCAGAGGCTTAAGGCCTTATTGACTTCAGCTCTAATTTTGACTTTGCCGGTTGAGGGTGAGAGCTTCTCCGTGTATTGTGATGCTTCTGGGGTTTATCTTGGTTGTATGTTGATGCAGTAGGGTTGAGTGATAGCATATGCGTCGAGGCAGCTTAAGGTTCACGAGCGGAACTACCCCACCCATGACTTGGAGTTGGCGGCGGTAGTTTTTGCGCTCAAGATCTGGAGGCATTACCTATATGGAGTTCACTTTGAGATCTTCACTGATCACCGTATTAGTCAGTATATCACGAGTCAACGAGAGCTGAACTCGAGGAAAAGGAGATGGGTCGAGCTACTTAAGTACTATGACTTCACTATAATGTATCATCCAGGCAAACAAACATGGTAGCGGATGCCTTGAGCTAGAAGGCGGTGAGTTATGGTACCCTAGGTTCTCTTTCAATTTCAGAGCGACCATTGGCCTTGGACATCCTGTCCTTGGCTAACCGTCTGGTTAGGCTTGACTTGTCAGATCCTAGCAGAGTTCTCGCCAGTGTCGAGGTTTGTTCTACTTTGATTGATCAGATTCAGAGCCATCAGTTTGAGGATTCGCGATTGTGTGACCTTTGTGATCAGGTTATTCGGGGTGAGTCCAGTCAGGCTACTCTAGATTTAGATGGGGTTTTGAGGTTTGATAGCCGCCTTTGGGTTCCGAGGGTTGGTGATTTGATTCAGTTGATTCATTGTGAGGCACATTGTTCTAGGTATTCCATCCATCCTGGCGCAGCCAAGATGTACATAAATTTGAGGTAGCTTTACTGGTGGAGTGGTATGAAGCGGGACATAGCAGAGTTTGTATCTCGGTGCTTAAACTATCAGCAGGTGAAGTTCGAGCATATGAGACCTGGTGGTTTGATACAACAACTTCCCATTCTTGAGTAGAAGTGGGAAGGGATTACTATGGATTTCATAGTTGGTTTTCCACGCACTTCTAGGGGTTTTGACTCTATTTGGGTGATTGTTGATCGGCTGACTAAGTCAGCGCACTTCTTTCCGGTTCAGACTACTTACAGTGCAGAGAGGTTAGCTCAGATTTACCTTAGGGAGGTTTTTCGATTGCACAAGGTCCCTGCTTCTATCATTTCAGACCGCTGCACTCAGTTCACATCTCATTTGTGGAGGGCTATTCAGCGAGATTTGGGTACAGAGGTTCATCTTAGTACTTTTTTCCACCCTCAGACAGATGGCCAGTCTAAGAGGACCATTCAGGTCCTAGAGGACATGCTTCGGGCCTGTGTTCTTGACTTTGGGGGTTCGAGGGATCAGTTTATGCCTTTGGCAGAGTTCACTTATAATAATAGTTTTCATTCGAGCATTGGCATGGAAACTTTGGAGGCTTTGTATGGTAGGCATTGAAGATCGTTGGTTGGTTGGTTTGATAGTTTCGAGTCTAGGCCACAGAGTACAGATTTTCTTCGAGTTTCCTTATACTGAGTCTGAGTGATTCAAGATAGACTTTGGGCAGCTCAGAGCAGGCAGAAGAGTTATGCTAATCATAGGTTTCGTGCCTTGCAATTTAGTATTGGTGACTTGGTATTTCTCTGTGTATCGCCCATGAAGGGCGTGGTGCGATTTGGTAGGTGGGTAAAGCTTAGCCCCAAGTGCATTGGGCCGTTTAAGATTCTCCAGAGGGTTGGTAGTGTTGCCTACCAGTTAGCCTTGCCTCTGATATTTTCAGCTATACATCCCGTATTTCATGTTCTGATGTTGCGTCGGTATGTTCCTGACGAGTCTCATATGTTGCATTCGGATTTCGTTCAGTTGGATGAAAGTTTATCCTTTGTCGAGGAGCCGATTTCCATACTAGCCAGAGATGTTAGGAGGTTGAGATCTAGGGAGATTCCGGTTGTGAAAGTTCAGTGGAAGCATCGTCCGGTCGAGGAGGCTACGTGGGAGACCGAGAGAGATGTGGGGGCTCAGTATCCGTAGTTGTTTGCGCCTTCAGGTACTTCCTTGTCCTTGACTTTCGAGGACGAAAGTCCTTTTTAGTAGTGAATGGTGTAATGATCCTGTTGGTCATTCCCGCGTTTACGCTTTCCTTGTGTAGTAGGAGCTAAGTATCGAAATTGTGCGATAGTGATTCGCA
Source organism: Jaltomata sinuosa (assembly GCA_003996215.1). Classification (NCBI taxonomy): domain Eukaryota; kingdom Viridiplantae; phylum Streptophyta; class Magnoliopsida; order Solanales; family Solanaceae; genus Jaltomata; species Jaltomata sinuosa. The sequence continues at coordinate 460,585 of QJPP01000491.1, read as the reverse complement.
ATCATGTGACCTTAACCTTCGTCTCATATCCAAGGCTTGTGAGCCTAAATTTGAGAATTTTATTAACATCGCGCGTATTTGAAAATATTTAATTTGAAAGTTGAATTTGGTAAAAAGTTTTATTTTTCTAAAAATATTTTAAATATTTATTAAAAAAAAGAAGAGAATACTTTTGTTACGATATATTTGTGTATGTATTTATTCTATAACAGTTTTATAAGTTATTAATATTTTTAACGAGGATAGTAAACTTAGTTATGTTAAAAATTATTATTATAATATAGTAGGTTTTATTTGAAATGATTTTTTATTTATTATGATATATTCCAAAAGTTATATTTATTTTACCACGAACTTATGCAATACCCGAATACTTATATAATGGATAAAGATTATATGAGAATTACTAATGTGACACCACACATACACGTGGGTGTATCACTAGAGCAACTAGTGGACCTTTGTTACATTTAATCTGTGGACTTTTTATAATATTAACTTGAATCTTTTAATCCAAGGGGGGCATCATTTTCAATGGTAGGATCACCTATGCTATTACATAAACTTTTAACAATTTTCTTGTCGATTTTCATAACCGAACTCAAGGTCTATTATTGTTGCAATATGTTTACATATATACTGCATGATGTTAAGTCATTGAAGGGAGATCCAAGTTATTTGTGATACGATATTACTAAAAAGAAGGGAAACAAGTCACTTTTGCTGTGTACTTAGGCTCGAATTTGAGGAGAATTTATTTTGGAGGAATACTTTAAACTCGATGTATGTTCATCAAAAGCAAATCAATTATCTACATCAAGTTATTCAAGCCTAAATTCGAGTTTGATTTAGTTTTGGAGTGGTTCGGGCTTGGAAATCATCGTTCTAGTAGCTTGTCATCGAACGACAGGTAGATTACGGTATAAACTCCCTAGACTTAGCATATATCGGATAAAATTATACTAGCTGGCCTCCTTGGGTTGGATTATTAAGTTGGTACCACAGACCTTGACCGCTTTATTCATGTTCGCCTACTTTTGTTCCTCTGATGCTTGTAGTACTTGCCGATACGTTTTATTTACCCTTGTGGTCCTGTGAGGCCTTGTTGACTCTGGAACATAGAAGGTGGGTTATTTGAAATGTACGCGAGTCCCGGACATATAAATATCCTTCTAGGCTGGTTATACTTGCTGAGTAGCTTGCCTGTGCAGGACCGATAGGTTGATTGTGAGCTGTTGGGCGGCTAATTGTGTTGATCATTCATTTACTTGCATATAAAGAGGATTTATCCATGTTTTACTATGGTTTTAGCTTCGATCCTACTGAAATTATTTTCAAAACCTTGCATAGCCCCGGGGGCCCGTTTTCGATAGGAAATGAACTGAAAATGGCTTGATTTAACTTATGAATATTCTTGGGGTAAAAGAAGGATAAATTATGATTTCTATCACCAGTTTTACTATTAACGCTAGACTCGGTAGGGCCGAGGTAGTAGTTGAGTTTCTTACTAAACCGGGATGATTTTAGTCTGGATCGGACCGAGCATCTGAGATGACTTTCTACTGTTTAGACCCGGTTACGTCTGGGCATCCTTGGAGGGGTTTTTGAGATATTTTCCCACTACTTTAGTCCTGGACAGGGTCTGGGCATGCATGTTCGAGACTAGGTCTCTATCTTGAACCCGGACTTGCTTTTGGATGACATGTCTTGATACTGAGTTTTAGTATGGGGTCCGGGACCTCCATGGACCTTGCTGTTTGGGATTGGGGCTTGGGGGTTTGAGCTGCGTGTGCTGATTTGCCGGCACTCTATGGTACATTTCACTCCTTTAACTAAGAATAATCGTGAGTTTTCAAGTAAACATTGTTGTTTTGATGGTATTTGTGTTCTACTTGCAGGAAAAGTGAACTAAAATGGAAAGAACGGAGGATTGCATAAATATGGGCTTACTATTAAGTGTGGTCAATCACCTGACGAGTCACCACGAGTGTGACGAACCACCAAGTGAGCCACCAAGTAAGGCAGTCCACAAGAGATCACTGTTTGGAGGTGACGACTCCCATGACGAGTATCCAAAGCCATGGGGAGTCGTCACACAATCCACCACGAAGGAAATAATTCAAGGAGCTAATTTTTCCTTGTGATGACTCACATGACAAGTCATCACAAGGCTGACGAATCATCACACAAGCCGTCACAAAGGAAATAATTCAAGGAGCTACTGGTTCCTTGTGACGACTCACATGATGAGTGGTCACAAGGCTGACGAGTCATCACACAAGCCACCACATCGGATAGAGATGAAGAAGCTACTGGATTGGGGTGATGACTCACCAGAAAAATTGTACATAAAACGCATTCACCAAATGAGTTTTACACCAAAAGTAGTCAACGTGAAGCAGAAGTGGCGGAAGCACTGGTTCCTTGTGACGACTCGCTTGATAAGTCATCACAAGGCTGATGAGTCATCAAGTAACCCGTCAAGTTGAAGCGGGACTCCAAAATTCTATTTTTGGACTTTATTTCCTAGATTACTATAAATACCCTGTGTAAGGGTTATTTTATTATTCATTACCCAATATTTCTCTTTGGTTTTAAAACGTTTTGGACGAGTTTTTGGAGAGAAAAGCACGATTCATACGTCTTCTTCTTCCTCCATCCATTGTTCTGGGAATTTTTGTTGATTGTTCTTAGATAAAGTGAAGGGATTTTCATACTATTTGTAAGCTTCTTTACCTTATTATGAATATCATTATCTTCACTTCTAGCATGAGTAGCTAATTTCTCATAACTAGGGTTATGGGATCCATGGAATAGTAATGTTCTAGGGTTCTTGTGATATCGGGTTTGGTTTGTATGCATATTATGTTGTTAATCTTATGTTTTTATCATTTTCTGATGGTTGCAAACATTAGAACGAGTCTAGGTTTGATTTGCTTGAACAAAGGAATTAAAACCCAGAAAATTAGATTAACAATAAGGATTTAGGACTACTAACTCTCGTCTAATGGTTGACGCTCTAGCGAGGTTAACTTACTTGGGGTATAAATTGAGTTTTGTAATTGTAATCGTTTCAAGTTTGAGAGAATTGAAAAGAAAAGCATCTATTTGGTTGAGAAACATTTAGACGTAGGAATGAATTCAATTACTTTGTGTTATGCATATGAAAAGAACTCTATTGAACTCTAACCCGAGATTGTTTATGAAGCCATGGTGAACACATCCCTAATTCGCCTCTCATATTGATTTTTACTCATTGAAACTTGTCAATTTTTATTTAAATTATTCAAAGATTGATTACTTTAAATCCCCTAATTTACCGGAAACTATTGATTATTAGTCATCTAAGTCACTAACGACTTAATTGGCACCTTATTCCCTGTGGGATCGACCCCAACCTTTGTTGGGATCTATATTTGACAACGACCGCTTACGCTTCTTAATTGAGGTGTAGTTTGGGCGTTATCAAATTTTGGTGCCGTTGCCGGGGAATACGGTTGTTCATTAAGTCCGGTGTGTTTAGTTGACTCTTAGTCATACTTTCCTGACATACTTTTATTTATTGTTTTTGATTTCTACAAGGTACAGAGTTGTGTATGCCAAATACCCAATGATTGGGTGAACCGATATTACGCTGTGACCCTGAGCTTGCTAGAACTTTAAGGATAAATATGAATGCACAACAACAAGAGGCAGCAAGACTCGCTGCAGCCCAGCAGGCCCAATAACACTTGAATGCTGATGATATTGAGGATGATGTTGGGTTGGATGATGAGGCTGTGGTGGGTGATGGTAGAGCGGCGGATAATGTTAACAATAATGCTCCCGCCGATCAAAGGCCACAACAGAGAGGTAGAGGTCGACAACAGCCAAAGCAAGTTGCTTGGGACAATGATGATGACATTGATTTAGATGGAGTTGGCACCACGGGAGCCATTGTTCTTTCTCCATTAGCGTCGGGTGCCAAGTTTAACATCACCAGCACGATGATCTAGTTATTGAATCTGAAAGGGGGGTTTCAAGGTGTGGCTGGTGATGACCCCAACGGGCATCTGATGAATTTTGTGGGGATCTGCAAGTCATTTAAACTGCCTGGAGTGAGTCAGATGGCTATCAGGCTTAGTTTGTTCCCGTTGTCTTTGTCTGATGAGGCAGTACTATGGTTGACAGAGCTAACTCCAGATTCTATAAACCTGGGGTGAGTTGAAAGGATCTTTCCTAGAAAGGTTCTTTCCTCCCTCCAGGATGATAAAGTTGTGGGACGAGATTAGCAATTTCAGGCAGCAACCTCATGAGGCTCTACATGAAACCTGGCTGAGGTTTAAGAAAAAATTGACTCAATGCCTGGACCACCAATTGACATACAACTTTTTGATGCAGACATTTTACATAGCGTTGAATTCGGCTACCAACCCGACACTTGATAATGCTGCAGGTGGAGCATTTATGGGGCTCACTTTTATTGAGGCCATAGCTATTCTGGACCGGCTCACCAAAACAAATAGGGCCTGGCATACACGAGATACTGAGGTAGCTGCTAGAACTTATGCAGTTGGTATGTCAGTGGAGCAGCGCAGAAAAGAGAAAGAAAGGGACCAAGACATAGCCCATTTGAAGACACAAATGGACTTGCTGACTAAACACTTATTGTCAGGTGGAATTGAGAAGGTAAAAGTTGTAGGTGCATAAGGTAGAGAAGCTGTGGCAGAATCTGATGAAGAAGCTAATTACTTGGGGAGTTTCCAGGCTTATGGCCAAGGAAACCAAGGTCGGAACAATTAGCATGAAAAGTCAGGTTATAAGAGTCGAGAACAAGGTGATTGGAGACGCAAAGATGACAGAGGTGGATTGTGAATACTACCTGGGAATCGTGACAAAGCTAGCAATGAGTCAGGGATGTCCAAACTAGAGAATATGATGGCTAAGATGTTGTTTAAGGTAGAATCGACTGACTCTGGGGTAAAGGAGATGAGAACTGAATTATCAGCAATGAGTCAGTTGGTGGATTCATTCCACCTCGATCAAGCAGTTAGAGCAACAAATGAGTCAAATCTTAGTGTCCCTAAATCAAAAGAAGACTAGTACCTTGCCTACTGACACCATTCAAAACACGAGGAATGACGGGAATTATATGGAGATCACTACGAGAATCGGTAAAACATTATCGGAATCACATACAGTAATTCAGACTCAGAAAGGTGATGTTGCTAATGAAGATAAGTTAGTAGATGATGAAAATATAATCGATGAGGGTGTGAGTGTACCTGTTGAAAAACCTATTTTGGTAGAGGATGTTACTCAAGTGCTCATGGACAAAGGTAAAGAAGTTGAAAAACTTCCAACTATGATGCCTAGGCCACCTCCTCCTTTCCCACAATGGTTGAAGAAAAAAGTGGAAGTTAGAAAGTTCCACAAGTTCATGACCATGCTCAAGCAGATATCAGTGAACATCCCATTGGTGGACGCTCTTGAGCAAATGCCCGGATACACCAAGTTCATGAAGGACTTGATTTCCAAGAAGAGGTCAGTGAGCTTTGAACCAGAAGATAACCTCCACTACTGGAGTGTTGTGTCATCAAGATCGTTAGTGCAAAAGAAGGAAGATCTAGGTGCTTTTACTGTTCCCTGTATAATTGGCAAATGAAATTTCGGAAAAGCCTTTTATGATCTTGGAGCTAGCATCAACTTGATGCCGCTAGCAGTCTATAAGCAGTTGGGCTTAGGATCCCCCAAACCAACTGCCATGAGGGTGTTAATGGTCGACCGTTCAGTAAAACGACCAGTGGGAATATTGTATGACGTATTAGTAAAGATTAGCAAGTTTATATTCCCAGCTGACTTTGTGATCTTGGATTGCGAAGTGGACTTTGAAGTTCCCATAATTTTGGGATGGCCATTTTTAGCCACTGCAAGAGTATTGGTCGACATGGAAAGAAATAAACTGATATTCAGACTGAATAATGAATTGGTCAAGTTCGATGTGTGCAAATCGATAAAGCCACCGAGAGACATGAAGGTGGTCTCAATTATCAATGCTATCGATGAAGCCCCTATGGATGTGCATATTGAGGAGAAGGGTGTTTTTGAGACCCTAGCTGTTAAGAGGATGATGTTGGAATCGAAGGAAGAGAAACCTGTAGAAGAAGGCAGTGAGAACAAATCAACGAAAAGAAAACACCGCAAGAGAACCAACAAAGAAAAGGAGTTAGAAAGAGTTAAGAAGTTGTCTCAAATAGCTGAAGAGCCAATAAAAGAGAAAGTTGGAGCTCAACAGGCTGATGTCGCTTGCACCTATTCCAGAGATTGCTCCTACTTTGGAGACCCTGGCGGTCTCCAATATCATACCAGATTATGAGGCCTAAGGGCTTCACAGGTATTCCTTTCTCTTACAGTTTAGTTTTCATATATGTACATTGGGGACAATGCATGAAGTTAAGTTGAGGGTGTTGGGATACCTGTGAGTCTATCACCACCAGGGGTTTTTGTTGCCGTGTTTCTTTTCTCTCGGTGTGCTATCTAGTAGAACCGACATGTTTAGGTTGTCATTTAAATTTTGTTTATGGTGTGGTGTGGTGTGGTGTCTATAGAAAGCATGGCTTTTTGAAAGTTGAACTAAAAAGGAGCCCCCTCCAAAAAATATTGAATTTGGACTTATGTTTGAACTGGTTAACTGTTCTGGATCCCTGAATGCCATTGTGTGGTTGTGATTGTAATAATTGTGCTTAAGCCAAGTTGTTGTTTTGATAGTTGGTAGTGGTACGGTTTCTTGGTGCCAAGTGTGTTTTAGGTTATTGTTATAAACTCTTACTCTGCGCATGCATCTAGAACTTGCCCGGCCTTTTTTGTTAAGTTCGAAGTTAGTTTCTTAGGAAAGGATCACAGGCCCTTTTTATGTGCAAGTCCACTTAGCCTATAAAACTGTCCAAATGCAAATAATCCCTTTGATCCCTGTTTGAGCCATAATTGACCCTATTCTTTCATTAACTTGTCACCATTCCTTTTTGACTTTGAATCCCTATTTTGGCCCTGGTTCTTCCTAAGACATCGTGCACCTTAACTCAGGCAATCATCCTAAGTTGAAGGTGGCTACTGTAGAGTTAAATGATAAGGAAAATAGGATGAAAAAGATTGGTTGTGGATAAAATGAAAATTACGGGTGTGTGCCTAGGAAAAGAAAGAAAAAGAAAGAGAAATAAACGAAAAAGAGATGAAAAAGAATTGTCAAAATAAAGAGGCCGCACCTGTAGCTACAAAGAACGGAATAAAAAGGTGAATAAGGATGGACGAAGTAAAGTTAAGTGGAAATAGTAGGTCGGTGATTCCAAGGAGGGCTTAGTCACTAACCCTAAAATGTATCCTACCTGCACCCGAAGCCTCCTTACAAGCCTTAACAAGTCCTGTAGTGATCCTGAGCAATTGTATGAACAACTGAATTAGAATAGCAAGGGTAAGCCTATGGTATCGCATGTGCACGATTTGAAATCATTTGTGAGTGTGAGCATCTTACTTAGTCCCAAAATCATGTGTGTGGGACTTCTTTGTGGTGAGGGCACCGGGATTTTGGTATTATGTACTGATTGTTGGGATAACTTATTTGTGTGTATGTAAAATATTCTATCATATCGGAATGACATGCTTGGATCTTTACAAGTAAATTTGTCAAACACTTGTAGAGTACTGGGGGGCTTGATTTAAATTGATTAAACTATCGAATGACCATGGTTTGCTAGAGACATGTTGGTTGTATTCTTAGTTCAGTCGTCTCTTTGTTTTTGTCATCTTGTTGCTTGAGGACAAGCGAACGTTCTAAGTTGAGGGTGTTGATGTGCCGGCATTCTATGGCACATTTGACTCCTTTAACTAAGAATAATCGTGAGTTTTCAAACAACCATTGTTGTTTTGATGGTATTTGTGTTGTACTTGCATGAAAAGTGAACGAAAATGGAAAGAACGGAGAATTACACAAATATGGGCTTACTATTAAGTGTGGTGACTCACCGGATGAGTCACCACGAGTGTGACGAACCACAAAGTGAGCCACCAAGTAAGGTAGTCCATAAGAGTTCACTATTTGGAGGTGACGACTCCCATGACGAGTCTCCAAAGCCATGGGGAGTCGTCACCCAATCCACCACGAAGGAAAGAATTCAAGGAGCTACTGGTTTCTTGTGACGACTCACATGACGAGTCATCACAAGACTGATGAATTGTCACACAAGCCACCACGAAGGAAAGAATTCAAGGAGCTACTGGTTCCTTATGACGACTTACATGATGAGTCATCACACAAGCCATCACATCGGATAGAGATGAAGAAGCTACTGGATTGGGGTGATGACTCACCTGATAAATTGTACATAAAACGCATTCACCAAATGTGTTTTACACCAAAATTCATCAACGTGAAGCAGAAGTGGAAGCAACACTGGTTCCTATTGACGACTCACTTGATGAGTCGTCACAAGGCTGACGAGTCGTCAAGCAACCCGTCAAGTTGAAGAGGGACTCCGAAATTATATTTTTGGACTTTATTTGCTAGATTACTATAAATACCCAGTGTTAGGGTTACTTTATTATTTATTACACAATATTTCTCTTTGGTTTTAAAACGTTTTTGGATGAGTTTTTGGAGAGAAAAACACGATTCATATGTCTTCTTCTTCCTCTATCCATTGTTCTGGGAATTTTTGCTGATTGTTCTTAGATAAAGTGAAAGGATTTTCATACTATTTGTAAGCTTCTTTACCTTATTATGAATATCATTATCTCCACTTTGTTTATTAGCATGAGTAGCTAATTTCCCAAACTAGTAATGATCTCGGGTTCTTGTGATATCAGGTTTGGTTTGTATGCATATTACGTTGTTAATCTTATGTTTTTATCATTTTCTGATGGTTGCAAATATTAGAATGAGTCTACGTTTGATTTGCTTGAACAAAGGAATTAAAACCCGGAAAATTAGATTAACAACAAGGATTTGGGACTACTAACTCCCGTCTAATGGTTGACGCTCTAGCGAGATTAACCTACTTGGGGTATAAATTGAGTTTTGTAATTGTAATCATTTCAAGTTTGAGAGAATTGAAAAGAAAAACATCTATTTGGTTGGGAAACGTTTAGACGTAGGAATGAATTCAATTACTTCGTGTTATGCATATGAAAAGAACCCGATTGAACTCTAAGCCGAGATTATTTACAAAGCCATGGTGAACACATCCCGAATTTGCCTCCCATATTGATTTTTACTCGTTGAAACTTGTCAATTGTTATTTAAATTATTCAAAGATTGACTACTTTAAATCACCCCATTTACCGAAAACTATTAATTATTAGTCATCCAAGTTACTAACGACTTAATTTACACCTTATTCCCTATGGGATCGACCCCAACCTTTGTTGGGTTCTATATTTGACAACGACCGCTTACGCTTCTTAATTGAGGTGTAATTTGGGCGTTATCATGTGCCGGAGAGAGGGTATACGGCAGAGTAGAGGTATATGGGTAGTGTCCTTCTATGGAACCTACCTGTTTGGCCCAATCGGCACCGGAAGAGGTATATATAGAGTTTCTATCCCACCCTGAGGTTATCATGCATCATATCATCCAGTGTTTGAGGTTCCACCCTTGTTTGTTATTGGTTGAGTGTACACTTCGGTTGAATGGGTGGCCGGAGGGTTTTGTTTTCACTTGTTTGAGTTCCTTGGTTGTATGGGCGGTCGGGGGACTGTAGGTAGCCACTTGTTACTTATTTTCGGTGTTATCCCCTATTACGGTTATGCTTATAAGATTATGTACGGTTAAATTATTACTTGTTGGATTCGAGATTGCTATGAGTAGTTGGGTTATTGGTTCCTATTTCCGAGCATGCCTACCTTTATTTTTCTCTTCCTTTCCTTATACTTGAGGTTACCGGTATACTGTCTATTTCTTAAACTTATTAGGTATATACTGTTATTGCAAGGGTCTCAGGTGCATTGTTTCTTTCTTACACGTGTACCTGTTGTGTATATATATTCTACTTGCTAACCTTGTATGTTGTTCTATTGACTTCTCTCTGGGATAGTTTCTGTGTACTTTTCATTGATTTCTGTGACTACTTGTTTCTATTCCATTTGTTACTGCTCTTTTATCTTATATGTGCTCAGTCGGCCTGTGATACCTACTGGGTACCGGTTGCTTTGCAATTAGTGCTCATACTACACTCTGCTTCTTCTGGTGCAGATCCTAGTGTGGGCCATCACTTCTAGATCATTATGATTCATGCTTGGAGATCTTTTGTGGACTACTTCAGACTGAGGGTGAGCTCTTGGCGACCAGAGCTTAGCTTCAATTTATCTTTTGCTTTATGTACTCTATTACCATTCGGAGACATCTGTATATATTGTTTTGGATCGTTTGTACTCCTTATATATAGTTCTGGCTCTATACTATCATACCAGGTTTTGGGGTTTGGTTTAGCTTCTGCATATGTGTATATATTCCTGTTATGTATCTTTTTATCTTATTCGTTTGCTTCTACTCGATTATATCATTTCTTCTGCTTAACTATTAGCTAGTAGCCCATTACTAACCATTCAAGACTACAGAGATTGGTTCGTCTACTGGGGGGTTATAGGTGCCATCATGACTGACAAAATTAGGTCGTGAAGGGGGGACTTTTCATAATTGAATTTGGGTAAGTAGAACTCTCGGCATAAAGGTTAATGTGAAGGAGTTGTTTTGGAACATCAAGAAATCAAGTGTGTTGTAAAATGGGCACTTCTGGGGAACTTTATGACTTTCTGTCCCGTTTTAACCTCTGTCACACCGTCGTAGCAACCTCTGCTATAGCAGAGAAATTACTGCTATAGTGGAAGTCAACGTCGGTCAACACCGCTATAGCGTATAGTTTTGCTACGGTGGTACCGCTATAGTGGAGTGTGGACCGCTATAGCAGTGCGTGATGGAATTTAATGCAGAAACTTCCCCAAAATTGACAGTTTTCATCAAAGACGTTTTGGGAGAAGGGCAAGGCGATTTTGGGTGATTTTCCTTTATTTTCCATCGTTATTCATCCCAAAGGTAAGGATTTTACTCCCCAAACTCCATACTATCTTTCCTACGCTATAGAATTTCTAGGGATGGACTTGAGGGAAGGTTTTGAATGACTTAGGAATGGTAGAATCTGAGGAAAATGGGGATTCTAGGGTGTAGAAGTTCTTGGCTGTTGTTATTTACATTGTTTTTATCATATGACCTTAATTCTCTAAATGTGCCCATAAAAAGGTAGAAATAGGTGAATTAATGGTGGGAAGCCCGAGAAAAAGGGTGGAATGATCATAGTTGGCCCGGGGTTTGGGATTTTGCATAATCTGATTAACTAGTTGGCCATAAGGATTGATTTTTGGTTATTATGTACTGTTTTAGACCAAGAACAAGCAAGAACTTTAGGAAACAGGAAAGCTCCAGTTGAGTAGAGCTTTGGAACATTTTGAGGTAGGTGATGGCTATTGACCCTTATGCATTGTATGTTTGTGTGCTTTAATTAAGTATTCTATGAGTTGCATGCTTAGGGAGTGCTTTATGAATGTCTAAATGTCCGGTCATCAGTCTTGTGAAATGAACTAGGTACTATTGCTTGTTGGTCTACAAGTGTTGAATTGTTCATTGTTTGTGACTGTTGAATTTCTGTGTGACATTTGGTTGGCTCGGGTACCACGCCTGGTACAGGAACTATAAATGGTTTGCTCGAGTACCATGCCTGGTATGGGTTTATTTTATTGAACTGTTGCATTCTGACGATGGTTCCATGAGTGGACCGGGTTGTGTTTCTGAACTGTGTTTATTTGCATATGGTCCTTGAGAGACTGGGTCATTGCATTTGATTGTGAGTTGGTCTTGGTGTAAACTGTGTTGCATGTATAACACTTAGGTGTTGTTAGGGGGATCTCGGGGTGGGTCCAGGCTATGTAACACAAAATGTTTATTGTTTTGTCGTTAAATGTTGTCAATGGTTGTGAAGTGGGTTACATGTGGGAATAAGTTAGGAAGAGACTTGTAGTCTAGGTATATTTGTTGGCTTGTTCACATGTTTCCTGTACTTTACTTAACTTTAGATACTGTTCATATACTGCTTATTTGGAACTGGCTGATGATCCTACCAGTACATGATGGTTGTGTACTGATTCTGCACTTGCATTTCTTTTTGTGAGTATAGGCAATCTTCCGACGACCGACTCGCGACCTCATTTGTAGTCCCGACTTTTTCAGATCTCAAGGGTGAGCTACTTTGATTGATCTACCTTGATTTCCTCTTTTAGTTGTAGCCCATTGTTTCGGGCTTAGACTCTCATTTATTTGGGGTTGCATCCCTGTATTCTAGACATTAGTAGATTGTTTTGGTATGATGACTTTCAGGTTCTAGGGAGGAACTTCCGCAGGCTTAAATTTTATAATAGTATTTTTAGACTTGAATGCTAGTTTACTTTATGCACTGGTTTTAAGTTGCTAGATTATGCTAAGTGTTGGGGTTTTATTGGTTCGCTCACTCGGGGGTTTGGGTGGGTGCCACTCACGAAGGTCTGGGTCGTGATAATATGATTTTGTTCATAGGACATCAGGTTTCCTCTTAGTTCATCATAAGTCATGTTTTCTAGATCTCCGTCTTCAAGGATAGCGGCTTTTGTTTCCCAATTCTTTGGAAGACTTCTGATAAGTTTTCTGACTTGTAACCCATTTGAGTACACCATTCCTAAAGACTTAAGTTCTCCTACATTTTTGCTGAATCTAGAGAACATAGTCTCAACAATTTTTTCATCGGTCATTTTGAACAGTTCGTACTTATTTACCAGAGCACTGATCCTTGGTTCTTTTACTTTGGTGGTTCCTTCATATGTGACCTCCTGTCTGTCCCACATCTCCTTTGCAGTCTCACAGGTTGAGATGTTATCATACTCAGATCCGCTGATTGCACAGTAAATGTCACGACCAGATTTCTCAAGTCATGATGGCACCTACAACCCCCCAGTAGGCGAACTAATTCCCATAGCCCGGAACATCTAGTAATGGGCTAATACCTAACCAATACGCTCAACAAGCTAAGATAAGTAGAAGCAGAATGTAAACGTAAGACAATGCGGAAGCAATTTACCCAAATATATACATCATGAAACTACACCAACCCCAAGACTTGGTATCAACAGTACAGAAGTTTCTAATAGAATACAAGTGCTAGAAGTAACAAAATGATAAGTACAACTGTCTCCGAGTATACAAAGAGTAACAGTACAAAAGATGAGATGTAGACAAGCCCCGACCATCAGGCGCTCACCATAGTCTTGAAGATCCAAAAGCTGCACGAGTCTCCAATGCGTTCAACATCGAAAGCTCAGCTAATATCTGCACCAAAAAGTTAAGAAGTATGGTATGAGCACCAAAACCACGGGTACTCAGTAGGTATCATCGGCCGACTGAGCGCATATAAGATATAAAAGTAGTAAGTAACAGATAGCAAGAAAGCAGTCACTGAAGCAATAAGCAAGGCACAAGGAGCTAGCACAGATCATCCATAACCAAGAGCTTCAAGTAACACATGCTAGCACAGAGATACAATTACATAGAATCACAGGTGAAGGAAAGGAAAACGCACCTGGAGTCCTTGCACAATAATATAAGTAAGTAGAGAGAGAGTTGAGAAAATGGTGGTATACCGGTAACCTCCAGTAGAAGGAAAAAATGGAGAGCAGTCTAACATACTCAAAATGGAATCAACCAGTATAAGGAAATCATAACACCAATCCAATCACATGATAGCATAACCAGGGAATCACCTCACAAGTACCAACCTAGGATGAAATAACTAGACCATAATAACCAAGAGATACCACTCAGCTTCCCACAAGAATAGAACAAGAGTCTCACACTCTAATCAGAAGGCCACACAAAAGTGCCTTAATAAGATAGGACTCCCTAGCCCTCACAATAATCAGATATCCCACAACCAAAACCTCAACAGGATAACCATCACTAATCCTTCACTAACCGAGTGCCAATACAAGCTCTAAATAAAGACAGGAGTAAATATAGTCTACCTACAGTCCCAACGGCCGCCCATACAATCGAGGAACACAATCAAGTGAAAGCAAACCCTCCGTCATCCCATACTACCGGAGCGTACACTGAACACACAGCAAACAAGGGTGGAATCCAATGCATGATATGATATGATATGATATGATGTGTGAAATAGAACCTCTATATGTACGTCCTCCGGTGCCAATCGGTCCCAGCAGGCAGGTCCCATGGAAGGTCTCAGCCCGTATACCTCTACTCCACCATATACCCCTCCCTCCGGCACACGCAGCCCAAAGCCCCAGGCCCGGAGCGGCAAGGTCCATGGAGGTCCCCGACCCCATACTAAAACTCAGTATCAAGATATGTCATCCGGAAGCAAGTCCGGGATCAAGATAGAGGCCCAGTCTTGAATATGCATGCCCAGACCCTGTCCAGGACTAAAGTAGTAGAAAATGCCTCAAAAACCCCTCCAAGGGTGCCCGGGCGTAACCGGGTCTAAAACTGTAGTAAATCAAGTCTAGTGCTCTGCCCCGCAGAGACTAGTATCAGTAATAAAATCAAGTCTGGTGCTCTGCCCCGCAGAGACTAGTATCAGTAATAAAATCAAGTCTGGTGCTCTGCCCCGCAGAGACTAGTATCAGTAATAAAATCAAGTCTGGTGCTCTGCCCCGCAGAGACTAATACCAGTAATAAAATCAGTGCGAAAAAATCCAAAAATCCCCTTTTCAATCATCAACAGTACCAAAAATGGGCCCCTAGGGCTATGCAAATTTAGGAAAACTGTCGGTAGTCGCTCACAGCCAAAACTAGACTAAAACATGCAGGGGAAAACCTTTTTCATGGATGATATGCTCGCACACAAATATAAAAGTAGCCAAATGGCTCACAACAACTCCTATCAGCCCTGTACAGGCTCAACAGCTACTCAGCAGACATAACCAGCCTAAAAGGATAATCTCTATGTCCGAGACTCGTGGACATTCCCCAATAATCCAGCATCTATGTTCCAGAGTCAATACAAGGCCACATAGGACCACAAGTGTAATATACAATACTACGCGAATACTACAAACAATGCATGAAATAACAGATGAACAAGGTGGACAAGGTCTGGGGTACCAACCTATAATAACCCACCCAAGGATGTTAATTAATGCAGTTATAGCCTATATACGCAGAGTCTAGGTAGGAAAGTCATAACCTACCTGTCATCTGATGACTAGCTGCGGGAACGGTGTCGTCCAGGCTCAAACTGCTCTGGGAAGCTCCAAATTACAAAAACACTTTCAACTGAAGTCCCAAAGGCGTCTCTATGAAGCCTGACCAACCAAGGTAATGGAACAATTGCTAGAATCGACGAGGCTGCTAGAACGGGCCATAGCCATTTGATAAGGTGTTAATGTCACACTCGCGACCAGCCAACTCTAAAGCATAAAATGAGGCCAATAACAATAAGAAATGGCAGCTAAATCCAACAACAATATGCAACTCACATCTCAAAGGAGCGACGAGCTCCCGAGGCACTATTTAAAGGCGTACTTCATGTCATTCAATTCAATAACTATCGTACGTGACTCCAATAAGAATCACACCAATTCCCAGTACCTCCAACACCTTAACACCATCAACATACAACAATAACAACCCAATTTAATATGACAAAGGGGCTGCCCAGAGCCACAGATCCAAAATACCACTTCGTGGCTCAGAAATCCATCAAACAATACTAGAACATATAATAACGAAGGAGGGTTGTAGGGGAGAGATTTCCTTGAAAAAAATATTCAATATCCCAAGATTAAAAACCTGCCTCCTTGCAGGAAGAACAAACATATCCAAACCAAACAAGAAACTACTACAAGTTATCGAAAAATACAACTTTTCGTGACTAGAAGCTTAGAATCTTAATTCAACAAATAGATAAGTGTAAGGGATCCATACCTCGCCAATATAACTACGTAGCTACTTCCAAATACTCAGAAAACACCTTCTGGCTCGTTGCATCAACACCCACAAAGATACGCCATGAAATCGATGGGGAAAACTATACCAAAATTACGAGGTCGCGACGTAGAGAAACTTCCGTTAAACTTCCGAATTTAAAGGATCAAAGTCCATGGATTATTTATGGAATCTCCCTCTGATTTTCTAAGAATTTTGGGTGAAAAAAATGAGTTAAAACGAAGGAGAAATCAGCTTTTATAAGCTGAACCGACTTAGGATGTGGGCCCCACTTTGACGTGCCTGCTTGTGCAGTCTTACGAAAATATGAATATCTCTCTATTCTGACGTTGTATGGATGAACGGTTTAGTGCGTTGGAAACTAGACTCGTAGACCTTCGATTTGGTATATTGGGGACCCACTAAATCTTTATAGATAGGGAGAAACACCCCCAGACATTTAACCCAAATTTGAAGAGAATTCCTTAAAGAAATTTACAATAACTTTTTCCGACTTTTGTTTCGCAACTTGCTTGACTTCAAAACTTATCATACGACCATTTTGCGATTATAACACCTCATAACACATACTTATTAGTATATTAGACAATATTAGTCTTACCCCAATGGCACGGGTTACTTTAAACCTTCCAAACGGGCGAGGTGTTACACGAGGCATTTCTTTAACTCAAACTTTCGAGTTAGGGATTCCTTTGACCTAGAACCTTGGTTTAATTCTTTGATATTACCAAGAATGTTGTCGGAAGTCAACGATTTCCAAAGTTGAAGCTCTAAACTGAGGAACGACCATAAACACCAAACAAACGGCCTGAGCACCGAACTACTGGTCTCGACAAGCCATAAATGACTTGGGCCGCTACAAGTAAGCTCTAATGGTACAAGAAAGCGAAAACGTGTAAATAACCGGAAGGGTCATTACATCATCCACTACTAAAATGACTTTCATACCCGAAAGTCAGGAAAGAAGAAAATACCAGAGATTTAAGAACAACAGATAACACGCCCGTACTACTCTCTCAGACAACCCTGGTAACCTCCGCGACCGGATGGCACCCAATAGAACAGAACCAAAGAAAGCAACCAAGCCTTAATTTCTTACTAGCCAAGCTAGATTTCAACCTCCAAAGATCTGCCAACCCAAACTGAACCTCGAGTATCTTAACCAAAAAGCACCTACACAACATCGAAACCAGAGCACCAAGGCTATCAACATACAAAACTCGAATCCTCAGAACCATACCAAGTTTACCAGAAAATCCATCAACCCAAAACTCTAACTCATGAACCCGCTGTTCCACAAAAGCCCTTTTTTTTATTCTGAATTGAATCCTTTAGCACCACAAAAAGGAAGCTGCATACAAGCTGAACACTCAAACCACCGTCGAAGCATCAACTGACACACCGGAGATCCATAGTTCCTGCTTATACTTTACCACGAACGAAGTCACCCATTTTATTCAAATGCGTTTTAAGCCAATATATAGGCTACTAGCCTTAGACATCCAAGACAACAACCTGTAGCATATCATTGAAAACAAAACTTACATGCCCTGACTGACCATCAACCAACGAACGAACACTTTTGCTAACATCGAACTTGCTAACTGAACCGTGCTAGGTCTGAATCAACTGAAAGTGAATGAACCAGGGCAACCTGCCCAAAAGACCCAAACCAAAACCACAATCCTGCAAGAAGTGTGGTAAGCCTACCACGAAGTCTGTAACCATGAGCCAAACTCCCAACTCTACAAAACATTGTTGCTACTCCGACACTCAAACACCATTTGAATGTGAAATCGCCTTACGAATCTCACCTCAGGAAGAAGTCCACCATGCCACGAATATCAAGTCCAAACACCCTGAAGGCAAAGGAAAAAGGTGCCTCGGGTTCAAAGTTACCATCTAGCCATAGAAATATTTGCATATACTTTCGATTCATTCCTTTGGCTCGAATCAACCGCTCTACTGGTTCTGCAAACAACCAACCACTTCGAAGAATATACCCTAACGAACTTCTAGTCTATACTGGCCGAGTCTAACCAACACTGGAATCCCACATAAACAATAACTCTGGAGGAATCAATTAAACAAGCTTTCAAATCCTGGGCAAACGAATGGCTATTACCAGTCTCTATGTATCATCAGAGCTCAAAATAGCCTCGCTAGTCTCAACCCGCACAAGCTGACCACATAAAGCATACACGACTGCTAAAGCTTAAACTTACAACCATGGTAGAAGAACCTCGTACTAACTAGAACACTGCTGAAATCTAGAATATATCGCCTCTTGCAGAGGTTAGCCAAGGACTAGGTGTCCAAGGCCAATAGCCGCATCCACAACTGAAGTAAAGAAGCTAAGTTGCCCGCACCCACTGCCTCCCGGCAATAGGATGTTGCAACCAAATAGAAACTGCCATAAACCATCCGATGTAACCTGCCAAGTTATGATTCTGAACACCGACTTTCAAAACTGCCAACCAAAGCCTTGGTCGAACCTGTATGCTGCCAATGAACCCTTAAGAACCCAAGCCAACTAGGCCTGAAAATGCAAGTTGCCAACACCGCAGCTGCTACTGAAACAAAAAAACAATCGATGGAAAACCCACGGAAATGTGTAGACGGCTGGATCGAATCACCAACACACAATCCCAAAGAAAACCTTCATCGCCACCTCAGGCAACTACGAGGACACATAAACACAAAAAAAGCGTCATCTCCCTTCTTTTTCAACTAAACAAAAATCCTTCCTTAGCACATATTAAACCTTACAAATCCTTTCTCGAATAAGAACCTGAAGCCATTACCTTAATACTCATAGCTACACGTCAAATTCAATAACGCAGGAGAAGAATGGGTCGGATGCCCAACTCACCCGAAATGCTTACAAATATAACCCAACCACGAGGTTAAGATTAACACTTAGTCGGAAGTGCTTAAAGTCAAGACCCAATCACGATGCCAACATCCAGAGCTCATCGAAAGAACTACGATCAAGATTCGTTCGAACTGGAGCTAGGGATACAACCAAACACCCAATGGACCAGGAAGTGGAGGATACTATGGGAATAACCCACATACCTGTCAACCTCCTAAACTAATCAACAAAGAGGGTCGACTCTAGATACTCGGGAGACCAAACCAATCTATGCACACTAGCATAACCAATATCTCCCAACTGAGGCAAAATCTCAACTCCGGCCCAACTACCGGTAATACACCAAACCATCACACGGATCTCTAGCCATGCTAGATAACGGCCTTGGCCACAACCATCTAGGACTGTTCAACAAGGTCAACTTAACCACAAGTACAAAATCACAATGAAACAGGGATAACCCAACTAGAAACAGATTAACAAGAACTACCCACGAGCTACAACTCCGGGAAAACACCTCTCAAGGCTAACTTACCCCAATCCACTACTAAAGAATAAACTACCAATAAAATAACATATCGATTATACAATTCGGGTAGCCAAATAACTTAAACAAGTAGCAGGTAGACATATAAGCAATTACACGATAGAAGGGATAGAGTCGCAACACGAGCGGGACTAACATAAGTCAAAGGTAGCAAACGCCTAACCTGGAGCAATAATACCAGGAACCTCTACCTCTGGCCCACCAAGAGAAGTATCAAGCTGATGGGATATAACTCTGGACTGAGTAGTCGAAAATAAAGGCCCAACCGGACCTCGCTGGGGATAAGATCTATAAAGGTGACTAATCTCTCCACAATGATAACAACCAGGATGTCCGGGATACACAATCATGGGGTAATTCCTAGTAAAGTGCCCATGCTCACCACACAAAAAACAGCCTATACTAGATGAAGTCCGATGGGAAAATCTCGCCTCGTACTCCAATACCAACAGACAGCCTTGCTGAAGAACTAGAAGCTCAACTATAACTGAACCACCACTCACAGAACCAGGTATTGAAACACTCACCGGAGGACTCAGAGTCCTAGCCACGGTGTCCTGAAGCGCTGAGGTCACTATAAATCCAATCAGAGTTTGGGCTGACCCCACACCCCCTATCTATTGCAGTAAACCCTTAGTCTGGAGTCCTGGCGCTGATGGAAGCATTGAAGCAACAGGCACAGAAGCCTCCGCACCAACTGCTATCACACTCGTATGAGGCATCTAAGAATGAAGGAACAACTGAAGTTTAGAAGTCAATAGAGCCAGGAACACACGATGAGGAGCCAAGAAGATGAAACTTTTCCTAACAATGCCCTGAAGCCTCCCGCAGATAGGATACGGACGTCATCGTACCAATTCGCGAGACTCTACTTAGACACTTGCTTCTGTACCATGACACCGGTGAACCTAGAGCTCTGATACCAAGCTGTCACGATCTAATTTCTCAAGTCATAATGGCACCTACAACCCCCTAGTAGGCAAACCAATTCCCGTAGCCCAGAACAGCTAGTAATGGGCTACAACATAACCAATACGCTCAACAAGCTGAGATAAGTAGAAGCAGAATGTAAACATAAGACAACGCGGAAGCAATTTACCAAATATATACATCATGAAACTACACCAACCCCAAGACTTGGTATCGACAGTACAAAAGCTTCTAATAGAATACAAGTGTTAGAAGTAACAAAATGATAAGTACAACTGTCTCCGAGTATACAAAGAGTAACAGTACAAAAGATGAGATGTAGACAAGCCCCGACCATCAGGCGCTCACACTAGTCTCGAAGATCCAAAAGCTGCACGAATCTCCAATGTGTTCAACAGAGAAAGTCAGCTAATATCTGCACCAAAAAGTGCAGAAGTATGGTATGAGCACCAAAACCATGGGTACTCAGTAGGTATCATCGGCCGACTGAGCGCATATAAGATATAAAAGTAGTAAGTAACAGATAGCAAGAAAGCAGTCACTGAACCAATAAGCAAGGCACAAGGAGCTAGCACAGATCATCCATAACCAAGAGATTCAAGTAACACATGCTAGCACAGAGATACAATTACATAGAATCACAGGTGAAGGAAAGGAAAACGCACCTGGAGTCCTTGCACAATAATATAAGTAAGTAGAGAGAGATTTGAGAAAATGGCGGTATACCGGTAACCTCCAGTAGAAGGAAAAAATGGAGAGCAGTCTAACATACTCAAAATGGAATCAACCAGTATAAGGAAATCATAACATCAATCCAATCACATGATAGAATAACCAGGGCATCACCTCACAAGTACCACCCTAGGATGATATAACTAGACCATAATAACCGAGAGATACCACTCAGCTTCCCACAAGAATAGAACAAGAGTCTCACACTCTAATCATAAGGCCACAGAAAAGTGCCTTAATAAGATAGGACTCCCTAGCCCTCACAATAATCAGATATCCCACAACCGAAACCTCAACAGGTTAACCATCACTAATCCTTCACTAATTGAGTGCCAAGACAAGCTCTAAATAAAGACAGGAGTAAATATAGTCTACCTACAGTTCCAACGGCCGCCCATACAACCGAGGAACACAATCAAGTGAAAGCAAACCCTCCGGCATCCCATACTATCGGAGCGTACACTGAACACACAGCAAACAAGGGTGGAATCCAATGCATGATATGATATGATATGATGTGTGAAATAGAACCTCTGTATGTACCTCCTCCGGTGCCAATCGGGTCCAGCAGGCAGGTTCCATGGAAGGTCTCAGCCCGTATACCTCTACTCCACCGTATACCCCTCCCTCCGGCACACGCAGCTCGAAGCCCCAGCCCTGGAGCGGCAAGGTCCTTGGAGGTCCCCGACCCCATACTAAAACTCAGTATCAAGACATGTCATCCGAAAGCAAGTCCGGGATCAAGATAGAGACCCAGTCTCGAATATGCATGCCCAGACCCTGTCTAGGACTAAAGTAGTAGAAAATGCCTCAAAAACCCCTCCAAGGGTGCCCGGGCGTAACCGGGTCTAAAACTGTAGTAAATCAAGTCTAGTGCTCCACCCCGCAGAGACTAGTATCAGTAATAAAATCAAGTCTGGTGCTCTGCCCCGCAGAGACTAGTATCAGTAATAAAATCAAGTCTGGTGCTCTGCCACACAGAGACTAGTATCAGTAATAAAATCAAGTCTGATGCTCTTCCCCGCAGAGACTAGTATCAGTAATAAAATCAAGTCTGGTGCTCTGCCCCGCAGATACTTATACTAGCAATAAAATCATTGCGAAAACATCCAAAAATCCCCTTTTCGATCATCAACAGTACCAAAAATGGGCCCCCCAGGGCTATGCAAATTTAGGAAAACTGTCGGTAGTGGCTCGCAGCCAAAACTAGACTAAAACATGCAGGGGAAAACCTTTTTCATGGATGATATGCTCGCACACAAATATAAAAGTAGCCAAATGGATCACAACAACTCCTATCAGCCCTGTGCAGGCACAACAGCTACTCAGCAGACATAACCAGCCTAAAAGGATAATCTCTATGTCCGGGACTCACGGACATTCCCCAATAACCCACCATCTATGTTCCAGAGTCAATACAAGGCCACACAGGACCACAATGGTAATATATAATACTACGCGAATACTATTAACAACGCATGAAATAACGGACGAACAAGGTTGACAAGGTGGGGTACCAACCTATAATAAACCACCCAAGGATGTTAATTAATGCAGTTATAGCCTATATACGCAGAGTCTAGGTAGGAAAGCCATAACCTACCTGTCATCCGATGACTAGCTGCGGGAACGGCGTCGTCCAAGGTCAAACTGCTCCGGGAAGCTCCAAATTACAAAAACACTTTCAATTGAAGTCCCAAAGGCGTCTCTATGAAGCCTGACCAACCAAGGTAATGGAACAATTGCTAGAATCGATGAGGCTGCAAGAACGGGCCATATCCATTTGATAAGGTGTTAATGTCACACTCGCGACCAGCCAACTCCAAAGCATAAAATGAGGCCAATAACAATAAGAAATGGCAGCTAAATCCAACAACAATATGCAACTCATATCTCAAAGGAGCAACGAGCTCCTGAGGCACTATTTAAAGGCGTACTTCATGTCATTCAATCCAATAACTATCGTACGTGACTCCAATAAGAATCACACCAAAGGCACGGATTACTTTAAACCTTCCAAACGGGTGAGGTGTTACACGAGACATTTCTTTAACTCAAACTTTCGAGTAAGGGATTTCTTTGACCTAGAACCTTGGTTTAATTCTTTGATATTACCAAGAATGTTGTCGGAAGTCAACAATTTCCAAAGTTGAAGCTCGAAAATGAGGAACGGCCATAAAGACCAAACAAATGGCCTGAGCACCGAACTACTGGTCCCGACAAGTCATAAATGACTTGGGCCGCTACAAGTTAGCTCTAATGGTACAAGAAAGAGAAAACGTGTAAATAACCGGAAGGGTCATTACAGTAAAGCATGCTTATGGATCTAGCATTAGTCTGAATTACCTCTTGTTGTTCCTTTGTAACATCAAAGGTTTCATAGTCAACTTTGTTGGTGGAGTCTTTTGATGTGGTTCTAGGGATTGACTTTGGTCCTTTCTTTATTACAACCCAATCTTGGAAATCATTTTCTTGCACAAATATTCTGAATCTTTCCTTCCAATAAGAGTAATATTGTCCGTTGAAGTAGGGGGGTATGTTGGATGAGTGTCCATCTTGCAGAATTGCTCTAGGAACTTGATAGGCTGCCATTTGATCTTTCCTCACGTGCTATTAGGCACTTGAATTGTTAGACCTGCTATGATACCAATTGAAAGTCAAGAGAGGGGGTGAATTGAAAATTTCTTACCACCAAGTCGGTTGTGTATATGCACAAATTGACTCACCTGCAAGTTAGTTTGATAAGCAATATATAATGAAATGCATAAATGAATGTAAATAGTGACACGATATTTTTTTTACTAGTTTGGAGTACCGATGTGGTGCCTATTGCAGTCCCCTTGGGTTTCAAGGGTTTATTTTAGAGCTTTCAATTGAAGGGGAGGTTACAAAGAGTTTGACAATCGCAGATTATCTTCCCTGAACTTTTATAGTGACACAGCCTCTACCTGTATAACTTAGTACTGACTTTTTCTTCTTTTTTTTTGGTTACAATTGTAGACTCAAGGGAATACAAAGTATTGTGAAAGATAAAAGTTAGGCAGTAGTATTATTCAAGTGAAGTTACGTGTTTTTATTCTTGCTAGCTGCATGCTTTTATATTTGTGTAGGCAGGTCTGTTGTTGCTCGTAAAAGGAAAATCCAAGGGAGTTCTGCTCAATCAAGGATTTGTATTTGTTCCTTGATTTGAGGTCTTCAATCAATCACGTCTGTATCAGATACGTCCGTGATCCTTCTTCCTTTTTAGGTTATGATCTTTCATTTGTGGATGCTTGATAGCTTGACTGTAGTAATCTTCCTTGTGTGGATCTTGATTCTTTCTTCCTTTTCCGGTTATTATCTTCCATGTATGGAAGCTTAATATCTTCTGGATTGCAATGGTCATCCTTGTGTAGATCTTGATGTGCTTTCCTTGTACTCTTGATATCTTCCGTAATTTATGCAATCTGTTGAAGTATCTTGGCTCAATCATCTCTTTAACAAATCTGTTGGATCCTCGAATTCCTTGAATCATGAAAAGTACTTGATCTTCTTGTCTTTGTGTCCTTTTACTCGACACTCTGTTTCTTTTTGCCTGCAACATATTGAAGGATTAGTTTTATCATTATTAAAACTTAATTCAGGAGAACAGATATAACCAGAGAGATAGTAAATTTATTTCTGGAGTCCCATCTTGATTAATTTTCCTCCACTCATGTTATCTAGATCTTTTGTCTTTGCTCAACTTTATTTTATATTACTATAAAATAGTGGGATGGATCTCCACTCTTGTTCCATGTTTTCTTGATTCATTAGATTTTGAGCAGCAAAAATGTCTAGAGAATAATTTGTCAAAACTCTAGCAAAGTATGCACGATATCTTTTTCTAACTTCTTCTTGTGAATCTTAATTACATGACGTTTTAAAAACATACTGATAATTAATCGAATCATACCAATGGTTTAGAATAGTCTAGTTTGGGTTAAATATATAAAATCAAATAATTGATATAAATTGGTATATTGATATAAATTTTATAAAATAACTGTCAAAATTGTACCTCTGGCACTTCTAGATATAGATAGACGATGAGATATTAAATTAAATAGGACAATACATTTGACATATAAGTTATTCGTTTAAACTCAGACCATGTCTCCTTCGTTTACTATAGCGTTCATCGCTAATGTCCAATTTGGATACTACCACTTCCTCTTAACACTACTCTATACTTTATTGTTGTTGGATTAATTTATGGTGCCATCATAGCTCCTACATCAAAACATGGTAGTATTATGTAACGACTGCAATCTTATCGCTTAGTTTGTTAATTTTTTTTTGTTCGCACCATATAACCTTTCGAAGAAAAGGATTCAATTGCATTCTCTTCATTTGGATAGCTATGATGCTTCCGGAATTATTGTACTTTTTGACTCCTAAAATTTTTGCTAAACGTTTTAAATAATATATAAATGAATCTATATTTTAATATAACTTTAGTATTAATGGGATTTATATAAGGAAGTTCATATGAAGTAATATTATTGGGTTTTATAAATAAGAAAATTTATATAATGTAACTTTTAAATAATTTTAAAGTCTTAAATATTAGAACTTATTACTTAGCTCAATAAGGAAAGATTTAATAGCTGTAATTTTAAATAATTTCAAAATTTTAATAATATGAAAGACTACATAAAAAGAAAAGTACTTACAATACTCCGATCTCCATCATAACGTTTATTCGTCTATTGAATTTTCAAAAATCATGGCGAAGGTTCAATAAAAACTCTAAATCTTCAAGTTGATTACCTCCAATTCTTTGAAAGAATATGTAGTAAAGAAGAAAGACAATTTGTGAATAGAAAGATCTTGATTACAAGTGATCAAACACAAAATTTATCCAACATAAAATTCTATAAGAAAATTTTGAGTTTAACTGAACCCTTAAATTTAGCTAACATATTAGTAAATCGTACAACTTTAACATCAAATTATATATTAGAAAGAATTATTTACTTATTGAATGTTATAATTGTGATCAACATTAATGTTTTATAAAAAGAATGAATTTAAGTGAGAAGTTGAAAGCAAACCTCTGAAAATTTCTTTAAAAGTAGCCTCTTACTATTACTGATTAACTTAATGCCCAACAAACAATATCCTCCGATCTCCATCAAAAAAATTATTCAGCTATTAATTTCAATTGTAGATCCCATTGATGTTTCAAACATAAAAAACTACATAAAAAAAAGTAGTTAGAATACTCCAATCTCCATTATAAAGTTTATCTGGTTATTGATTTCAGGGTCTTGTAGAACACAATGTACCTAGGAAAGAAATTCTCGACTACAACAATAATGCATATATGAAAAAGTTAAGATGTTTACCCCTTCTTCAGGGTCATTATAGCAGTGTGTACAACATCATCAAGTTCCAATTCCTCAGTGTTCCTGGAAGAAGCATGCAAATTAATTTTAAAAGCAAATAAAAGATCACCGATAATCATAAAAACCACTTCACATTGGCTATTAGTTGGCAAATAACATGATGGTCCAATTTTTATGGTAATAATGTGGACAACATTTTAGAGGTGGAAAAGGAAAAATACTTTATACATCCTTTTAGGGCTACAAGATTTTCTACAATTTCAACCACCAGTGGCTGCAACTATCAGCCATCAATTAACAAAAGCTCACTGGTGGATGCTTGATTCAATCATGATCCGTTATTTATCACCTCTTTCAACTAACCCTCTTGGTTTAGGAATCCCATCGATGTTTCGAACATGAAAAATTACATTAAAAAAATAGTTAGAAAAAAATTTCAATAATAAATCTAACATCAGATTATTCATCTTAATTTTCTTTCAAGCCACAACAAGGGGATTTGGAAGAAATACAAAATCAGACGCGGGAAGAAAAACATCAAACAACAATATTGAATACAAAGAATTAACAACTGATCTTATTTTGGCACCAAAATTTGGAGACAGTATTTAATTAGAACTCTAGTTCTATGCCTTCTACCAAAATTCAGAGGCAGTAGTTCTACGGATTATGGAGTAAGAAGTCCCAAACAACTAAAATTAAAGTTATAAAACTATCAAATAAATTTCGTTCTATAGAATATAATTTGCTTAAATAAAAAAGTTCAAATCATTATAAGGTCCTTCACACTTTTAATATAAAAAAAAGAGATATACCTTTAATATTTTTGGCTACTTCATTCGGTGGTAACATGCTTATTGTTCTAATTTTCTGATCTAAAATTTTCAACTAAAAGAGAAACACAAAAAATTATCAAAAGAGGAAAATTCGTTGTCAATTATTAATTATATATAATTCATATATAATATTTAAAAATATTAACTATAAGAAATAAAGAATAGTAGAAAGAATGATGATGATGAATTCAAAAAGATGACTTGAATCAAAACCGAAATATAAGAAGAAAAAATAAAAACAGAAATATAGAACAAAAGTCATATCTCTTTGACAAGATCACTGGAGAAAAAAAGTAACTCTATTATGAAAGAAACCAGGGAGCAAAAATTGAAGAAGAACTAAGGCAAATAACATACTAACCTCAATCGATTTGTTTGAGTTTGTATATATACAAATATTAAATTAGGTTTTATGAGTAAACTAGTGAACTCTGATTGACCTTATTAAATTGATGAACTATTTTTTTCTTTACTTTAAAATTTTTCTTAAAAGAAAATTTAAAATATTTTTTTAAAATTATTTTATTTAATAAATAATCTCCATAGCTCAAATCACTTTATTTTCATACAGTACTGTTATTCTAATAATATTCCTTATTCTTGTGCTTGTAACTCACACATTCTTATCTCACACATTCTTCTAACTATCGAACATCCTTATAAAGAAAGGGACAATCTTGATAATTAGAACAAAAATTTAAGACATAAAAGATTTTGTGATTCACATTAAATTTTTTAGGTAAAACAACATAATAAAATAAGTATGCCTATTAAAAGGAACTAAAATAATATACATCTATAAATAAAGATGATAAACTTTTTGAAGATCCGATTTGATATACATAAAGAATTTCAGCTTTGCCATGTCTAATACAGGGCTTTATAGAAATAATGTAGCAAGGAGAATGACAAAAAATAAAGTAACAATAACAGACTGTTAAGCTTTCCAAGAATAGGAAATATGGGAATAATAAAAAATTATTCATTTCTTCTTTCATTTAAATAAGAAAGTAGGAAATTTATGGTTGGAATAGTTAATGCACTCCTAATTAGAGTTATTGCAGAAACTTGATAATATTTTAAACCTTTTTTATAACTATTTAATGTGCATGTAATATAAATGCGTACACGTAAATTTTCACGTCATTTAAAAATGTCACATAAAAAATTAAATATTAAAAATTTAATTAAATCAAATACCCTTAACCCCCCTCCCCTCTCTTCTTCTTCTTCTTCATACCACCTTCTTCATAAGATTCCCTCCAACCCCTCCGCCTCTCCCTTTATTCTCCATCCCACCCCCTTTCTCTCTTTCTTCATCAGAACCCCACACCCCCTCCTTTCTCTCTTCTTCTTCCTCATATCACTTTTGTCTTTTCAACAGTCATTTCTCCATATTTGTTAATAAATTGAGCACCAAATTCATACCAAATGGGGAAAATTTTCTTCATTTGACTTGAAATTTTGACTACATGTTTATATACATAAACTCTAATCGCAATTTTAAATTAATTTCACAAATTAACAAGACCCATTTGTTATTCTTGAAGCTTTCTCAAGCTTATCAATGTAGTTTTATAAAAAATTTAGAAGAAAATTCAAAAAATACTTATGGGATTGGATTTCTCTTCTTTTCTTTTTTTTTGGGGGGGGGGGGGAGAGGGAGGGGGAGAAGATGCATTAATATGAAGAAGAGGATGGGTATGGTAGGTAGATTTAAAGAAGAAAGAGGAGAGTGAGCTGGACATGAAGAAGAAGAAAGTTGAAGGAGAGGGGGGGGGGGGGTGGCGGGGGAGTACAACAAGAAAGAATTTTTTTGTTTTCAAGTATTAATTGATGAGTTTGTACATTGAAGAAGAAGAAAGTTGAGGGTGGGGGTGGGAGGGTGGTTGAAGAAGAAAGAAAGATTTTTTTCTTTTTTTTAATTTTAATATTTTTAAATGTAAAATATTATTTTTACTCGCTTTTAAACGTGTGTAAACTCATATTTTTCCAACTCAGTAACATTAAGGCCACATAAGCTCGGTACATGATCAAAAGGGTTTAAAATATTGTGTTTTAATGAGTTTAAGGGTTCAGTTGGCAAAAAGATGAATAGGAGGGTCCAACTTACAAACGGAGACAAGTACATGGTCTCCTAGGTTATTTCGTCTTTCTTATATGGTCATTTAAGTATTGAGAAGATCCACTAAAGTCATTTTTGATTTTTTCTTTATGGTCATCCAACTATTGAGAATATTTCATTAAAAAAAATTTTAATTTTTTTTTTTATAAAGTTATGCAATTATAAGTAAGAAATCTTAGTTGGCATGTCATGTCATATTAATCTTTTTTCATGCCATGTGGAATAAGATCTAAATTAATTTTGTACAAAAATATTGAATCTAGTCATTTAGTTTTAAGTATATGTCAATTTAAGTCCTGAATCATTTTTTAAATAAAGTCATAAACCTAATGAGGATTATTTTTGGTGAAATTACTAATTAATTTAAGTATAAAAATAAAATTTAGCTATCTAATTTTATGTATATTAATCAAAGATGTTAATTGAAAAAAAAATATTACTTAGTAATTGCTCCAAAAATCATCTTCGTTAAGACAATAAATATTCATTTCAAAACAATCTAGGACTTAAATTGACATATACTTAAAATTAGACGACTAGATTTAATATTTTTGTATCCAACATTAGTCTAGTATCCTACATGGTATGAAAAATAAGAAATTAAAATGGCATGTCATGCCAACTAAAATTTCTTATTTACAATTGGATGACTTTATAGGAAAAAAAAATTAAAAATAATTTTAATGGAATCTTCCAATACTTGAATGACCATTTATGGAAGAAAACATCAAATATGACTTTAGTGAGATTTTCTCAATACTTGGATGACCATATAAGGAAAGAAAATTCAAAAATGACTTTAGTGGGATCTTCTCAATACTTGAGTGACCATATAGGGAATGAACTCTAAACTATAATATTTACTATCTAAAATTTCATTTAGTGTGCATTTGGTATGGAAGAAAATATTTTCTGTTCTAATTCGATCATGTATGATTGGGCAAAAAAATTTAGAAAATATTTTTCTAGAAAAACAAGTTCCTTAAGAATGAAGAAAATGACTTTTTTTTAAAGATGATATTTATTCATTAAACAAAATTAAAAGTCATTACATAGAGAGACTAGTCTAGGTAACATAGTACCCATTCCGTCTCTATTGAAAATAGAAGTAACAAAAGCGGGGGGATTAGGGTACAAAATCAAGCTTCCAAAAATATCTAGCTCACATCCTCTCTTAGCTAATTGGTCTGTAACTCCATTAGATTCTCTGTAAATGTGCTTGATTGATGCCCTTCTTGCTTTATACAATAAGAACCTGCAATCATCAATTAAGTTTTGGAAGTAGAGAAAAAAAAAATTAAAAATGACATTTCAAGTTCATTGTTTCCTCCTAGCCACTCAACTTCCTCAAGTGATTTAGCACGTCAACCATCAACCAATAGGTTGAGGGCTCAAGTCAAGCTGAAAGGTATGTAGAAACACTAATGATCCTCTTGATGGAGTGGGTATGAAAATAAATACTATTAATCATCCCACCCCCGCCCTCCTTTTTTCCTATCAGACACCAGTAATGCCGCATCAAAGATCCTCTCACGACTCTGAATCCCACTCCCCACCCCATCTAGTATTTTGCTAGATAACATATTAATATTTTTGAGATAATAATGTTTTGCTTACTTACTAAACACTAGAAGATAAGTAAAAAAACTCACTTATTTTTAAAGAAAATATTTTTTAGGTAGTGTCAAGTAGCATGAAAAGTGACTTCACTCTTTTTTTTTGTGTCTGACGGCTATAAAGTAGGGTTATGTAGGTAAGAGATCATTTTTATAACTTGAATTGAGAAAATAATCCTCAAGTTATTTTTATTTGATCGATGACTCTTTTTAACAATTAGAGAGAATTATCTTAACAATGTGTGAAGAGACCTAAACCTCATCGCCAAAGTCTTAAAAATATAAAATAGTTCATATATAAGTATCTTTTTGGTTAAAATTAGAAACAAAATTATTTTTGCTTCTCTACTAAAGCTCTCGACTTTTCCCTCCTTCTGCTCCCTTTACCGTGCGAATTTCAACACTAAAATTGAAATATCACTTTTTCAGCATCGAAAATTAATCCAATTTCAGCAATTGAGCTCTAGCTCTCATAAATCTTATTCCCCATTGCTCTATTAGTTCACATGCATCGCTGCAATTCATCACATTGATTTTAAAGAGGAAGATTCTGATTTGCGATGTTGAAGGTCATTTTGTGAGTGCATTGTCTTGAAACGTTATTGTGCTATTTGATTTTCTCAAAATGGTACATTTTAATATGAGAAAATCATCCTAGATAATACTTTAAGACTCTTTATTACACCAAATACATCATTCTTTTCCTAATTACTAAAGTACATTTTTAATTACAAGTCATACCAGAATTTAAAAATTAGTTATTATTTTTTTTATTGTATTTAATTCTAATTTTTTTAATGCTACTTAATTAAGGAATAAATTTAAAAAGGAATCCACTAAATAACTCATTGTAATTAAGGAAGATAATTACAAAATAAAATCTTTCTTCTCTCTTTTAGTCTTGTTTCTTTATTTATCCAAATTTTATTTTTTAATTGAATTAGTAGGCTTAAATTTAGGGATTTACAATTACCATTATTCAACTAAATTAATTTTTTTTCTCTGCAATTCATAAATATTTTTCTTCTATCTTCTAAAATTCATTATAGATTATAATAAATTAGTTATTTTTTTATTGTATTTAATTGTGATTTTTTTAATGCTACTTAATTAAGGAATAAATCTAAAATGGGATCCACTAAATAACTCATTATAATTAAGGAAGATAATTACAAAATAAAACATTTCTTCTCTATCTTAGTCTTATTTCTTTATTTATCTAAATTTTATTGTTTAATTAAATTAATAGGCTTAAATTTAGGGATTTACAATTGTCATTATTCAACTAAATTAATCTTTTTTCTCTGCAATTCAGAAATATTTTTCTTCTCTCTTCTAAAATTCATTATAGATTATAATAAATCACATTAAAATGAATAATTTCAAGTATATAATGTGATTTTTGTGTGATATTATCTAAGACACTCTATGCTAATATTCATCGATTAATTTAATGACTATAGTATTCATACATTGAACATAGATTTTTTCTCCATTTTCTTCCACAAAATATCTCCACTCCATTTTCAAAATTGTATATCACTTGATTCCCATTTCTATTTCAACATACATAACATGAAATCATTTATCATACGACATGAAACCAAAATTTATACAGTCTGTTACTACTTTATAATACTATCTAACTGTATCTGAAAATTGTGTATCACTTGATTTTCATGAATATTTCAACAAAAATAACTAGAAATCAATTTTCATACAGTGTGACATCAAAATATATACACAGTCTGTTACTACTTTATAATACTATCTTATTGTATTTGAAAATGATATATCACTAGATTCCCATGAATGTTTCAACAACCATAACAAGAAATCAGTTTTAATATAGCATTAAATCAATAAATAAATTACATCTACATTTGATAGAATTATACACAGTTCATACACAAACACAAGCTTTTTCTTTAATAAGTATTAATTTTACAATTCTAAGTTATGAATAAAAATTACTGATTTATTATTTTTTTAAAGAGAAAATTATCCTAGATATAATAGGCATAAAATAAGAAAAAATCAAATATATGAGAGATTGTTGGCTTGATTGATCTCCTAAAGCCCTTTTTAAGGAAATTTGTTGAGCTTGTCTTTTTTTTCTTTATTTTCTGTTTTTGTTTTTTAATTTTTTCCTTTTTCATTTCTTTTTATTTTGTATTTATTAAGTTGGTAGATGTTGCAAGAAAACATATGGTAGGTATTGAAAACTAGAATCTTGTGATATAAATTGTAATATTTTATCTAATATAGAGTATATAGGTTTTTTTTCCCTTTTAATATCTCTCACTTGTTATTTTTTCATTCTAAAGATTTAAGATTTCTTATTGACTATAACCTCTGTCATTGATCATTCTAGATTTATTAGATTGATTGAGGATTATATAGTTGTAGGTGGTGATTACATGGGTTAATGGTCAAAGAATGTAAAAGGTTGAAATTGATAATCTAAGACAAAGGTGACATTACTTATTGCCGTGCATCAGAATGATACGTATAATGAGTTGGTTGAGAGTGTAATTGAAAGTAGTTAGTTAAATTGTGAGCCCAATAACGTGTGTATTGGTTATATGAATAATGTTGTACTAAGAGCGAAAATAGTTCCTTCTTTCATATTGAATGATCAGCAAGTGCAACTATATCTTTTTGATATCGTTGGTGATGGTTCTAGGCCCATGTTAAGAATAAATATTGTTGAACTGTCTCAACAAGCTTCAACAACAATAGTAACACTGTAGCACCTCGAAAAAGTTTGAATTAAGTTAACACTTTCAACGAGTACAACTCTTAATCTATAAAGAGTTATGTGGTGCAATAGATACCAAATTAATGATCCTTGGGTTTATCTTTGAGTGTCGTAAATAATTTGGTATCTAAGAATTACCCTCAAGAGTTGCAAATAACATTTGAAAAGAGCAACGAAGTGCTATTTGATACCAAGTTAAGTGTTGCACTTTAGTACATTTACGGAGTAACTGTACGTTTTAAATGGATGTGTACATATTTCAGTACATTACATAAGTGGGCTTAGTGGGTTCATACTAGATAGTCAATAATTATAAAAGGATCGGAGAAGGGTAAAATATACCTCTATACTATTAGAAATGGTTTAAATATATCCGTCGTTATATTTTTTGTCCAAATATACCCTTGCCGTTATACTTTGGGTTCAAATATACCCCCATACTATTAGAAATAGTTTAAATATACCCCTTCTTATATTTTTAGTCCAAATATACTCCTCTCGATATACTTTGGGTTCAAATATACCCCTCCCATTAAATTTTTATGCTGATTTATCCTTATTTTTGACATTCACCCATTTAAACCATCTTAATTGCCTTCATTTTAAGTTCTTTTATTTTCTTGTAGTCTTCTATTTTCTTTTCTTCTCTTTCTTAATGATCCGCCTCTCATGAATTCAAACTCTTTAAAGTTTTTGCTCCACCTATTTCTGATTACTTTTTCGTTGACATTAATGGTCCATTTATCAGATATATAATTTTTTTTTCTGCACTTATATATGGTAATCTTGCTTAACTAATTATTTCAAGTATAACTTTTAACACTGATATTAAATCAAAAGATGATGGCAGAAAGAAAATAATTTTTCATATAAATCGAAAGTTCAAAATTTTCCTGTAAAGAAGTTTATTCGTTGTGAGGCTAAGAAAAAGTTTAGATAACAAGAGTATAAATTGTGAATATGTGTATTATTTTGTATGAATCGAGAGAATGGGCCGGAGATGGATTAAATAGGTGTGTTTGTAAGGTGAATCGCACAAATATTTATATTTGGAGATAATCTATTTTTATTTTGAAGTTCATCACGTGTCCGTTTGTAAAGAAAATAAGGGTAAATATAATCTCTTTTATAAAAGAGGGGGGGGGGGGAGGAGCTTAAATCAGCATAAACGTATAATGAGGGGTATATTTGAACCAAAAATATAATAGAAGGGGTATATTTGGATCCAAAATATATCTGGAGGGGTATATTTGGACTGAAAGTATAACAAGGGGTATATTTAAACTATTTCTAATAGTACAAGGATATAGTTCGTCACAACCCGATTTCTCAGGTTATGATGGCACCTACAACCCCCTAGTAGGCGAATCAATCTCCGTAACCCGGAACGATTAGTAATGGGCTACTACCTAACCAATTACGCACAACAAGCAGAAATAAGCTGAAGCTGAATATAAAGATAAGACACGTGGAAGCAACAACCCAAAATATATATACAAATGATACTACACCAACCGCAAGACTTGGTAACGACAGTACATAAGCTTCTAATAGAGTACAAGTGCTAGAAGTAACAAAAAATAAGTACAACTGTCTCCGAATATACAAAGAGTATCAGTACAAAAGATGAGATGTAGACAAGCCCCAACCGTCAGGCGTTCACCCTAGTCTCGAACCTCCCAAAAGCTGCACGAGTCTCCAATGTGATCAACGGCGAAAGCTCAACTAATATCTACACCAGAAAAATGCAGAAGTGTAGTATGAGCACCAAGACAATGGGTACTCAGTAGGCATCATCGGCCGACTGAGCGCATATAAGATATAAAAATAGTAATAAGAAGAATACAAGAAAGCAGTCACGGAAGCAAGGAAGAAGCACAAGGAACTAGCACAAGGAGCAATCAACCAAGAGTTACAGGTATACATGCTAGCACAAACAGATACATAACATAGAAACACAGGTGTAAGGAAGAAGAACGGACCTGGAATTCTTGCAACAATAGTATATAAAAGGAGAGAGAGAGGAACATGGCGGTATACCGTAACCTCAAGAAAAAGAAAAAAAGGAAAACAGTCTAGCATACTCGAGATGGAATCAACAAGCACAAGAAAATCATAACACCAATCCAACTTCAAGATAGCATAAACAGGAAACTACCTCACAAGTACACCCCTAAGATGGACTAACTAACCCACAATAACCAAAAAATACTACTCAAATCCTGATAAGAATGGGACCAGAAACTCACAATCTGCTCAGAAGGCCACACAAAAGTGCCTCAATAAGACACGACTCCCTAGCCCTCTGAATAATCAAAATCTCATAACCGGAGCCTCAATAGGCTAATAGCCGCTAAATCACCAGGAAACAAGGACCATAACCAGCTCTATAAAATGACAAGAGTAATCTAAACTACCTACACTCCCAATGGCCGCCCATAAAATCGAGGAGCGCAATCAAGTGAAAACAAACCCTACGATCGCCTATACAATCGAAGCGTACACTAAACACACAACAAACAAGGGTGGAATCCAAGTGAAATATGCATGATGATGTTAATGATGGAACCGGTAATAGTAACCCTGTGTGAACCTCCCCCCGACACCTCGGTAGGAGGACCCATGAGGGGACGTACTCGCTATACACCATCCGACACCATATACCCCTCCTCCGGCATGCTCGGCCCTTTAGCCAGGTCTTGGAACGACAGGGCCCATGGAGGTCCCTGACCACATACAATAACGAATGTGAAATCTCAGAGAACCAGAGCCTCGAAAGACCATCTCAAAGGGTGCCCGAAGTATATTTGGGTCTAAATCAGTGATAAAAGTCTCAATAACCTTCTCAGAGGGTGCCCAGAGCGTATCCGGGTCTAAATCAGTCAGAAATCAGGTCTAGTGCTCTGCTCAGCAGAGCCTAGTATCAGTAGGAAATCAAGTCTAGCACTCTGCCTAGCAGAGCCTAGTATCAGTAAAAAATCAGGGCTAGTGCTCTGCCCAGCAGAGCCTAGTATCACTAGGAAATCAAGTCTAGTACTCTACCCAGTAGAGCTTAGTATCAGTAGAAAATCAGGACTAGTGCTCTGCCCAACATAGCCTAGTATCAGTAGGAAATCAAGTGTGATATCATCAAAAATTCCATTTTTGTCATCAAGTATACCAAAAAGGGTCCCTCGGGACCATGCAAGTTTAGGAAAAACAATCTATAGTGACTCGCAGCCAAAACCAAAGTAAAACATGCAGGGAAAACCTCTTTCATGGATGATATGTTCACACACAAATATAAATTTGCCCAACGGCTCACAAACATTCCTACCGGCCCTGCACAGGCTCCATAGCTACTTAGTAGACATAACTAGCCTAAAAGGATATCTCTATGTCCGAAACTTGCGGACATTCCCAAATCACCCACCGTCTATGTTTCAGAGTCAATACAAGGCCACACAGGACCACAAGGGTGATATAGAATACTACACGAATACTACAATCAGCGTATGAAATAAATGGACAAAAAGGCGGACAAGGTCTGGGGTACCAACCTATAACAACCCACCCAAGGATACTAATTAATGCAGTTATAGCCTATATACGCAAAGTCTACGTAGGGAAAGCCATAACTTACCTGTCATCCGATGACTAGCTGCGGGAACGGCGTCGTCCAGACTCGAACTGCTCCGAGAAGCTCCAATTTGCAAAACCACTATCAACACAATAATCTACACATTAATACAAGACTAACGATACCCATAATGCTATAAACATAACCGGGTCAAAATTGGGGCCACAAATGGGCCCGTGGGCCCCGCAACCCAAAACCAAAAATGAAAAACACCCATCTGTTCCTTACAATTCCGGGAGTGCATGATCAAAATTTGAGCGAATTTGACCATGTTAAATGGCACAAAACAGCCCGCTAAAAAGGATAAATAAATAGGGAAGATTCAAGAATGAAATCCGAAAATTAATCACAAGGTACTTACCACAACGAGAGGAACAAACTAATGAAGTGAAAACTCCGATCCCACGATCATACAAAGCTCAAGAAGGCAGATTCTTCAAGAAGTTTCCAAGCTTTGAGAAATAGCAACAACGGAGGTAAAGAAAATTTGGGGAAGAAGACTTACCAAAATAAACTAAGGGAGCAAGGATTTTCTCTTCAATATAATGAAATTCCAAGGCTAGGAGCTGTTTTGAGCAACTTGGTAGAGAAAAAATTGAGTTTTGGTGTTGGAAAAGTGGAGGAATAAGGCTGGAAAATCGAACTCACAAGGAATATATAGCTGATGGTCGCTGGTCAGCGCTATTGCGCCAAACCAGCGCCATCACGCAAGAGAAGGGCCAGACGCCTCGGCGCCATCGCGCCAACAGGGCCCCATCGCGCTGGCACGCGGGCGGGCGCTGGAGCGCTCGCGCAAGCACAATGCCATCGGCACTGAGGGCACGCACAGGCAAGCGCAATCGCGCTGCCTGGGCGCCATTGGCGCTGAAGGCCCGGCCTGCAACAAAAACTAGCAAAACTTAACACTCTCACGGGGCATTTCGGGCACAATCGGAACCCTATACTCAAAAACCAATAGAGCTATTAGAGTGGAAACGACGTTCTGGACTCAGCGGAATCGATGAAACTTCCATACGCGGTTTTATCAGAGGAATGTTGACCCAAGTCAACACTAACTAACGCCAACCAAACATCCAAAATGAGCCCGGCTCACCCGGGACCCGAACCAACCATTTACCTAACACTAACTCGACATTCCAAAGCTAATGGCCCTGACGGAACTTCCATCCGAGGTCGTCCTCTCCGAATGTTTACCAAAGTCAACCAAACAAGCTCAACTGGCCAGAAACACAGAATGAGAGAGAATTCCAAGCTGAAAAGCTCTCGGATCCCGACCAAAGGTCCCACTAGACTAAAGTCCACACTCCGGAGCTAACAGAACTATCTGAATTAGATTCCGAGCACGTTCACCAAGAATGTTTACTGAAGTCAACGATTTCAACAACTTAAAGCTCTAAAACAAGGAACGGCCAAAAATACCAAACAAATAGCCCAGGCACTGAACTATCGGTCCCAGCAAGCATAAATGACTTGGGGCCGCTACAGGCGAGCTCTAACAGTACAAGAAGGGCGAACACGCATAAGTGACCGGAAGGGTCATTACATCATCCACTACTAAAAAGACTTTCGTCCCCGAAAGTCAAGAAGGAAGGAAGGAAGGACTAGAGATTAAAAGGATAGAAGATACACAACCAACACTACTCTCTCAGACACCTAGGGTAGCCTCCACGATCGGATGACACCCAATCACGAAAGGCAACTAAACCTAAAACCCCTGACTAGCCAAGCTAAAATCCAAACTCAAATTCAAAATGCCAAGGGCCTGCCAACCCATACTGAACCTCAAGAATCTGAACTGGAAAACACCGACACAACACTGAAACCAAAGAAGCAAAGCGACCAACACACAGAACTCAAATCATCGAACCCACAAACAAACTTACCAGAAAGCCATCACCACAAAAACTCTAACTCACGAACCCGCTGATACATAAAGCGCTTTTATTTTGAACTGAATCTTGTTGCACCACCAACAGGGAGCTGCATACAAGTCGAACACTCAACCACCCTCGAAGCATCAACTGACACAGTGGAGATCCACATTCTTCGCTTATACTCTACAACGAACAAAGTCACCTTTTTTACTCAAGTTATATCAAAGTCAAGCTATAGTAAAATAGTCTTTGCCATCCAAGCTAACAACCCGTATCATATCATTGGGAACTAGAGTTTCCTACCCCCATTGACCATCAACCAATGAACAAAAAATTTTGCTAACAATAAGCTCGCTATCTGAACCCAACTAAATAACCCATCTAAACCCGACTGAAGTCCGCACACCAAAGTTAGGAAAGGCATATATGAATACCTTGTGTTGACGGAGAAACTTCCAAACTGTAGCATGAACCCAACTTTGCTGCACCATGTCAAGTCTGAATCAACTGGAAGCGAATGAACCAGGGCAACCTGCCCCAAACAGACTTAACCTTAAACCAAAACCCTGCGAGGAGTGTGGAAAGCCTACTACGAAGTCCGTAACCATCACTAGGCTTCAAACTCTAAGAAGTAACTGCTGCTACTCTGAATACTTGAACACCATTCGTACTTGAGATCGCCTTACTAATTCTCACCTTAGGAAGAAGTCCACCATGCCACGAGTATCAAGTCAAAACACCCCGAAGGCAAAAGGAAAGGGTGTCTGAAGTCCCAAGTCACCATCTAGTTGTAGAAATTTAGCATAAACCATCAACTAACTTCTTTGGCTCGAATCAACCGCTCTACTGCATCTGCACACAACCAACCATTTTGAAGCATATATTATACCGAACTTGTAGCCCATACTGGCTGAGTCTAGCCACACTGGAACCTCATATAAAAGACAACCCCTGAAGAGCCAACCAAAGTAGCATTTCAAACTATCAGCAATAAAGGCATCGATATATCTCAAAATATCATTAGAAATTAAAATAACCTTGCTAGCCTCAACACGCACAACCTGATCACATATAGCATACACCACTGCTGAATCCAGAACTTACACCACTGAGTCTGTCCAACCATGAAAGAAGGAACCTCGTACTATCTAGAACACCGCCAAAATCTGAAATGTCCAGCCTAACTCAAAGGTTAGCTAAGAACTAGGTGCCCAAGGCCAACTGTCACTCCATAACTGAAATGGGGAAAATACATCATCCGAATTCCATGCCTTCCAACCCAAAACTCTGCAACTGAAAAGAAATAACCATGAACCATCCAGAGTGGTTTGCTAGCCCACGATCCTGAAAACCAAGCTATCAATGAACCCTTAGGAACCTAAGCCAACTAGGCTTGAATAACAAGTTTCAAAAACTGCAGCTGCTACTGAAATCTCAAACAAAACAAAGGAAAACCACTGCAATCTGTTACCTTCGTCGTCATCTCAGTCAACTACTAAAACACATAAGCACAAACAAGGAGTCATCTCCCTCCTTTTCAACTACACAAAACCTTTCTGTAGCATATACTGAACCTTACAAACTCCTTTCTAAATATAAGAACGTGGAGCCATTCCCTTAGCTCCAAAACTTACATTGTCAAAACTCAACAAGGTAGGAGAAAATGGGTCGGATGCCCGACTCACCCAGAATGCTACGAATACAGCTCAACCACAAGGCTACGATCAACACTTAGTCAAAAATGCTAAAGCCAAAACTCAATCACCATGCCACAATCAAAGGCTCAACAAGAGGACTACGATCAAAATTCATTCCAACTAGAACCGGGGAAACAATAATATGACCCAACTGGACAAGAAACTGAGAAGGACTATGGGAACAACCTACATACCTGCCAACCTCCTAAACCAACCAACAAAGAGGGCCGACTCTAAACACTCGAGAAAGCCAAACCGATCAAAGCACGCTAGCATAACCAACATCTCCTAACTAAAGACAAAGTCTCAACTCCGGCACAACTATTGGTAACACCAAACCAATACAAGGAATTCTAGCAACGCTAGAAAATATCCTAGGCAACAACCATCTAGGATCGCTCAACAAGGAAGACTCAATCATAAGTCCAGAATCACAATAAAACAGGGATAAACCCAACCAGAAATAGACCAACAAGAACTACCCATGAGCTACAACTCTGGGTAAAACACCTCACAAGGACATCTTACCCCATCCAATACTAAAGAATAAACTATCAATAAAACAATGCATGGATACTACAACTCAAGTAGTCAAACAACTAAACAAGTAGCATGTAGGCATATAAGCAAATAAATGGCAAAAGGGATAGAATCACAATACGAGCAGGACTATCACAAGTCAAAGGTATCAAAAGCCTAACCTAGAGCAACGATATTAGGAACCTCTACCTCGGGCCTACCAAGAGGGGCATCGTACTGACGGGGTCTAACTCTGTACAGAGTAGTCAAAGCTGAAGGCCCAACCGTCCCTCGCTGGGGATAAGCTCTATAAAGGTGACCAATCTCTCCACAATAGTAAAAACCAGGCTGACCAGGATACATAATCATGGGGCAATCTCTAGCAAAGTGCCCATGCTCACCACACCAACAACAACCTTTACCTAAACTACTAGAACGATAGCCACCTCTTACCATCTGGGGACCACCCCTAACACCCTGTACTCCACCTCTAGTCGGTGGTACTAAAGCCCTAGGAGATAACACCTACTGACCCTGCGGACTGGAAGATGGAATCGTGGGACAATTCCTAGCAAAGTGCCTATGTATGTCGCACTGAAAGCAAGTCCCACTGGGTATATATGGGAGATGAGATTGCACTGAACCTGACTGGCCACCATGGCCTACACAACCTGAAAGTGAACCTCGCGGGGTCTGACCTATACCATGTACACTAAGCTCAATATGTCCTGTACCATCACCCTCTGAAACTTGCGGAGTAACTAAATCTAGCCTGGTAGATAAGAAGTAATGAAACCTATATCTGGTGGAGAATCCCCTACCTCGAGTCTGAGAACCTCGAGAACTGTCCTAGCAATAATATTTCTTAGCACCACCTCCATAAGCCTCATGACATAAACCCTCAATAGCCCAAGCATGATCCACTACTTGAAGGAAAGTAATCCCAACCGTAACCAAGTGCTCAGTAACCAAACAGAGCAGTGAAATCAAACCCTCAACAAAGCTCTGAACCCTATCAAACTCTGAAGGCATAGTCCTAGTAGTACACCTAACCATGTCATGAAATCTCGCCTCATACTCCAATACCGACAAATAACCCTGCTGAAGAACTGGTAGCTCAACCCTAGCTGAAGCACCGCTTGAAGAATCGGGTACTGAAACACCCACCAGAGGACTCGTAGTCCTAGCCACGGTGTCTTGAAGAACTGGAGTTGCTATAAATCCAATCTGAGGTTGGGCTGGCCCCACACCCACATCTAATGCGACAAACTCTCACTCTGAAGT
This sequence comes from Jaltomata sinuosa, assembly GCA_003996215.1. Lineage (NCBI taxonomy): Eukaryota > Viridiplantae > Streptophyta > Magnoliopsida > Solanales > Solanaceae > Jaltomata > Jaltomata sinuosa. The sequence continues at coordinate 417,786 of QJPP01000491.1, read as the reverse complement.
CCTAACGCTGACTGAAGCACTGAAACAATAGACACAGAAGACTCGACATCACCCGTTGTCGAACTCGTATTAGGCATCTGAGAAGGAATAAAATAACCAAAGTTCTTAGAAGTCAATAAAGCCAGGAACACATGATAAGGAGCCAAGAAGATGAAATTTTTGCTAACAATGCCCTGTAGCCTCCCGCAGATAGGATACAGACGTCATCGTATCGATCTGCGAGACTCTATGTAGACACTTGCTTCTGTACCACGACACCGGTGAACCTAGAGCTATGATACCAAGCTGTCACGACCTGATTTATCAGGTCATGATGGCACCTACAACCCCCTAGTAGGCGAACCAATCCCCGTGGCTCAGAATGGTTAGTAATGTGCTACTACCTAACTAATTATGCACAACAAGCAGAAAGAAGCAGAAGATGAATATAAAGATAAGACACACGGAAGGAACAACCCGAAATATATATACAAATGATACTACACCAATCCCAAGACTTGGTATCGATAATACATAAGCTTCTAATAGAGTACAAGTGCTAGAAGTAACAAAAGATAAGTACAACTGTCTCTGAATATACAAAGAGTATTAGTACAAAAGATGAGATGTAGACAAGCCCCGACCGTCAGGCGCTCACCCTAGTTTTGAACCTCCCAAAAGCTGCACGAGTCTCTAATGCAATCAATGACGAAAGCTCAACCAATATCAGCACCAGAAAGATGCATGATAACGCCCAAACTACACCTCAAATTAACGAGGCGTAAGCGGTCGTAGTCAAGTAAAGAACCCAACAAGGTTGGGGTCGAATCCCACAGAGAATATGGTGAATATTAAGCCTTTAGTGAAGTATGTGACTAGTCGTCAATCATTTCCAGTAAATAAAGGGGGGGTTTTGTAATCAACGTGTAAACAAAATAAATAATAAACGTGTGAGTTTTAATCAATATGAGAGAATGCAAACTAGGGACGTGCTCACCATGGCGTTGTAACAATCGATTCTAGGCGTTACAGGGTTCTTTCTATATGCGTGTCACGATGTGATTGCGTCAATGGTATCGTCTAAACGTCTCTCGACCAAATAAACAAATTTCCTTTTCTATTCTCTCGACCTCGAAAAGATGTGCTTTTTAGCTTTCAATCCTAAACATCAAGTAGATTAATCCAGTTACGGCATTAATCATTAAGACGAGAGTTGGTAGTCTCGAATCCTTGTCGTTAATCAAGTTTCCCAGTTTTAATCTCTTTACTCAAGCAAATTAAACCTAGGCATGTTCTAATGTTTGCAACCACTAGAAAACGTGACATAAAGTATGATTAACAACGTGACTACATGTAAATTGAACCCATCGCTACCCGGAATCTATATTGTTACTTTAGCCATGGCTCCCACAACCCTAGTTGCGGGAGTTTTAGTTACTCATGCTCGAAGAAGAAAAGAAGAAATTCATAATAAAGGAAAGAAGATTCTTACAATATGATGAAAATACCCTTCAATAATCCAAGAAAAACCAAGAACTCAAGAACGAATCAAGAACACGAATTCAAGAATACGAAAACGTGTTGTTGCTCTCAAAAATGACTAAAAACTATGCTAAAACTATTGGGTGAACGATATGTAAAATAAACCTATCATAGGGTATTTATAGGAGTCAAATAAACCAAATCCAAAACGGGTTAGGAATCCTTAAAGCGGGCAGCCGTTGGCGCGCCACTGTTTTGGTGTGACGGCCCGGCTGACGGACCGTCACTGCCTTCACGGACCATCACCGGCACCGTCACCCTTAGGCAGTGGCTGCCTCCTCCTTGACGGTCGCTGTGACGGACCGTCACATGTGTGACGTGCCGTCACTCAGGCCGTCACACTTAGGCAGAATCTCTTTTTTCGCGTATTTCCTTCCGTTTCCATGTTTGTCTCCATTTCCTACAAATATAACATAAAACATCAAAAACGACAACGGTTGCTTGAAAACGTACGATTGTTCTTAGTTTAAAGGAGTCGAAAGTGACGTAAATTAGCGGCACATCAACACCCTCAACTTAAAACGTTCGCTTGTCCTCAAGCAACATAACATAAAACAATAAACGACTCAACTAAGAACACAAACTCATGTCTCTAGCAACTCATGGTCATTCAAAACTTATTCCATTAAATCAAGCTCCCTCGTAGCACACGAATGTATGAAACACTAACTTGCAAGGATCCAAACATGTCATTCCGATATGATAGAACATTCTACATACACACGCGCAGCTATCCTAACAATCAATAGACAATACAGACATCTTGGTGCCCTCACCACAAAGAAATCCCTCACACAAGATTTGAGACTAGGTAAGCGCTCACACTCACAAACGATTTCAAACAATGCACATGCGATACCATAGGCTTGCCCTTACTATTCTATTTCAGTTCTCAGAAAGCCGCTCAGGATCACTACAGGACTTGTTTAGGCTTGTAATGAGGCTTCAGGTGCAGGTAGGATACATTTAGGGGTTAGTGACTAAGCCCTCCTTGGAACTACCGACGTCTTATTACCACATAACTTACTTTGTCCATCCTTATTCACCTTTTTATTTCCTTCTTTCTAGCTACAGGTGCGACCTCTTTATTTTGACAATTCTTTTTATTTCTTTTTCGATCTTTTTTTCATCTCTATTTTTTTTCTTTTCTTAGGCACACACCCGGATTTTCACTCTATTCACAACCAATCTTCACTATCCTCTTTTTCTTATCATTCACCTCTGTAGTAGCCACCCTCAACTTAGGCTGATTGCCTGGGTTGAGGTGCACAATGTCCATGGAAGGACCAGGGCCAAAATCGGGATTCAAAGTTAAACGGGAATGGTGACAGGTTATTGAAAGAATAAGGTCAATTATGGCTCAAACAGGGATCAAAGGATTATTTATATTTGGACGGTCTTTTAGGTTAAGTGGACTGCACACAAAAAGGGCTTGTGATCCTTTCCTAAGCAACTAAACTTCAAACTTAACAAAATAGACCGGGCAAGTTCTAGATGCATGCACAGAGTAAGAATTTATAACAATAATCTCACACACTCTTGGCACCAAGAACCTATATCGCTACCAACTATCAAACAACCGCTCGGCTTAAGCATACTCATTCTAATCATAATCACACAATGACATTCAAGGATCCAGACAGTCAATCGTTTCAACATAAGCTCAAAACCAGAAAATTTTTAAAGGGGGCGCTACTTTGATAAGAAATCCCATGCTTTGCAATAGACACTAAAAAAATTTTTAAAATAAACAACCTACACATGCCGGTTCTACTAGATAGCACACCAGAGGGAAAAGAACTCGGCAACAAAAACCCTCGGTGGTGACTCACAGGTTTCCCCACACCCTCAACTTAGACTCATGCATTGTCCCCAATACATACATATGAAAATTAAAATTGTGAGAACAAAGGAATACCTGTGAAGTCGATATGACTCAGATTCTGGAATGCTGTTGGAGACCGCCAGGGTCTCCAAAACAAGAGAACTCGATGGAGTGTGGCATTCCAGCTTCCTTTTTGGGCTCCATCGCTAGTCGCGACAACTTCTTCGCTCTTTCTTTGTAGATTCTCTTGCGGTGTTTTCGTTTCTTAGTTCTATTTTCACCGCCTTCCTCTACATGTTTCTCCTTAGGATACACATCAGCAGGGACTTCCTCAATAGCATTGATGACCGCGACCACCCTCATGTCACTTGGTTGCTTCATTACTCTGGACACATCGAACTTGACCATTTCATTGTTCAGCCTGAAGGTCAGTTCGTTTTTCTCCATGTCAACCAAGGCTCTTGCTGTGGCTAGCAATGGTCGTCCCAAGATTATGGGAACTTCAAAATCCACTTCGCAATCCAAGATCACAAAGTCGGCCAGGAATATAAGCTTACCGATCTTTACTAGCACATCAGACAATATTCCCACAGGTCTCTTCACTGAGCGATCAGCCATCATCACTCTTATGGACGTTGGTTTAGGAGCTCCCAAACCCAGTTGTTTATAGACGGCTAGCGGCATCAAGTTGATGCTAGCACCCAGATCACACAAGGCTTTCCCGAAGTTGAGCTTTCCAACAGTGCAGGGAACAGTGAAAGCGCCTGGATCTTCCTTCTTTTTGACTAAGGACCTTGAAGAAATAGCGCTGCAGTGGTGGAGGTTATCTTCCGGTTCAAAACTTACCGACCTCTTCTTTGTAATCAAGTCCTTCATGAACTTGGCATAACCGGGAATTTGTTCCAGCGCTTCCACCAATGGTATGTTTATTGAAATCTGCTTCAGCATGGTCATGAAGTTTAGGAACTTACCATCATCAGCTTTCTTCTTCAAACGCTGTGGGAAAGGAGGTGGTGGTCGAGGCATCATAGTTGGAAGCTTTTCAGCTTCCTTGCTTTTCTCCGCGGGCTTTGGAGTTTTCTCCTCTACCGCCTCTTCATCATCCGCAGCATCACCTTGAGTCTGAATTACCGGATGTGATTTCGGTAATATTTTTCCGCTTCTTGTGGTGATCGCCATACAGCTAGCGTCATTCCTCGGATGAGTAGTGTCACTCGGCAATGTACCTGTCTTCCTTTGGTTCAGAGATGCCGAGATTTGCCCCACTTGCTGCTCTAGTTGCTTGATTGCGGTTGAGTGTGACTCCACTACCTGACTCAATGTTGATAACTCATTACGCATTGCCTTTACCCCAGAGTCAGTCGATTCCACCTTAAGCAACATCTTCGCCATCATGTTCTCAAGTTTGGACGTCTCAGCCTCGCTACCAGTTTTATCCCGATTACCAGGTGGTATATACAACCCACCTCTATCGGTGTTGTTCCTCCAATTTCCTTGGTCGCGCTCTTTGTAGCCACTTTTCTCATAGTGGTTGTCTCGCTGATAATTCCGACCTTGGTTTCCCTGGCCATTGGCCTGGAAACCTCCCAAGTAATTTGCTTCCTCAGTCTCCATACCTTGGGAACCCACAGCTTGCATCTTCTCCATACCTCCTGAGCACAAGTGCTTTGTCAGGAGATCCAACTGTGTTTTCAGGTGCGCCATGTGTTGGTCGCGCTCCTCCTCTTTCCTACGCTGTTCTGCTGACATACCAACGGTATAGGTGCTAGCTGCAACCTCTGAATCTCGTGTATGCCAGGCCCTGTTGGTTCTGGTAAGCCTGTCCAAAGTAGTTGTGGCCTCAACAAAGGTGAGACCCATGAATGCACCACCTGCTGCGTTGTCTAACGTCGGCTTGGTAGCCGAATTCAGTGCCCGGTAGAACGTTTGCATCAAGAAGTTATCGGTCAACTGATGGTTCGGGCATTGGGTTATCTTCTTTTTGAATCGCAACCAAGTCTCGTGCAGTGCTTCGTGCGGTTGCTGCCTGAAGTTGCTAATCTCGTCCCTCAACTGTATCATCCGAGAGGGAGGAAAGAACCTTTCTAGGAAAGCTCCTCTCAACTCTCCCCACGTTGTGATAGAGTCGGGGGTCAGCTCAGTCAACCACAATGCTGCCTCATCAGACAGAGACAATGGAAACAACCTGAGCCTGATCGCTGTCTGACTGACGCCTGGCAGCTCAAATGATTTGCAGATCCCCACGAAATTCATTAAGTGACGGTTCGGATCATCACCAGCTACACCCCGGAATACTCCTCTGAAGTTCAACAGCTGAATCATCGTGCTGGTAATGTTGAACTTGGCCCCGGGCGCTAGCGGAGGAAGAACAATGGCGCCCGTAGCGCCAGCTCCATCTAGATCGAGATCCTAATCATTCCGTGCGACATCATCCAGCAGACCACCAACATTCAGATTTTGTTGGGCCTGCAGTTCTGCAGCGATCTTTGCTGCCTCGTTTTGTGCGGCCATATTCTGCCTTAATGTTCTCGCAAGCTCGGGGTCGTAAGGTACTATTGATTCACCCGAGCTTCGGGTACTTGGCATGCACAAATCTGTACCCTATCAAAAACAAAAACAACAAATAAACGTAAAGCAGGAAATTATGACTAAGAGTCAAATAAACACACTAGACTTAATCAAAAACCGTAGTCCCCGGCAACGGCGCCACTTTTTGATAACGCCCAAACTACACCTCAAATTAACGAGGCGTAAGCGGTCGTAGTCAAGTAAAGAACCCAACAAGGTTGGGGTCGAATCCCACAGAGAATATGGTGAAGATTAAGCCTTTAGTGAAGTATGTGACTAGTCGTCAATCGTTTCCAGTAAATAAAGGGGGGTTTTGTAATCAACGTGTAAACAAAACAAATAATAAACGTGTGAGTTTTAATCAATATGAGAGAATGCGAACTAGGGACGTGTTCACCATGGCGTTGTAACAATCGATTCTAGGCGTTACAGGGTTCTTTCTATATGCGTGTCACGATGTGATTGCGTCAATGGTATCGTCTAAACGTCTCTCGACCAAATAAACAAATTTCCTTTTCTATTCTCTCGACCTCAAAAAGATGTGCTTTTTAGCTTTCAATCCTAAACATCAAGTAGATTAATCCAGTTACGGCATTAATCATTAAGACGAGAGTTGGTAGTCTCGAATCCTTGTCGTTAATCAAGTTTCCCGGTTTTAATCTCTTTACTCAAGCAAATTAAACCTAGGCATGTTCTAATGTTTGCAACCACTAGAAAACGTGACATAAAGTATGATTAACAACGTGACTACATGTAAATTGAACCCATCGCTACCCGGAATCTATATTGTTACTTTAGCCATGGCTCCCACAATCCTAGTTGCGGGAGTTTTAGTTACTCATGCTCGAAGAAGAAAAGAAGAAATTCATAATAAAGGAAAGAAGATTCTTACAATATGATGAAAATACCCTTCAATAATCCAAGAACAAGAAAAACCAAGAACTCAAGAACGAATCAAGAACACGAATTCAAGAATACGAAAACGTGTTGTTGCTCTCAAAAATGACTAAAAACTATGCTAAAACTATTGGGTGAACGATATGTAAAATAAACCTATCATAGGGTATTTATAGGAGTCAAATAAACCAAATCCAAAACGGGTTAGGAATCCTTAAAGCGGGCAGCCGTTGGCGCGCCACTGTTTTGGTGTGACGGCCCGGCTGACGGACCGTCACTGCCTTGACGGACCGTCGCCGGCACCGTCACCCTTAGGCAGTGGCTGCCTCCTCCTTGACGGTCGCTGTGACGGACCGTCACATGTGTGACGGGCCGTCACTCAGGCCGTCACACTTAGGCAGAATCTCTTTTTTCGCGTATTTCCTTCCGTTTCCATGTTTGTCTCCATTTCCTACAAATATAACATAAAAACATCAAAAACGACAACGGTTGCTTGAAAACGTACGATTGTTCTTAGTTTAAAGGAGTCGAAAGTGACGTAAATTAGCGGCACATCAATGCAGAAGTGTAGTATGAGCACCACGACAATGAGTACTCAGTAGGCATCATCGGCCGACTGAGCGCATATAAGATTTAAAAACAGTAATAAGCAGAATACAAGAAAGCAGTCACAGAAGCAAGGAAGAAGCACAAGGAACTAGCACAAGAAGCAATCAACCAAGAGTTACAAGTATACATCCTAGCACAAACAGATACATAACACAAAAACACAGGTGTAAGAAAGAAGAATACCTCTGGAATCCTTGCAACAATAGTATATAAATGGAGAGAGAGAGGAACATAGCGACATACTGGTAACCTCAAGAAAAAGGAAAGAAGGAAAGAAGTCTAGCATACTCAAGATGGAATCAACAAGCACAAGAAAATCATCACACCAATCCAACTTCAAGATAGCATAAACATAAATCCACCTCATAAGTACACCCCTAGGATGGAATAACTAACCCATAATAACCAATAAATACTACTCAAATACTGATAAGAATGGGACCAGAAATTCACAATCTGCTCAGAAGGCCACACAAAATTGCCTCAATAAGATAGGACTCCTTAGCCCTCTCAATAATAAAAATCCCACAATCGGAGCCTCAACAAGCTAATAACCGCTAAATCACCAAGAAACAAGGACCATAACCAGCTCTATAAAATAACAAGAGTAATCTAAACTACCTACAGTCCCAACGATTGCCCATACAACCGAGGAACACAATCAATTAAAAGCAAACCCTCCGGCCGCCCATACAACTGGACCGTACACTAAACACACAGCAAACAAGGGTGGAATCCAAGTGAACTATGCATGATGATAATAATGATGGAACTGGTAATAGTAACCATGTATGCACCTCCTCTCTGTACTTCGGTAAGAGGAACCATGGTGGGACGTACCTGCTATACACAATCTGACACCGTATACCCTTCCTCTGGCATGCTCGGCCCTTTGGCCACGTCCTAGAATGGCAAGGCCTATGGAGGTCCCTGACCACATACAATAACAAATGTGAAATCTCAGAGAACTAGAGTCTCAAAGTACGTGCCCGAAATTGAACTGAGTCTAAAAGAGTAGTAGTAAACTCAAAAGACCATCTCAAAGGGTGCCTGAAGTATACTCGGGTCTAAATCAGTTATAAAAGTCTCAATAACCCTCTCAGAGGGTGCCCAGAGAATATCCGGGTCTAAATCAGTCAGAAATCAGGTCTAGTGCTCTGCTCAGCAGAGCCTAGTATCAGTAGAAAATCAAGTCTAGTACTCTGCCCAGCAGAGCCTAGTATCAGTAGGAAATAAAGTGTGATATCATTTAAAATCCCATTTTTATCATCAAGTATACCAAAAATCCCCCCCGGGGCCATGCAAGTTTAGGAAAAACCATATATAGTGGCTCGCAGCCAAAACCAAAGTAAAACATGAAGGAAAAACCTCTTTCATGGATGATATGCTCACACACAAATATAAATTAGTCCAACGGCTCACAAACATTCCTACTGGCCCTGCATAGGCTCCACAGATACTCAGCAAACATAACTACCCTAAAAGGATATCTCTATGTCCGGGACTCGCGGACATTCTTAAATAATCCACCGTCTATATTTCAGAGTCAATACAAGGCCACATAGGACAACAAGGGTGATATACAATACTACACGAATACTACAATCAACATATGAAATAAATGGATAGAAAAAGAGGACAAGGTTTGGGGTACCAACCTATAACAACCCACCCAAGGATACTAATTAATGCAGTTATAGCCTATATACACAGAGTCTAGGTAGGGAAAGCCATAACCTACCTGTCATCTGATGACTAGCTGCAGGAATGGCGTCGTCCAGGCTCAAACTGCTCTGAGAAGCTCTAATTTGCAAAACCACTACTAACAAAATAATCTACACATTAATATGAGACTAACGATATCCATAATGTTATAAATATAACCGGGTCAAAATCCGGGCCACAAATGGGCTCATGGGCCCTTTATCCAAAACCGGAAACGAAAAATACCCATGTGTTCCTTACAATCCCGGGAGCGTATGCTCAAAATTTGAGCGAATTTGGCCAAGGAAAATGGCACAAAACAGCCCGCTAAAAAGGAGAAATAAAGAGTTAGTAGTGGTAGTCTTCACGCTCAAGATTTTGAGGCACTACTTATATGGAGTTCATTGCAAGATATTTACCAATCATCGTAGTCTTCAGTACATTACGAGTCAGTGAGATTTGAACTCAAGGCAGAGGAGATGGATCGAGCTACTAAAGGACTATGACTTCACTATTCTGTATCTTCTGGGCAAGGCAAATGTGATAGTGGATGCTTTGAGCGGGAAGGCGATGAGTATGGGTACCCTAGCTTTACTTTAGTTTCAGAGCAACCGTTGGGTTTGAACATCTAGTCCTTGTCTAACTGTGTGATTCGTCTTGACTTGTCAGATCCAAACAGAGTTCTTGCCAGTGTTGAGGTTCGTTCTACCTTGGTTGATCAGATTCAGAGCCGTCAGTTCGAGGATTAGCGATTGTATGACCTTTGTGATCAGGTTGTTTTGGGTGAGGCTAGTCAGGCTACTCTAGATTCAAATAGTGTTCTGAGGTTTGATAGTCGTCTATGTGTTCCGAGAGTTGGCGATATGATTCAGTTAATTCTCCACTAGGCACATTGTTTTAGATATTCCATCTATCCTGGCACAGCTAAGATCTACAAAGATTTGAGACAACTTTACTGGTGGAGTGGCATGAAGCGGGACGTAGAGGAGTTTGTATCTTGGTTCTTGAATTGTCAGCAGGTGAAGTTCTAGCACATGAGACCTAGTGGTTTGATGCAGCAACTTCCCATTCCTGAGTGAAAGTGGGAAGGGATCACTATGGACTTTGTAGTTGGATTACCACGTACTTCTAGGAGTTTTGATTCTATTTGGGTGATTGTTGATTGGCTTACTAAGTCACCGCATTTCTTGCCGATTCATACTACTTACAGTGCAGAGAGGTTAGCTCAGATCTACCTTCGTAAGATTGTTTGGTTGCATGGGGTCCCAACTTCTATCATTTCAGACCGCGACACTTAGTTTACATCTCAGTTTTTGAGGGCTATTCAGCGAGATTTGGGTATAGAGGTTCAACTTAGTATCGCATTACACCCTTATACAGATGGCCAGTCCGAGAGGACTATTCAGGTCATGGAGGACATGCTTCAGGCCTGTGTTCTTGACTTTGAAGGTTCTTGGATCAGTTTGTGCCTTTGGCCGAGTTTGCGTATAATAATATTTTTCATTTGAGTATTGGTATGGCACCTTTTGAGGCTTTGAATGATTGGTATTGTAGATCGCCGGTTGGTTGGTTTGACGGGTTGGAGTCTAGGTCACAGAGTACAAATTTTCTTTGTGATTCCTTAGACCGAGTACGAGTGATTCAGGATAGACTTTGGACAACTTAGAGCAGGTAGAAGAGCTACGCTGATCATAGACTTTGTGCCTTGGAGTTTAGTGTTGGTGACTTGGTGTTCCTCCGTGTATCACCCATGAAGGGCGTGATGAGATTTGGTAGGCGGAGTAAGCTTAGCCCCAGGTACATTGGGCCATTTGAAATTCTTCAAAAGGTTGGGAATGTTGCTTACATGTTAGCTTTGCCTCTGATGTTTTTAGCTATGCACCTAGTTTTCCATGTGTCGATGTTGCGGTGGTATGTTCCAGATGAGTCTCATGTGTTGCAGTGGGATTCGGTTCAGTTGGATGAGAGTTTAGCCTTTGTTGAGGAGCCGATAACTATTTTGGCCATAGACGTCATGAGATTGAGGTCCAGGAAGATTCCAGTTGTTAAGGTTCAGTGGAGGCATTTATAGCTTTTTGGGCCGGTGGTTCGGTGCCCTGGCCATTCGTTTGGTCTTTATGGCCGTTTCCCTGTTTCAGAGTTGAGTCTTAAGAATTGAGTTATCGAAATCGTGCGTTCTATTTCACATTCAAGGACGAATGTTCCTAACGGGGGAAGGATGTAACACCCCAGGTGTTCTAAGGTTGTTCTTTGTTCCGTATCAAAGCTTACGAGCCTAAATTTAAGAAGTTTATTTAATATCGCGCGTATTCAAAAATATTTGATTTAAAAATTTGAATTTTGTAAGAAGTTTTATTTTTATTTCCTCCCTATAATGTTTTAAATATTTACGAAAAATACTTTTATTAAGATATATTTGTGTATGCATTTATTTTACAAGAGTTTTATAAGATATTAATATTTTAACGGAAATAGTAAGTCTAGTTATGTTAAAAATTTATTATTATATGAGGTAGATTTTATTTGAAATAATTTTCTATTAGTTGTGATATATTTCAAAAGTTGTATTTATTTTACGAAGAACTTATGCAATACCCGATTACTTACATAATGAGATAAGTAAAGATTGAGATGGTGACATCTCCACTTCCACGTGGAAGTGGAGGGAGGGTGCAACACATTGATTGAAGGATTGGTGGCATAACTCATCACTTTAATATGTTAGTGATAAATTTGTCAAATGTGAGTCATTCATTTATGAGGTGCCGTGTATATATTGATATATATAAAAGCTCTTTATATTAACTTTCATTACCAAAGGCTGTATGTGTAAATAGGCTTAAATATGCCATTGTTTTCTTTCCTTTCTCTTTCTAACTAGAAGGTGAGATAATGTTATCAATTTCAACACTACATCAATATATGGAGTTACCTGCTGAAGGTTATTCTTTGGGAAACAATTTTGACGTTATACTAAATTCCCAAGAAATAATATCGATTACGATTATCTACGTCAAGTTATTCAAGCCTGAATTCGAGTTTGATTTTATTTTGGAGCTTCTAAGAGCGGTTCGGGCTTGGACATCATCGTTCTAGCAGCTTGTCGTTGGACGACAGGTAGGTTACGGTTTAACTCTTTTAGACTTCGCATATATAAGATTTAATTGTACTAACTAGCATCCTTGGGTTGGGTTAAATAGCTTGGTACCCCAGACCTTGTCCGCTTCTTTATGTCCGTCTAACCTTCGCTCTGTTGACTTTAGTATTCGTGGTAGTTGATAGTATCACCCTTGTGGTCCTATGTGGCCTTGTATTTTGACTCTGTACCATCTAAGGTGGGTTATTTGGGAATGTCCGTGAGTCCTGGACATCGATAATATTATTATAGAGCTGGTTATGTTTGTTGTATAGCGATTGGAGCATGTGTAGGGCCGATAGGTTAATTGTGAGCCGTTGGGCTACTGCTTGTGTTTGATCATGCAATTATCATTCATATAAAAAGGTTTTTCACATGTTTACTATGGTTTGGCTTTGGGCCTACTATTGTTGGTTTTCTAAACCTTGCATGGCCCTAAGGGCCCATTTTTTGTAAGAATAGTTATAAAAGGTTTGGGATGGTTTTCATGGATCTTCTTGGGGCAAGAAAGAGTTAAAAGGATGATTTTATCACTGTTTTCATGCTTATACTAGCCTTGGCTGGGCCGTAGTGCTAGATCGAATTTCCTATTGATTCGAGATGGTACTAGACTCGGTCGGACTGAGCAACAACCTAGTTTTACTACTATTTTAGACCCGATTATGTTCGGGCACCCTTGTTAGGGTTTTTCAGACTTGATTCACTGATTTAGACCCCGGTAGAAGCCCGAGCATGCATTTTCTAGGTCAGGTGACTTATTTGGATTCGGCTACACTTCAGACAGTTATTTTGAGATTATGAGATTTAGTATGTGGTGACTTTAGTATTCGTGGTAGTTGATAGTATCACCCTTGTGGTCCTATGTGTCCTTGTATTTTGACTCTGTACCATAGAAGGTGGGTTATTTGGAAATCTCTGTGAGTCCCGGACATCGATAATGTTATTATAGAGCTGGTTATGTTTGTTGTATAGCGATTGGACACTGTGTAGGGCCGATTGGTTGATTGTGAGCCGTTGGGCTACTGCTTGTGTTTGATCATGCCATTATCATGCATATAAAAAGGTTTTTCACATGTTTACTATGGTTTGGATTTGGGCTTACTATTGTTGGTTTTCTTAACCTTGCATGGCCCTGAGGGCCCGTTTTCGGTAAGAATAGTTATAAAAGGTTTGGGATGGTTTTCATGGATCTTCTTGGGGTAAGAAAGAGTTAAAAGGATGATTTTATCACTGTTTTCATGCTTATACTAGCCTTGGCTGGGCCGTAGTGCTAGATCGAATTTCCTATTGATTTGAGATGGTACTAGACTCGGTCGGACCGAGCAACAACCTAGTTTTACTACTATTTTAGACCCGATTATGTTCGGGCACCCTTGTTAAGGTTTTTAAGACTTGATTCACTGATTTAGACTTGGGTAGAAGCCCGAGCATGCATTTTCGAGGTCAGGTGACTTTTTTGGATTCGGCTACACTTCGGACAGTTATTTTGAGATTATGAGATTTAGTATGTGGTCTATGAGTAAACCTCCATGGAACTTGCTGATCTGGACCAAGGGCGATGTGCGGCGGGTACCTGAGGAGGGGTGTATGGTGGAGTTGAGGTACTCGGGGAGATCCCTTCCATGGATCATGCTTCTATTGGGCCTTTAGGGTACCAGAGGGGGTAACATACGACACTACTGTCACTTAGTTTCAGCATATCATATCACATCTTGCATATTGTGTTTGGATCCACCCTTGTTTGCTGTTTGCTTAGTGTACGCTCTGGTAGTATGGGATGCTGGAGGGTTTGTATTCACTTGTATGTGTTCCTCGGGTGTATGGGCGCCCGTGGGACTGTAGGTAGACTTTTATTTATTATTATTCTATCGCTATATTGATCCTGATTATGTTGTTACTAGCGTGTCTTGGTTTTTATCTTTCTTTCAAGCGTGTTTTTCCTTCCCTCCTTCCCTTTTTACTTGAGGTTAACGGTATACCGCCTTTTCCTTTAACTTTCTTTATATATTGTTATTGTATGGACCCCAGGTACATTTTTTTCCTTCCTTGACCCGTGTCTAGGAGAGTTATATTTTTATTAGCTAGCCTAGCATGATTGTTTCGCCTTGTATCCTTTCTGTGCTAGCTTCCATTTGTTTGTTCGTTGTTTCTGTGACTACTTGTTTCTTTTCTGCTATATTATTGCTTTTATATCTTATATGCGCCCAGTCGGCCTATGATACCTACTGGGTACCCGTTGCTTTACAATATATGCTCAAACTACACTTCTGCATCTTTTGGTGCAGATCCGAGTGTGATTTCTCACCGCTGACCGCACTACCTCGTGCAAGGTATTTTGAGACTATCCGAGACTGAGGGTGAGCTCTTGGCGACTGGGGTTTGGATTTTAGTTCATCTACTGTATTATGTACTCCTTTTTCATTTAGAGACATAGGTATATCTCCTTTTTGGATTCTTTGTACTCTGTTGATGTAGTTTCGACTCTTATACTATGATACCAAGTTTTGGGTTGGGCTTAGCTTCCCTATATATATATATATATATTATATATATATACTATATATATATATATATATATATATATATATATATATTTCTGTTGTCTCTTTTCTTTACTTATTTTCCTCACTTTTGCAATTTTATACTGTTCTCCCTCTTGATTAGTTGATAGTAGCCCATTACTAACTGTTCCGGGCTACGAAAATTGATTCGCCTACTTGGGGGTTGTAGGTGCCATCATGACCGGGAAATCGGATCATGAAAGCTATTCGATTTTGGTCCTTAACGGTTTGGTTTTTGATTTAATCGATTAGAAAATACTTCTATAATTTTTTTTGCTTTCTCTTATTTTCATCTACATATATACACTACCTTCATGCATAAAAATCTATACAAATTACAAGCATAAGTAAATTCAAATACGTTATTACTAAAATAAATTTATTTTCTCTCTTGTTAACTAGCAAACTTGAATGCAGTAGTAATGCTAGCAATCACTCAAAAAGAAAAATAACACTGATAGGTAGAACCCCACCAAACCAATGTCTTTAGAAAGAAAACAACAACACTAAGACAATAACTATAAAATGCAAAAAAATAATAGGGTATATATTTAAAATCTAAAATCACTATTATAATTATGGATAAGAATATAGTTTTAATATAATCTTATTGGGTTATCGATTTAACCATTCACAAAATCCTTAAAACCAAAACCGAATCGACAACCCAATATTTTTTTTTACAAAACCGTTAAAAAACTGTTAACTCAATAACCGATACCAAAAAACCAATAACATTATTATCGGTTTGGTTTATTGGTTAAATCAGTTTTTGCACACCCCTAGCTACAGTGATTTTCAAGCGAGAGGCATCAACAAATTCTAAAATTTGAGACAATTAGTAGTTTTCATTCAAGAATTGTGAAAAATTATCATGAACTCAAGTTGGAATTTTTGATTTAAAGAGGTAACTTCTCTATCCCATACTCGAAGATAATTATAGAATATGTATTTGGGTGTGGTATAAGGTAGGAATCACCATTTGATTTGAATTTTGCACTAATTTTCAAAATGGGTCTTGTTAATTAGGGTTCTTGAAGAAGGGAGAAAAGATGAAATTGTGATAAAAGTGAAGTTGTTGGGTATTTCTATAGACGGGGAAAATTTAAGATTGAACTTTGTAAATTGGAAAATGAAGAATTCACACCATATGGTTGTTAAGTAATTTAATTAGTTTTGGGCATAAGTGAAGAATATTAGAATAAATTGCTAGATGAACCTACGAGTTATTGATGGATGTATATATTATTTTTTGTAGTTAATTTGTTGCCTATCGGATAGGAGAAGTTAGTTGTTCACTATGTGAAGGCTACATCTACGCAGGTTAAGTAGTTTGAGACTTGTGGTACTACTATTAGCTAGGAAACACCAAAGGTATGTAAAGCTAAAACGTCCTTCGCCGTTAAGGTACGACCTTTAGTCATTTGTTTCTTCAAAAAGGTCAACATAGTCCACTTTATATATGTGAATAGAGCTTTCATTTTCTATATATCCAACACATGATTACATGCCTATCACGACCACAATATCTACATGCCCTTTCCACTTGAAATTACTTTTATTTTCACCTCATATATCTCTTATTGAATCCACCATATTCATATTACTCCTTTGAGTCGGGTACTCATAATGTTTCACATGATCGTAAGTGCATTTACTTGAAATTACAAGAAATTTCTAGAAGTCACATGATATATCCATCGCATGCTATAAATTAAAATTAATGGCCATATTATAGTCGCACTAGTATATTTGATTTCATAGGTAACATAGTCATAAAATGAAGCAAAGAACTAACTCTTGAATAATTGGATATCATGAATAAGGAAGCTAAGTGCTATATATGGGTTCCACTTGAATGTCTAAACAATATACATCATAATTTACTTGTATATGCCTACAAGGCATTATATGATAAAAGGTTTACTCTTATCGAAGGGAGGGTATTTATAGGTTTTACTTGACATACATGCGCGACGTAATTCTGTGCACAAGATCGAGACCAGACCATTATAGTGAGCCCAAAAATTGTGGCGTACCTACCCTTATAGCATCATTTGCATTTAGAGTCAACTGGAATGTCATGCACTGGTTTCCCTGACTCGAGCCAACATATGGCACATATGGCTTGCGGGAAAGACCCTCATATGTGAGCCCATGAAGGGCATACCTTGTGTCATACCTCGATTAAAGTTATTTGTACAAAATCATAGTCATGAGTATTCGGACAACATATGCCCTACATTTGACATAGATCGCCTTTGTTAGGCCATCAAATGATCATTTTTTTCAAAAATAGTCATCGAACACCACCTAGGCAAAATACTAGGTGCTATATATAATAACGAACATGTTACAATGAGTTAAGCATCAAGCTACTAAAACTATTCATGAGTTATTATCTCATACTAAGGTTTCTAATAATTTCTGCCCATAGTTGTTCATCCTTAGTACTTGGAGTATGATATACTAATAAGACTAGTGTATATGTTGCAGTTTAATATTGTATATCTGTTACTTGTATGCTCATAAGTCTTCCACTTTGAAATCTCATTCACATGAGCATCTGTACTTGCCTACTTGTTATTCTGTATGCTTTACATACCAGTACATATTTCATATGTACTGACATCCCTATGTTTGGGGGCGCTGTATTCTGTAAATACAGGACCAGGTATACAGGTTAGCAGACTCCCATGTTAGGTACCCACTACCTATTCATCAAAGTAGTTGGTGAGCTCACTTCTTATTTGGAGCAAATTAATGTCTAGTACTCTTTATTTGTACTTATAGTTATAATTTGAGTATGTTGATGCCTTGTCTCGATCATCTTCCATTGTATAGTTACAAATTCTATTAGAGGCTTTGTAGACACTATAAAGTTATCGTATTTGGTTATAGTTCTAATTATCTATTGCAGTTGTAAGGACAGTTGGACAATATGATTATATTTTGTCCTTTAATATTGTCTTAGAAATAGCGAATCTTTCGCTTAGTACATGTCAGTTGCATAGCATATGTTCATAGGGTTCTTGTCCGCCCAATCTAGCCTTGGAGCGTGATAGACACTCTCTCCCACCACCACAGTCGCAATCACAATCGTTAATAGATAAAGAAATAATGCAAAATGAAGGTTGGGGTGATAATTTAATGAATATGGATATTACTCTAGGTGATGATGAAAATGTAGACCATCCTACTGTTGTTGTGTAATAACCCTTAGGGTCATTCCCTCTATTTTCATGCATTTTCTAAGTTTAGATCTTTGCTGCAATGGCTACAAGTCATTTATGACTTCCGAAATTGACGGTTTGACTCCCAAGCAGTTCATCTGTGTTTTAAGCCTATTTCCCTGTTTTGAAATTCTTAAAGTTGAAAGAGTTCACTTTGGTCAACATTTGGAGAAGACGACCTCGGATGGGAATTCCGTCAGCACTGTTAGCTCCAGAACATTGACTTTAGGCTAGAGGGACTTTTGGTTTGGGTCCCGAGGCTTCTGAACTCATTTGAACTATTGGGTTCCTTCTAGTAAAAAGTTGGTTTTTGGGTATGGGTCTTTCTTATCATTAAATCTATCTTCATTGGGAATTTCATTAGTTCTACTAAGTCTAGAATGCCAGTTCTGGTAGGTAGCATAGTTTATTTGCATGCACAGGACCCTGGATGAATCCCGAGAGTCCATCCAGTGACTTTTTAAAGTTGCAAATCTGCTGGTTTTGTTGGTTGATGTTGCAGCAGTACCCAACCCTTTTACTACACGGAGGGTGGGCAATATGAACGATGAATAGGCCTTATTGCCCTTCACATACACGGTGGCTTGGCCACGTGTGCGATGGCCAGCTCCCATACATGCAGGAGAGGCGTTGGGCCTCGCCTCTGCTAACCCTTTGCGTGCATAGGGCCGCATTCGCGGTGGACAGGCCGTATATACGAAGGCCATTACCTGGCAATATAGATTATTCTCTCCTTTGTTTTTCAAACATTCAAACCGTTTTTCTCTATTTCTATAAAGCTCAAAGCATAAATTTTAGTGTGGGATCACTTTAGGTGTAATGAACCTTTCGGTCATTCTCATGTTTTTAACCTTCTTGTACTGGTAGAGCTTGCCTGCAGTGGCTCTAAGTCATCTATCACTTGCTGGGACCGGTAGTTTGGTTCCTGGTCCGTCTGTCTGGTCTTCATCGATTTCTTGCCTTTTATTCGTAAGTTCTAACCTTTAATTTCCGTAAAATCTCCTTTTTGATTCTAAATTTGTTCTTGGGATTACGGGCTGTTTTAGGCCCCTCCCCTACTCATTTTTTGCTCAAATTTTGAGCATGCTTTGCTGGTAGCGTTAGGAACCTCATGGTAACTTTCAATTCTGGTTTTGGGTTGCGGAGCCCACGGGCTTGATTTTGATTCAGATTTTGACCAGGCTAAAATATTAGCAATATGGGTACTGTTAGCTTTGTATTGATGCGTAAAATATTGTTTTGATAGTATTTTTGCAAATTGGAGCTTCCCGGAGCAGTTCATGCTTGGGCAACGCCGTTCCCATAGCTAGTCGTCGGACGATAGGTAGGTTATGGTTTTCCCTACCTAGACTCTGCGTATATAGACTATAACTGCTCTAATTAGTATCCTTGAGTGGGTTGTTATAGGTTGGTACCTCAGACATTGTATGGCTTTTCTGTTCGTTTATTTCATACGTTATTTGTAGTATTCGCGTAGTATTGTATATTACCCTTATGGTCCTGTGCGACCTTGTATTGACTTTGGAATATAGATGGTGGGTTATTTGGGAATGTCCGCGAGTCCCAGATATAGACATATTATTCTAGGCTGGTTATGTCTGTTGTAGAGCTGTTGAGACTGTGCAAGGCCGGTAGGAATGTTTGTGAGCCGTTGGGCTAATTTATATTATTTGCGAGCATATCATCCATGAAAAGTTTTTTCCCTGCATGTTTTACTACTGTTTTGGCTTCGGGCGTACTATAGATGATTTTCTAAACCTTGCATGGCCTCGGGGGCCCATTTTTGATATAAATGATGATAAAATGAGATTTGGATGATTTTACACTTGATTTCTTACTGTTACTAGGCTCGCAGGGCTGTAGCACTAGACTTGATTTTATTACTGATTTAGAATCGGATATGCTCTGGGCACCTTTTGAGATGGTTATTGAGACTTTTATCACTAATTTAGACCCGAGTCTACTTCGGGCACCCTTGAAAGGGTCTTTTGATATTACTACTACTGTTTTAGACTCGGTTTGATCCCAGACATATACTATGAGGTTTTGAGTTTTGAGCTACTATTTGAGATCACTAGGCGATGTATGTGGTCAACGAATAGACCTTCATGGACTCTGTCGATCCATGACCAGGGGCCTTGGGCTGCATGTGTCAGATAAGGGGTGTATGACATAAGAGAGGTACACAGGTAGAGTCCTTCCATGGGTCCTGCCTCTATATCGGCCCTTGAGGTACCTGAGGGAGAACATACCAGTTACATTCACATCATATCATTATCATGCATTTGGCACGCCGATTCCACCCTTGTTTGTTGTGTGTTTAGTGTACGCTCCAGTTGTATGGGCGACGAGAGAGTTTGTTTTCACTTGATTGTGTTCCTCGGTTGTATGGGAGGCTGTTAGGACTGTTGGTAGATTATATTACTCCTGTCATTTATAGAGCTTGTTATGGAATTCGGTTCTTGGTGGATTAACGATTGTTAGCATGTTGAGGCTTCGATTATTGGACTTAGATTATTGTGGGGCTAGTGAGTCCTATATTATTGAGACACTATTGTGTGGTCTTCTGAGCGGATTGTGGGTTTCTGATTCTATTCCTTATCATGATGTGAGTAGTGGCTCTTGGTTATTGTGGTTTAGTTATCCCATCCTACGTTTGTACTTGTGAGGTGGATTCCTGTTTATGCTTATCTTGAAGTTGGATTTGTAACATGATTCTCTTTTGTATGCTGATTCGATGTTGAATATGTTAAATTTCTTTCCTTTTGTCCTTTTACTTGAGGTTACCGGTATACCGCCATGTTTTCTAAACTCTCTCCTTTTATATACTATTATTGTAAGGATTCCAGGTGCATTCTTCCTTCTTTCACCTGTGTTCATATATTTTTTGTGCTAGCATATTACTCATGTACTCTTGGTTGGATTACTCATGTGCTAGTTTCCTTGTGCTTTTTCCTTGTTTTTTGTGACTATCTTCTTGTATTCTACTTTTTATGGCTTTTATATTTTATATGCTCTCAGTCGGTCGATGATGCCTACTGGATACCCGTTGCTTAGAAATTGGTACTCATACTCCACTTCTGCAGTTTTTGGTGTAGATATTAGTGTGAGATTTTGCCACTTACGCATTGGAGACTCGTGCAACTTTTAGGATCTTCGAGACTAGGGTGAGTGCCTGACGGTCGGGGCTTGACCACATCTCATTTTTTGTACTATTACTCTTGTATATTCAAAGATAGTTGTACTTATCTTTAATTACTTTTACCACTTGTATCGTATTAGAAGCTTCTGTACTGTCGATACCTAGTCTTGGGGTTGGTGTAGTTTTCTTATATATATTCGGGGTTTTGCTTCCGCTTGTCTTTATCTTATTCTGATTCCATTTATTTTAGCTTATCATGTGTATTGGTTCGGTGGTATCCCATTACTAACCATTCGGGGCTACAAGAATTGGTTTGCCTACTGGGGTTTATAGGTGCCATTATGACCTAAGAAACTGGGTCATGACAGCTTGGTATCAGATCCTAGGTTCACCGGTGTCATGGTACAAAAGCAAATGTCTGATTAGAGTCTTGCGGATCGGTTTGATGACGTCCGTATTCTATCTGCGGGAGGCTACAAGACATTGTTAGAAAAAGTTCCATATTCTTGTCTCCTTATCGTGCTTTACTGGCCTTTATTGACTTTTAAATGTCGATTGTTTCATTCCTTCTTAGATGCCTAAGAGGAGTGCGATTGCGAGTGATGTTGAGGCTTCTAGGCCAGTTTCCTCAGTGCTTCCGTCAGCGCCAGGATTTCAAGGTGAGAGTATAAGGGGAGTGGGGCCAGCCCAGCCTTCGGTAGGGTTTCATGCTACCCTATTTCTTTAAGGCATCGTGGCTAGGACTCTGAGTCCCTCGGTGGGTGTTTCAGTGCCTTTTGATGGGGCCGTACCCAGTTCTTTGAGTGAGGCTCTATTTAGAGTTGGGATTCCAGTTCTTCAGCAGGGTAGTATATCGGTGTTGGAGTATGAGGCAAGGTTTCTTGAGATGGTTAGACATATTTCTAAGGTAGTGGCTCCAGAGTTGGATAAGATTCAGAGCTTTGTTGGGGGTTTTATTTCACCGTTCCGTTTGGTGACCGAGCACTTGGTTACAGTTGGGATGACCTTCCTTCAGGTAGTTGATCATGCTTGGGTTGTTCAGGGTTTATGTCGTGAGGCATATGGAGGTAGTAGTAAAAAGCATCGTTGTCAGGGCAGTTATTGAGGTTCTTAGACTTGAGGTAGAGGATTGTCTGCTCGGGATCAGTTCCATTGCTTCTTATCTAGCCGACCAGTTTCAGTTGCTCCACAGGTTCCAGAGGGTGTGTGTGTAAGGCATGTTGAGCAGAGTAGACAGGGTACTGGTCAGGTTCTTTGGGGTTTGCCTTTAGGGTGTGTAAGCCGTGGTGGCCGGTCAGGTTTAGTGAGATCATCCCGTCTGACTTCTTTCAGAGGTAATTGTTTCCAGTGCGGTAAGCGTGGACACTGTGTTAGGGATTATTCCACGATCACATATCCTAGTTGGCATGGTTGTTATGATTGTGGGGTGATCGGTCATTATTCTAGAGATTGTCCCCGGCGAGGGATGGTTGAGCCTTCAGCATCGACTACTCAATCTAGTGGTAGCCACCGTCAGTTTGATTCCCCTCTTGATGGGCTAGAAGTAGAGGTTCCTAATGTTTTTGCTCCAGGTACGACTCTGTTTACCTTCGGTTGGTGAAAGCCTTGCTCGCGCTGCGATTCTCCCCTTTTTATGTGTTTTCTTGTGTGCCTTCCTAGTTTACTTGTTTAGTTTATTTACTATTTGAATTTGTAGTTTTATTTGCGTGGTTTTCAGTGGTTCATCTTTTTTTAGTAGTGGATGGGGTGAT
Organism: Jaltomata sinuosa; assembly: GCA_003996215.1. Lineage (NCBI taxonomy): Eukaryota > Viridiplantae > Streptophyta > Magnoliopsida > Solanales > Solanaceae > Jaltomata > Jaltomata sinuosa. The sequence goes on along the minus strand of QJPP01000491.1, from coordinate 394,839 downwards.
ATATCCCTGAGAGGTATTTTCCCGGGGTTGTGGCTTGTGGGTAGTTCTTGTTAGTTCCTTTTCTAGTTGATCCTAGTTTAGTTTTGTTGTGCCTCTAGACTTGTGTTGAGTCTTCCATTTTGAGTGGTCCTAAATGGTTGTTGCCTAGGCTATTATCTGGTGTGGCTAGAGGTTCTTGTATTAGTTTGGCGTGATACCGGTGGTAGTGCCAGAGATTTGGGCTCCTGTCTTAAGTCGAGTTGTGTTGGTTATGCTAGTGAGCAGTGGTTAGTTTTGCTTTTCTCTGGTGATCTGAATCGACCTTCCTTAGTGTTGGGTTTGGTAAGTTAGCAGGTATGGTTTGTTTTCATGGTTCCTTCTATTTTAAGGCTAGATGAGTTTCTTTCTTCCTTCCCTAGTTTTGGTTTGATAGAATGGAGTTTGTTTGTGGCAGTATGGTTGGGTTGTATTCTTGTTTCCCCAGTTCCAGTTGGAATGAATTTCGATCATAGTTCCCTGGTTGAGCTTTTGATTACAGTTTTGTGGTTCAGTTTTTGGCCTTAGCATTTCTGGCTAAGTGTTGACCGTAGCCTCGTGGTTGGGTTGTATTCATAGCAGTTTTGGTGAGTTGGGCATCCAACCCTTTCTTTTCCTACCTTTTTGAGTTTGCTTTGGCTTGTATATTTTTGACTTGCGTCGACCGAGTTCAGGATATGGTGTCATTTCCTTGGTTAGATTCGAGGTTAGATTTCCTTCTAGTCTGAGGCTGAGGTAGTGGTAACTCCCAGTACTACCTTGGGGAACTTATTGCATCGACCTTGGATTTCTTGCATATTCAGAGCCTAGTAGGATCTGTTACCTGAGTGTTCATCAATAATATATGGGTTTACTCATGGGTTTTGACAGAGGCATTGGTTAGCAAATTGAAGTTGGATTTCAGAATTTTGGTCTGTCAGGTTACATCAGGCGGTTCGTGAAAGTTTCTCTTTAGTGTTAGCATCCTTGTGCCGGAATGCAGTGGGTGCGGGCAACTTAGCTTCTCTATTTTCATTTCGGAGTGGTAGTTAGCCTTGGACATCCAGTCTTTGGCTAACAAGTGGATAAGGCTAGATACTCCAGATCTCGATGGTGTTCTTGGAAAGAATGAGGTCCATTCTACCTTGGTTGGACAGAGTTAGCGGCATAAGTTTAGAAATCAGTGATGTTGTGTTGTACTTGATCAGGCTATTCAGGTTAAGACTAGCTAGGCTATTTTGGGTTCTAATAGAACTTTGAGACTAATGGTCTCCTTCGTTTGCCGAGAGTTGAAAGCTTGTTTGGTTGATTCTTCAAGGGTTGTCTTTTATATGGGGTTCCAGTGTTGGTTAGACTCTTCCAGTATGGACTAGAAGTTTGGTATGTGTATACTTCAGGATGGTTGGTTTATGGACGGATGCAGTAGAGTGGTTGACTCGAGCCAAAGAGGTGTGTTGATGGGTTATGCAAATTTCTACAGCTAGATGGCGACCTTGGACTTCAGGCACTTTTTTCCTTTGCCTACAGAGTGTTTTGGCTTGATATTTATGGTACGATGGACTTCTTTCTGAGTTGAGACTAGGAAGGTTATTTTAGAAGTCAAATGGTGTTCGAGTGTTTGTAGCAGCGACGGTGTTTCTCAGAGTTTGGAACTTGATTGTTGGCTACAGACTTCGTGGTGGGCTTACCATATTTCTTGTAAGGTCTTGGTTTGGGTTTGGGTCTATTGGGAAGGTTTCCTGGTTCATTGCTTTCGATTGATTCAGACTTGGCACAATCTAGCAAGGTCAATTTTGTTCGATGGTTTGGGAATTTCTCTGTGGACACAGGGTGTTCATGCATGCCTTTCCTAACTCTGGTGTGCAAACTTCAGCCGAGTTCAGATGGTTGGTTCAGTTGGGTTCTGTTATCGAGTTTGATGTTAGGAAAAGTGTTCGTTCATTTGTTGATGGTTAGTCGGGACAAGAACCTCTAGTTTTTGAGGATACGCTATAGGTTGTCATCTTGGATGGCAAGGCTAGTATGTTATAGCTTAGCATGTTTTGAATTTGAGTATAAAGGGTGACTTCGTTCGTGGTGAAGTATAAGTGGGAACCATGGATCTCCGGTGTTTCAGCTGATATTTCTAGTGCAGATTGAGTGTTCGTTTGACTTATATGAAACTTTCGGTGGGTGATACAAAAGGATTCTGTTCAGGATAAAGGGTTTTTGCGGATCAACGGGTTCATGAGTTAGTGTTTTGGGTTGATGGCTTTTCTGGTAAACTTGGTTGTGGTTTCGAGGATTCGAGTTCTGTGTGTTGATCGCCTTGCTTCTCTAGTTTCGGCGTTGTGTCGTTGCTTTCTGATTGTGATTCTCGAGGTTCAGTTTGGGTTAGCAGACCCTTGGAATTTTGGAGTTTAAGTTTGGAATCTAGCTTGGCTAGTATGAAGTTAAGGCTTGGTTACTTCTGTTGGTTCTGTTCTATTGGGTGCCATCCAATCGCAGAGAAAACCCTAGTTTTTGAGAAAGTGGTGCGGACATTGTATCCGCTATTCTCAAGTCTCTAGTCTTTCCATCATTCCTGACTTTTGAGGAAGAAAGTCTTTTAGTAGTGGATGATGTAATGACCCTTTTGGTCATTCTCGTGTTTTCGCCCTTCTTGTACTGGTAGAGTTTTCCTATAGTGGCCCCAAGTCATCTCTGACTTGCTGGGACCAGTAGTTTGGTGCCTGGGCTGTCTGTCTAGTCTTTATGGTTGTTTCCTTATTTTAGAGCTTTAACTTTAGAAATCGTTGACTTTTGTCAACATTCGTGGTAATCGTGCTCAAAATCAAATTCTGATAGTTTCGTTAGCTCTGGAGCGTAATCTTGGTCTAGGAAGACCTTTTATCGGGATCCAAGAGCTCTTCAACTTGAAATTCTCTCTCATTCTGTGTTTTCAGGCCAGTTAGGCTTGTATGGTTGACTTTGGTCAACATTTAGAGAAGACGACCTCAGATGGAAATTCAATCAGCGCTGTTAGCTCCGGAATGCCGAGTTTGAGTAGGGTAGGTGGTTGGTTCAAGTCCCGGGTGAGCGGGCTCATTTTGGGTGTTTGATTGGATTTAGCTAGTGTTGACTTGGGTCAACATTCCTCCAAAATGACCTCGTATGGAAGTTTACTCAATTCAGGTGAGTTCGGAACGTCGTTTCGACTCTAATAGCATATTTGGTTTGTGAGTATCGGGTTTTGATTGTGACCGGAACACCCCGTTGAGGTTTCTTTTCTGCTGATTTTCTGTTGCTGGTATGGCCAAAATTTATTCATCACGATCTCGAAGCAAGACCTTCGCAATCTCCAAGGTCTGGCTTTATGTTCATCGCGATCTCGAAGGATTCATCACGATAGCGATGAAGAACCTCTTTGTTCATCGTGATCGCGAAGGGTTTTCTCGCGATAGCGATGAAGGCCCTGCTCCTTTGTTCATCGCAATCTCGAAGGCTGACCATCGTGATCGCGATGAGTTGGCCAGTTTGTTCATCGTGATCTCGAGGGTTTTTCTCGCGATAGCGATGAACAAACCCCTGATTGTATATATACCTTCTCCTTCATTTTCTTTTCCAAAAAATCTATTTTCTCCATTGCTCTTTAGCTTCAAGCTCCCAAATTTTGGGTGGGATTATTCCAAGGCATTGAGGTGATTATTTTACGGTCCATGATTGATTTCTCGCCTTTTATTAGTAAGTTCTATCCTTTAATTTCCGTAAAATCTCCTTTTTGATTCTAAATTTGTTCTTGGGATTAGGGGTTGTTTTAGGCCGCTCCCCTGCTCGTTTTTTGCTCAAATTTTGAGCATGCATTTCAGGTAGCATTAAGAACCTCGTGGTAACTTTCGTTTCCAGTTTTGGGTCGCGGGGCACACGGGCTCAATTTTGATCCAGATTTTCACCCGGCTAAAATATAAGCAATATGGGTACTATTAGCTTTGTATTGATGCGTAGAATATTGTTTTGATAGTGTTTTTAGAAATAGGAGCTTCCCAGAGCAGTTCGAGCTTGGGCGACGCAGTTCCCGCAGCTATTCGTTGGACAACAGGTAGGTTATGGTTATCCCTACCTAGACTTTGCGTATATAGACTATAACTGCTCTAATTAGTTGTCACCCCCCGAGGCTACCCCCTAGACGTAACACGGGCCTTGGAACCACAAGAATCCCAAGCTAACCCTTGGTCATAGCAATCTCAAGCATAACAAAGATAAGACATAGCGGAAGCATCAAAGTAAATCCGAAAACCGGAAGACATAGCACAAATAGAGAGTCAAATAGGAAATACAACTCAAAGATCATCTCATAACATCTATGTCTGAAAGCCTCTAGTACACTCATAGAGAGTTGATGGGACAACACCCCAACTAACTCGACAATCTAATACATAAAGGAAGCATAAAAACTGAAATAAGATCTAGTCCTCGAACTATGTGGACTCACCAAAGATGGCTAAGGGAGTGGCCTGGGACTCTAGCCACGAGCGTGAGAAGGTATGCCTGAATCTGCATCATCAAAGGATGCAACGTAATATGCTTTAGTATTATGGAATGTACTAAGTATGTGAGCAATGCATGAACATGACGAAAACATACTAAGTATACTTAAATAACTGAAATCATGCTATTAAAGATAAACTCAATGCAATGACTCTAATACTTTCTTTAAGTTGAAACATAATAATAAGTAATAAGTCTGAAATCTGAATAAGAGTCAAATGCAAGTTTAAAAGCATAAACTATTTTCTTGTGGGAGGTTCTCTAACCGACAGAGACCATGTGAGGTACATGGAATTCGATGTATCTGCCCCATCGAAAGGACCTAATATACCTTGCCAGGGTAAAAAGGCATTACTTGGCGTGATCACTAAACTGATATCCAACAGAGGGGACTTAAGACCTATGGTGGTGCGTAGTTCTAGGACCTTTTTGGGTACTCTCACCCTGTCTAACTCGGTGGTAATACTACTCCCAAAATATACATATAGCTCATATAATACTTGGGCATATCTGATGCCAAATCTGTTTGAAAATCATAAGGGTATATCTAATACCTTGCAATTCACTTAACCTAGGTGGGCATATCTAGATGCCAAACCTTTCTTTAAACATAATGACATATCTGATGTCCAAATTTCTTTAAACATAGGGAGATATTTGATGTCCAAAACTATTGGAAAAGCATAAGGACATATCTAATGTCATGCAATTCAAAAGTCATGATTCTTAAAACTTTGCAAGACCAAAATTCAAAATATACTTTTCTTGCTAAATTCATACTTAAAGAATTAGTCATGCAATTTCATAAATACATAGAGACCATGATATCTAATCATGCCAAATTTCTCTTGAAAACATGTAAATTCATACTTTCATGCTAGAAATCAACATTCATGCTTGGGCTTTTAAAACAATTGTGATAATCACAATCAAATCATGAGTAATCAATAGGAAACCATGAAATTAAACATAGAAACTCATTTCATAAACTTTCCCCAATTTTAGATCAAAACCCTAATTTCATAATTCAAGATAAGAGTTGGGGAATTTGGGCACAAGGGTGAAAGGAACCCATTGTTAAAAGCCCACATACCTTGGTGGAAGATTACCCACTTGATTGGAAAAGAACTAGGAGACTTGACTTGGAGCTTGGAGACTTGAACTTGAGAGAACTTTTCCTCCTAGAGTGAGGAATGAGGAACTTAGGATAGACTTAGGGTAATGTGGGTGAAAACCCTTCTAAAAGTAGTCAAAACGGCTTCACTTAATACATAATAGGGTAGGAAATGACCAAAATGCCCCTGGGATTTAAATGAAAAGTTTCAGGAAACTGGGCCGCCTTACGGGCTATCCGACGGGCATCGTGCCCACGATGGCCCATCGGCCAAGACGTCGGGCAGGGGTGGATTTGGTGGAAGTTTGCTGGTCCCATTTGAAGGCGAGATACCATGGCCTGTTGCACTGGCGACGCCCATAGCCTAGCCCATCGGGAGACTGGTTGCTGGGGAGGAATTGCTGGACCATTCCAACGACGAGGTCCTATGGGCCGTCGCACCTCCGATGCCCATTGTGGCCACCCATTGTACTGAGGCAGCTGGCATAGTCCAACTGTGCGGTCTTCACGGGGTACCCCACGGGACGTCTGAGCTATGACGCCCATGGCACTGCCCGTGGTGACCACACAGTTTGCAGGAAATGCAGCAACCATGATGGATTTAGGATTCGATAGCTGGATACGTGTACGGGGTGGTACAATATCCCCCTCTTGGGATTATTCATCCTTGAATGAAGGCTAGACAAGGGAAGCTGAACGGAAAACAACCCAACCAATCATCAAAACATAGAAATCAAGGGGTAATCATAAAACTTGAGCTTTTCAACTTGAAGACATGATAAATCAACTTTGTAAAACATGGATGCACGTTAGAATCATGAGAGAAACTGATGGAGTAGAATCGGAGGGACGTACTAAGGGGGAACCTAGTACCTCAAGCTAGAACTGAATCGGAAGGAAAGAGATGAGGATATTTGGCCTTCATGGACTCCTCCGCTTCCCAAGTTGCACCATCCACAAGCTGATTCCTCCAAAGGACTTTTACCAAAGCGACTTATTTGTTTCGCAAACTCTGAATCGGACGATCAAGGGTGTCCATGGGAACCTCCTCATAGATGAGACTATCCTTCACACCTACATCTTCCAAAAGAACGATCAAGCTCGGATCGCCAACACACTTTTTCAACAAGGAATCATGGAAAACTGGATGAACCGCTTCCAACTCCGTTGGTAACTCCAACTCATAAGAAACACTACCAACTCTCCTCGAAATCCGATAAGGAGCTACAAAACTGGGACTAAGTTTTCCTTTCTTGCCAAACCTCATCACACCCTTCATGGGTGACACCTTAAGGAAAATCCAATCATCGACTTCAAATTCTAACTCACTTCTCCTCACATCCCCATAAGATTTCTGTCGAATCTGAGCGGTCTTGAATCTTTCCCAAATAAGCTAAACCTTCTCCATAGTCTCATGCACAGAATCCAGACCAATCAAGGCTGCCTCAACAACCTCGAACTAACAAATAAGAGATCTACACCTCCGGCCATAAAGTGCCTCATATGGAGCCATTTGGATGCTAGAGTGGAAGCTGTTGTTGTAAGCGAACTCGATAAGAGGTAAGTGATTATCCCAATTCCCTTTGAAGTCAATAACACAAGCTCTTAACATATCCTCCAAAGTCTGAATAGTACGCTCGGCCTGGCCATCCGTCTGAGGGTGAAAAGCTATGCTAAGCTTCACCTTAGTACCAAGACCTTTTTGAAATTACCTCTAAAACTGAGATGTAAACTGAGGACCTCTATCCGAAATGATAGACAAAGGAACACCATGTAATCAGACTATCTCTCGAATGTAGAGTCTAGCATAATCATCCGTTGTATTCGTAGTCTTAACAGCCAAGAAATGGGATGAGAGATGTTCATATCACTCAACAGCAAAGCATACCTAAACTCTTTCTTCACTATATTAGAAACACCATAGATGAATTTGCTCATTTGATCATGCGGGTACGCTACCATGGAGGGAGCATATCTAGACAACTGAGTGAACTTCAAACTATACTCTTGCAACGATATCGAACCTTATCTCAAGTTCACAAATTCCTTCACTTTTGCTTGCCTCAACTCACGAGGAAAGAACCTATCAAGAAAGGCTCTCTCAAAACACTCCCAAGTCGTGGGGATCACATCCCTCACCCTAGCCTCCTTCCATTGCGTGAACCAAATATGAGCGACATCCTTGAGTTGATAGGATGCAAGCTCAACACAATGAACACCTTCTAACTGCATAACCTCAAATATTTTCTTCACTTCATCAATAAAATTGAGCGGGTCCCCTCCCACTTTCAAACCCCAAAACTCCGGTGGGTTCATACGGATAAAGTCACAAATTCAGGCCACTACCCCACCTTTAGGATGAGCGGGGGAAGGAGCCTGTTGATTTGCCAAAGTTTGAGCTAGTAGGTGAATAGCATTCCTAAACTCATCATTTGTGACATCGGGAACCAGAACTTGAGGAGCGGCATTTTAAACGGCTCGGGGAGGCATAGCACATCGAGGAGGCATAATCTGAAATGCATAAGATAAGGATTAGAGGAACATTAGACTTAATCTCTACCGCATAATGTGATTATGAAAGAAGTGGATTTTTTCTAAGACATCTCATAGCTTCTTTCTCATATGTGTGGCGCGCTTCACACACATTAAAAAGATTCTACTCGATGCGGCTTTCAGACATCCTAGGACTCTTGAACCTGAGGCTCTGATACTAAGTTTGTCACACCCCGAGGCTACCCCTTAGATGTAACACGGGACTTGGAACCACAAGGATCCCAAGCTAACCCTTGGTCATAGCATTATCAAGAATAACAAAGATAAGACATAGCGGAAGCATCAAAGTAAATACAAAAACCGGAAGACATAGCACAAATAGAGAGTCAATAAGAAATACAACTCAAAGATCATCTCATAACATCTGTGTCTGAAAGCCTCTAGTAAACTCATAGAGAGTAAATAGGACAACACCCCAACTAACTCGACAATCTTATACGTAAAGGAAGCATAAAAACTGAAATAAGATCTAGTCCTCGAACTATGAGGACTTACCAAAGCTGGATGAGGGAGTGGCCTGGGACTCTAACCACGAGCCTGAAAAGGTATGCCTGAATATGCATCATCAAAGGATGCAGCGCAATATGTGTTAGTACTATGGAATGTACTAAGTATGTGAGCAATGCATGAATATGATGAAAACATTCTAAGTATACTTAAATAACTGAAATCATGCTTTTAAAGATAAACTCAATGCAATGACTCTAATACTTTCTTTAAGCTGAAACATAATCCTAAGTAATAAGTCTGAAATCTGAATAAGAGTCGAATGCAAGTTTAAAAGCATAAACTATTTTCTTGTGGGAGGTTCTCTAACCGACAGAGACCATGTGAGCTATATGGAATTCGATGTATCTTCCCCATCAAAAGGACCCAATATACCTTGGCAGGGTAAAAAATCATTACTTGGCGTGATCACTAAACTGATGCCCAAGAGAGGGGACTTAAGACCTACGGTGGTGCGTAGTTCTGGAACCTTTTTGGGTACTCTCACCCTGTCCAACTCGGTGCTAATACTACTACCAAATATACATATAACTCATATAATACTTGGGCATATCTGATGCCAAATCTGTTTAAAAAGCATAAGGGTATATCTGATACCGTGCAATTCACTTAACTTAGGTGGGCATATCTAGATGCCAAACCTTTCTTTAAACAAAGGGAAATATCTGATGTCCAAATTTTCTTTAAACATAGGGACATATCTGATGTCCAAAACTGTTGGAAAAGCATAAGGACATATCTGATTTCATGCAATTCAAAAGTCATGATTCTTAAAACTTTGCAAGACCATAATTCAAAATATACTCTTCTTGCTAAATTTATACTTAAAGAATTAGTCATGCAATTTCATAAATACATAGAGGCCATGATATCTAATCATGCCAACTTTCTGTTGAAAATATGTAAATTCAAGTTTCATGCTAGAAATCAACATTCATACTTGGGCTTTTAAAACCAATGAGAGAATCATAATCAAACCATGATTAATCAAGAGGAAACTATGAAATTAAACATAGAAACTCATTTCATAAACTTTCCCTAATTTTAGATCAAAAACCTAATTTTATAACTTCATAATTAAAGATAAGAGTTGGGGAATTTGGGCACAAGGGTGAAAGAAACCCATTGTTAAAAATCCACATACCTTGGTGGAAGATTACCCACTTGATTGGAAAAGAACTAGGAGACTTGACTTGGAGCTTGGAGACTTGAACTTGAGAGCACTTTTCCTCCTAGAGTGAGGAATGAGGAACTTAGGATAGACTTTGGGTAATATGGGTGAAAACCCTTCTAAAAGTAGTCAAAATGACTTCACTTAATACATAATAGGATGGGAAATGACCAAAATACCCCTGGGATTTAAATGAAAAGTTTCAGGAAACTGGGATGCCTTACGGGCTATCTGACGGGAGTCGTGCCCACGATGGCCCATCGTCCAAGATGTCAGGCAGGGGTGGATTTGATGGAAGTTTGCTGGTCCCTTTTGACGGCGAGCTCCCATGGCCCGTCGCACTGGCGACGCTTGTGGCCTAGCCCATTCGGAGACTGGTTACTGGGGAGGAATGGATGGACCATTCCGATGGTGAGGTCCTATGGGCCGTCGCACCTGTGACTCCCATCGTGGCCTCCCGTCAGACTGAGGCAACTGGCATAGTCTAACTGTGCAGTCTTCACTGGGAACCCCACGGGCCGTCTGAGCTACGACGCCTATGGCACTGCCCGTGGTGACCACACAGTTTGCAGGAAATGCAACAACCTTAATGGATTTAGGATTCGATAGGTGGATACGTTTATGCGGTATTACATTAGTATTCTTGGGTGGGTTGTCATAGGTTTGTACCTCAGACCTTGTCTGTTTTTTCTGTCAGTTTATTTCATACGTTGTTTGTAGTATTCGTGTAGTATTGTATATTATCCTTGTGGTCCTGTGCGGCCTTGTATTGACTCAACATAGATGGTGGGTTATTTGGGAATGTCCGCGAGTCCTGGACATAGAGATATTATTCTAGGCTGGTTATGTATGATGTAGAGCTGTTTATCCTGTGCAGGGCTGGTAGAAATATTTGTGAGCCGTTGGGCTAATTTATATTGTTTGAGAGCATATCATCCATGAAAAGGTTTTTCCCTGCATGTTTTACTACTGTTTTGGCTTCGAGCCTACTATAGATGATTTTCTAAACCTTACATGGCCTCGGGGGCCTATTTTTGGTATAAATGATGATAAAATGAGATTTGGATGATTTCACACTTGATTTCCTACTGATACTAGGTTTGGCAGGGTCGTAGCACTAGACTTGATTTCCTACTGATACTAGGCTCGGCAGGGCCGTAGCAGTAGACTTGATTTTATTACTGATTTAGACCCGGATATGCTCTAGGCACCCTTTAAGAGGGTTATTGAGATTTTTATCACTAATTTAGACTCGAGTCTACTTCGGGCACCCTTGTGAGGGTCTTTTGAGATTACTACTACTGTTTTAGACCCGATTCAATCCTGGGCATATACTACGAGGTTTTGAATTTTTAGCTACTATTTGAGATTGCTGGGCAATGTATGTAGTTGATGAGTAGACCTCCATGGACTTTGTCGATCCAGGACCAGGGCCTTGGGCTGCGTGTGCCGGATGAGGGGTGTACAACGTAGGAGAGGTACATGGGTAGAGTTCTTCCATGGGTCCTGCCTCTATATGAGCCCTTGAGGTACCTAAAGGGGAACATACTTGTTACTTTCACATCATATCATTATCATGCATTTGTCACGCTGATTCCACCCTTGTTTGTTGTGTGTTTAGTGTACGCTATGGTTATATGGGCGACCGGAGGGTTTATTTTCACTTGATTGTGTTCCTAGGTTGTATGGGCGACCGTTAGGACTGTAGGTAGATTATATTACTGCTGTCGTTTATAGAGCTTTTTATGACATTCGATTCTTGGTGGATTAGCGGTTGTTAGCCTGTTGAGGCTCTGATTATTAGACTTGGATTATTGTGGAACGATTGAGTCCTATATTATTGAGACACTATTGTGTGGTCTTCTGAGCGGACTGTGGGTTTCTGATTCTATTCCTTATCATGATGTGAGTAGTTTCTCTTTGTTATTGTGGTTTAGTTATCCCATTCTAGAGTTGTACTTGTGAGGTGGATTCCTGTTTATGCTTATCTTGAAGTTTGATTTGTAACATGATTCTCTTATGTATTCTTATACCATGTTGAGTATGTTAAATTTCTTTCCTTCTGTCCTTTTACTTGAGGTTATCGGTATACCGCCACGTATTCTAAACTTTCTCCTTTTATATACTATTGTTGCAAGGATTCCACGTGCGTTCTTCCTTCTTTCACGTGTGCTTTGTGTATATATATTTTTTATGCTAGCATGTTACTCATGTACTCTTGGTTGGATTACTCGTGTGCTAATTTCCTTGTGCTTCTTCCTTGTTTTCTGTGACTATCTTCTTGTATTATGCTTTTTATGGCTTTTATATTTTATATGCGCTCTGTCGTCCGATGATGCCTACTGGGTACCCGTTGCATAGCAATTGGTAGTCATACTACACTTCTGCACTTTTTGGTGCAGATATTAGTGTGAGATTTCGTCGTTGATCGCGTTGGAGACTCGTGCAGCTTTTGGGATCTTAGAGACTAGGTATGCGCCTGACGATCGGGGCTTGACCATATCTCATCTTTTGCACTGTTACTCTTGTATATTCGGAGACAGTTGTACTTATCTTTTGTTACTTTTAGCGCTTGTATCCTATTAGAAGCTTTTGTACTGTCGATACCAAGTCATAGAGTTGGTGTAGTTTTCTTTTATATATTCGGGGTTTTGCTTCCGCCTGTATTTATCTTATTCAGCTTTCGTTTATTTTAGCTTATCATGCGTATTGGTTAGGTGGTATCCTATTACTAACCATTCTAGGCTATGAGAATTGGTTTGCCTACTGGAGGGTTGTAGGTGCCATCATGACCTCAGAAATCAGGTCATGACATTAGGCTGTTATGGTGATTATCTCTGGTCTGTGGTCAATTACCCATCATCAATTGTAAGTTTCTGACCCTTAATTCCGTTAAATTCATTAGTTGATTCTTGTTTTGTTTTTGGGGTTTATGGGCTGTTTTGTGGTCGATTTTGAGTATGTTTTTGCTCAATAAATGAGCATGTAATTCTTGTCTCATGAGGGACATTTTTCCCGGTTCCATTTTTGAAATACGCATGCAGGCCCTACGGGTGATTTTTCACCCAATTTTTTACCCGAATTATTAATTTTCAATATGGGTATCATTGTTCATATTTTAATAAGTAGATTATTGTTATGATAGCATGGCAGCAGTCGAAGGCTTCCCAAAAAGGAAAAGCTCTGATCTAGTGGGAGTGAGCATGTGTGATCGACTTCCAGGTAGGCTACGACTTACTTACTTCTAGACTTAGCTCATATAAGATGATTGTATGGTTTGTGCTAATTGTTGGTGGGAATTTATAAATAGAATGGTGATTATTAAGGAATTTCAATTCTCGTAGTCAATTTAGGGCTTTAGCTTAGAATCGGGGATTGTGATCCTTAGTATTACCGTTGCCTGTACCTGTAGATATTAGGTACCTTTAGTTGCACCTATATATATATATATATATCCTTGCTTGCCTTAGATTAGTTAATCGGCCTTGGGGGTGTTGGGGTGGTTAATTTAGATATCCGTCGTATGGAATTTTTGGTAGTTCTCGAGATAGGATAGAAGCTTGTTTATCGCTTTTGCTTAATCGTTCTATCTTTGTATTGTTTTTTCGTAATTATTTATTTATGGGACCGATGCCATATGCATTGGAATTGCTGGACCCCAGGTCAGTTTACTTATTCCTTAACTCCTTTTGGTTCATTTCTTATTTTAGCCAGTTTAGTATGAATTATCTGTGTTAGTTAGATTTGGGAGTAGTTTTTGCCTTAAAGTAAGTTCCCGTAGGAGATTGTTAAGTGTTTGGTACTTTCAGGTGCTATTTTTAGAATGTTGACCTTCCCTTTTGACTTGTGGACTTATTTTCTTTAGTGCAAATTAACCAGAATTGATTATTCTTATATGTTCTTGTATTATGGTTGTTTTCTTCATGGCATATGAAAGACTTGGTTTAAAACATTGTTTTCGGTTTCAGAAATGGATTTTTAAGAACAATTTTGGTACTTTGGCTTTCTTATGGAAAACTTGGTATTTTAAACCTGCATGCCTGAGGAAAAGTGTTCTGAATGGTTTTACAGGTATTTTAAACTTGCATGCCCAAGAGAAAGTATTCCGGGTGGTTTTACTTGTCACGCCCCAAAACAGGGGAGGCATGATCGGCACTGGGAACTCCAAAAGGCCGAGAGTACCAAAATCGAGTGTATCTCTATTGAACCTGTTGGGGGTCTGAGACTGACAAGGTCTCTAAGTATAGCAATTAGAAACAGTTATAGCTCAACAGTAGGTAAAAAATTCAAGGCCGACAAGGCTAATATCATAGTACATAGCTAATAACAAGGCCGACAAGGCCATACCCAACACTGATATAGATATACACGTCTACAAGCCTCTACGAGTAAGTAAAACATCTCATATCTAGGACAGGGCCTTGGACTACCCATAAACTGTACATATACATAACCTGGTCAAAATATAAGATAGACCTCTGACTCGTCAGTTCCAGGAAGAATGGAGCTTACCAAAATGGTTGAACTCTGCAACTCCTACTGAAGTGGTCTGTCTGGATTTCTGTCTGGACCTACAGGCATGAATGCAGCACCCCCAGGCAATGGAGACATCAGTACGACAATAATGTACTGGCATGTAAGGTAGAAACATAGTAGTAAGTTGCAAGTAGTAAATCTGAAAAAGATATAATGTGAAACTTGTAAACTGTAATCGGTAAGACTCGTTAAGCTCTTTTCTCCCTTATTCTTTTTAGAACACAATGCATGCATTAACTCACATTGCAACTCATTCTTTATAACACACGATGAACCACAATAGAGCCTCGATGCAGCCTATATATAATAGCCTCAATATGGCAGTAGCGCCTCGGCGCACACTATATATATAATGGCCTCAATATGGTAGTAGCACCTTAGTGCACACTATGTATATAATGGCCTCAATATGGCAGTAGGAACTTAGTGCACACTATGTATATAATAGCCTCAATATGGAAGTAGTGCCTCGGCGCACACTAACACGCAATCCACGCGTAATAAGTGTATTACTAGATTGACCTTCAAAGGTACTCTTGTTAGTTATAGAGGTTCATTTAGATAACTTCTTTAGCCTTGACTTAATAGATGTTGGAATCAACTTACCAAACACATATGAATGGGGATTTGACTTTCTAACCTTCCTTTTATACTTTCTAAAGCTTGATTAGGGATCACAATACAAAGAAGAAACTCGACAAAAGGATAACTTACGTTTCATGCAAAAAAAAGGTATCAAATTTTTATAAGGCGACTTGAATCACCATAATGTATCACTTAGTTCCTTAAGACTTTTTAAGTTACCAAATCAGATCTCTTACAACAGAATACTCAAATTCCTTGTTTCAGAGATTTAGAGTTCCATTTCTAGATTCATGCCGATAAGGAATAAATAAGACTTAAAATACCTCGTTCCTTATGAAGATTGCTCTTACCACAACTTGTCCTTTACTTTATTAAGTTAATCTACAAAACAAGGGTATAATGAAGCTAATATTAGAAGTTAAACCTAATGCAACTTTGCCAAAACAGTAGCTAAACATTTCCCGGGCAGATTTACGTATTGGGCATTAATTAAAGGGTGTATCGTCACACCTCTCTCCCCCATTTCAATACACATCACACACACACCAACCTACTACCTCCAACAATACAAAACACATCAACCAGACCTTACACAACTCATCATAGCGAAATACAATAGCAATACATTGAACCCACGGCTTCCGATCACCATCCCATGAGTTCTTAACAACAATTCAACAACGTTTGTCCATCCGAACTTCAATCCAAAAAGATGGTTATGGGCAGAGTACTTACCACACTTTAAGGGGTGTTTTTATCCTCTTTTTATTGATGCCTTGCACAGCTTAACTACCCCCTACACATACACCAACAAGAGAAGAAGAAATCTCTTAATTGTTACACAATTTCTAAGTGTTCAACCTTAAAAAAGGGGCTGCCATAGTTCTTGTATTTCTTACCATAGGATATCCTAGATATATGTATAAGATTATTACCAAGATAATAAGTTGTTTAAATCACCTTAAGCTTGAATGAATCTTGATCTTCTTAGAACCCTAAAGGGAGAGAGGGGCTACCAAGAGGAAAGAAGATAAGAGAGATTTTTTCCAGCTTTTTGTGATCAATATTGATCAACAAAAGGTCTGTATAATGGAACCTTTTTGGCCGACTTTTTTAGGTATATTTGGGCCAAAATGGTTCAAGAAACTTGGGCCAAAATTATCCTTTGCTTGGGCCTCAAAAGGGTTAAGTTTTGTGGCTGATTTTGAGCTTCTCTTGGGTCAAAATGTGTTCAACATTGGTGGCTACCTTTTGTAGTTGTTTGGGCCAGTTTTGGTTTGTACTTTGATGGGACAACTTTAAGCTTCATTTGGGATACCATTAGGTCTAATAATCCATGGTGTTGCTGCCCGTAATCGGCCCTCAGAAGTTAGTTCGTTAGCATAGGTAGGTGATGCACCTACTTGTCACCTAAGAGCTTAGATAAGTCGAGCAAGCATCTCACTTGTTTTATCTCATTTCCAAAACCCTCATCCTTATACTTTAACTTAACACTTATATACATTTGACCATTTCAAATTCTAGTCCAAAGTACCCCTTTACAATCTCGAGCTCAAGTACCTTCATCGATAATAACTTAGTCATATAGGTTTTGAAAGGTACGGGGTGTTACCTAACTGATTATCATTATGGCACGGTTATTGAGATACGGTTTAGAATTTGTATATGAAATTTTGTAAGTCCCCCATGGGTCCTGCCTTTGCAAGGTACGCCTGGAGGAGGAGTATACAATACTATTGGTACTTGGTACAAATCACACGACATATAATGGAACGATCCCACCTGCATTACCCTATTAGGTTGATTGTTAGTCACTATTTTCTATTGTTTGCATCCTCTAGACTTATGGGAGGTCTGGCTGGGTCTATTATTTGCTAGTTGTACCTTTCAGGTTTATGGGGGTTTGATTAGGTTATTCTCTAATTCTTTGTACCTTTCGGGCTTATGGGGGATCAATTAGGTTGTAGCTAGACTGTCCTACTTTGATTTACTTAACATTGCTTTACTTTCCATGTTTTACGCTTCATTCAACTCATTATTTTCTACCTTATAATTATTTTTCTAGCCATGACCCGTGTCCTTATATGGAATCCCTCTACTTTCCCTTTTAGTTTATTCACACTACTATGCTTTTATGTTATTAAGATCAGTCGACCTATGATGTCTACTGGGTACCATGTTCTTTGGTACTCATGCTACACTTCTGCATCTTTTTCCCTGATGCAGACCCTAGCATGAGTTATCGCTGTTAACGATGTCCTAGTGCAGAGTTGTTGATTCATATATCTAGGGTGAGCTTATGGCATCTGGAGCTGACTTATCCCCCTCTATTTTGGGATTAATTCCCTTTTTATATATTCGAAGACTATCAGGTATATTTGTATCTATCTAGTATACCTTATGTTGTAGTATCTTTTGTACCGACTGATACCATGTTAGTGGGAGGGAGGGGTTCTATATGACTTACTCCTTCTTTTCACTTTATTCTGTTTTCTACTTTTATTACATCTAGCATGTATTCACTTATTCTGCTTTTATTTTGTGTATTGTATTACCCAATACTTGCTGTTCTAGGCTAAGAGGTTCGGCTTACCTACTGGTGGGGTATCGTAGGTGTCATCATTACTTGAGAAATTGGGTCGTGATAGATTGGTATCAAAGTCGTAGGTTTTCCAGTATTATTGGTACAAGAGCAAGTGACCAGTAGAGTCTCACAGATCGGTACGATGACATTTGTATCCTATCTTTGGGAGGCTGCAGGGCATTCTTAGGAAACACTCCACCTTTTTGATTCTTCATCATGCATTTCTTACTTCTATCAACTTCTAAATAATGTTTGTTTCATTCTTTATCAGATGGTTAGGACGAGAGCCACAACGGCCGAGGATGTGGCCCCTATGTCGATAGCTAGGGCCCCAGCCTAAGATAGAGGTAGAGGTCGACCCCGAGATCGAGGTCGGGCATAAGCTGTAGCACCAGCTTGGGGCCAGGCCAGAGAGCCATCACCTGAGCTTGTATATGATCAGGAACATTATATTGTACCACAATTAGTGCCAGAGGATTCACCACCACAACATCTAGTAGGGAAGGGACCTACCCAGCCTCCATCCAAACTTACAGTTTCACTGGAATTACAGGCCACTTTAGCTCAGTTGTTGCGTGCCTTGGTAGGCCTACCTCAGACTTTGGCTTAGAGAGAAGTACAGGGTATTCAGGGTATAGGGGTACAACCTGCTGTTGCAGCTCCCCATGTTGAGGTACCGCTAGTTTTGTTAGTTGGCCCACTAATGGTAGCCTGACCAGTCATGACTTGTGAGGAGAAGAAGATACTGGTCGGTTTCTTAGATTGGCCCCATAAGATTTTCTAGCGCTTCAAGGAAGAATGCGCATGAGTTTATTGCCAGTTGCTAAGAGAGGTTGTATAACCTCAGTCTAGTAGATTCTTATGGGGTAGACTATGCTGTATTTTAGCTTGATGGACTGGCAAGATAGTGGTGGTGAGCATATTAGACCATCTGGGTCCCCTTTAATGACTTGGGCATAGTTCTCTGAGGCTTTTTTGGGGAAGTACATGCCTCATAGTGAGTGTGAGAGACTTCATGATGCATTCTCAAAGTTGGAGTAGGGTTCTATCAGTGTGATAGAGTATGTGTCGAGGTTGCATGAGTTATCCAAACATGCTACTATGATTATGCCTACTGAGCATGAGAGAGTGCGGTGCTTTGTCAAAGAGTTAAGGTTTCAGCTTTGCTTGCCTACATAGAGCATGGTGTCTTTGGGCCAGTCCTTTCTAAAGGTGGTTGATCATTCCCGTACCATTGAGTCTATTCATCACGAAGCCCATAGGGGCAGCGATAAGGGACCCCGACATCAGGTTATCTACAATAGTTCCCAGTTTTGTGGTAGAGGTTTATTTGGTAGAGGTCAGCAACAGAGGTACTTTCAGCCTACTAGGCCCATTTAGCCCTCGCTTCATCTTTCCAATACTAGAATCTAGTTAGGGTGTAGTGGTCAGAGCTCCGGTCAGTATTTGAGGGGTTCATATTTTGGGTCTTTAGGTCATGGTGGCCGTTCTAGTTCAGTGGATACTTCACAGCTGGACAGGGTCCCTCGGGGTTGTTATAAGTGTGGGGACTTTGGTCACTATGCTAGAGATTGTCCCCAGCGCAGAATGGATGAGCCTTCAGCAGCTGCCCAACCTCTTAGAACAGTGGCGCTACCGGCCAAAGGTGGTGCTCAAAATGGTAGAGGAGGATCTCAGAGTAGTAGGGGTGCTCATGATGGGGATCAGTTGGGTAGGACTGGTGGTCATGCAGGTAATCAGCCCAGAGGTGGGCACATTCATTTGTATTCTATTCCTGGTAGGACAGAGGCAGAGGCGTCAGACTCAGTGATCACAAGTATAATTTTAGTATGCCACCAACTAATGTCTTCCTTATTTTATCCAGGCTCTACTGATTCATATATGTCAGTATACGTTGCTTCTTGATTGGGATTGTATAGTAAGCCTTTGCCTGTGTTGTTATGTGTATCTACTCATATTGGTGATTTACTTGTAGTGGATTAGGTATTTGGATCCTGTGTGATGACTATCCAGGAGTGTGACACTAGTGTGGATCTTTTTGTTCTTGATATGTTTGATTTTGATGCTATTCTAAGCATAGACTGGTTATCCCCTTATCATGCAATTTTGGATTTCTTTGCCAAGACCGTTACCTTAGACATGTCTAGTATGCCCCTGGTTGTGTGGCAGGGTTCTTTTAGTCATACACCGACGAGGATCATTTCTTATTTTCGGACTAGGAGTTTGGTGTTGAAGGGGTGTCTAGCTTACCTTTCTTATGTCCATGATATTAGTACCGCGGTTCCCTCTCTTGATTCTATTCCTGTAGTTTGGGAGTTTACCGATGTCTTTCCTGCTGACTTACCTGGCCTCCCACCTGAGCGTGATATAGACTTTGCTATTGATGTCGAGCCGGGCACTAGGCCTATTTCTATTCCACCCTACCGTATGGATCTTGCTGAGTTGAAAGATATTAGTGTTAAGCTTTAGGACCTTTTGGCTAAGGGTTTCATTCGGCCGAGTGTTTCTTCATGGGGTGCTCGTGTCTTTTTTGTGAAGAAGAAGGATGGCACTATATGTATATGTATTGATTACTTGTAGTTGAATAAGTTGACTATTAAGGATAAATATCTGATGACGCGTATTGATGACTTACTTGATTAGCTTTAGGGTGCATACCATCAGTTGAGGATTCGAGCGGCGGACATCCCTAAGATAGCTTTCAGGACTCATTATGGCCATTATAAATTCCTGGTGATGTCTTTTAGGTTTACCAATGCCCCATCCATGTTCATGGACTTGATGAACTGTGTGTTTAGGCCTTATTTAGACTCCTTTGATAATATTCTTGTATACTCGAGGAGTAGAAGGAGCACGAGCAACATTTGAGGATTGTGCTCCAGACCGTGAGAGAGCAGTGGCTTTATTCCATGTTTTTGAAGTGTGAGTTTTATATCGAGTCTGTGGTATACTTGGGGCACATGGTGTCCAAGTATGGGATCATGGTATACCCAACAAATATTGAGGTAGTTCATGATATGTCTAGGCCCAGTTCTCCTACCAAGGTTCACAATTTTGTTGGATTGGCTAGTTATTACAGACGGTTCATTGAGGGCTTCTCTTCCATTGTAGCACCATTGACTAGACTGACTAGGAAGGATGACCCATTTCAATGGTTTGATGAGTGCGAGGTGAGCTTTATGAAGCTCAAGGCCTTATTGACTACAACTCCGATATTGACTCTTCCAGTTGAGGTCCAGGGCTTTACAGTTTATTGTGATGCTTCAGGTGTTGGTTTGGGCTGTGTTCTGATGCAGCAGGGCTGGGTAACAACATATACTTCTAGATAGGTGATGGTACATGAGCGCAACTACCCCACCCATGACTTGGAGTTGGCGGTTGTAGTTTTCGTGCTTAAGATTTGGAGGCATTACCTATATGGTGATTATTGTGAGATATTCACCGACCATCATAGCATATAGTACATTCTGAGCTAGAAGGATCTTAATTTGAGGCAGCGGAAATGGATAGAGTTGCTAAAGGACTATGATCTCCCTATTCTTTATCATCCGGGCAAGGCGAATGTGGTAGCAGATGGCTTGAGTCAGAAGGTGGTGAGTATGGGTAGTTTAACCTTCCTATCAGTTTTTGATAGGCCTTTGTCTTTGGACATTCAGTCCTTAGCCAATAGGTTGGTTCGACTTGACATTTTTGACCAAGGAAGGATTCTTGCCTTAGTTGAGGCTCAGTCTATGTTGTGGGAGCAGATTCGAGAGCAAAAGTTTGAGGATAATTCGCTTTGCGGGCTTCGAGATCAGGTGTTGAGTGGTGGGGCCAGCAAGGCTACCTTAGATTCAGAGGTGTATTGAAATTCGAGGGTCGTATCTCTGTTATGAGGGTTGGTGACTTGATTCAGTTGATATTGTAGGAGGCTCATTTATCCAGATATTCCATTCATCCTAGGGGAGCTAAGATGTATAGGGACTTGAGACAACATTACTGGTGGAGCGGGATAAAGAGGGATATAGTGGAGTTTGTATCTCGATGCTTGAACTGTCAGTAGGTGAAGTTCGAGCACATGAGACCCATTGGTTTGCTTTAGAGTTTGCCCATTCCCAAGTGGATGTGGGAGCGGATTACCATGGACTTCTAGTTGGCTTACCGTGGAGTTTTTATGGTTTTGTTAGCATTTGGGTTATCATGGATTGGTTGACATTATGTTTGGTATTGGTGACCGTATGTTTTTACGTGTATCTCCCATGAAGGGCGTAGTGAGGTTCAGGAGAAGGGGTAAGCTTAGCCCTAGGTATATCGAGTCGTTTGAGATTCTTCAGCGAGTGGGTGATATTGCATATGAGTTAGCCTTGCCTCTAGCCTTTTCTGGCTATCATTTGGTTTTCTATGTATCGATGCTCCATCATTATATTCCAGATGAATCTCACGTGCTTCAGTGGGATTTGGTTTAGTTGGATGATCATTTGACTTTTTAAGAGGATCCCGTAGCCATTTTAGCTTAGGATGTTAAACGGTTGAGGTCTAGAGAGATTTTGGTGGTTAAGGTGCAATGGAAACATCATCACTCCGTTAAGGAGGCTACCTGGGAGATCGAGCATGATATGCTGGCCCAGTATCCTAGTCTTTTTGAGCCTCAGGTACTTCCCTTTTTCTAACTTTCGAGGATAAAAGTCCTTTTAGTAGTGGATGTTGTATTGACACTCAGGGCCATTTTCTCTATTTTCGTGCATTTTCTGTGTTCTAAACTTTCCCACAGCTGTTATAAGTCATTTATGACTTACCGGGACTAAGTGTTCGGCTTCTAGGCAGTTCATTTGTGTTTTAAGCCAATTTTCCTATTTTGAAACTCTTAAAGTTGAAAAATGGTCAACATTCGGAGAAGACGACCCCGATGGGAATTCTGTCAATGCTGTTAGCTCCGGAATATTGACTTTGGGCTAAAGAGACCTTTGGTTTGGGTCCCGAGGCTTCCGAACTTGTTTTGGGCTATTGGGTTTCTTTTGGTAAAAAAATGGGTTTTTGGCATGAGGCCCACTTTTCATTAAATCTATATTCATTGAGAATTTTGTCAATTTTGTTTAGTCTAGAATGCCATTTCTGGTAGGAGAGCATAATTTATTTGCATGTGCGGGTCCCCAGATAAATCCCGAGGGTCCATCCAATGACTTTTTAAAGTTGCAAATCTGCTGGTTTTGTTTGTTGTTGTGGCAGCAGTACCCAACCCTTCGTCTACGCGGAGGGTGGGCTACGTGCTCGAAGAAGAGGCAATGGGCTTCGCTTCATCACCCTCCGCGTGTATGGTGGCCAGCCCACGTGTGCACAGGAGGGGCGCTGGGTCTCGCCTCTACTTGCCCTTCATGTGCGCGTGGCCTTGGTTGCGAGCGCAAAGGCCAGCACCTGGCAGTATATATTGTTCTCTCATTTGTTTTTCAAACACTTAAATATTTTCCTCCATTTCTATAGATCTCTAAGCATAAATTTGAGTGTGGGATCACTTTAGGTTGTTTGGGGAAATTATCTTTTGTCCGTGGTCGATTACCCGTTAGGAATTGTAAGTTTCCAACCCTTAATTCCATTAAATTCATTAGTTGATTCTTGTTTTGTTTCATTGGTTTATGGGCTATTTTGTGCTCGATTTTGTGTATTTTTTTGCTCAATAAATTGAGCATGTAATCCTTATCCCATGAGGGATATTTTCCCCGGTTCTATTTTTGAAATTCGCATGCGGGCCCCCCACGGGTGATTTTTCATCCCAAATTCTCAATATGCAATATGGGTATAATTGTTTGTATTTTAACGAGTAGATTATCATTATGATAATGTGGCAACAGTCGAAGGGTTCTCGAATAGGAAAAGCTACGGTCTAGTAAGGGCGAGCATGCGTGATCGACTTTCAGGTAGGATATGGCTTACTTACTTCTAGACTTAGCTCGTATAATATGATTGTATGGTTTGTGCTAATTGTTGGTGGGAATTTATAGATTGAATAGTGATTTTTAAGGGATTTCGATTCTCATAGTCGATTTAGGGTTTTAGCTTAGAATCGGGGATTGTGATTCTTAGTATTACCCTTGCTTGTACATGTAAGTCTTAGCGTAGCCGGTGTAGTGCATTTAGTTTCACATATATATATATATATAGTATATATATATTTACTAGCCTTAGCTTAGTTAGTCGTCCTTGGGGGTGTTGGGGTGGTTAATTTAGATATCCGTCATATGGAATTTCTGGTAGTTCTCGAGATAGGTTAGAAGCTTGTTTATCGCTTTCTCTTTATCATTCTATCTTCTTATTGTTTATTAATAATTATGTATTAATGGTCCTGAGGCCATATGCATTGGAATTTCTGCACCCCAAGTTAGTTTACTTATTCCTTAACTCTTTTCGGTTTGTTTCTTCTTTTAGCCAGTTTAGTATGAATTATCCGTGTTTGTTAGATTTGGTGGTAGTTTTTGCCTTAGAGTAAGTTCCTATATGAGGTTGTTAAGAGTTCAGTACTTTTAGGTGCATTTTTATAATGCTGACCTTCCCCTTTGACTTGTGGACTTATTGCTTTAGTGCTAATTAACCAGACATGATTATTCTTCTATGTTCTTGTATTATGGTTGTTTTCTTCATGGCATTTGAAAAACTTGGTTTAAAACATTATTTTCGGTTTCAAAAATGGATTTTTAAGAACAATTTTGGTACTTTGGCTTTCTTATGGAAAACTTGGTATTTTAAACTCGCATGCCCAAGGGAAAGTGCTCCGGGTGGTTTACTGGTATTTTAAACTTGCATGTATGAGGTAAAATATTCCGGCTGGTTTTCCTGATTATCATCATGGCACGATTATTGAGATACGATTCAGAATTAGTATACGGATTTCGCGAGTCCCCCATGGGTCTTGCCTTTGTAAGCTATGGATGGAGGAGTATACAATACTATTGGCACTTGGCATGAATTACATGGCATATCGTGGCACGATCCCACCTACATTACCCCATTAGGTTGATTGTTAGTCACTATTGTCTGGTGTTTGCATCCTCTGAACTTATGGGGGGTCCGGCTAGGTCTATTGTTTTTTGGTTGTACCTTCCGGGCTTATGGGGGTTCGATTAGGTTATTCTCTAATTCTCTATACCTTCCAGGCTTATGGGAGCTCGGTTAGGTTGTAGCTAGACTGTCCTACTTTGCTTTACTTCATGTTTCTTTACTTTTCATGTTTTACGCTTTGTTCAACTCATTATTTTCTTTCTTATAATTATTATTCTAGCCATGACTTGTGTCCTTATATGGACTCCCTCTACTTTCCCTTTTAGTTTATTTGCACTTTCTATGCTCTTATCTTATTGAGCTCAGTCGGCCTATGATGCCTACTGAGTACCGCGTGTTTTGGTACTCATGCTACACTTCTGCATCTTTTTCCCTGATACAGACCCTAGCATGAGTTATCGCTGCTGACGTTGTCCTGGTGCAGAGTTGTTGATTCAGAGATCTAGGGTAAGCTTCTGGCATCCGAAGCTGACTTGTCTCTCTTTATTTTGGGATTAGTCCCCTTTTCGTATATCTGAAGACTATCATGTATATTTGTATCTATCTAGTTCTCCTTATGTTGTAGTAGCTTTTGTACCGACTGATACCAGGTTTTTTTTAGGGGGGTGGGCGGAGGGCGAGTTTCGTATGACTTACTCCTTTCCGCTTTATTCTGTTTTTTTCTTTTATTACCTCTAGCGTGTATTCTCTTATTTTTCTTTTATTTTGTGTCCCGTATTAGCCCCCTGCTCGCTGTTCCGAGCTAAGGGGTTTGGCTTATCTACTGGTGGGATGTAGTAGGTGTCATCACAACCTGAGAAATCAGGTCGTGACATATTGGGTAGGATATTAGAACAGAAAGCCAACCATAATTATTATGATGAAATTGATTTTTTTGGAAAAATATTTAAGAACATGCATTGATTAGTTATGTCATTAAAATTAGATGTGGTGAAGAAGCCTTTCAGTTTTCATGCAAAGAAGGGTACTATAACAATATAAATTGAAAATGAGTGTGCTATGAAGTATATATGTTAACCACTACAAAATGTAGGGTAAACCCAATCGAGAAAAATGATTGAGTTTTGATATACTTAAAAGCTGACCGACGTTGGTCAGTTTTTACCTAAATTATTTTTTAATAAATTGACTGACGTAGGTCAATTTTTTTGGCACAAAATTTCTCAGAATGTAAAAACTGTCCGAAATAGATCGTTAAATTTTCTCGCATTTCTATTTGCAAAACAAATAAACCAATCAAAATTGGTCGATTTTTTTTAAAAAATAATACATTATTTGTTAAAACTGATCAAGTTAGGTCAATTTTGTTGTTTAACATCAGCCAACTTTATTTAAAAAACCAATCTCCTAACTGATCAAAATCGATCGATTATTTTAATGGATTTCATATCTGCAAAGTGGAGCTCTCAATTCTCTCCACTCCCCCACCGTCTCTCTCTCAAATTCTCCTCATCCATCCCTCCCCCTTTCACGCCGGTGCATCATCAGAAAACACCAATGATGTGCATCTTGCTCCTTTCATCGTCGCCACTACCCCTACTGACCAACCCTCTAAAGTTAGTTTTTTTTTTAAAAAATTCTTATACATTATCGTTTAGTTATTAGTGTTAATTAGTATAGTCACATTATTCTTGCATATGATTCTTATTTAAGTTATTTATTTTAGGTTAGGGTCTAAATTTAATACATTGCCTATGATTCCGGTTTAGGTTAGGGTTTAGAAGTGAAGTTTGAATTGAATCTTGAATTAAATTGAACTTTGAATTATAATTAAGTAAACTTTGAATTGAACCTTGAATTATAATAAAGTAGTGAAACAATCCGCGCTTCACGCGGTTATAAAAAAGAAATAAAATTATATGTTTACTCTTTATAAATAAATAAAATTAAAAGCTGATAGTTTTCTTGAGTTAAGGATCAAAGACACACCTAAACTATTTTAGCTTTTATCGACATGTGTTTCACTAACTATTGGGTGATAATTTAGGTATAAAACTCACACTCTCTATAGTTTATGCGTGAAACTCAAAATACTGGATAATTTAAATGTATTTTTGATCCTTAACTCTTTTTATCTTAAAATAGTATGTAATATTTATATTTAAGTGAGTAGTATAGAAGACAATATAAATTTTTGTCTTCATTGGGACATTGATATATTTTTTCATCTCTTTTAAATATGTAAATATTTTTTTTTGCTTTTTTTTTTAAATATAAATAATTCATATGTATATAGGAGAACGAAAAATCTAGGGTGTACCGATGGTGAAATAAATGGAGATTTTGAAACAACAGTCTGTCATACTAAGTTGACAACATTACTTTTTTTTCTCTATTTTTTGTAGGAGTACTGGATCCTCTATATACGCAAAAAATACTAATTTCTTTAAAATTCCGTTTGAACTCTACGACGTGTCTCTATTATTACATATATTTATTACCATCAATATACAGGATTTATTATGAATAATATTTAAGCAATATGAAGTATAATTTTATTAGACATTTAATACATTAATCACTATGCATTAATTTCATTAGTAAAAATAAATAAATGAATGGCAAAAATAAGGGAGGAAAGTTAAAAAAGAAGAAAAAGGATAAATAATTTGGTTGCATAAGAGACATGCTATAATACTATTTCAAAAATTACAATTATATAGTAATATATAGACGATAAATTATCACGACCCGATTTCTCAGGTCATGATGGAACCTATGATCCCCGTAGGCGATCTATTACGCGTAGCTCGAAACAATTAGTAATAGGCCACAATCTAAGTGAAGCACGCACAACAAGAATAAAAAGCGGAAGAAGGTAAAGAAGTTAAGGCAAAAAGGAAGGCAACCCAGATATATACAGAAAACTACATCATCCCATGATCTGGTATCACAAGTACAAGAGCCACTACTGAATTTACAGAATATAAGAGAGAGCAAAAGTAAAATATACAATTGTCTCTGAATATACAAAAGAGTCAACTGTGCCAAAAGAAGAGATATATCCAAGCCCCAGTCACAAGGAGCTCACCCTATGTATCGGATGTCCTAAGAGCTGCATGAAATCCCCCCATCAATGACGATGGCCCACACTAGGATCTACACCAGAAAGATACAAAAGTGTAATATGAGCACCAATTGCATAAGAAATCGATACCCAGTAGATATCATAGGCCGACTGGGCACATATAAAATGTAAAAGAAGTAGATAGCAAATAAGGGAAGAAAAGAGTCACAGAAGCAAACAGAGTGACGTATATGGAAGCTAGCAACAGATAGAAGGCATAAAAGAATACGAGTGTACTAAGTTAGCCACAGAAGATGTATCACAGAATACAGATGTAAGAGTAGAGAACGCACCTGAGTCCTTGCAATAACAGTAAATAAAGAAAGTGTCGCGACCCAAAATTGGGTCATGATGGCGTCTACAAAACACCCAGTAGTCAAGCCAACCCAAAAAATGTGGAAGTTATAATGAAGTAGTTTAAATAAGGAAAGGAGAAGAGAAATATAGGGAAAATAGGGGCCAACAGTATAGACACATACCAACTGTAATAAATATACAAAAATGGCCCTAAACTGACCGAGAAGACAATATATATACACAAGAACCAACTCCGGACCTGGTGTCATAGATACAAGAGCGTCTAAAGTATGAAGTATCTATACAACAGACTCTGTCTATCCAAAATATAAAATATAGGTAAAATGATAGATGAAAAGCAGTAAAAGTCTCAAAAATGCCAGGAGCTCACCATGATCCAAACAACGGCTGGCCACGAATGATAGGAGGATCAACAAGGGTGGCTCGTTCTAGGTGCTGCATCAAAAAAAGATGCAGAGTGTAGTATGAGTACCAAAATAATAGGTACCCAGTAGGCATCATAGGCCAACCGAGCGCAGAAAGATAATATATAATATAAACTACAAAAAAGTAAGCTAACTACAGGGATCCACCTAAATATAGTTATCAATCAAAAATATTACTAACCAAGCTAACAGAGAAGAAGGTAATAATAATAATAGTCAAGGCAACAAATAGTCCAAGTACACTCAAGCAAATGCAATAAAATGGGGGATGATGTGATGCATGAATGTATAAAAAGTAAAAACCTGGTATCTGTTGCTCCGGGGCACCCGAAATTTAACCTCGGACTCATTAACATATGCATAGAAAGTAAAACTCAGATATGTGCTCATCGAGGCACCAGGAATCGATCATTCGACTCATTAACAGAAAAAAATGGAGAAAAGGTTCAGAAACGTCCCTCGGACCGGCATAAAAGTGGTGCTTTTTTCTTTCCTTTTCAAAACTAGTAGTAAAACCAAGATAGTTCCTTTAAAAATCAAAAAAACATGACAAATCTCAAGTTTAGTCCAAAATCCTGAATTTCCTTTCCTTTCTGTACCGATAGGTACGTAAATGCAGTATGAGCATGTAAATTTCCAAAGTCAGCGAGTATACCACACAAGCAAGGCAAATAGGGTAAATCACCCTCCAAACAAGAGAACTGACCTGGAACACCATCCAATCAATGCTATGGTCTCAGGCCTACAGTTACACACCAACAATAAGGCAAAAAGAACAGAAATAACTAAAAACATCTACTCTACCTCTAAAACCTCCTAAATGGATACTAAGAATTCTAGGCTAGCCACAACAACTCTGCGAACTCCTAAACAGAGGATAAACAGTAATAAATCTAATCTATGATCCAAAATGGCCAATTTACACAATCACAGGATTTAAGCCTATTTCTACTCTATGATACTACCTAACGTTCCAATAATTTATAAAATATAGAATCTAACTAAGCCAAGTCTAAAAAGAAAACTGTAATGTACCTCGGGGACAAACCGCAAATATGAACCATCACTCATGTGTCTTCCCCTTCTGAACAGCCTTATAAAGATGCCACACTATCAAGAACATAATCCAAGTGTTAAGACGAGAAAAATGGCACCCATTTTACTATACGAAAAATTGGGCCAAAAATCGGGTTGGAAAATGACCCTCTGGGCCTGCACAACGAAATAGAAAACAAATTCTACAATTATGTTCACAATGGGTCTACGAACCCATGCCCAAAATTTGAGCATGAATAGGACTCATTTTGGGGCCCAAAACAGCCCCGAAGTCCACTTTGATCAAGAATTAAACCAAGGATTTTGATGTAAATTTAATGGAAACAACGAGAATTTAACAACTGGAAAGAGAAGAGAAAACAAGGAAACATACCAGAACAATTATGGAGGAAATAGAGTGCTTGAACCAGTCCTTAAGCTCAGCTCAATGGGAGTTTTTGGAATGTTTGAGGAGAAAACGAAGTTGGAATGTTTATATAGAACTCAACTATCTCAGCAAATGCGAAGGTTTTTCCCCAATGTGAATGTATCAAAAGCGACAAACCCTCCGGAAAAGTGAAGGTCACTATTCCTCCATGCCTCTGCAAAAGCGGAGGTTTCTTCACAAATGCGGTGTCTACTAAAGCAGATATTTTTTCACAAAAGCGGACCTTTACCACAAAAGCGTAAAAAGTCCACAAATGCGGCTATCGCAAATGCGGTGAAAAGTCCGCAAAAGTGGACACACCAGCAACAGCAAAACCAACAAAAATTTTAAGGCTAAAAAGTCACCAGATGGACCCTTGGGATTCATCTGGGGTCCCGTGGACACAAATGAACTATGCTACTCAACTAAAACTAGCATTTTGGACTCAACAAAATCAAGAAAAATCCCAACGGAGATCATTTTTAATGAAAAGTAGGCCCCCCAAGAACCAACTTTTACCAAAATAGAACCTAATAGCCCAAAATGAGTCTGAAAGACTTGGGACCCAAACCAAAGGTCCCTCTATCCCAAATTTAACATTCTAGAGCAAGAAGCACTGGCATAATTTCAATCTGAGGCCGTCTTCTCCGAATGTTGATCAAAGTCAACTCTACAAGCTCAACTAGCCTAAAAACACAAAAAATAATATGAAATCAAACTGAAAGCTCCAAGAATCCAACCAAGGGTTCGACTAGACCAAAATCCCTACTTTGGAGCTAACATGACTGTCAAAATTTGATTCCAAGCCCATTTACAAAGAATGTTGACCAAAGTCAATGATTTCCTAAGTTTAAGTTCTAAAAATGAGAAATAGTCATAACGACCTAACTAACAGTCGGGCACCAAACTGTCAATTCCGGAAAGTCATAAATGACGTGTAGCAGCTGCGAGAAATCTCAAAATGCGGAAAAAGCATGAAAAATAAAAAATGAGCAAGTAATACAAATCTACCTACAATCTGATAAGTTGGTAATATACCAACTTATTGAGCCTTTAATCTTGAATTATTTCTATGTTTTGATGATATTTAGAGGTTTTTATGGCCTTTATTGATGTCTATGCAGGTACTTGTGATCAAAGATAGAAAACAAGGAAATAGAACCAAAAAGAGCCAAAAAGGAGTGAAGTGTGAAGTGAGCAAACGAGACAAAGAATCTGCTGAGAGATGTGGCACTTGTGGGACATGCACTTGCCTTGGTGTGGAACGCACCTTTCATCGCATAAAGCTCAAAGTTCAGTGAAGGATCTGCTAAGGGGTGCGGTCGCTGTGCAAAGTGCACAATTCCTTGTGCGAACCGCACCCCACTTTGCATGAAGCTTCCCTATTGGCCTGAGTCACTGGATCACTGAAGAGGGTGTGCGACATGCACATGCTGACGTGTGAACCGCATATCAAGCTGCACACTACCCGAAGGAAAATTTTATCCAAAGTTATGTGACATTTTGGGAATGTTTATAAACCCATTTTAGGCATAATTATAAATAGTTCTGATAGTTCTAAATTTTGAAAAATTCTTAGCTTTGTGAACAAGTTTTTCCCTTCTAAGAACAAGAAGAGGGTTTCTACGAATTCCTTCTTCCCAATTCTTAGAATCACCATTTGCGTACAAATTAAGCTTGGATATTGAGAAATTTAGCTTGAATGGAAGGGAAATTGAAGTACATAAAAATGGAGATAAAAAAAGACTTGATAGCAAAATATTTCTTGCCTTCATATACTCCTTTCCACTTACATGTTGATTCACAAGATTTTCTTGATCTTACTTGTTTGGAGGATGATAATATATGTGTAAAAAATGCTAAAAATTAAGAAAGCATGATAAAGTACATAAATATGAAAACAAATACTTGAGAACAAATCTTGCCTTTACAAGCCAAAGTAGAAGAAGAGAAAGGATAACCTTGAATGAAAGCCTACATGAAACAAAATATGAATTTATAAAGGCAAAATAGAGGAATACCATAAGGTATTATAAACTTACAAATTAAATTATGCGGGTTATGGACATGAAAGTTATGAGAGTTATGAGTATTATTCCTTGTTAATGCATTAAATAAAAAATAAAAAAAATACTTAAAATATTAGATATCTTGTCATTTTATTATTAGAAGAAGACCATAAAAAGAAAAAAATAAGTTTCTTGAACATAAAAAGGTGACACTCTTCCTGTAATGACCCTCCCGATCATTTACGTGTGTTTGCCTTTCTTGTACCGTTAGAGCATGCTTGTAGTGGCCCCAAGTTATTTATGGCTTGCTGAAATTGGTAGTTTGGTGCTCGGGCTGTTTATTTAGTCTTTTTGTCCGTTCCTTATTTTAGAGCTTTAGGCTTTTGAAATCATTGACTTCAGTCAATATTCTTGGTGAACATGCTCGTAATCAAATTCCGACAGTTTCTTTAGCTCCGGAGCGTGAACTTTAGTCTAGTGGAACCTGGGGCCGAGATTTGGGAGCTTTTCATCTTAGAATTCTCTCTTGTTCTGTATTTTTAGGCCAGTTGGTCTTGTTTGGTTGACTTTGATCAACATTTGGAGAAGGTGGCCTCGGATGAAAATTCCATTAGTTAGTTGGTTGGTTCAGGTCCCGGGTGAGCCGAGCTCATTTAGGATGTTTGGTTGGCGTTAGCTAGTGTTTACTTGGGTCAACATTCCTCTGAGATGACCTCGTATGGAAGTTTTATCAATTTCGTTGAGTCTAGAACGACGTTTCTACTCTAATAGCACTATTGGTTTCTGAGTATCGAGTTCTGATTATGCCCGGAATGCCCCATAGAAGTTTTTGGCTGTTGCTGGTTTTTCTGCTTCTAGTGGCCTTCAGCGCGATCGTGCTCCTGTATCGCGATAGCACTGGTCTGTTATTTTCCCTTCAGTGCGATCGTGCTCCTGTATCGCGATAGCACTGGTCTGTTATTTTCCCTTCAGTGCGATAGCGCTGGTCTAGGATCTTTTCTTCAGTGCGATAATGCTCCTTTAGCGCGATAGCGCTGACCAGCGACCAACATCTATATAATTCTTTGGCCTTCGTTTTTCTAGCTTATTTCTCATACATTTCCCAACTCTAAACTCCAAGTTCTCCCATCAGTCCTAAAGCTTGGAGAATCCATCAAATTGCTGGGAAATCTTGTTTCCTCGTGGTTGGGTAAGTTTTTCTTCCCCAAAATTTATTTCTTCTCCATTATTGCTACCACCATTTTTGATGATTCTTAAAGTTTGAAATTACTTGTAGTAACTTCCCTCTTGAGCTTTGCATGATCGTGGATTCAGAGTTTCTCACCTCCTTAGCTTATCTTCTCATTGTGGTAAGTATCTTTTGACCAATTTATGAATTTATTCCTTGAAATTTCTTCTTTAATCATCTCTTGAGCGGGCTATTTTGGAGCCCCAATCGTGGTCTATTTACACTCAAATTTTGATCATGCGCTCCAGGGATGGTAAGGAAAACTTTGGTGTTTTTTGTTTCTGATTTTGGGTTAAGAGGCCCACGGGCCTGTTTGTGACCAGAATTTCGACCCAGCTATTTCTATAGAATTATGGGTATCGTTAGACTTGGTTGAACATATAGATTATTGTATTGATAGTGATTTTATGATTTGGAGCTTCCCGGAGTAGTTTGAGCCTTGAAGACACCATCCCCACAGCTATTCACCAAACAACAGGTATGTTATGGTTTTCCTTACCTAGACTCTGCATATATAGGCTATAACTGCATTAATTAGCATCTTTGGGGTGGGTTATTATAGGTTGGTACCCAGACCTTGTCCGCCTTTTCTGTCTGTTTATTTCGTACGTTGATTGTAGTATTTGTATCAGTATTATATATTACCCTTGTGGTCCTGTGTGGCCTTGTATTGACTCTGGAAAATAGATGGTGGGTTATTTTGGAATGTCTGCTAGTCCCAAACATAGAGATATCCTTTTAGGCTGGTTATGACTGCTATAGAGATGTTGAGCCTGTACAGGGCCTTGTTTGTGAGCCATTTTGGGCTACTCTATTGTTTGTGAGCATATCATACATGAAAAGGTTTTCCTTGCATGTTTTACTACGGATTTGGCTTCGGGCCTACTATAATTGATTTTCAAAACTTTGCATGGCCCCGAAGTCCTATTTTCGGTACATGACTTTAGAAGGGCTTTTAAACTGCCTTTTACGAAACTTCTCAGAGTAGAGGGGATATTACGATGATTTGATTACTTGTCTTCATTCTGATACTAGGCTCGACTGGACCGTAGCACTAGACATGGTTTTCTATGGATTTAGACCCAGATACAAGTCGTGTACCCTGTTTAGGGATTTTGATACTTGACTTCTGTTTTAGACTCGGAGATGCTCTGGGCACCCTCGATAAGGGTTATCGAGATATGATTACTGATTTAGACCTGAATACACTTTGGACACCTTTTGATTGGGTGTATGAGATTACTACTACTGATTTATACTCAGATCAAATCCGAGCATGTACTACGAGATCCCAATTATTGAGATATTTGAGTTTCGTATTTGCATGTGGTTTACGAGTAGACCTTCATAGACCCTACCATTCTTGACCAAGTGCTACAGGCCTACGGTGATCAGACGAGAGGATGTACAGCATAAGAGAGGTACTCGAGAAATGTCCTTCTATGGATCCCGTCTTTATTGGACCTTTGGGGCACCGGAGGGGGTAACATATGGCACTGTGATCACACTTGCTTCCATATTTATCATATCAAATCATCATGCATATTTCGCTCGGATTCCACCCTTGTTTGCTATGTGTTCAGTGTACTCTCAGGTTGTATGGGCGATCGGAGGGTTTGTTTTCACTTGATTGCGTTCCTTAATTGTATGGGCAGTCGTTGGGACTGTAGGTAGATTATATTACTCGCCGTTATTTTATAGAGATTTTTATAGTCCTTGGTTCTTGGTGGATTGGTAAGTTTTAGCCTGTTGAGGCTCTGAGTTTGGGCTTGAGTATTGAGGGGCTAGGGAGTCCTATATCTTTGAGGCATTATTGTATGGCCTTCTGAGCAGATTATGGGTTTCAGTTCCTTTTCTACATCTTGATT
This sequence comes from Jaltomata sinuosa, assembly GCA_003996215.1. Taxonomy (NCBI): domain Eukaryota; kingdom Viridiplantae; phylum Streptophyta; class Magnoliopsida; order Solanales; family Solanaceae; genus Jaltomata; species Jaltomata sinuosa. Next base: position 359,883 of record QJPP01000491.1, on the reverse strand, counting down.
TGAGTAGAGACTCTTGGTTCTTATGGCTTAGTTAGTCCATTCTAGGTTATAAATTGTGAGATTGATCCCGGTTTATGCTTATCTTGAGAATTTATGGTTTTTAGTATGATTTTGTTATTGTATGGCTTCTAGTTGATTATGTTGGCCTACTTCCTTTCTTTCCTTTTTACTTGAGGTTACCTGTATACCACTATTTTCTCAACTCTGTCTCTCTTTATTTACTTATATTGTTGTGCAAGGACTCCAGGTGCATTCTTCTTTCCTTCACCTATGATTCTGTGTATTTATATCTTTTGTGCTAGCATTATTTGCTTATAACTCTTGGTTGTCTATTCTTCATTCTAGTTCCTAGTGCTTTCTCTAATTCTTCTGTGCTGCTTTCTTGCTATCTGCTATTTACTGTTTTTATATCTTATATGCACTTAGTCGACCAATGATGCCTACTAGGTACCCATTGGTTAGAAATTGGTGCTCAAACGACACTTCTGCATCTTTTTGGTGCAGATATTAGTTGAGCCTTCGCTGTTGATCACGTTGGAGACTCATTCAAACTTTAGGATATTCGAGACTAGGGTGAGCGCCTGACGGTCGGGGCTTGACCACATCTCATCTTTTGTACTGATACTCTTTGTATATCGGAGATGGTTGTACTTATGTTTTGTTACTTCTAGCACTTGTACTCTATTAGAAGCTTCTGTACTTTTGATGCTAAGTCTTGGGGTTGGTGTAGTTTCAATGTATATATTCAGGTTTTGCTTCCGCTTTGTCTATCATTATATTCTGATTCCACTTTTTTTCTGCTTATTGTGCATATTGGTTAGGTAGTAGCCCATAACTAACTCTTTGGGTCAATGGGAATTGGTTTGCCTACTAGGGGGTTGTAGGTGCCATCATGACCTGAGAAATTGGGTCGTGACAGCTTGGTATTAGAGCTCTAGGTTCACCGGTGTCGTGGTGTAGAAGCAAGTGTCTATGTAAAGTCTCGTTGATCGGTACGATGACATCCGTATACTATCTGCGGGAGGATACAGGGCATTGTTAGGAAAAATTTCATCTTCTTGGCTCCTTATCGTGCATTCTTGGCTCTATTGGCTTCTAAACTTTAGTTGTTTCATTCCTTCTCAGATGCCTAAGATGTGTTTGATAATGATTGGTGTCGAGGCTTTTGTTCCTATTACTTCAGTGCTTTCGTCAGTGCCAGGACTTCAGAGTGAGAGTTTACCGCATTAGATAGGGGGTGTGGGGCCAGCCCAGCCTCCGATTGGATTCATAGCTACCCCAGTTCTTCAGGACACCATGGCTAGGACTCTGAGTCCTCTGGTGGGTGTTTCAGTACCTGGTTCTGTGAGTGATGCTTCAGTTAGGGTTGAGCTTCTAGTTCTTCAGTAGGTTTGTATATCGGTATTAGACTATGAAGCAAGATTTCATGAGATGGTTAGGAGTACTACTAGGACTGTGCCTTCAGAGTTTGATAGGGTTTAGAGGTTCGTTGGAAGTTTGATTTCACCACTCCATCTGGTAATCGAGCATTTGGTTACCGTTGAGACGACCTTCCTAAAGGTAGTGGATCATGCTTGGGCTATCGAGGGTTTATGTCATGAGACTTATGGAGGCGGTGCTAAGAAATGTCATCACCAGGACAGTTCCCGAGGTTCTCAGGCTCAAGGTAGGGGATTATCTACTGGAGATAGGTTCCACTGCTTCTTGTCTACCAGGCCAGTTTCAGTTACTCCACAGGTTTCAGAGGGTGTTGGTATAGTAAATGTTGAGCAGAGCGGACATGATACGAGTCAGATTCCTCGAGGTTCGCTTGCAGGTTGTGTAGGCTATGGTGGCCGGTCAGGTTCAGTGTGATCTTCTCACCCTTATGTACCCAATGGGATTTGCTTTCAATGTGGTATGCATTAGCATTTTGCTAGGGATTGTCCCATGATTCCATCTTCCAGTCCGTAGGTTCAGCAAGTGTTATCTCCTAGGGCTTCAGTGCCACCGGGTAGAGGTGGGGAACATGGTAGTAGGGGTGGTCCCCAGGTGGTTAGAGATGGCTTTCAGCCAGATGGTTCAGGTATCCATCCAAAATCGATAGGCACCGTGCATCGAAGTAGGGCTTCTTTGGGTTGCTATAGTTGTGGGGTGATGGGGCAGTATGCTAGAGACTTTCCCCTTCGAGGGATGGTTGTGCCGTCAGCTTCGACTACTCCGACTAGTGTTAGACCACATCAAGTTGATGCCTCTCTTGGTGGGCTCGTGGTAGAGGTTCATGATATCATTGCTCCAGGTTAAGATTTTTCTACCTTCGGCATATGATAGTCCTGCTCGCATTGCGATTCTTCCCTTTCTATCATTTATTTGCTTATATGCTTACCTGCTACCTGTTTAGTTATTTGACTACTTGAGTTGTAGTGTTTGTGCATTGTTTTCATGGTAGTTTATTCCTTAGTAGTTGATGGGGGTGAGTTATCCTTGTGAGGTGTTTTACCCAGAGTTGTAACTCGTGGGTAGTTTTTGTTAGTATGTTTCTGGTTGGGTTTGTTTCCTGTTCCGTTGTGGCTTTAGACTTATGTTAAGTCTTCCTTGTTGAGTGTTCCTAGATGGTTGATGCCTAGGTTGTTTCCTAGAATTTGCTAGAAGTTCTTGTGTTGGTTTGGTGTTACCAGTGGTTGTGCTGGAGTTTAAGCTTTGTCTCACATTGAGAGGGGTCGGTTATGCTAGCGTGCATAGATTAGTTTTGTTTTTTGAGTTATTGGAATTGACCCTCTTTGTTTGGTTGGTTTAGGAGGGTGGCAGGTATGTGGGTTGTTCCTATAGTATCTTTCAGTTTCTTGCCCGGTTGGGTTAGGTTGTTATTTTCCCTAGTTCCAGTGGGAATAAATTTCAATATTAATTCTCTGGATTAGCTTTTAATTTTGGCATTGTAATTGGGTTTTGGCTTTTGCATTTCCGACTAAGTGTTGACCATAGCCTCGTGGTTGAGTTGTATTCGTAGTATTATGGGTGAGTCAGGCATCCAACCCATTCTTCTCCTGCCTTGTTAAGTTTTGACAATATAAGTATGGGAGCTAAGAAAATGGCTCCAGATTTGATTTGAGAAGGTGTTGTAGGGTTCAGTATATGCTAAGGAAGGGTTTTATTTAGTTGAAAAAGGAGGGAGATGACTTTTTGTTCGTGCTTGTGTGTTTTAGTAGTTGACTGAGGTGACGATGGAGGTTTGCTTGGGGTTGTGTGATTGTGATTTGATTCGGCCATTTACAGATTGTAGTGGTTTTTCCTTTGACTGGTTTGGGATATCAGTAGCAGCTGCGATTTTAGCAACTTGCATATTCTAGCCTAGTTGGCTTCGATTCCTAAAGGTTCATTGACAACATATGGGTTCGACAAAGGCTTTGGTTGGACATTTTAAAGTTAGATTTCAAAATCGTGGGCTAGCAAACTACTCCGGATGGTTCGCGGTTGTTTCTCTTTGATTGTAGCTTCTTGGGTGGGAAGGCACTGAGTTCGAGCAACTTAGCTTCCCTATTTCAGTTGTGGAGTGATAGTTGGCCTTAGACACCTATTCCTTGGCTAACCTTTGAGTTAAGTTAGACATTCCAGATTTCAGCGGTGTTCCAGTTAGTACGAGGTTCCTTCTACCATGGTTGGACAGACTCAATGGTGTAGGTTTTAGATTCAGTGGTGGTGTATGCTTTATGTGATCAGGTTGTGCGGGTTGAGGCTAGAGAGGCTATTTTGGAGTTCTAATGATACTTAGAGACTGGTAGTCACCATTCATTGTCGAGAGTTTGAAAAGCTCGATTAGTTGATTCTTCAAGGGTTGTCTTTTATGCGAGGGTTCCAGTGTTGGATAGACTCAGCCAGTGTGGACTAGAAGTTTGGTATGTGGTGTGCTTTGAGATGGTTGGTTTATCTGCTGATACGGTAGAGCAGTTGATTTGAGCCAAAGTGATGAGTTGAAGGTCTATGCAAGGATTTCTACGGCTAGATGGAAACTTTGAACCCCAGGCACCTTTTCCTTTTCCTTCAGGGTGTTTTGACTTAATATTTGTGGTATGGTGGACTTCTTCCTGAGTTGAGAGTTGTAAGGCGAATTCAAATCTGAGAAGTGTTTGAAGAGTCTTAGAGTTGGGAGCTTAGCTGATGATTACGGGTTTCGTGGTAGGCTTACCACACTCCTTGCAAGATCCTTGGTCTAGTTCGGTCTGTTGGGCAGATTTTCCTGGTGCCTTCATATTCAGTTGATTCAGATTGGGTCTGGTTTAACAAGGTTTGGTTCGTTCTACAGTCTGGAAGTTTCTCCGTCAACACAAAGTATTCAAATATATATTTCTTGACTTTAGTGTACGGACTTCAGTTGAGTTTAGATGGGTTGTTTAGTTGGGTTCAGTTGGTAAGCTTGATGTCAGCAAAAGTGTTCGTTCATTGGTTGATGGTCAGTCGGGGCAGGTAACTCTAGTTTTCGATGATATGCTATGGGTTGTTAGCTCGGATGGCAAAGGCCAGTAGACTATAGCTTGACTTTGATATAACTTGAGTATAAAAGGGTGACTTCATTCATGGTAGAGTATAAGCGAAGACTGTGGATCTCCGGTGTGTCAGTTGAGGCTTCGAGGGTGGTTTGAGTGTTTGACTTGTATGCAACTTCATGTTTATGGAGAAAAAGGATTCAGTTCAGACTAAAAGAGCTTTGCAGGTCAGCAGGTTCATGAGTTAGGTTTCTGGGTGATGGCTTTTATGGTAAACTTGGTTGTGGTTTCAATGATTTGAGTTCTGTGTGTTCACCACCTTACTTCCCTGGTGTCTGTCTTATGTTGGTGTTTCCAGTTGAAATTCTCGAGGTTCAGTTTGGGTTGGAAGACCCTTGGTCTTTTGGAGTTTTATTTTGGATTCTAGATTGGCTAGTAAGGAGTTTTAGGCTTGGTTGCTTTTGTTGGTTCTATTATGTTGGGTGCCGTCCGGTCGTGGAGGCTACCCAGGTTGTCCGAGAGAGTGGTGGGGGATTCGTATCCTTTGTTCTTTTAATCTCTAGTCTGTCCTTCTTTCCTGACTTTGGGGGATGAAAGTCTTTTTAGTAATGGATGATCTAATGACCCTCCAAGCTATTTATGTGTGTTTGCCTTTCTTGTATCGTTAGAGCTTGCCTGTAGAGGCCCTAAGTCATTTATGGCTTGATGAGACCGGTAGTTTGGTGCCCGGTCCATTTGTTTAATCTTTTTGGCCATTCCTTGTTTTAGAGCTTTAGGCTTTTGAAATCGTTGACTTCAGTCAACATTCTTGGTGAACATGCTCAGAATCAAATTCTGACAGTTCCATTAGATCCGGAGTGTGGACTTTGGTATAGTGGGACCTTGGGCCAGGATCCGGGATCTTTTCATCTTGGAATTCTCTCTCATTCTATGTTTTCAGGCCAGTAGGGCTTGTTTGGATGACTTTGGTCAACATTTGGAGAAGGCAGCCTTGGATGAAAATTCTGCCAACACTGTTAGCTCCAAAATGCCGAGTTTGTGTTAGTTAGTTGGTTGGTTCGGGTCCCGAGTGAGCCGGGCTCATTTCATATGTTTGGTTGGCGTTAGCTAGTCTTAAATTGGGTCAACCTTCCTCTGAGACGACCTTGTATGGAAGTTTCATCCATTTCGTTGAGTCCAGAATGTTGTTTCCACTCTAATAGCACTATTGGTTTTTTTTGTATCGGGTTCCGATTGTGCCCGAAATACCCCGTAGAAGTTTTTGGCTGTTGCTGGTTTTTCTGCTTCTGGTGGCCTTTAGCGCGATCGCACTCCTGTAGCGCGATAGCGCTTGTCTATGATTTTCCCTTCAGTGCGATCGCGCTCCTGTAGCGCGATAGTGCTGGTCTGGGATCCTTCCTTCACCGCGATTGTGCTCCTTTAGCGTGATAGCACTGAACAGCGACCAACAGCTATATAATTCTTTGGCCTTCGTTTTTCCAGCTTGTTTCACATACATTTCCCAACTCTAAACTCCAAGTTCTCCCACCAAATTACTCCCATCAGTCCTAAAGCTTGGAGAATCCATCAAATTGCTGGGAAATCTTGTTTCCTCGTGGTTGGGTAAGTTCTTCTTCCCCAAAATTTATTTCATCTCCATTGTTGCTACCACCATTTTTGTTGATTCTTAAATCTTGGAATTACTTGTAGTAACTGCCCTATTGAGCTTTGCATGATCGTGGATTCCGAGTTTCTCACCTCCTTAGCTTGTCTTCTCGTTGTGGTAAGTATCTTTTGACTAATTTTCGAATTTATTCCTTGAAATTCCTTTTTAATCCTCTCTTGAGAGGGCTGTTTTGGAGCCCCAATCGTGGTCCATTTTCGCTCAAATTTTGAGCATATGCTCCCGGGATGGTAAGGAACACTTGGTGTTTTTCATTTTTGGTTTTGGGTTGCAGGGCCCACGAGCCCATTTGTGACCCAAATTTTGACCCAGCTATTTCTATAGTATTATGGGTATCATTAGACTTGTTTTAGCGTATAGATTATTGTATTGATAGTGATTTCGTGATTTGGAGCTTCCCGGAGCAGTTTGCGCCTGGACGACGCCGTCCCCGCAACTATTTGCTGGACAATAGGTAGGTTATGGCTTTCGCTACCTAGAATCTGCATATATAGGCTATAAATGCATTAATTAGCATCCTTGGGTGGGTTGCTATAGGTTGGTACCCCAGACCTTGTCCGCCTTTGGTTGGTACCCCAGACCTTTTGCGCCTTTTCTGTCGGTTGATTTCGTACATTGATTATAGTATTTGTATCAGTATTGTATATTACCCTTGTGGTCCTTTGCCGCCTTGTATTGACTCTGGAACATAGATGGTGGGTTATTTGGGAATGTCCGCAAGTCCCGGACATAGAGATATCCTTTTAGGCTGGTTATGACTGCTGTAGAGCTATTGAGCCTGTGCAGGGCCGATAGGAAATGTTTGTGAGCCATTTTGGGCTACTCTATTGTTTGCGAGTATATCATACATGAAAAGGTTTTCCCTGCATGTTTTACTATGGATTTGGCTTCGGGCCTACTATAATTGATTTTCTAAACATTGTATGGCCCCGAGGGCCCATTTTTGGTACATGACTTTGAAAGGGATTTTAAACTGACTTTTATGAAACCTCTCAGAGTAGAAGAGATATTATGATGATTTGATTACTGGTCTTCATTTTAATACTAGGCTCGGCTGGACTGTAGCACTAGATATGGTTTTCTATGGATTTAGACCCGGATACGAGCCGAGCACCCCGTTTAGGGATTTTGATACTTGACTTCTATTTTAGACTCGGATACGCTCTGGGCACCCTCGATGAGGGTTATCGAGATATGATTACTGATTTTCACCCGAATATACTTCGAGCACCCTTTGATGGGGTTTATGAGATTACTACTACTGATTTAGACTCGGATTGAATCTGAGCACGTACTACAAGATCCCAATTGTTTAGATATTTGAGTTTTGTGTTTGTATATGGTCTATGAGTTGACCTCCATGGACCCTAACGTTCCAGACTAAGCGCCACAGGCCGACTGTGACCAGAGGGAGGGGATGTACGGCGTATGAGAGGATGTATTTACTATTGTGGATGGAAAAATTTGTATGTATCAGTGTGTTCTCAACTCAGGTATTGGCGCCCGAGGGATGAGAACCAAGGTTGGAACAAAGATAAAGAGAGTGAAGGCCAATAGGGAGATCGTGATAAGGATGGTGATCAATATAACCACTAAAGTTCAAATCCTTTTGTGCCTCCACCTAAGGCTGACGCCCATGCATATCAGCGCACCATGAGCAACCCCTGACATTCAAAAATCAAAGATATGTTATCTCTAGTCTTGAAAAAGGTTAAGTCAACAGATAATCGGGTGAAGGATCTAAAGAGGGAAGTGTGGACTCTTCATCAAATGGTGAACTTACACTTGGATTCTATCAAGCATATTGAACCACAAATGAATCACCTATCCTCACAAATGAATACTCGGATAGAGGGGACACTTTTAAGTGACACTACGGCAAACTCGAAGATCGATGGCCTTGTAATGGAAATTGTCACTAGGAGTGGACGAATGTGTAATAGGGTGAAGAAGCCAACTAATAAGGTTGTTATGAAGCCAAATGATAAAATAGAAGAGGATATTATGCTTGATGATGAAGTGGATGAAAATCCGGTTGTTCGGGTGAAGCCTAGTGCACCCAACGTGAGCTCCAATAATGATAATATATGTGAAGAGAAGGATGAGGCCGATTCCCCTTCTCAAGTTGCTATTGATATCGAGGAGGCTCCTTGTGTACCAATTGTTCCAAAGACAATACCAAAAGGACTCGCTCCGTACCAGCAAATATTAACCAAAAAGAAGGAGGAGAACCAATTCAAAAAGTTTGTGGACATGTTTAGCAAACTGTCCATAAACATCCCCTTGGTTGATTCGTTAATGCAAATGTGCTGGTATGCAAAATTCATTAAGGATCTTCTCAATAAGAAACGTGTATTTGATGTGAACACTGTGGAAATATCACAAAGCTGTAGTGTTGTGATGACAAGTAAAATTGCTCAAAAATTGGAAGATCTAGGTGCCTTTACCATTCCATGCACTATCAGGGTGTTTGTGTTCTGGAAGGCCTTGTGTGATTTAGGGGCAAGTATCAACTTGATGCCCCTAGTTAATTTCAAGAAGCTAGGGTTGGGTAATCCTTGGCCTACACCTTTGAGATTACTCATGGCCGACAGGTCTATGAACGTCTTGTAGGGATTCTGTTTGATGTATTGGTCAAGGTAGACAAGTTCATCCTACCCACAAATTTTATAGTCATGGAATATGATGTAAATATTGAAGTGCCCATCATATTGGGGCGAGCATTGTTGGAAACCAGGAGAGCATTGGTTGATGTGGAGCTCGGGGAGCTCAAGTTTTAGGTTGGGATCGAGGAAGTTACTTTTAATGTATGCCAACCTACAAGGACACTGGATGCATTTCGAGTAGTGTCTCTGATAAATATTAAGGGAAAGTTAGTGCATGCCCATGATGAACTTGAAATGAAAGAGGTACCCGAGCCTATGATGTTGCCACCTTGGCAACAAGATAATGTGGTGAAGATGTTGAAGGAGCATTTTACCTTCTTGGGATGGGTCACGCCAACCAGATTGGCATGCTACCAGATAATGGTTGAGGATTGATGTACTATCGTCGAGCCACGATGTAAAATCAAGTGCTTCTTGGAAGGCAACCCAAGTGTTTTTACTTTTTGTTTTTATTACCTTTTGTTGTTTTTGGTGTGTTTTAAAAATGCATGGAGAGGAAAAAAGACCAAGTGGAAAAACAAGACAAAAAGGAATGTGCGGTACGCACAAGTAGTTGTGTGCATTGCACAGGGCAATGCATGCCAAACAAGAGGTCTATGAAGAAAAATGGAAATTGGAGGTGATGTGTGATCGGTTGTGCGAGTCGCACACCCTGTTGTGCGCATCACACCCCAAGTTAGAAAGCTGTGAAATTTCTCGGTGAAAAATCGGCTTATGTAAAGTGATGTGCGAGCCGCACTTTGGCTTGTGTGTATCGCACATTGCGGTGAACCAAGGTAAGTATTTAAATTTGTATTAACCAACCCAACCCGGACACTGAACCGCCGACCTTTCCTCTTCTTTTCCTTCTTATAAACCATCACCCCCATTCCTTCTCTCCTATAACTCACATAAAAATCTCCATAACTCTCTCCCAAATCCTCCAAAATCCTTCATAATTCTCCCAAAATCTTCTCCTCTCTCACTCAAACCCATCGCCACTGCCATATTACCTGGTCATCGCCATTGTTTCTCTGGTCAAAAAGTGGGTCTCCATTGTTGGCACTCCAAAAGCTTCAATTTTTACTTCCTACCTTCTCATCTTCACTTGTGATTATGACTTCTGGTAGGGGAAACTCCAGGCGCAATACAAGGAGGCCACCAGCTCACCCTACTTCCTCTTTCACCTCTAAGAGGAAAAACAAATCCCAGCTACTTCCATAACACCTCCCCATGTGCAAATCTCGTAGGAGGACATGATTCGATTCGGGGTGGATGGTATGAAGGCCATCTATGATCGAGATAAGAAAAGAACCTTCAATACAGATCAGAGCTTACAATTGGTAGTTTTTGGGGAGGACCTGTCCAACATTCCTACAGTTTACTAACTGCCAATGGTACCCATTCCAAGAGGTACCCGGAGGTTACAACAAGGAGGTAGTTCATGAATTCTTTGCCTCTTATCAGGCCAAACAAGATTCTATGCGGTACAAGGGAAATGTGGAAGACTTACCTTGTTTGGACTCCATCACTGTTTGGGGAAAGTAAATCCACATCACACCCGATGCCATCAATGCCATCTACTAGGGTACGACTAGAATTGAGCCTGCATCGGAGCTTTGAGCCAAGTTGTTTGTTGAGAATAAGCCCCTTGCCTGGGCTGCCACTATCATTTCTCTTGGGACTTGCGTATGGCCCACCATGAGGGGCGATATTCTAAGTTGGACTCTGTACTTTGAGGCCCGCCTTTGGTATGACTTTGTCCTCTCCAGGTTCATGCCCTCTCAGAATGATCAAAAGATTACCCTGGAGGGATCCATTCTAGTAGCTTCTATCATAGAGGGCGATCATGTGGACTTTTGGGAGATAGCAGCGGTGGTGGTAAAAGGGAAAGCCCGTAGGGGTGGTGACTCATTCCCCTATCTGGTCCTTATTAGCAATCTTTGTGTAAGGGCTGGAATTCCATACTTCGGCTGTGACAGTCCTACCCATGCCACGGGTGTTCTTGAACTCAAAAAGAAAAGATACATGGATGCTCTTGGGTTTAAGAAGCACAAACTGCAACCCTTGGAGGATATTAAGGTTGGAGATTCTGATGATGAGCCCACTACTTCCTCCCCTTCAAGATTAGCTTAAGAAGAACCTACTCCCACGGTGTCAGGAAATCCTGCAACTGCTACACCTCAGGGACCCCCACAGTCTTCATCGACTTTGACCAAGGAGGGCCTCCAAAAGATGGTTGACCTAACCTACTCTCATGATAGGCAGTTGATAACGCTCAAGTAACAGTCTCCATATGGAGGTGAGAGTGTTCGTCAGAGAAAAAAAAAATTTATAAACCCGACGGGAGTCGGTGTTGATACCACAAAGAAATGGTAGATTTGCCTATAAGATTATCGTATATCAATCACCAATAGAGTAGTCATTCAAACAACAATAAAAGTAAAAAAGGGGGAAATCAGGAATTGGGAATTCTATCATAATTCGCAATTCAAGCAAAACAATAAAATAAAATGGAATTTGTATCAAGAGAGAGGACGACTAGGGAAGTGATCCGGTGGGATTCAAACACGGGACAAGGTACTTTTTCAATTGTGCAAATTCTTAATAAACGATACTGGTAGCATTGGTTTTAGTTATATTTTTCAATCTCTCAATCTGACAAACATATTTTCTATGGTCTTTCTTCAAGCACCATGGTTTCAACAATAACAATCAAATTTTAGCTTGGAGAAGTTACACTATTTCTAGTTAAGACTCTTAAATGGGTATTTTCTGGCTAATTGAGCTATTTCTAGCCTCAATGTAAATTGAAATCCCAAGTATCTACTAGTGAATTCTAATCCTAAATTATGAACCTCTTTCTCAAGAAAGAACACAAACATACCATTAATTTTAGAGTTAAAACACGGAGAATGCACTAGACCCATAACAATTTAGCAATTATAAGCACAATTAAACAAGACCCATATCCAAATTCAAACACCTATCATCAACACACCCCTATACAAGGGAACTAGCCACTCATGATAAAGTAATTAGAAAAGATACCAATTGGTTAGTTAACTTTTCCTTTCATTAAAGAAGCTAATAACCAATATCCAAGCTCAATAATACAAAAATGGTGAATCCAAGGTTGAAGATGGAGAGAATGGAGTAAAAGCCTCTATCTACCCTTGGGAGAGATAACTTGTTCAATACTCAAAAACTATCAAAAAATTGAAAAACTTTGCCTAAATTGGTTTTTAGAAGGTTCCCAAATCATCACATAAAGGTGGAAAAAACTGCCCCTCGGGAGTTGTGCACCATGACATGCATTTTGCAGTTCTTATTGTGCACATTGCACAACTCTGTCCTAGTAGACCAATGACTCCAGGCCAATTGATTTTGTTATGTGAAGTAGGGTGTGGACCACACCAGGAATTGTGTGTATTGCATGACTGTCGCGCCCCTTAGCAGATTCTTCTTCTTCCATTGATCTTCATACGAAGGGAGGAGCGGACAGCACCAGGCATTTTTCATGTCGCACGGCGGCCACACCTCTTGGCAGATTCTTCATCTCTCTTGATCAACTTCACACTTAACCTCCTTTTTGAGCTCTTTTGGGTCCAATTCCTTGTTTTATACTTTTGACCAAGAGTACCTACATTTATACCAATAAAGTTCATAAAAACCTCTAAATCTCATCAAAGCATGGCAATAATTCATGATCAAAGGCTCAATAAGTTGGTAGATTACCGACTTATCAGACCCCAAAACATGAACTATTACTTGTCCTCAAACAAGATACTCACAAGGTAAGGAATGAATTATGCTCTAAAACTCAATCAAGGCATACAAGGTTAATCTATCCTAAAAACTAAGAAAAACTAACAAACAAAAAGACTCAAACAAAGGACTCAACTACAATGCTTATCTAAATTTGGACCACCACATTCTCATGGAAAATGATCATTTCAAAACTTTCATCAAAAGGACTTCATTTCTCATTCAAAATCAAGGGGATTTGTCATTCAAAACAAGATTAGCAAGCATCTCAAGTCATTGGCGTGCACCATCAAGGTTTGCCTCGAGATTTGCTACACAACTTGTCTCATTCATTCCTCTCAATTGAAATAGAGACTTCGTGTTTTAATTCTAGTGCATGATGCCACTCATCATAAGAGAGAACCCCACTCGCAATCATGAAATTCATAATATAAGGGATAAAAGAGAACCCAAAAGACTCTAACTCTCTCAAGGAAATTCAAGTGCACGCATGTCAAACCATAAGCTTGTCCTTCATGTAAATCACCACTAATGTAGAGTGACCAAACTCAGAATCACTAAGAAGTTGTGGGTTACGATGTTGGCTAGGGAGAAGGTGAGGATTGCACTTGGCTCAAGTGACTACACCTCTCTAAGGCTCTTTTGTTATCATTTCAAATGCCGCTCAATTTTTTGAACTTTGACTGCACGTTATTTCTCCCTCACACAACCCAAGCTCTTCCCTTCAATCTTGATCATTCAACCTTCTTGTATCACCTTCACTTGGTAGTACCAATTCTTTTTCAAATCATTTTGCTCATTGAATTTGGTCTTTTGGAGCAATTTTCAATTCAAACATAAGGTGCTACCTTGCACTTGAAGTACATTCCTTTTCTTCTCCACATTGAATACATACACCCCAAACTTAGGCATTTGCCTATGTTATCATTTCAATTTCCCTCCCAAACATAGCCTTTTAGCCTATGTTAAACTTTTGAGCCACTAGGGAGGATGGGTGCAAGAATAGAGGTTCCAAAAAGGGTCAAGGTGTTAACAAGGTGCCGAGGAAAGGTCACAAGCTCAAAGGGGTTCAGTAGGGTCAATGTCTAGGGAAGTCATTTGGGTGAAGTGGTTATTCAAAAAGGGCCTAAGGTCATCTTCCAAGCTTGTTTACATCTAGGATTTCGCCTTGAATCATATTCAGGGTAAGTTCTAGATGACACACATGCACAAGAAACAAAGGGTAGCCTCACCACACAAGGCATCACATCACAAGAACTTTTCACATTAGTCTCAAAATAAATTGTGACAAATGACTTTTGACAAGCTATTCCAAGTTCACACACTCATTTATTAATCAATCAAGCCAAATCGAGAGTGTGAAAATCATGAGAAGAGAATTCTATCCTCAAAATTCATCTTCCCTCTTTCCTTCGATTTTCAAAAACTTCTTGCCAAGAAAACTTTTTGGCAGGCCCACTTTGAGACAAGCAAATCACAAACTCAAATTTAAACTAAAACTTGGCATTTTCCCTTAAGAAAGTTGCCTCTCAATCTATCATAGGGAAACACCAACCCGGTTTGACACATACATAAAAGAAAAAGAAAAAAGAAAAAATAAAGAAAATATTTTTCTCTTTGGGAAAGAACCGTGGTATGAAAAAAACCATTGGAGTTTATTGCTAGTCTACTATTAACAAGGCGACTACAAATTAATTTAAGCACCCTCAAACATAAATGGAACATTGTCCTCAATCACATATGAGCTTAGGAGAAGAGTGTACTCCCTGGGGTGATGTGAGATACACACAAAGGCTTGGAGAAAATGCCCTAACTATTGCATGTTGGGATAAAATTTAGCAGAGCTGCTAATGTTCTGGTTGGTAATGCGAATGGCGTATGACGCGCACAATGAGTAATATGTTTGAAACACCAATCGCATGCCCAGATCCAGAAAATCATTGATTATTCCCAGTGTTCTATATCCATCATGCAAACTACCATGCGATGCGCATAATGTGATGTGCGATTGCATAGCCCGATGCACATGGCCTGGAATGTTGGAATTTGAATCTGTTGTGAAGGTCCTTGGTCGTTGCGAGGCACACTCATCAATGTGTTTTCCCCCTGTTGTGTGCCTAAAGTAGCTCAATGCCTATTAAATATTCCAACATCCCTAGCTTGGTTCCTACCTATAAACTTTAACAAAACAACACACAAAGTGACACCAAAAAGAAAAAAAATGTTCAAAATAAGGGTAAATGCTTGGGTTTCTTGCCTAGAAGCGCTTGTTTTAACATCATGATTCGATGATAGTACCTCTTACTCATGGTTCATCGAGGTAGATTGCTTCTATGAGTGCGACTTCTTCAGGTATGCCTAAATACTTCTTGACTCGCTGCCCATTTACTTTAAAAGTTGAGCCATTGTCAGCTTCTAGCTCTATTGCTCCATTTTCAAATACTTGAAACACTTTGAAGGGGACAAACCATTTGGATTTTTATTTCTCCAGAAAAATTTGGAGCCTAAAGTTGAACAAAAACACCTAATCTCTTGGAGAGAACTTACGCTTGACAATTTGTTGATCATGGTAGTATTTCATGTGGGCCTTATAGAGTGAGGCACTTTCATAAGATTTCATCCGAAACTCATCTAGCTCGTTAAAGCCCTCAACTCTCCCTTGAGCGGCTTTTTCCCAGTCCAAATTCAGCTTTTTCAAAGCCCACAAGGCTTTATTTCTAGTTCCACCGGTAGGTGACACGATTTACCAAAGACTATTTGGTAAGGATACATTTAGATTGGGGTTTTGTAGGCTGTCCAATATGTCCATAGTGCATCATCCAACTTCTGGGGCCAATCCGTTCTATTGATGTTTACCGATTTTGTAAGAATGACCTTTTTTTTCCTGTTGGACACTTCAACCTGCCTGCTTGTTTGTGGGTAGTAGAGGGTAAAAACTTTATGCTTGACTCCATACTTTACAAGTAGAGCACTAAATAATTTTTTACAAAAATGGGATCCCCCGTCACTAATGATGGCACGGGGGTGCCAAACCGAGCAAATATGCGCTTTACTGAGGAACGATATGATGCTCTTTCCCTCATATTTAGTAGAGCAACAACTTCGACTCACTTGGAAACATAGTCGACACCCACAAAAATGACAGTATTCCCACACGAACTCATAAATGGCCCCATGAAGTCGATGCTCCAAACATCAAATAACTCAACCTCAAGGATTAGCTTCAATGGGAGTTCATGGCATCGAGACACACCCCCTTCGCATTGACATTTGTCACATTCCTTTTATAAATCATGGGCAACTTGAAAAAATCTCGGCCAATAAAAACCATTTTGTAATTCCTTTGATGTTATTTGCACACCCCCGTGGTGACCACCGATGAGTGAAGAATGGAAAGCCTTAAGGATGGGCATCATGTCGATCTCGAGTATTCACCTCTGAATTATACCATCGGCGCAAACTAGAAAAAGGTAAGGTTCATCCCAGGAAAACTTTCGAACATCATGAATAAACTTTTTTTTTCTAGTGTGACGTTAAACCATCTGGTGATAAGTCACTTGCTAAGAAATTTGTGAAGTCAGCAAACCATGGTGTAAGATCATGCGAGGTAGACAAAATGTGTTCATCAGGGAATGAATCATTTATCTCAAGTTCCCCTATGGGCCTTACCTCTTCTTCTAATCTCGACAAGTGATCTGCCACTTGATTCTCACATCCCCTTCAATCTTTTACTTCGAAGTTGAATTCTTGGCGTAACAACACCCAAGGAATTAGCTAGGACTTGGCGTCTTTCTTTTTCACAAGTACCTGATCGCTGCATGATCCGTATGCACAACAACGTTTGTCCCTAAAAGGTATGCCCGATATTTTTCAAAGGCAAACACCACAGCCAATAACTCTTTCTCTGTTATAGTGTAATTTGTTTGGGTTGTATTCAATATTTTGCTTGCATAATAGATTGGGTGGAAGAGTTTCTCCTTTCATTGAACAAGTACAACCCTCAAAGCTACACCACTGGCGTCACACATAAGCTCTAACAGCTTTGACCAATCCAGTGCGATAATGATGGGGGGTTGTTGTTAGCTTCTCTTTCAATGAGAGGAATGCCATCATCCAACTTCTATCAAAGTCGAACTTGAATTCTTTTTCAAGCAACTTACACAAGGGATAATCCACCTTTAAAAAATCCTTGATGAAGCACCGATAAAACCCGACGTGGCCTAGGAAACTCCATATCCCTTTCACAATCTTCGGAGTGGTAGCTTGGAGATGACCTTAATTTTTGCTTGGTCAAATTCAAGCCCTTTTTTGGATATTTTATGACCCAATACTATTCCCTCTTTCATCATAAAATGGCACTTTTCCAAGTTCAGAACCAAGTTTGTTTCCTCGCATCATTTGAGTACTTCTTCTAAATGCACCAATAGTCATCAAACTCATCCCCAACTACCAAAAAATCATCAATAAATATCTCCATAGTGTCTTCAACCATGTCAGAGAAGATGGACATCATACATCATTGCAACATGGTTGGGGCATTGCACAAACCAAAAGGCATCCTTTTAAATGCAAAAGTCCCATAAGGGCATGTGAAAGTTATCTTCTCATGGTCATCTAGAGCAATAGAGATCTGATTGTATCTGGAATATCCATCAAGGAAATAATAAAAGCCATGACCTGCTAATCTATCAAGCATTTGGTCCATGAAAGGGAGGGGGAAATGATCCTTCTCAGTCCAAGAATTCAACTTTCGGTAGTCCATGTATACTCGCCTCGAATATCGATCTCAAGGCTATCATCTCTTCTTTTTTGTTATGTACAATAGTAATTCCTCCTTTTTTTGGCACTCATTGGACCAGGATGATCTAGGTACTGTCAGAAATTGTGAAGACCACTCCCGCACCTAACCACTTTATTATTGGGCGGATTTAACCTTCTTTTATGTTTAATCGATGGTGTAAATTCTTCTTGAAGATTGATTTTGTGTGTGCATATTCCCGAGGGTATGCCCGAATGTGCCTTTTCCAGACCTTGAGTAATGGCTCCACTTGTTTTTCACTCAACTTATTAGAGATGATCATTGGTAATGTCTCATTGGCACCCAAATAAGAATACTTCAAATGTTATGGGAAAGGCTTCAACTCCAACACTGGTGGTTCGATAATGGAAGGCTTAGAATGAGGAGTTTTCCGGTTCTTTAAGTCAAGGTCAAGATTCTTCGGATGGTAGGGGTAGGACCCCATTCCCATTAAAGCACAACATACTTCATCGTATTCCTCCATTCCCTCACAATTATAATTTTATAGAATGGCTTCCAATGCTTCATCCATGAACCCTTTTTTCACATGTAATTCAATGCTCTCCTCAATTTTGTTAATTGCAAACACCATCTGAAGGTCATTTGGTTGTTTCATGTACTGACATACATCAAAGGTTTCCTCTTCTTCATTCACAAGAACTTAAATTCCCCCAATTTTATTTTATTCAATGTGCACCCCATTTTGAGACTAGGCTTCCCCTAAACAATTGGTATTTCAAATCCTCAAGTCCAATCAAGTATAACAGGGTCCATAGGGTATACAAGCTTACCATTTTTCACCAAGGTATTATAGCTAATTCCCATATGACATTTCATCGATCGGTCCACCATGAGTAATTTTATTTGTGTAAGGATAGGTTTGCCAAGTCAAACCTTTTGGTGGCAAGCGACATCAAGTTCACACTTGCATTTTCATCACACACAAATTTTGTTGATTTATGCACCCTATTCGTGTCACAAACAGTGAAAACACCCATAGTCACCTCATCTATAACAGATCTCCCTAATAATAATGCACTACTTTGGGGAGACATATGAACGACCTAACATACTCTAAAGTTATTCATAATGCACATATCCTTCACAAACTTGGCATACTCGAGCATCTTGTTAAATGCATTATTCGATGGAATGTTGACGATGATTTTTCTAAACATGTATTCAAATTCTCCATGTTGTTCTTTGTCTTTCTCTTGCAATAATCACTGAGGGAAAGGAGGTGGACATTTAGGAAAGGGTTGGCAAACCTTGGGCACCTTGTTTCGATGATCTAGAGGTTTTGATAAACCATATATCCAGGTCCTCTTGTTTCTAAGCTGACTAGGATTTGGATTTGCAATCTCCATAGAGTTGGTTAGGCCTCTCATTTCATCTATTCCTTCATCCCTCTTCAATTTCTCAGATGTGAATTAGGAGGTGAGCCATTGAATTCTTTCTTCGAGTTGTTTGATAGCGACGGAGTGTGAGTGCACAGTTTGAGCCAAACTTCCGAGATCATATCTCAACTCCTTGACGCCTTCGTCAGTGGAATCCACCTTTTCTAGCACTCTCATAAGAATATTTTCAACCTAGTTACCATCATTCTTCATGTTCCAACCTTGATTCCCATGATATTGTCTCCCCACACTTGGGCTCACTTGTTGGAGACTTTTATTGGAACCCATCTCATCATTTGCATCCAATGCCTCTTTGTTATTTTCACTAGGACAATCAACCTATTCTACAAAGTTCACAACCCCAACAACACCAACAGTGTTAACCGTCTCACACAGATGACTTACCACACTCATGGTTATGAATTCAAGAAATTTCTTAGCGAGTGATAGCTCTCTATCCTTTCTCGCACCATTCCTCCTCCATTCATTTTTAGTGGAGTTTTCACCCATTGCTTCCTTGGCTCCCCACATATTTGACTTATGGTCCACTACAGTCACCTTTTCAAGTGTAAATGGGCCGAGTAGGAACTATTTGGTAGCGGTTCTTGAGAGATTTATGTATGTGACCTGTTCAAACAGTCAAAAACAACAAACATAGTAAAAACTCATAAAAACTCACAAGGTTATTTTAAACGTCAATCACAAAGGCTACTAAAAACAAAGTCTCCAGCAACTACGCCATTTTTTATAACGCTCAAGTAACACTCTCATACAGAGGTGAAGGCGATCGTTAGAGCAAAACAAAATTTATAAACCATATAGGAGTAAGGGTATCCTACAGAGAAATGGTAGAGTTTCCTATAAGATTGTCATATATCAATCACCAATACAGTAGTCATTCAAACAACAATAAAGTAAAAAGGGGGAAATTGGGGAATTGGGAAATCTGTCGCAATTCGCAATTCAAGCGAAACAATAAAATAAATGGAATTTGTATCAAGAGAGAGGATGACTAGGGATGTGATCCAGTGGGATTCAAACATGGGATAAGGTACTTGTTCAATTGTGCAAATTCTTAATAAATGATACGAGTATCATTGGTTTTAGTTATATTTGTTCATCTCTCGATCTGACAAACATATTTCCTGTGGTCTTTGTTCAAGCACCATGGTTTCAACAATAACCATTAGATTTTATCTTGGGGAAGTCACACTATTTCTAGCTTAGACTCTTAAATGGGTATTTTTCGGTGAAATGAGATATTTCTAGCCTCAATCTAAATGGAAATCCCAAATACCTACTAGTGAATTCTTATATGAAATTATGAACCACTTTCTTAGGCAATAACACAATCAAGTAATTTCAATCAATGTTTGTAACCATTAATTTTAGATTTAAAACATGGAGAATTCACTAGAGCCATATCAAATTAGCAATTATAAGCACAATTAAACAAGACACATACCAAAATTCAAACACCCATCATCAACACGCCCCTAGAGAAGGAGACTTGCCACTCATGATAAAGGAATTAGAGAAGATACCAATTGGGTAGATCAATTTCCCTTTCATTAAAGAAGCTAATAACCAATATCCAAGATCAATAATACAAAAATGGTGAACCCAAGGTTGAAGATGGAGAGAATGGAGTAAAACCTTCTATCTTTCCTTGAGAGAAAAAACTTGTTCAATACTCAAAAACTACCAAAAATTGAAAAACCATGCCTAAATTGGGTTTTAGAAGGTTCCCAAATCGTCACATAAAAGTGGACAAAAATGCCCCTCAGGAGTTTCACACTGCAACGTGCATTTTGCACGTCTCATTGTGTGAATCGCATAGATATGTCCCAGTAAACCTGTGAATCTAGACAAACTTCAGGTGTTGTTCGAGGTGGGGTACGGACCACACTTGGCATTGTGCGTGTCGCATGGCTGCTGCACCCCATAGAAAATTCTTCTTTTTCCATTGATCTTCATGCGAAAAGAGGTGTTGACCACACCAGGCATTGTGCATGTCTCACGGTAGATGCACCTCTCGGTTGATTCTTTATCTCTCTTTATCAACTTCACACTTTAACTCTTTTTGAGCTCTTTTGGGTCCAATTTCTTGTTTCCTACTTTTAATGAAGAGTACCTTTATTCATATCAATAAAGTCCAAAAGAACCTTTAAATCTTATAAGATCATGGCAATAATTCATGATTAAAGGCTCAATAAGTTGGCAGATTACCGACTTATCAGTAGTTGACTGACTTAGCAAATAAGCTACCTGGTCTGATTCAAAAGGCTATCAAGAAAGCCATGAAGGAGGTAATGAACAAAGTGAGAAACCTTTGCAAGAGGGTAGATACCATTGAGGGGGCTGTGAAGGAGATCCAGAAGGATTTTGACAAGGAAAAAGGGAAGGCCCTGGTTGATCATACAGACTTGAGTGCCCCTGAATGAGGCCATGACTCAGCCCCATCACACCCCCGATCCCATGGATAAATAATTTGCTGCCTACAATGATGATGATGAGGAGTTGGTTGATGATGAGGATCCAGAACTTCTGCAGGTAGAGCTGTCAAAATAGGCTGGTCCAACCCAATCAGACCCAGCCCCAGCGGGCCAGAGAGTTAAATGGGCTGGGATGGGCTGGACCTTTTAACTAAAGGGCCTTTAAAATAGCAACCCAACCCAACACTAAGTGGGCCGCGGGCTAAGACAGGTTGTCCCTTCAATAAAAAATAAAAGTGACCCGTAACATGATAAACAAAAAAATGTAATTACTTGAAAATCACAAATCATTGTAAATCTTCATTTTAACAACAGGTGAATACGATAATAATTAATATCAATCAAATGAAGAACAAAAAATAACTAGCTAGTCAAAAAGATTTTCAACATACTTCTTCACATCTGAATTATAATAATCTAAAAACTTACAATTCTTTTATACACAAAAGTTTTGCTCAGTTACAAAATTACAAAACTAAAATTCTAAAGTGTTAAAAATTACGTAAGCCATCAATTAGAGCTTAATAACTTCACTTTAACTGGACGGAGATTTATTGAAGGAAGATTTGAACTAAGAAAGAGATCTGGATAGAAAAATAAGAAAAACTGCGCACAAAAGAAAGAGAAATGACTTTGCCCTAATTTTTCTTGCTGCTTATGAGAAAAGAGACGTCAGAAGATCAAAGGGCAAAGAATATGTGTATATGAATATGATATATCATATATAATATAATATATTGATGAAATGTATTATATTACTAATGACTATTGATTAAATGAGTAATTATTATTGTCTATTTATAATGTACTTTATACTTCTTTTGGTTTTTATTTTATCTTGTTTAATTATTTTAAATTTTTTATTTGGTAAATAAATATATTATTAATTATTTTTTAACTTAGCAAGCTGGCCTCTAAGGCCACGTGTTAGGCTGTTAGGCCTATGAGGCTGATGGTCCAAGTGAGGCTGGGCTTATAAGACTCACTTCTAATTGGGCTGCAAACACTTAGCCCAACCCCACTTAATTAAAGGGCTGGGTTGGGTCAGCCTCACGAGCCAAGCCCATTTTGGCAGCTCTACCTGCAGGTGCTTAAAGAGTCCCATCTCACCTCACACTCTCAAAAGGGTGGTGCAGATTCAAATTCAGAGGCAACGGTGCAAGCAGATAATGAGTAGTAGCATTACAGGGAGTTGTTGCACCCTTTCCTTAATTACTTGAGCTTATAGAATTGAGGGCAATGCCTTTTGTCTTGTGGGAGGTGGTGTTTATTTGATTGTGCTATTGGTTTTCCATGTTGGGATTTGAGATATTTCTTTTTATTTCTCTTGTCATGCTGTGACATTTTTATTTTCCTGCTAGACATTCTATTTGGCCCTTGTCGGGCATGTGTTGGATGATTGATATATTTCCCTTGCCAGGCCTTTTATTTTGTTTATTTTGTTGATTCATTCTTTAACTTTGCCCTCGCGGGCTTGATGCTTTATTTATGTTGATGATTTTGTGATATCACCATGTTGGTCCTACATGATTCATTGTTTCATCATCCGTGCTTTGCAAATGCGCTTAATGCCTACGCCGAGGCTTGTTATCAAATGATACATGAGCGCTTAAATTTTTAGTCACCTTGTTAATAGTATATTAGTGAATAAACTCCAAGAGTTTTCTTCATACCATAGTTCATTCCCAAGGAGCAAATTATTTCTTTTATTTTGTTCTTATTTCTTTTATTTATTTTTATGTTGAATTTAGTTGGTATTTCCATTTGATATATTGAGAGGTAACTTTCTTAAGGGAAAATTCCATGTTTTAGTTTAAATTTGATTTCGTGCTTTGCTTGTCTCGAAATGGACCCACCGGAAAAAAAAATCTTGGCAAAAAGTTTTTGAAAATTGAAGGAAAGAGGGAAAATGATTTTTAGTTAAGCATTCTCTTGTCAGGACTTGCACACTCCCCGTTTTGCTTGATCGATTCACAAATGAGTGTGTAAAGAACTCGGAACATCTTGCCAAAAGTCATTTGTCCCAATTGATTTTGAGACTCGTAGTGAAATTCTTGTGTTGTGATGCCTTGTGTGGTCAGGCTGTACCTAATTATTGTGTGCATTTGTTGTATAGAACTTTCCCGAAATGTTACTCAAGGCAAAATCCTAGATGTCGCCTAGAATGGAAAATGACCTTAGGCCCTTTTTGAATAGCCACTTCACCCAAATATACTTCCCTTTATATTGATCCTAGTGAACCCCTTTGAGCTTGTGATTTTTCTTTGGCACCTTACACCTTGACCCTTTTTGGAACCTTGATTCTTGCACCCGTCCTCCCTAATAGCTCGAAAGTGAAACGTAGGCTAAAAGCCTAAGTTTGGGGGTGCATGAACCAATATGGAGAAGAAAATGATGTGTTTCAATGCAAGGTAGCACCATATGCTTGAATTAAAAATTGCTTCAAATGATCCAATGAAAATAAAAGAAGGAATTGGTGCTCCCAAGTAAATGTGATATAGGAAGTTGAATGATTATGTTGAAAGGGAACCTTGGGATTGTGTGAAGGGGGAATAAGGTGTACTTATTGTTTGAAAACATGAGAAGTGTTCAAATGATCACAAGGAGTGTAAGGGAGGCTTAGTTACTTGAGCCAAATGTAATCCACACCTTAACCCTAGCTAACATTGTAACTCGCAAGTCCTTAGTGATTTCAAGATCGGTGACTCTATATTAGTGGCGAATTACATAAATGGTAAGCATATGGTTCAATGCGTGTGCACTCGAACTTCTTTGAGAGAGTGAGAGTGTTTTTGGTTCTCTTATAATTCCTTTGTCTTGTGAAATGCATGATTGTGAGTGGGATTCTCTCTTGTGGTGAGTGGCATCGCACACTTGAAAGGAGTGATTAAGTCTTTATTTCAATTGAGAGGGATGAAATGAGACAAGTTGTGTGGCGAATATCGAGGCAAACCTTGAAGGTCCATGCCAATGACTTAGTAAGCTTGAATATCTTGTTTTGAATGAAAAATTCCCTTGATTTGAATGAGAAATGAAGTCCTTTTTCTAAATGTTTTGAAATGAGCAATTTCCTTGAGAATGTGGTGGTCCAAATTGAGATAAGCATTATAGTTGAGTCTTTTTGTTTGTTATTTTTTTTAGTTTTAGAGTAGAGTAATCTTGTGTGCACCCTATTGAGTTTTAAAGCATAATTCATTGTTTACTTTGTGAGTATCTTGCTTGAGGACAAGTAACAATTCAAGTTTGGGGGTTTGATAAGTTGGTAAACTATCAACTTATTGAGCCTTTAATCATGAATTATTGTCGTGCTTTGATGAGATTTAGAGGTATTTATTACCTTTATCGATGCAAATTTAGGTACTCTTGGTCAAAATTAGAAAACAAGGGGATTGGACTCAAAAGAGATTAAGTGTGGAGGTGATCAAAAGAGAAGAAGAATCTACGAAGAGATGCAGCCATCGTGCGATGCACACAATAGCATGTGTGGTCTGCACCTTCCTTCACACGTCATAGCTGAAGCGACTAGAGTCACTTGTCTGAAAACTGGAGCCGTGGGATGTGCACAATGTGTGGTGCGACCACACGTCATGTCGCACATCACATTGCATCATGCCCGAAGGGCATTTTTGTCAACTTTCAAGTGACATTTTGGGAAGCTTCTAAAACCCAATTTGGGCAGTGTACCTAGTAGTATTTGACACAATATTGAGTAGTTTTCATATAGAGAGTTTCCCAAGGAAGATAGAGAGTGTACTTGTATTCTCTTCATCTTCTACCTTGAGAATTCACCATTTTTGTACCAAATTGAGCTTGGATTTGGATAATGGCATAGTTATGAATGAAAATTTGAAATACCCAATTGGTATAATCTCTTATTTCCTTAGCATAAGTGGCTAATTTCCTTGTCTAGGCATATGTGTATGATGGCTACTTGAATTTGAGTATGGGTCCTGCTTAATTGTGTTTAGAATTTATAAATTGACATTGGTATATTGTATTCCTCAAGTTTTAATGCTAAATTTGATCGTTGCAAACATTAGTTGAATTTATTTAATTATGTTATTGCTTGAAAGAGGGGTTCATAATTCAGAAGAAATTCAATAGTGGGAATTTGAGGTTTCCACCTTAGATTGAGGGTAGATAGCTTAATCAACAGAATCTCTCATCTAAGAGTCTAAGCTAGAAATAGTATGACTTCTCCAAGCTTGAATTGGTTGGTTTTTGTTGAAACCATGGTGCTTGAGTAGAGACCATTGGATATATGTTTGGAATATCGAGAGATTGACAAATATGACTAAAACCAATGCTACCCATATCATTTATTGAGAATTTGCATAACTAAGCAAGTACCCTAACCCCATTTTGAATCCTATCGAAAGTATACCCCTAGTCGTCCTTCTCTCTTGAATAAAAATCTCTTGTTTATGTTTCTTTCTAGTTCGAATTGTGATATTTCTAACTCCCCTTTCTTTGTTTACCCCCCAATTTTTACTTTTGAGTTGTTGAACATTTACTCTCTTGGTGAATACTAATTGACTATCTCTTGGCGAATCATCATATCCACACTTTGTGGGATCGACTCTGACACTCGTCGGGAATATAAATTTTATGTTGGTCTAAGGATCGCTACCACCTCCTATTGGAGAGTGCTTTTGAGAATTTTAAAAAGATGCCCAGGTAGCCTCCTTGACTGGATGGTGCCTCCACTGAACCATAACTGCAGGAATCTTTATAGACCTTAATCTCCTGACATCTCTGGATAGAATGACTGCCGGCTCCTTGAAAAAAGGCAAACTTTGATCCGACTACACTAAATACCAATGTAGCACATGTGACTCATCCAAAACATAACGCCTCAATATAGATACATGGAAGACCAGATGCATAAGTGAGAAAATAGAAGGCAAAGCTAACAAATAAGCAACAGCACCAACCCTCTGAAGAATCTCAAACGGCCCAATATACCTAGGGTTAAGCTTGCCCCGCCTTCTAAATCTTATCACTACCTTCATGGGCAATTCTCAAAGAAACACCAGATCACCAACACTGAACTGTAAGGCACGAAGTCCACAATATGTGTAGCTCTTCTGCTTACTCTAGGCTACTCGAAGTCTGTCCTTAATCACCCAGATTTTGTCTAAGAAATCACGAAGTAGGTCTGTACTTTGTGGATTGGACTCCAAACCATCAAACAAACCCACTGGCTACCTGCAATATCGACCATACAATGCCTTAAAAGATGCCATGCCAATACTCGAGTGATAACTATTATTATAAGCAAAATCAGCCAAAGGCACATACTGATCCCATGAACCTCCAAAATAAAGAATTCAGGCTCGTAACATGTCCTCCAAGACCTGGATAGTCCTCTCAGATTGTCCATCTGTATGAGGGTGGAATGCAGTGTTGAGATGAACCTCTGTACCCATCTCTCACTGAATAGTCCTCTAAAACTGAGATATAAACTGAATGTCGTGGTCTGAAATGATAGAAGTTGGAACCCCATGCAAATAGACAACCTCTCAGAGATAAATTTGAGCTAACCTTTTTGCGGTATAAGAAGAATGAAGAAACAAGAAGTGTACAGACTTAGTAAGCCTATCAATAACAACCCAAATAGAGTCAAACTATCGAGAAGTATGTGGCAACTGTGCTATGAAGTCCATAGTGATCTCTCCCCACTTCCACTCAGGAATGAGAAGTCTCTCTATCAATCCACCAGGTGTCATGTGCTCGAACATAATCTACTAACAGTTCAAGCACCGAGATATAAACTCCTCTATGTCCCTCTTCATACTACTCTACTAATAAAGTTGTCTTAAGTCTCTATACATATTAGTTGTGCCCAGATTGATGGAATATCTAGAACAATGATATTCACAGAGAATCAACTGAATCAAATCCCCAACTCTTAGAACACAAAGGTGACTATCAAATCTCAAAACACCATAAAAATCCAAAGTATCCCTACTGGTTGCACCCCATACAACCTAATAAAGAAAATCGCACAACCGTTGATCCACCTACTGATGCTAATGAATCTGATCAACCAGAGTAGAACAGACCTTAACACTAGTGAGAACACTTCTAGGATCGGACAAGTCAAGTCTAACCAAACAGTTATCTATGGAGTGGATGTCCAAGGCCAACGATCGCTCCAAAACTAAAAGAAAAGCCAAAATGTCCATACTCACTGCCTTTCGGCTCAAGGCATCTGCTTCTATGTTTGTCTTGCCCAGATGGTATAGAATAGTAAAGTTGTAGTCCTTCAGTAACACAACCCATCTCCGCTGCTAGAGTTCAGATCTCACTTACTCGTGATTACTGAAGACTACGGTAGTCAGTGAAAATCTCACAGTGAACTCAATATAGGTAATGCCTCCATATCTTGAGTGCGAAGACTACTGCAACCAACTCCAAGTCATGAGTAGGGTAGTTGCACTCGTAATCCTTCAGTTAGCTCAATGCATATGCTATCACATGACCCTGCCGCATTAACACACAACCAAGACCAACTGACAAAGCATCACAATACACTGAGAAGCCCTGACCGTCAACTTGTAATGTCAACACCAGAGCTGAAGTCAATAAGGCCTTAAGCCTCTCAAAACTATCCTTTCATTGATCCAATCACTAAAATGGGACATCCTTCTTAGTCAACCTAGTCAAAGGTGCTGCTATGGAAGAAAACCCCTCAATGAGCTGCCTGTAGTATCCTGCCAACTCAAAAAAACTGCGATCCTTGGTAGGAGTAGTAGGTCTTGGTAAATCACGAACGACTGCAATCTTTCCTGGGTCCACTCTAATCCGATCCTTAGACACCATATGTCCTATGAATGTTACTAACTCGAGCCAAAATTTTCACTTTGAGAACAATGCATAAAGCCGATGATCTCTTAAAGTCTGAAGTACGATCCTCAAGTGCTGCTCATACTCCTCTCCACTCTGTAAGTATATCAATACGTCATCAATGAAGACTATCACAAGAAAATCTAATTATGGCTTGAGCACCCTGTGCATCAAGTCCATGAAAGCTGTAGGGGCATTAGTCAACCCAAAAGACATCACCAGGAACTCATAATGGCCATAACGTGTCTTGAATATTGTCTTATGGATGTCTTCCACCCTAATCCTCAACTGATTGTAGCCTAACACCAAATATATCTTAGAGAACACTGCTATACGCTGGAGCTAATCAAACAAGTCATCTATACGCACCATCAGATACCTATTCTTTATAGTCACCTTATTCAACTACCAGTAATCAATACACATTCGCATAGAACAATATTTCTTCTTCACAAATAGAACTGAAGCACCCCAAGGTGACACACTCAATGTAATGAAACCCTTAGCTAACAAGTCCTAAAGTTGAACCTTAAACTCTCTCAACTCAGCTGGATCCATATGATACGGGGTAATGGAAATAGGCCTGGTACCCAGCTCTAACTCGATGGCAAAGTCTATATCATGCTCAGGTGGAAGGCCTGATTGGTTGGCCGAAAACACATCTAAGAACTCCGTAACCACAAGGACCGACTCGGGAGAAGAAGTGTCATGGCTAACATCCAAGACATATGCTAGATAAACCAAATACCTGTGCAAAATTAACTTCCTAGCCTGGAGACAGGAAATGATCCTAGACAATGTGCGGCTACTAGAACCTTTCCACCTAATCGAGGATACAGTGGGCACAACTATCATAATGGTCTTGGCATAACAATCCAAAATTACTCGGTGAAGGGATAACCAGTCCATGCTCAGAATCACATTAAAATCTAGCATGTCTAAAATTATCAAGTCAGCCCAAGTCTCAAGATCACCAACAACTATCAAGCAGGATCTAACAATCCAATCCACTACTAAAGAATAACCTACCAGGGTAGCAACAAATACATGAATAGATAATGGCTCACTATCTAACCCCAAACAAGGAACAAAGTAGACAGATACATATGAACAAGAAGATCTAGGATAAAACAATGCTAAAGTTGACTGGCAAAAAGCTTGTGATCACCAAATCTGAGGCCTCTATCTTTGGTCTACTAGGGATTGCATAGAACTGACACTTACCACCACCTGAATGACCACCATCTTGACCACTTGTCCGGCCATGCTGGGAACCACCTCCATCATAGATACCATATCCTGTGACTGGTAAATGCACTAATCTCAAAGGCTGAGAGGTTTGCTTAATTATACCCCATTAGGGCACTCTCTGGCAAAACACCTAATGATACCACACTCGTAACACGACCCTGATGGCCCACCCTATTGAGATAAATTGGCTAAACCAATAAGGCCACCATGGCCTTATGCCCCAAATGTTGTACCTCTCAAAGATTGACTAGTGTAACCATGCAGACTACCATGACTCTGATCAAACTGATACCCAATAGAAGTCTAATGTGATGCCTGAATTGGTCAGCTAGACTAGCCCTGATGTTGTTGTGGCTGATAAACTCGGCCCCACTGACCTGAACATTTATTGCCAAAGTAGGAACCACTGGAATTGCCCTGATGGCGTGGCCTCTTATCTCTCGCCCTAGCGTCCTGATGATTCAAATTTTCCATAATGCGAGCATGGTCCTCTATAGCCTAAAATAGCAACCAACGAGCAACCTGTATATCCACAGTCTATCGAAGCTTGATCCTCAACCCCCAAATAAATTGACAAACTCTGTCTGGCTCTATAGGAAGGATCATAGCCCTATATGGAGCCAACTAGTGAAACGAGTATCATACTCATCCAGTGACATAGATCCCTGTATCAATCGGGTAAATATCTCTCTACAGTGCTCACGATCACTCTGTGGCAATAACTTGGCCATAAAGACCTCATAAAACTCCCTCCAAGTCAACTGAGGGGACTGAGAATGTCTACAAGTTACCTGGGCCCTCCACCAAAGCATAGCTGGTCCATCCAACTAATAGGTGGTATAACCTAATCCGTGAGTATCCAATAAACCAAGATAATGAAGCATCTCCTCATTAGTAGAAATGAAATCATAAGCATTTAATCTGGGAGCACCAGAGAACCTCGGTGGGGATAATCTCAGAAGTTGGCTTGAAGCCTTCTACTTTTACTCTGTCATAATAGGGCAAGTAGTAAGAGATTGAGCAACTGTATGCCCTGATAGAACCTATGCATGGGGATCTGTAGTAGCAGGTTGCGCTCCAGAACTCTTAACACCTAGGGCTGCCCCCTTTGTTGATCTCTATGCTATATCTGAAGGCTGACCCCCAACCATACTCAATAACAGTAGAAGCATGCTATGAATATCTGGTATAGAAGCTAAGGCTGGTGTTGATACTGATTCTGCTACAAGTCCTGGTGGCCTCTGGGCTGCTCCCTGGTCCACTGGCTGCTGGTCTGGAACTGGCTTCAGCTCATACTTAACCTCAAGGGCTCTAACTGGTGCCACTACTGGGGCACATCCTCAACCCCTACCTCTGTGGCCATATCAGCCCCTAGTTGGAGCCGAGTGTGCTGGTGCCAAAGGCACACCCTCGTCCACTTATGAAGATCTTGTACGAGCCATCTACAGAAGTATAAACTAGAACAAAGGAGATTCCAGGAAACCATCTAGGATAGGACGCACGATATAGAAGTAAAAAAAGAGTCATGTTTCATAAAATGCTATAATAGCCTCCCAAAGATAGGGTACAGACGTCGCTGCGCTAATCCACATGACTCTACTAGACATTGGCTCTTATACAGATGACACTTGTTAACCAAGGATCTGATACTAAGCTATCAAAACCTAATTTTTCAGGTCATGATGGCACCTACAATCCCTCCTGTAGGCATACCATTCTTGTGGCCTAAAATGGTTGGTAATGGGCCACTACCTAAGTAAGCATGCATAAGAAGCATAATAAGTGGAAGTAAGATAAGGAAATCAATCTAGATATATATATATAGAAACTACACCATCGAGACCTGGTATCAAAAGTACAGGAGCCACTACTAAAATAAATAGAGTACAACAGGGTACAAAATAAGAATATACAACTATCTCTTAATAGCAAAAGAGTACATAGAGCCAAATAAGACATAAAATCCAATCCCCGATCATCAGAATCTCACACTATGGCTCGGATATCCAAAAGCACCGTACGAGTCTCTCTGTGTGTAAAGACCCTCCAGGTCATTTTTTGTTTTTCAAGCTTTTTTTGTATTTTGAGATTTCCCTCAGTAGCTATAACTTATTTATTTATTGTCAGGACTGACAGTTTGGTGCCTGGGCCATTCGTTAGGTCGTTATGACCACTTCTCTGTTTTAGAACTTGAAAACTTAGGAAATTTTTGACTTCAGTCAATATTCTTGGTAAATGTGCTAGAAATCAAATTCTGATAGTTCTATTATCTCTAGAGGAGGTATTATGGTCTATTTGGACCCTTGGTCGAGGTTTAAGAGCTTTCAATTTGATTTTGTCCTGGTTTCTGTTTTTTAGGCCAATTAAGCTTGTAGGGTTGACTTTGGTCAACATTCTGAGAAGATGGCCTCAGATGGAAATTCAATAAGTGCTGTTAGCTCTAGAATGTTGACTTTGGGTTAGTGGGATCTTTGGTTCACGTCCCGAGGCTTCTGGACTATTTTTGGGCCATTGGGTTTCATTTTGGAAAAGGTTTGCTTATAGTTAGTTTTGGGTACGGGGCCCACTTTTCATTAAATTGACCTCCATTGAGATTTTTATTGATTTTGTTGAGTCCGGAATGCCGTTTTTAGTTGACTAGCTCGGCTCATTTGTGTTGGCGGACCCCAGATGCTTACCCGGAGGTCCATTCATTGGAAAATGATAGGCTTGGCAGTTGCTATTGCTGCTTGCTAGTATGGCGCAGCGGCGTGTGCCTGGGCCGCAGTTGCACTAGCGCGCCTGGACCTGGGCAATGCTCTTGTGTTAACACCCACCTTGGCACCAGCACACCTGCACTCGCTCGCCCGCCTTGGCACCAGCGCACTCACGCCCTCCTGGGTACCCTTGCGCTGGCAGCTTATAAAGCTGGCCACTCCACCATTTTTCATTTAATTCTCTTCTCTTCCAACTTGTTTTTCCCCCATTAAAATAGAACTCCAACCTCCAAATTCAACACTGACTTTTCCTAACGCATGGTGGTGATTATAGTTCTTGTCCGTGGTCATTTCTTGCATTCAATTTGGTATGTTTTTGTTCTAAATTCCTCTTCTTCTCTGTTTCATTTCAAAATTTCCCCTAAGCAATTTCTACCATTTCCTTGAGCTTCTGAGCTACAATTTATTGTGGGCTTATTCCAGAGCATTGGGGTGGATAATTCTTGGTTTCGTGATTGATTTCTCGACTTCTATTGGTAAGATTTCTTGGGTTAAATTCTGTTATTCTTTTTTTAAAATCCTCCTTGAACAAGTAGGGCTTCAGGGCTGTTTTGGGTCCTAAAAAGAGTCCCATTAGCACTCAACCTTTGGGAATGGGTTCCTTAACCCATTGCAAACATAATTTTGAATTTTGTTTTCCGTTTCGTGGCATGAGGCTTGAGGGTCATTTCCTAACCCAATTTCTGACCTAATTTTCCGTATAGTAAGATGGGTATCATTCTTCTCGCCTTGACACTAGTAATGTTTTTGTGAAAGTGTGGTAGCTTTCTGAGGTTGTTCGGAAGGGGAAGGCATACGAGTGATGGTTCGTATTTGCGGTTCGACCTTGAGGTAGGTTACAATTTACTTTCCTAGACTGAGTTTAGTTAGATTCTATATCTTATATGTTACTGGAATGTTAGGTTGGACTTTAGGTACAGTTTGGCTTATAGCCTGTACCTTTTAATAAATTGGCCATTTCTGATCATAGATTATATTTATTAATGTTATCCTTAGTTTAGAGGCTTGTAGAGTTGTTGTGGCTGGTCTAGAGTCCTTAGTATGCTTTTAGGAGGTTTTAGAGGTAGAGTAGTTGCATTTAGTTATTTTCGTAGTTATATTGCATTTCTTTCTGCTTTCTTTTATGGTTGTGTTTAACTGTGGGCCCGAGGCTATATCACGGATTGCATAGAGTTCAGGGTCAGTTCCCTTGGTTGGAGGGTTTTCCCTAATTTGCCTTGTGGTGTGAAATATTCTATGAACCTGGAACTTTACATGCTCATATTGCATCCACATACCTAGCGGCACTGAAAAGAAAGCTTTTTGAGGTTTTTGGTTCAAACAGGAGGTTTACTACGATTATCATGATTTTTGGATTTTAAAGGAGCTATCTTGGTTTTACTATTGGTTTTGGAAAGGAGAGGAAAAGTTCTACTTTTATGCCAGTCCAAGGGACACTCCCTGACGTTTTCTCTATTTACTTTTCTGTTGATGAGCCTGATGTTCGTTTCGGCTCTCTGATGATCACATATCCGGGTTTTACTTTTATGCATTTGTTGATGAGCCTGAGGTTAAATTCTAAGTGCCCCGGGGTACCAAATATTGGGTTTTTACTCTGTTTACTTTTATACACTCACGCATCAATCATCCCCTATTGCATTACAAGCTTGAGTGTACTTAGATTGTCTGTTGCTGGATTAATTATAGTTATTACCTTCTTATCTGGTAGATCGGTTAGTACGGTTTTCTATTTTATAACTAGATTTAGGTGGATCCCTATAGTTAGCCTACTTTCCTATAACTTATATTATATATTATCTCTCTGTACTCAGTCGGCCTATGATGCCTACTTAGTATCCATTGTTTTGGTACTCATACTACACTCTGCATCTTTTTTTGATGCAGCACCTAGTACAAGCCACCCTCACTAATCCTCTTATCGTTTGAGGCCTGCTGCTATTCAGATCGTGGTGAGCTCCTGGTGTCTTGGAGACTTTTTCTGCTTTCCATCTATCATTTTGTCTATATTTTGTATTTTGGATAAACAGAGTCTATTGTATAGCTACTTCGTACTTTAAACGCTCTTGTACCGGTGACACCTGGTCCGGGTTGGTTCTTGTGTATATTTTATCTTCTTGGTCAGTTTAGGGCCATTTTTGTATATTTATTACAGTTGATATGTATCTATGCTATCAGCCCTATTTCAAAATGGATGAAATTCCAAATGGAAATCGTTTTAACAAAAAGTTCTCCCCACGCCCATGAGATAATTTTTACCAAAATGAAACCCAATAGCCCAAAATGAGTCCAAAAGGCTCGGGACCCGAACCAAAGGTCCCTTTAGCCCAAAGTCAATGTTCTGGAGCTAACAATGTTGATGAAATTTCCATTCGAGGCTATCTTCTCCAAATGATGACCAAAGTCAACTGTTCAACTGTACGAGCCGTAAGAGTTGCAAAATAGGGAAATGGGCTTAAAACACTAATGAACTGAACCGTCCATCTCGGAAAGTCATAAATGACTTGTAGCCTCTATGGGAGAGCTTGAAACACAGAAAAATCGCGAAAAATAAGAAAATGACCTAGGAGGTTATTACAATATCCACTACTAAAAGAACTTTTGTAATCGAAAGTTAAAGGAAAGAAAGCACCTGAATGCTCAAAACGATGAGGAAAGTGGGTCCACATATCAGTCTTGATATCCCAAGTAGCCTCCTCATTAGGACAATGCCTCCACTGAACCTTAACTAACGAAATCTTCTTGGACCTCAACTTTCTAACCTGCCTATCAAAAATAGCAATAGGCTTCTCCTCTAAGGCTAGATACTCATCCTACTGAACCGAATACCACTGAAGGACGTGAGACTCATCCATAATATACCACCGCAACATAGAAACATGAAAAACTAAATGAACACCGGAAAGAGCAGAAGGCAGAGCCAACTCATAAGCAACCTCCCTAATGCGAGGAACGATCTCAAATGGCCCAATAAACCTACGATTGAGTCTTTCCTTCATCTAGAATCTCATCATGCCCTTTATGGGCGACACTCGAAGGGGCACACGGTCACCAACCATAAAATTTAAGTCTCAAACCCTTCGGTCAGCATAACTCTTTTGCCTACTCTAGGCAGTACAAATCCTCTCCTAAATAACCCAAACTCTATCTATGAAATCATGAAGCAAGTCAGTACCCCACGGCCTAATCTCAAAGGCATCAAACTAACCCACTAGAGATCTGTATTTCCTACCATACAAAGCCTCAAACATAGCTATCTGAATACTAGAATGATAACTATTATTATATACAAACTCTGCCATGGCTAAAAACTGGTCCTATTGACCTTTGAAATCAATAACGCAAGCCCGCAACATAGCCTCCAAAACATAAATAGTGTGCTCTGACTGACCATTAGTATGTGGGTGAAAATCAATGCTAAGCTTGAATCCGGTACCACTCTCTCTCTGAATATACCTCTAGAAGAACGAAGTGAACTAAGTACCATAGTGAGAAATGATAAGAACTGGCACCCCATGCAAATGGACAATCTTACGGATGTAGATCTGTGCCAACCTCTCGGAACTATAGGATGTCTGAATTGGCAAAAAATGAGAAGACTTCATCAAACCGTCCACGATGACACAAATAGAATCAAATCTACATAAAGTGCATGGAAAACTGACTATGAAGTCCATAGCTATACACTCCCATTTCAACTCGGGAATGGGTAGCCTCTAAGTCAAACCACCTGGCCTCTGGTGCTCAAACTTCACCTGCTGACAGTTCAAGCACATAGACACAAAATTTGAGATATCCCTTTTCATCCCACACCACCAGTAATGTTGTATCAAGTCATGATACATCTTAGCTGCCTCGGGATGAATGGAATACCTAGAATAATGAGCCTCTGCCAAGATCAACTTGACAAGGTCACAAACTCTAGGAACGCAGATACGACCCTCAATCCTCTGAACACCATCCAAATCTAAGGTATCTTTCCTAGCCTCACCCCTTAACATCTTATCACTAATGATCCTAAACCTCACATTCTCAAACTGTTGTGCCCGAATCTACTCTAACAACAAAGATCTAGCCTCAACACAAGCAAGAATATGACCTTGCTTTGAAATATCAAGTCTAACCAATCGTTAGCCAATGACTAGATATCTAACACTAAAGGTCACTCCTCTACTGCTAAGAAATCCAAGCTACCCATACTCACTACCTTCTAGCTCAAGGCATTCGCTACCATATTTGCCATGCCCGGATTATAAAGAATGGAGATTTCATAGTCCTTCAGTAACTCTGTGTTGCCTCAAATTTAGATTCTTCTTGCCAAAAATGTACTGAAGACTATGATGGTTAGTGAAGATCTCACAATGCACGCCATACAAATAATGCCACCAAATCATCAACACAAAGACTACCGTCGCTAACTATAAGTCATGAGTGGGGTAGTTCCTTTCTTGAACCTTCAGCTTTCTGGAAGCATAAGCAATAACTCAGCTCTGCTGCATTAATACACAATCCAAACCAACACCAGAAGCATCATAATACACTGTAAACCCTTGACTCTCGACCGGAAGAGTAAGAATCAGAGCTGAAGTCAACAAGGCCTTGAGATTCAGAAAGCTCACCTCACACTCATCGAACCACTTGAAAGGGACATTTTTCTGAGTCAATCTAGTCAACAGAGCCTCAATAGAAGAAACCCACTCCACAAACCGCCTGTAGTAACTTGCCAACCCGATGAAACTTTGCACCTCAGTACGAGAAGTAGTCCTAGCCCAATCACGAACTGCCGCAATCTTTTTTGGATCCACCATTATCCCATCCTTTGATACCAAATGCCCTAAGAAGTCCACATAATTATGCCAAAACTCACACATTGTGAATTTGAAATACAATTGATGGTCTTGCAAGGTCTGAAGTACAATTTTCAAATAGTGCTCACACTCCATCGTACTCCTCGAATACACTAAGATATAATCTTTGAACATAATAACAAATGAATCTAGGTAGGCTCTGAACACACAGTTCATCAACTCCATAAATATTGTTGGGGCATTGGTTAACCTAATGGGCATAAGTAAGAAAATATAATGGTCATATCGAGTTCTAAATGCAGTCTTTAGGATGTCTGCATCCCTAATTCTAACTGATGGTCACCAAAACTCAAGTCTATCTGAGAGAACATGGCTGCACCCTGTAGTTGGTAAAATAAATCATTAATATGCGGCATCGAATACCTGTTCTTAATGGTCACCTTTTTAAGTTACGTGTATTTAATACACATATACATGGATATGTACTTCTTCTTCACATATAGAATAGGAGCACCCTACAGAGACACACTAGGCCTGATAAACCCTCTACTCAATAAATACTGGAGTTCATCCTTAAGCTCCTTCAACTTGGTTGGTGCTATCTGATATGGAAGAATGGATATGGGCTGAGTGCCCGGCTCGACATCAATACTGAAGTCAATATTATGATTAGGAGAAAGACTCAGTAGATCGGAGGGAAACACATTAGAATACTCACAAACCACGGGAACTGAGTCAAGAGAAGGTGTGATGGCACTAGTATCACAGACGTAAGTAAGATAGGCTAAGCACCCCTTCCAAAATTAACCGTTGGGTGCTCAGGAAAGATATAACTCCCCTCAAAATGTGGCTATCAACACCCATTCATACTATAAGAGGGATACCAGGCATCTTTAGAGTAATGGTGTTTAAAAAGCAATTCAAGGCAACATTGTAGGGAGACAACCAATCCATGCCTAAGACCACTTCCAAATCAACCATATCCAGCATAATCAGGTCTACTGATGTGTCATACCCAGAATAGACACCACACAAGCTTGATATACATGATCCTCTAATCAAGAATCTCTTGCTAGGGTATCTATATGCAGAGGGATAGTAAATAACTCACAAGAAGACTCTAGAAGAGTATCATAATAAGGATACACATAGGAAAATGTAGACCCTGGATTAAACAAAGTAGAAGCTGACTGATGACAAATGGAGATCATACCTGTTAAGATAGTATCTAAAGAATCAACCTGTGGATGGCCCAAAAATACATACATGTGGATTTGACCGCCACTTTCACCTGATCTACCAAACTGAGGACCACCTCGATTACCCTGCGGACCATCTCTACTATCCTGTGCACCACCTCTGGTCGGTGGTGCTGGAGCCCTGGAGGCCTTAACCAACTGACCCTAATTGTTACCATGTCTTACCTGAGGAAAATCTCTGAAAAAGTGTCCCAACTCACCACACTCATAGGAACCTTTGCCTGCTATAGTCTGAATAGAAGAACCCGTTGAACCAAACTAGCCACCATAGATGGAATAACTGGAATATACCACACAAGGAGACTGAACTATGCCTTGAATACCTTGACTACTCTTACCCTCAGCAATCTATAATGCCGCCAAAATAGGTTGGTGCTGACCTCTATCAAAGTAGCCTCTACCTCGTGTCTGTGAGCCACTGTAACTGCTGTGATAGCGGGGCCTCTTATCGCTGTCCCCATGTACCTCACAAAGTATTCCCTTAATAGTGCAGGCGTGATCCACCACCTACATGAAGAAGTAGCCTAAAACTACCATACCCTTTATAGCCAATCAGAGCTATAGCGTCAACCCTCTGACAAAGCGATGCACCCCCTCATGCTTAGTCAGCAAAATCATTATGGCATTCCTACCCAACTCATGTAAACAGACATTATACTCTAATACCAACATGAAGCCCTACTCCAACTTGGATAACTCATCCTTCAACCGATCTCTCAAGCTGCACGATATATACATCTCTATGAAATCTATGGAGAAAAATTCCCGAGTAAGCAGTGGTGACCCAGTCTGTCTGCAAGCTATATAGGACCTCTACCACTGCTTTGTAGGACCATCCAACTAAAACATGGTGTAATCCTCTCTGTGAGACTCGACCAACCCAAGGTTATGTAACCTTATGGCAACTAGTCAAAAACTCACATGTATAGTCTCTAGGAGCACCAGAAAACCTCAAAGGAACCAGTTTTAAAAACCTACCAAGCATCTTATGCTCCATAGATGACATGACCGGCCCTGCTAGAATAGGTGGAACAATTTTAGG
Organism: Jaltomata sinuosa; assembly: GCA_003996215.1. NCBI lineage: Eukaryota > Viridiplantae > Streptophyta > Magnoliopsida > Solanales > Solanaceae > Jaltomata > Jaltomata sinuosa. Next base: position 320,695 of record QJPP01000491.1, on the reverse strand, counting down.
AATTGGAAACACGTCTAATCGGGGAGCCACAGTAGCAGGCTAAGCTACTAAACCCTGTGCTTCTACCTAGGCTAAAGTCTAAGCCTCATCTCTGACCTGAGAACCAATCAAAGTATTGAGCAAAGCTGCAAGCTATGAAATACCCTTAAGAAATCCAAGCAGGCAAACCAATCTATCCTATAGTACCAGAGTAGCCACAAAACCTGCCAGATGCTGGGCTAGACCCACACCCTCCGGCTAATAATGCACCTCCTGAACCTCAACATCTGGCTCCAGTATTGGTAATCTAGTCTGGGCCTGAGCTGGTGCCGCAGCCCATCGCCTACCTCAACCTCTGGGTCAACCTCTACCCCATACTCTAGCTGGGGCTTTTATTGTAGGTACAAGAGTCTCGTCCTCACCTGTTGTTGATATCATCCACACCATCTGAGAAAGAGTGAAACAAAAGATAATCAGAAGTTGATAAAGTCGAGGACACACGATAAGGAATCAAAAAAGATGGAATCTTTACTAGGAATGTCCTATAGCCTCCCACGGATAGGATACATACATCATCATACTAATTCATGAGATTGTACTAGACACTTTGATCTTGTACTAGTAGGACCGGTGAACCTGTAGCTTTGATACCATTCTGTCATGACCCAAATCATTCCATGATGGCGCCTACATGCCCCTTGGTAGGCAATCCAACTCAAGAAAGTAGAAGTACAATAAAACAATTAAATAAGAAAGCATAAGAAAAAAACATAAAGAAATAGGGGACAACAATATATATACATACCAACAATATAAAATATATAGAAATGGCCCTAAAGTGACCAGGAAGACGAATTTATATGAAGACGAACAAGAACATCTAAAGTTCTAAGTAAAGTTATACAACATGTACTATCTATCCAAAATAAAAAATATAGACAAAGGAGTGGATGGAATGCAGTAAAGGATTTCCATACGCAGAGAGCTCATCATGATCCGAACAACAGCTAGCCACGAACGACTAGAGGGTCAATGAGGATGGCTCATACTAGGTGTTGCATCAAAAAAAGATGCATAGTGCAATATGAGTACCAAAATAGTAGGCATTATAGGTCGACCGAGCTCAAAAAGACAATATATATTACAAGAATAAGAAAGTAAACTAACTAAAAGGGTCCACCTAAATCTAGTTATCAGGGTCGTAATCTAATAGATGGTGAATATAATAGTGATAATAAGTCAAAGGCACTCAAAGTACACATAAGCAAATGCAATGCACCAAGAGATGATATGATGCAGAATGTGGCCAATGCAACTTGAGTTCGGAATCTTATATCAGATGTGCGATAAATAAACATGACTTTGGAATCTTACATTAGACATGCAGTAAGTAAATATGTGTCCAGAATCTTACAGTGGATAGGCAGTAAGTAAACATGAGTCAAAAATCTTACATCAGACATGCAGTAAGTAAAAAAATGTCTTCTACAAAGCTAAAAATCAGTAAAAAGGGAGGCGTTTAGTTCTTAAATCCTAAATCAGCAGCAAGGTAGTACAAATCCTTCATAAAACCCTTGAAATACTAAATAATAACGAAATAACCATCCTTTTTAACTCAAAAAACCAATAATTCTTTCTTAGGAAAATTCATTTATATGCCAAATCCATGAATGCATAAACAATAGTAAGCGGTACAACACTCAAGCAAAGACAAAGATATAACACCAAAGGTGGGGCCAAAACACCCCAAAACAGGGTACTCACCTGGAAGTCCATCCAGTCCAAAGATATGGCCTCAGGCCCATAGTTACATAAATTTAACGGTAAATAATGATGGAAAAGAATGGAACTATAATGTGAAAATAAAACAACGCATCTACTCTACCTCTAAAACATCCTAAAGTTACTCTATGGATTCTAGAGTAGATACAGAAATTCTACAAGCCCCTAAGCTAAGGATAGACATGGCAGTACTATTCTATAGTCCCAAAAATGGCCAAAATAAGCAAAAACATAATTTAAGCCTAATTCTAACCTAACAGATAGCCTAAAATTCATGCAACTCATATCATATAAAATCTAACTAAGCCAGGTCTAAAATAAATATATTGTATTCTACCTTGTTGCGGAAGTACAAGCATGAACTATCACTCATGTGTCTTCCCCTTCCAAATAAATTTTACAATTATGTTTGTAGCGGGCTTATAAACTCATGGCCAAAATTTAAGCGCGAACAAGACTTGTTTCGAGTCCCAAAATAACCCCAAAGTCTAGTTGATCAAGGGATATTTACAAGGAAATTAATGGAATTAATAGGAAGATAACATGAATTTAATGACGAAAAAAATGAAGGGAATTAGGAGGGACTTACTAAAATAATTGCAATTGAAAAAAAAGGCTTGAACCATCTTTTGAGATCAACACTAATGGAAGTTTTCAGATTAAAGGGTATGAAAACAGAGTTGATCATATATAGATGCCAGTCAAGGCCTATGCATATGCGAGCAGGCCACCATGCACACGGCCTGGCAACATGCACGTGAAGGTCATGATAATTAGTAGAGAAGAAGAATCTGATGAGAGGTATGAGCCACACAATGTGGCATGCGAATGACACATCCCATCGCACCTCATCACACAAAAAACTGACCTCACTGGTTGCGAAGGAAGTTACATACAACGCGCAGAAATAAGGGTGTGATTGCACATGCCATCGCACATTGCATCACACTAGCCTTGAGGGGCATTTTTGTTCAAAGCTATGTGACATATTGGGAAGCTTCTAAAACTTATTTTGGGGTGTATACCTAATATATAATTTATTTCTTACTTTCCCCAAGAAAGATATTGAGAGTACAATCTTCACTCTTCCTCTTCCCCAATTAAAAACACCATCTAAAAAGATTTTGAGCTTAGATTTGGAGCTTCCCTGTTAATATGAATGGAAATTTGAGCAACCCATTTTTTATACCCTCTTTTTTACTTAATATGAGTAGCTTAATCCTTTTCTAGGAGTATGTTCATGATGGGTGTTTGAATTTTGGTATGGGTATTGATAAATTATGCTTATAATTGATTATTTAGTATGAGTCAATTGAATTCTTCAAGGTTTAATCATAAAATTGATGGTTCCAAACATTGATTGACTTTACATAATTATGTTCTTTCTTGAAAGAGGTGTTCATAATTCGGATAGGAATTCAATAGTGGGAATTTTAGATTTCCATAATAGATTAAGGATAAAAATAGCTTGATCGAAGGAAATTCCCACCTAAGAATCTAAGCTAGAAATAGTGTGATTCACCCAAGCACTAAATTGGTTGGTTTAAGTTAAAGTTATGGTGCTCGAATAGAGACCATGGTACATATGTTTGGAAGGTTGAAAGATCACAAAATATAGCTCAAACTAATGCTACCCATACCTTTTATCAAGAATTTGCATGACTAATCAATCCCCTAACCCATTGTAGAGCACCATCAAAAGCATACCTCTAGTCTTCCTTCTCTTATTAAACAAATCGTGTTCAAGTTACTTTTGTGTTGAAATTGAAATATTGATAATTTTCCACTCCATTTTCCCCAAACTTTTACTTTTAAATTGCTTGAATATTTACTCGCTTTAGTGATACTTATTTAACAATTTATTGGTGAATCATTACTCCATTCTTTGTGGATACGACCACAAAATCTGTTGGGAATATTTATTGTTTTGTATGACGATTGTTACCACCTCCTACGGGAGAGTTCTTTTAAACATCATAAAAAATGGCATTATTTCCGAGGAATGGTGGTTGGTTTGCCATTTAATTGTCGTTTAGTTCAATTTTGTTGAGTTTTTGTTCTCTTTTACTTTTTTGTTGTTTGTGTTGTTGCAAACAGGGTGCCCATGAGTCAAACAGGAAACCAAGAGAGTGTTGATTAATATATGGATGCGGACAACGAAAGGAATCTTTGGAGAGTTGGTTCATGAAGATGCCAACCGGCAGATTCAGAACTTCATTGAAATATGCCAGCCTTTCAACATCAATAATATATCTCAAAAGTCAATCCAACTATAATCACTCCATTTCTGCCTTATGGGTGAAGCGACGGTATGGATTGAAGAGCTTCTGGAGGGCTCTATTACAACATGGAAAAAACTTCTGGAAGTCTTTTTGGTGAGGTTCTTCCCTCCTTCTCAAATGATGCATCTAGGGGATGATATCACAAACTTTCGCCAACTACTGGATTACCCATTGCATGAAGCATTCCTAAGGTTTAAGAAAAAGCTTCTATTGTGTCCAAACCATGGGTTGCCAAACAGTGTTCTCCTTCAAAGATAATATAGATCTCTAGACTCTATGAACAAATCCATAGAGAATAACATTGCAGGTGGGACACTTATGGACCAAACCTATAGTCTTGCTGCAGCCTTCTTAGATCCGATGACAAAAACAAATAGGGCGTGGCATACTAAGGAAGTCAATGTCTCACTGGATGTTAATTTATATATTATGAAAAGTGAGATGATAAAAAAAGAGAAGGAAAGAGATAAGTCCATGGCCAAAATGTTGACGCAAATCAATCTATTAGCCAAACATATGATGGAAGCCGGCACCAAGAGTGTCAATACCGTGGGTGCTTATGGGTCGAATGATCATTATAGAGTTGGTACTCATGGATCAAGATTTAATAAGTTGTGTTTCCTAGCATCGGGTTCTCCACTCGGATATCAAGGTACCAACCAAGGTCCTTGGCATTTGAGAGAGAGGAACCAAGGTTGGAACCGATACAAGGGAAACTAATAGAGATATAGGGAGTAAAGTAGAGATCGTGAAGGTGTATGATGAGAGCATGAGAGATACAGTGATTGTTACAATCACCATAGTGCTACACCTTATGTGCCTCTACCAAAAGTTGATGTGTCTCCCTACCAACCAATGGTGAGTAACCCCAGACATTCCAAGATTGAGGACATGTTGTCTCATGTATTGAAAAGAGACTAATCAATGGATAGCAGGGGTGAAAGATTTAAACAGTTAGGTATCCACTCTTCATCAAATAGTGAGTTCCCATTCAGCATCTATCAAGCACTTAGAGGCCCAAATGAATAACCTCTCCTCTCAAATGAACCCTTCTTTGAAAGGCACCCTTCCAAGTGACATATTTACGAACCTGAAAAATAATGGCCATGTGATGGTAATAGTCACTCGCAATGGAAGAATGCTTAGCGGGGTTAGGAAGCAAACTATTAAGGTTGTAGTGGAGCATGAGGACAAGATAAAAGAGGATTTCATGATTAAGAATAATTTAATGAAAGTACAAATATTAGAGTGAAGCCTAGTTCACCCAATGTGATTAAAAATGATAAAGACCCACATGAAGAGAAGGATGAGACCAAGTCTCCTTCTCAAATTTCTATTAAGATTGAAGAGGATGCTTCAAGTGAGCTAAATTCATTGCCCAAAGGTCCCCCTCCATATCCTCAGTGGTTAGCCAAGAAAATGGAAGATATTCAACTCAAGAAGTTTGTAGACATGTTCAACAAACTAGCCATCAATACTCCTTTGGTTGATGCTCTTATGAGAATGTCAGGTTATGCCAAGTTCATAAAAGAGTTTCTAAAGAAGAAATGGGTAATCGATGTGGGGTTGGTTAAAGTGTCCCATAGTTGTAGTGCTTTGATGATGAGCAACATTTCCCCTAAACTGGAAGATCCGGGAGCTTTCACTATCCCATGTATCATTATAGTGTTTTTGTTTTGAAAGGCCTTATGTGATCTCAGGGCGAGTATCAAATTGATGCCTCTTGTGATTTTCAGAATGTTAAGCTTGGGTACTACTAATCCTACATCAATGAGTCTACTAATGGCTTATCACTCAATTAAATTCTCGGTGGGGATATTGTTCGATGTGTTGTTGAAGGTAGACAAGTTCATCTTGTCAGCTGATTTTGTTGTCTTGGATTGCGATGTTGATATTGAGATGCCCATCATATCAGGGTTACAACTTTTGGCCACCAGAAGAGCTCTAGTTGATATGAATATAGGAGAACTCATGTTTCATTAGGAAGTAAAGAGGTGACGTTTAACGTATGCCAACCTACTAAACCACTAGACAAATATAGAGTTGTGTTTATGATTATCACCAAGGGCAAGTTGGGTGAAGCCCTTGGTGAGTGTGAGATGAAGGAAGTTCCCAAATCTATGATGTTGCCAACTAGGCAACAAGAATATTTGATGGATATTTTGAAGAAGGAATTCCATGGCCTCGGATGGGGATGTGCTAATCAATTGGCATGCTTCTGGGAAATGATTAAGGTTTGAGATACTATTGTCGAGCCGCAACGTAAAATCAAGCGCTTCTTCGGAGGCAAACCAAGTGTTTTTAGTTGATTTTCTTTACCATTTTTGTTTTTTTGTGTGTTTTAGGAATGCATGGAGATGAAAAAATGACTAAGTGGAAGAAAAATATCAAAAGGCATGTGCGACAAGCCATGCAATTCGCACACCCCATTGTGCGGACGCATGTCGCACCACAGACACAATTAAAAAATAGGGAGGAAAAATAATTTGTGAAAGTGATGTGCGATTGGAGGTGGGAATCGCACCTCCTGATGTGCATGTCGCATATTGGTTGCACGTCAAACCAGAAGCCTGGCAAGTCTTGGGATCAAAATCATCATATGTGAAGTGACGTGTGAGACGCACTGTGGCATGTGTGAATCACATATCGCACCGCACTCAGATAAGTTTTTAAGATTATTTGTTGACCTAACCATTGACTGCCCTGACCCAACTTTTGATCCGTGACCTTTCTTCTTCTTTTTCTTCTATAAACCATCACCCCCAACCTTTTCTCTCCATTATACTCTCAAAATCCTCCATTAACCTCCACAAAAACTCTTCCAATCCTCTAAACTTACACACAAATCTTTTTCCCTCTCACCACTTGTCCTTCACCGCCACTACACCGCCATTCACTGCCCTTTTTTGGTTAAAAGTTTGGATCACCATTATTGGGCAGTAAAAGCTTGAAGTTTTGCTTCTTACTCCCTTATTTTTACTTGTGGTAAGTTCCCCATTGTTAAATCCATGTTTTGAAGTAGATTGGGAACACTTATTGTGAAGTATTCTAGTTTAATCCTCCATATTGATTTTGGGTGAGATCTGATTTTTGGACACCAATTTTGGGGCATATTGTTTATTTTGCTTGAGAAAAACGTGGTAGATATTGATTTTAAGTTGATGCATATAACTTGTGTTAATTTTTTACCCTGATTTTTATGTTTTTAGGTGAAGTCTGAGTAACTCACTTGAGTTGATGCATGTTTTGGACCTACGAAAGATTGGGTGACATCATTCTTAAGGGAAAATCGTCATCTTCTCAAGGGTTTGGTTGAATAATGTTATTTAGGATGAAATTGTTGATACCACTGCGACCTTATGTTGTTTCAATTGATTATAATTGTTTGGTGAATGCTTTGGTTGAAGGGAGTGAATTCATGTACAGTTTAATGTGCCTAATTGTTGTTCATGAAGGCTTGAGTTTCCCGATGATAGATGGGGTAACGTCCTTCTTAAGGGAAATTGTTAAGCTAATTTTTGGGTTTTGATTATGTTGGAAGTTTTTCGGGGAAGTTTGAGTACCCGCATAACCTAGTTGTTGGTCAATTCATGCTCAGACCATGTTAAAGTGTGTTCATATGGCTTGTTTTAATGTGCATTCCACAGGCATTGTTGCAAGTCACATACGTAACACATATGAAAATGAGGAATTTAAAAATTCCTACTATTTCCATGTGCGTTTTGCATGTGACATACAAATATTCACCTGCAAAATGCACATGGTGTCATATGCATGTTTAAATTATGCGAGTTCACTATTTTAAAAAGTGAAGGCATGTTTGACGCGTATAACAGGTGAGGTGAAATGTACACGCCTTCGCACCTTGACGCTAAATCTCCTCAGGTTTCTGTTAGCATGTGAAAAGCTACATGTGAAGCATGCAACACCATGTGTGGCTCATATGTGATCGCACATGCCAATAGTCACATGATGTGTTTTTCTTCTCTTATGCATTCCATTTCTTTTTAATTCATAGTTTATTTTTCCTTTATATATAGAAGTTCATGCATGGTTCCTCGCGCTAACATCTTTTTTCAGGAATATGACTTCTTGTAGGAGCTATTTAAAAAGACATGCCGACAATCAAGCTTCAACATCAGAACATCTGGCTGTTCTTGTGCAAAATGAGGGACTATCTGAGTCACAAATTTTGTTTAGCCTTGAAGGGATGGAGGCCTACTATCTTAATTTCAGTGTTAAGCGATCCTTCATTGAAGAAGAGGGATTTCATGTTGACTTCTTCGAAGATGAGTTCTCAAATATAACCAAACAATTTAAAATAAGGCACTGGACACAATTGGCTAACTGTAACAACCTGTTTCTTTGTTATGGGTAAACCATTCTTTCAAAGTTTTGGGTTAGAAAACTTTCGAGTTTGGGAGTTGGAAATTTTGGGCTAGGCTAGTCTCAAATGGATTCTGAGCGAGGTATGATCTAGGGTAATCCAAGAAAAAATTGGGTAAAATATCTTATGTTGATATAATTTTTCAAATAGCGAAGACATTAAGGAGTCCCGGGGACTTTTCAGAAGTGAATTTGGGTGAGTAGAACTCCCGATATCAAAGTTAATGTGAAAGGGTTGGTTTGGAACGTCAGATTTATAAGCGTGTTGTAAAATGGGCAACTTTGGGAGATTTTTTGAGATTCTATTCCGTGCCAACTACTATAGTGGTTGACACTGCACTACTGCAATAACCGCTATAGCGGAAATTTTTTCGCTATAGTATAAGTTAAGGCGGTTAGCACCGCCATAGCGGGTGGGCAGGTTCTGCTACGGCGGCACTTCTATAGAGGCGTGGGGATCGATATAGAAAAGTAAGTCATTTTAAATGCAGAAACTTGCCCAAAACATTCAGAAATTCTCAAGAATATTTTAGGGAAGGGCAGAGCCGAATTAGGAAATTTCAACTCAGATTTCCACCATTTTTCTTCCTAAAGGTAAGAATTTTATTTCCCTACTTAAGTACTTTGATTCTCGAGTACTAGAATTGATAATTTCATGCTTGGGGGAAGGTTTGAATAGACCTAAGAGGGTAGAATCCGGTGTTATAGGGATTCTAGGGCGTAGAGGTTCTTGGGTCATGTTTATTATTGTTAAATTTTATGATCTATTCACCATAATTTGCTTAATAAATTCGTAAAATGGTAGTTTTAGGCTAATTAATGGTGGGAAACCCCTGGGATAGGTGGAATGATCATGTTTTGGCCTGGTGATTAGGATTTTAGTATAATCCGGGTATTATTAGGCCATTTGTACCGATTATAGTATATTTTGTAATAATTTTTAGACCATGAACAAGCAAAAGCTTCGAAAAATAGGAAGGCTCCAGTCCTGTAGAGCTTTCAAGCTATTCGAGGAAGGTGATGGTTGTTGTTTTCCCAATTTCAATATGTGTTCATGTAACTGTCGATTAGTATTATATGTGCAGTGCATGGTTAGGGAATAGAGTTATGAATGTCTAAATATCCAGTTGTCAATCATGTTAAATAAACCTAGTTTTGTTGCTTGTTAGCTTACAAGTGTGATTTTTTTAATTAATTGTTGATTGTTAGATTATGTGTGACATATGGTTGGCTCGGGTACCATGCCTGGTATGGGATACTTATCGGTTGTCTTGGGTACCATGCCTGGTATGGGATACTTATCGGTTGTCTTGGGTACCATGCCTGGTATGGGATACATATCAGTTGGCTCAGGTACCATGCCCGGTACAGGTTTTATAATGGTTGGCTCGGGTACCATGCCTGGTATAAGTTTATTTATACTTGTTAATTGTGTTTTGTTGATGGTTCCATGAGTGCACCAGGTTAATCATTAAAACTGTGATTGTTGCATATTGGTCCATGAAGGACAGGTAGGTGTACTTAAATGTGGGGTTGGTCCTTGTGTATTTCATATAGGTGGTAAGTTAGAAAAAATACTATGAGTCTGGGATTATATTGCTGGTTTGTTTATACATATTTGTCTTTCTTTACTCCACTTTGGTTTATTGGTCATATATTTTTTATGGGAGCTAGCCAATGATCCTACCAGTACACTGTGTTTTTGTGTACTGGTACTGCACTTGCTTTCCGTTTGTGAGTGCAAGACATATTCAGCGGCTGCTAAGCGACCTCAGTTGTAGTCCCGACGTTTTGCAGAATCCAAGGGTGAGCTGCCTCTTCTGGGCTACCATGGTTTTGTCTAGCATATTTCTAGTCCATTGTTTTGGACTTAGATTTCCTTGTTTTTGGGGTTTCATCCCCATTCTCTTGACATTATAATTTGTTACTTTTCACCTTTAGGGTGATGCCAAGAAGTGGTGGAGAGCTCATGTAGAGTGTCGGCCATCAGCTTTGCCTTTGATGAATTGGGCACAATTTTATGCTCTCTATTCTAGGAGAAATATGTGCCTCACATTTTGAGGGATCACAAGAAGGATGAGTTCCTGGCCCTTGAGCAGGGTAACATATCTGTTTCAGCCTATGAGACTAAATTTCATGCCTGTCACGTTATGCTACTCAACTTCTGGGTACTAAGAAGGAGAGGATTCATCTGTATGTGAAGGTTATGAATACTGAGTTGTAGGTTTTGTATGTGCATATGACCTCAGCAGGGAAGAGTTTCAATGAGGTGACTGACTATGTGAATAAGCTGGAGGGGGTCAGGCAGGTTGGGCAGGCTAAGGTGTTAGCCAAGAAGTCCCGGAATGAAGGTAATTTAAGTGGTTCTTACTCCAGGGGTCAAAGTCAGCAAGTGTATTCCGCTTGTCCTATTCAGTCAGCCCTTCCATCTTTTGCAGGTGGTCGTCCAGGAGCCAGTCAACAGTTTTCAGCTCTTAGGGGCCAGGGGCCTTCTTATACTTCTATTAGCAGGCCTACTCTTGACGGTGGATGTTTTCATTATCGAGATCTGGGTCACTTCAAGAGGGAGTGCTCTCACAGGTAGGAAGGAAATTAGACTCAGCAGCAGACCAGGGTTATGATTCCGGTAGGTGGAGGTGGCAATTGCAGGGGTCGTCCACAATGTGGGTGAGGTAATTTTCAGAGAGGCCATAGGAACAAAGAGAATGGTGGTGCGGGTAGGGGAGTATCGCACCCTGCTACAAAAGTTGCTCGTATTAGTTATAGGGCCCATTTATATGTATTCTCGAGAAAATCTAAGGCCGAAGAATCGGATGCTGTGATAGCAAGTACAATTCTAGTCCATGATCGGATGGCTTTTGTATTATTTAACCCAGGTTATACTTATTTGTATGTGTCTATAAAATTTGCTTTGGGTCTTGATTTTGTTTGTGATGTCCTTGATTCCCCTATTTATGTTTCTACCCCAGTTGGGAAGTCTGTGGTAGTAACCCATGTATATCGTACTTGTCTTATGGTTTTTGTGGGTTTTGAGACCTGGGTAGATAATGTTATTCAGGACATGCTGGATTTTGATGTCATATTGGGTATGACTTGGCTGTCTCCATACCATGTTGTGTTGAATTGTAATGCTAAGACAGTGACTCTAGAGATTTCGGGTAGGGATAGGCTAGAGTGGGAATGTATATACAGGCCTAAGTCGGCGAAGATTATATCATTTTTTCGGGCTAGGAAGTTAGTAGGGAAAGGGTTTTTTTCCTTCGTGGCTCATTTCTAGGATGTTATTGTAAAGTCCACTTCAAATGAGTTAGTTTCGGTAATTTTTGAGTTTTAAGAGGTGTTTCCGGCGGATTTTCCTAGCATGCCTCCGGATAGAGACAAGTACTTTTGTATAGATTTTCAGTCAGGCACTCACCCAATCTCTATTTCTCCTTATATTATGGCTCCAGCAGAGTTGAGGGAACTTAAGACTCAACTATAGGAACTTTTAAATAACGACTTTATTCATCCCAGTGTTTCACCTTGGGGTGCTCCGATTTTTTTTGTGAAGAAGAAGAATGGTAGTATGAGGATGTGTATAGACTACATGCAACTGAAAAACATCACCATCTGAAATAAGTATCCCTTACCCCACATAGATGACATTTTTTATCAGTTGCAGGGTGCTTCCGTGGTTTGAAAAACAGACTTGAGGTCAAGGTATCATTAGCTAAAAATTAGGCCAGAATATAAGCCTAAGATAGCATTCTGGACTCGGTATGGGGACTATGAGTTCTTGCTGATGTTGTTTGGGTTGACCAATATGCCGACGACTTTCATGAGTTTGATGAATGGTGTCTCTAAAGTGTTTCTGGATTCATTCTCATTATATTTATAGATGACATTCTGATTTACTTCAAGAGTAAGGAGGAGCATCCAGAGAATCTCTGCATTGTTCTAGGGATATTGAGGCACCATAAATTATATGCCAAGTTTTCAAAGTGTGAGTTTTGGTTGTCTCGGTTGCCTTCTTAAGACATGTGGTTTTAGAAAAGGGGGTGATGGTGGATCCCTAAAAGATCGAGGCAGTTAAGAGTTGGGTCCGGCCTAGCTCTGTGACTGAGGTTAGGAGTTTTGTGGGGCTTGCAGGCTATTATCACAGGTTTTTCAAGAACTTTGCTTCCATTGCAACTCACTTGACAAGGTTGATGCAAAAGGAGGTACCTTATGTTTGATCTGACAAGTGTGAAGAGAGCTTCCAAAAGCTCAAGACACTTCTAACTACAACTCTCATCCTATCTTTGCCGGTTTAAGGTAAAGATTTCATTGTGTTTTTTGATGCTTCATATTCATATTCAGGTTTAGGTGTTGTGTTGATGCAGGAAAATAATGTTATAGCTTATGCTTTAAGGCAATTGAATACTCATGAGAAGGACTACCCTACCCACTATTTGGAGTTGGCAGCGGTAGTCTTTGCACTAATTATTTGGAGACATTACCTTTATGGTGTCAAGTGTGAAGTGTTTACAGACCATCGCAGCCTGCAACATATGTTTACATAAAAAGATTTGAATGTGTGAAAGTGGAGGTGGATATAACTGTTGAAGGATTATGATATGACTCCAGTATCATCTGGTCAAGTCTAATATGTGGCAGACTTATTAAGCTGGAAAGCGGTTAGCATGGGAAGTTTGGCTTGTTTAGAGTCTTCCAAACGACCCTTGGCTAGGGAGATTCGAGCTCTAAAATCCAAGTTCATGCAGTTGGGTATCTCAAAAAAAGGTGGGGTATTGTCTAGTATTGAGGTTAAACCTATATTTCTAGAGGAAATCAAAACTAAGCAATTCTGAGATGCTCAGCTGAGCAAGCTTCGAAACAAAGTGGTATCTGGGGAGGCCTGGATGCCACATTGGAAGCTAGTGGGATATTATGATTTAGGGGATGGATTTATTTCCCCCGTGTTAATGACTTGATACATAATGTGTTGTTAGAAGCTCATGGTGCATGGTGTTCGATTCATCCGGGCGTAACTAAAATGTACTGGGACCTGAGGTGACTTTATTGGTGGCCTGGGATTAAGAGGGACATAGTTTAGTATGTGTCTAAGTGTTAGAATTGTCAACATGTTAAGTATGAACACTAAAGGCCTACAGAATTGCTTCAGAGGATGCCCATTCCCGAGTGGAAATGGGAAAGGATAGCCATGGATTTTTTGCTGGGTCTTCCAAAGATCTTGGGAAAGTATGACTCCATTTGGGTCATCGTGGACAGGCTAATCAAGTCATCTCATTTCATTCCGGTTAGGGTGGAAAATAATTTGCAGCAGTTGGCAAAGATTTATGTTAAGGAGATTGTGAGACTGCATGGAGTGCCACTCTCCATCATCTCAGACAGAGGTACTCAGTTTACTTCAAAGTTCTGGGGCAAGTTGCACGAAGAGTTAGGCACCCAAATCACTTTCAGCATAACTTTTCATCCTTAGACAGAGGGTCAGCAGGAGATGATGATTCAGGTGTTGGAGGACATGTTGAGAGCATGTGTGTTTGATTTAGGGGGCCATTGGGACCAGTACCTACCATTGTGTGAGTTATCATACAACAATAGCTATCACTCAAGTATCGACATGGCACCATTCAAGTCACTTTGTGGGAGGGGATTAGATCACCCATAGGGTGGTTTGAGGCAGGCGATATGAAACCCTTTGGCTAGACTTGGTGAGTGAAGCTCAGGAAAAGGTGAGGGGTATTCAAACCAAGTTGCTAGCAGCCCAAATAAGGCAGAAGTAGTATGCAGACCACAAGGTAAGAGACATGGCATTTCAGGTTGGTGAACAAGTGTCGTTGAAGGTGTCACCAACGAAAGTGGTAATACAATTCGGCAAGAAGGGTAAGCTTAGACCTTGGTATATTGGTCCATTTGAGGTTCTCGATATTGTAGGGCCAAATGCAGAAGTGATACAATGGGGATAGGTAGTATATTATTAAGTGGGATTCGATCTTGCTAGACAAGGATCTTTAGTATGAGGATGAGCAAGTTACGATTCTAGATTGGGATGTATGGAAATTGAGTAAAAAGGAGATCAGATTGGTCAAGGTCCAATAGAAGTATCCTCCGATTGAGGAAGCAACTTGGGATAAGTACACTCACTTGTTTGAGGATTTAGGTACTACTCTTTTCTCTCTTTTAGCTCATTTTTCTCGAGTTTAATCGTTCAGGGATGAACGATGGGTAAATTAGTATATGTTGTAACAACCTATTCCGTTGTTATTAATAAACCATTCATGCAATGTTTTGTGTTAGAAAACTTCTGGGTTTGGGAGTTGGAAATTTTTGGCTTGGCTAGTCTCGGATGAATTCTGAGTGAGGTATGGTCTAGGGAAATCTGGGAAAGGATTGGGTAAAACATCTTATGTTGAGCTAGTTTGTTTTCTATCTAAGACATTAAGGAGTCCGAGGGACTTTTCAAAAGTGAATTCGGGTGAACAGAACTCCCGATATCAAAGTTGACATGAAAGGGTTGGTTCAGAACGTCAGGTTTTGAAGTGTGTTGTAAAATAGGAAACTTTGTGAGATTTTCTAAGGTTTTGTTCTGTGACAACCCCTATAACGGTTGACACCACACTACAGCGATAGCTGCTATAGCGGAAAAATTCACTCTATAGCGGAGGTCAAGGAGGTCAGCACTGCCATAGTGGGTGAGTTCCGCTATGGTGGCCTCCAAATAGTAGTGTGGGGACCACTATAGCAGAGTAAGTCACTCTAAATGCAGAAACTTCCCCAAAAATATTCAGAAATTCTCAAGAACATTTTGGAGAAGGGCAGAGGCGAATTGGGCGATTTCAACTTGGATTTCTAATATTTTTCTTCCTAAAGGAAAGGAGTTTATTCCCTACTTCAGTACTTCGATTCTCGAATTTTAGAATGGATAATTGCAGTCTTGGGGGAAGGTTTGAATAGATGTGAAAGGGTAGAATCCCGTGTTATGGGGATTCTAGGGCATTGAGGTTCTTGGGTAATATTTATTGTTGTGCAATTATAATCTATTCACCATAATTTGGTTAATGAATCCATAAAAATTGTAGTTTTAGGAAAATTAATGGTGGGAAAGCCCTGAGATGGGTGGAATGATCAAGGTTTGGCCTGGGGATTAAGATTTGAGTATAATTGGTGTATTATTAGGCCATTTGGACTGATTATAGTATATTTTGTAATTATTTTTAGACCAAAAATAAGCAAAACCTTTGGAAAATGGAAAGGCGTCGGTCCTGTAGAGCTTTCAAGCTTTTTGAGGTAGGTGATGGTTGTTGTTTTTCCAATTGCAAAATAAGTTCATGTAACTGTCGCTTAGTATTGCATGTGCATTGCATCGTTAGGTAATGGACTTATGAAAGTCTAAATATCCAGTTGTTAATCATGTGAAATGAACCTGGTTTAGTTGCTTGTTGGTTTACAAGTGTTATTTTTTTCATTAATTTTTGATTGTTGGATTATGTGTGACATTCGGTTGGCTCAGATACCAGCCCTGGTACGAGACACTTATCGGTTTACTCAGGTATCACACCTGCTATGGGATACATATTGGTTAGTTCAGGTAGCACGCCTGGTACAAGTTCTATAATTGTTGGCTCGGGTACCACGCCTAGTACAAGTTTATTTATATTTGTTAATTGTGTTTAGTTGATGATTCCATGAGTGAACCGGGTTAATCATTGAAATTGCGATTGTTGCATATTTGTCGATGAGAGGCCAGGTAGTTGTACTTAAATATGGGGTTGGTCCTTGTGTAGACTAGAAATTACATGTTGAATACTTAGGTGTTGTCATAGGGATCCTTGGTTGGTCCGGGTTACTTGAAAAGAGTGGTCTTATTTTCATTTGTTGTTGTTGGACCAATTTCATGTAGTTGGTAAGTTAGAAGATTTTTAAAAAAAAATCAAAAGGGGGCCTTAAAGAAAATAATATAAAAGCAAATATCTACACAAAGGCTGTGAGTATTCAAGTGGGGACACCTGATTACTCACTAAAGGAACAACAAAAGAAAAATAAAACTAAAAAGAGAAATAGACAAAAGCTAAAAGAACAGTAAGGGAAAAATAAAAAAAAACAAAATAGAAATGGAAAATTCCTAAACCAGCGATATCTCCACTTCACTTCATCTTCATCATCTTCACTGGCAGGATTGTCTCTCAAGAACTAGAAGCTGCTTAGCTATGGTTAACCATTGGCTAGAGGTGAGGTTGAGCTCGAGTTTTGGGTGTTTTTCACCTTGGGAATTTACAGGTCTCACAAATGCAGTGAAATCACTCCAATTGAAGACTTCTTCTACTCGATTTCCTCAGATCTAGCCTTTGCCAATCGAGATAAGTATCCCATAGATCTTAAGATTGTGATTTGATCGATTTCAACTGGAAATTTCTCTTTATTCTTTCCTCCTTGATAGATTGAGCCCAGCAAGGAGCTAATACCACTGCCTAAGGTTGAAAGCTCAAAGATCGATTTCCAGTCTTATCAGGTATGACCATTGCTTTCCTTCTTCTTGTTCCCTTGATTCATATGTGTTTAGCCAGATCACTTTCTAAATTGTGACTTCTTTCTTTCTTGGTTGTCGGCTATACTTGTGTTTGATGCTGTCAATTTTGAGTGTTAAAAGCTCTATTTTGAGCTTTTCTGATTCTAAAGTTTGGCATCTGTTGTTTGTCCATGCTTGTTATCACCTTAGCTTCTCTTTGTATCTGTGATTCATGTGAGTATCGCATTGTTTCAGTACCTGCAAAAGAGAAAACATGGTTAGCCAAAAAATCAGCCAGTTTGTTGCCTTCTTTATAGATGTGCTCAATCTTCACTTCTTTCTCCTTCATTAAGGACCTTATCCTCCTGACTTCCCCTTCTAGACACCAAGGTGTAGCCCATCTAGCTTCCATGATGTTTTTCACTGATAAGGAGTCAGTTTCCAGATATAGTGGTAAGTAGTTCCTCTCAATGCAGCATTCTAGTCCTCTCCTTAAGGCAATGGTTTCTGCCATCAAGTTTGTGTTATCCCCAATCCTCCACCCATCTACATACCTTATTATGCCTTGGTCACCTCTAACACAATAAGCTAATGTACTTAGTCCAGGGTTACCTTTGGATGCTCCATCAGAGTTGCATTTGAAGGTTCCTCTATTAGGTGCTCTCCAATAGACTATCTTGCAACCCATGGCTGGGATATAAGCATTTATAAAATTGACTAATTCAGTCCAAGAGCTAGGGATGTGTAGAATCCACGGGTACAATGCCTTAGTCAAATAGACTATGTTCCTGGTTATTTCCATTTTCATGGAATTAATTGACATTTCCCCCCATGCTTTAAGGTGTTCCTTCTCTTCCATATTTGCCATAGAATAAATAGTGAAACAGCCTTGAATATCTGATTCAGCTTAGGGACAGTAACTGCATTACACCACTTCAAAACACTGTCTTTTAGCTGCAAAAAAGGTCCTATGACACCTGCAATGTTAGCAAAGTAGGTCTATATATTTGTGGCACTAGGATAGGTTAGAAAGAGGTGGTCTACACTTTCATGAGCTCCTTCCCCAAAACAGTAGCATATTGCTTCATCACATATTCTATTCCTGACTAGTATTTCTCCCACTGGGAGTCTTTTTAGCCATAGCCTCCAAATAAATAAAGACACTTTGAAAGGAAGACCTTTCATCCATATTTGCTTAAATATGTACTATTCTTTACCTTTATTCCTGATACAGTCCCAGGCTGATTTAACAGTAAACCTTCCAGAGTCAGTTAGCATCCACAAGGGTTTATCCCATTCTCCATTATCCTCTCCACAGTTTATGTTCAGAACTACATGATTAGATACCTCTTCAGTAAAGGCATGTTGCATCAGCTGCTCATTCCACTTGCCATTCTGGTAAAGTTGTTTCACATCCTCCAATTGGTGCTCATTTGTACTACCAATAGGAAGATAGTCGTGAAGGGCACCAAGTTGGGTATAATTGTCAAACCAAGCACTTGAATGACCACAGTTAGGTTTCCACCATATCTCTTGGTCAAACCTGTCTCTTGCTTCCAACATAAGCTTCCAAGTTGAGGATCCCCCTTTCCATTCCACTATTTGAGGTCTCTTTCTCTTGCAGTACTTGTTCCACATATAGTTAGTCCATAGGGATTTTTGGGTCCTAAATATCCACCATAGTTTAGCAAATAAAGCTTTGGATACATAAAACAGTGACTTGATACCCAATCCTCCTTCTTCTAAGGGTGTGCAAATATCTGTCCAGGCTACCTAATGTTTATTCCTACCTACCTCTTTGAAATTCCAAAAAAATCTAGCAAAGATTCTATATAGGTCATGTATAACACACTTAGGAGGGTTGATGGCAGATAACAAATAGGTGGGAATACTATTCAGCACAATGTTGATCAGGATGCTCTTTCCTCCAAATGAGAGCATCTTTCCTTTCCATGCTTGAAGTTTGCTATTTACTTTTTTCATCAATTCAGAGAAATGTACCTTATTTTTCTTAGCATGCCCAATAGGACAACCGAAGTAAATTAATAGGAACTGTCATTTCTTGAAGCCTGTGCATTCTTCTACATTCTTGATCTGAATATGAGCAGTCTTGTGCAAGACGGAAAAGGCACTTTTATCCTTATTAATAAGTTGTCCAGATTCATCTTCATTTCTACTCAAAACCTCCATTAAAAGAGTTAGGGATTTCTTGTCAATAGAGCTAAATATAATAGTATCATCAGCATATGCTAAGTGGTAAATCTCATCACTCCACTTAGGCATCCCATAGCTCTTTAAGTCTTTCTTATGAAATAGTGACTTTAAGGCTCTAGATATTACCTCTGCTGATTGAATAAACAGTGCTGGTGAGAGTGGATCCCCTTGTTTAACTCCCCTTGTTGAGTGAAAAAAACCATGTGCTTGCCCCTTAATTAGTGCAGATTACCAATTGTTAGCCAGAAGTCTCTAAATTTTGCCTATCACTGCATTGTTAAAACCCAACTTCTCTAGCACCTTCATTAGAAAGTGCCAGTTCACTCTGTCATATGCCTTGGACATGTCTAGTTTCAGGACCACATTTGAAGGTTTACCCATTATTCTTATGTCTGCTATAATCTCCTGGGCCAGTAATGAATTTTAAGTGATGTTCCTCCCTTTCACAAATCCAGATTGGTTTTGTGAAATGATGATAGGCAACAACTTTTCCATTCTATCATGAACCAATATAGACATAACCTTATTTATAAAATTGCTCAAACTAATTGGTCTCATGTCTAAAAAGGACTGAGTAATGTCCTTTTTGGGAAGGAGAACCAAATTAGTGTGAGTGATGGATTTGGGGAGGGTGCATCCTTCATAAAAGTCATCTACCACTCTGAATACATCACCCCCTACTATGTCCAAACACTTTTGAAAGAAGTGGCCAGTAAACCCATCAGGTCCACTAGCACTCTCTCCATTTAGGTGAAACGCCACCATTTTAACTTCCTCCATAGTAGGAGAGGCATTTATGGCATTGTTATACTCTTCTGATACCATGGTTAGAATGTGCTTCAGTAGAGTCAGTTCCACAGCTCCAGCAGTTTCTATGAATTGATCTTGAAAGAAGGATAAAGATTCTTCCACTACTTGTGTATTACCTTCAGCCCAAGAATCATCATCTCTGTTGCCTTTAGAGATAGACAGTCTCTTTCTTCTTTCATTAACTAAGCTATGGAAGAATCTGGTGTTCTTTTCCCCTCCAGTAAACCACTTTATCCCAGCTTTTTGCCTCCAAAATTCCTACTCAAAGTGAATATATTGTTTCAATTCTGCCTGTGCCCTTTATAAAACCATTATGTTCTCAGCAGTGGGGAACTCCTCAAACAGGACTTCTTTGAGTCTAACAATCTCTTCTCTAATGATCAATTGTTTGAAGATATCTCCAAATCTTGTCCTACTCCAGTTGGCTAAAGCATTTTTATCTTCTTCATCTTCTGCTTGAGGTTGATGAAAATATCATCTTCAGCAGAGTCCTCACTATCTTTCACCACCTGCTGAAAATCCTCTTCTTCAGACCAGAAATTGAGAAATCTAAATGTTTTCCTCACATATTCTGTCTGAAGTCCACAAGAGAGCATTAGATGGGGATGGTGTGATCTTGTCCTGGCTAAGTGCTCAATCTCTGTTTGACCAAAGTTTCCTAGGAAGCTTTGATTAACTAGCATTCTGTCTAGTCTCTTGAAGATGCATTTTTCATCAGCCCTATCATTCCACCAGGTGAAAGGACTGCATTTGAAATTGAGGTCCATCAATTCATAAGAATTCATATAAAAGGCAAACATTTCATATTCTTGTGGTTAAACTGGAAGGCATCCTATCTTTTCTTCATCACTCATATGGTGAGTAACTCCACCAATATGTGTTCCTGAATGAAGATCCAGATCTTACCATTTAGGTTGTAATTTGAGTAACTCATCCCTAATCTTCTTTTGAACTTTTGAATTTGACTTACATATTGAAAAGGCTCCATTAGTGCAATAATGGGAACTTATGATATCTATGCAACATTTGAATCTTGTGGATTGAATTTTGAGTCCTTACAGACCTCACATTACAGAAGAGTGTTTTCATGATCATTTAAATGTTGATTTTCCAGCCCTCTTGGGGTTGACCCTTATAGGCAGTTCTCCTTTAGCTTTGCCTTTGTTTGATTTAGAGGATGCCATTGATGATATATCAACAGTTTGTCTTATTTGTTCCTCTTTCTTTTGATAATTTTCTTCTTCTATGTATGTACTTGCTGTCTGCTCTTTTGTTGTAGCTGCTTGTACATACTCATCCTCTGCTTGGTGAGATATTAGCTTGTGCAGTGCTTTAACAGGTGGTGATTTGGTACAAGCTGGTATGACTTCCTGGTTTTTGCCATCTCCTTCCTTTGGAACATCTTCTAGTAGCAGAGTGTGTTCTTCGTGAGGGGGGTAAGTTCCAATTATCCCTGTATCTGCTCAAAATGCTTTTGGATTGATCAATCTGCAAAGGTTTGTGATATATGGCCTGTTCTAGCTCTCTATTTCTGATCACTATGTCTACTATTGTAGTTTCCACCTTTGTTGACTGCTCTCCTGTACCTACTCCTTGCTGACCATGGGGGTCCTCCTGATTATATATTGGTGTTATAGCCATGTTATCCTGTATATTGCCTTCATTCAGAATGTTGTCATTATTATTGCTTGCAGATGTATGTGTATTTGTGTGTTCTTCTGTCATGCTGGTGTTTTCTGGACTATCATTGGTAATGAGCAGGTCACTCTTTTCTGTTTAATCCCGTTGTGTTGACCCTTGAGGTGGCTGGACCATAATAGGTTTTCCTAAACTTAGTGTTGCATTTCTGCTTATGTCTTCTTTTGTTGTGTCTGTTAGGTCCCCTGTATCTACACCTATACTTGTTCCTCTATTTTCACAGTCATCATCCTGAAGTGCATCAAAAGAATTTGATATGCTGACTCCTTTTCCTTTATCCTTTTCTTGTTTCCCTTTATCATCAATCAACTTGGTAGTGCCATTGTCTATTTTAAATCTTCTTCTTGTAGGGTTCAACTTTTCCAGTACCACTTTACCATTTATATATCTTTACTGTACAATGGTATCTGACTGTTCCTCTATCTTTTCTTCTCCTTGCCTCTCTGCTTCTTCCTCCTTTCTTAGTTCTGGGTGCAAAGTCCTGCACTCTTCTTCCTCATGGCCTTGTAGTTACATGTGGCAGTATTTTAGCAGCATGTCATATTGAATTTTTACCTTTTTAACTCTCCTATCATTAGTTTTGCTGTTCAGCACTTCCAGTTGTACATACTCTGGCAGATTAGAGGCCAGGTCCACTTGGACATTCACTTTAGCACAACTTGGCCAGGATTTGTTAATTGTGGCCAAGTCTAGGTGGATAGGTTTCCCAACTGTAGCTTCTAGAGAGAAAAGAGATTCTCTGACAAAGAAAGTAGGTAGAAGATCAGGGAATGATATCCAGGACATCGCTTGAGTTGTCTCTTCTTCCGGGGTAAATTTAGTATCATAGATGAATGCCCTCATCTGATATGCAATACAATCTTTAGGTGTGATGTAGTATGCAGTCTTTGCTAACATATTGATAAAACCCTCCTTTAGATTAAATCTCATATGAATGTGTCTATGTCTGAGCAATCCTATTTTGCAATCCCCTTTAATCTTCCATTTCTTTGGAATTTGGACCCTTAGATCATCTAGTTCTTGCCATCCATAGGAAAACTTGCCAATCACAACATATTGTAGTTTCTCCATTATGTTAATCTTCTCAATTTTCTCCTCTGTCCATATAACTCTGGGAATCCCATTCCTATACTCAATTGGCTTTATAGAAATTGATTATGTGATCTCTTTGTTGCATTGTGGGATGTTACTGTTTGTCATAATCACATCAATATATTTTTGTTTTGGTGGTTTAAGCGTGTCATTACTCTCTTGATCCCCAGATGATGTATCAACGTTAGAGGCTCGATAAGCAATACAGGGTTGTTGGGGTTATTGTTGGGAGGGAGTAACGTAGGTTTAACTGGGGATTTGGGATGGTATAATTCTGTAAAATTGTCTATATTGGTAGTGGTAAGTGGAAAGGTAGGTTTCTGGCCACCCTGACTGGGCTGACCAGTGGCCGGACCGGCCATGCTGGCGGCGTGAGGGCAAGGTTTAGTGGTTGTGTAGGGTTGTGGCTAGGGAGCTAAAATATTGGAACATTTTATGTTGGTGCTAAAAAATCTTCATGGTAAGTTTGAAGAAAGACTAAGAGTCTGGGATTATATTGCTGGCTTGTTTATACATATTTGTCTTACTTTACTTAACTTTGATTTATTATTCATATGTTGTTTATGGGATCTAGACGATGATCCTACCAGTACATTGTGTTTTTGTGTACTGATATTGCACTTGCTTTCCTTTTTTGAGTACATGATAAATTCTGGCGGCTGCTATGCAACCTCAGTTATAGTCCCGACGTTTCCAGAATCCAAGTGTGAGCTGCTTCTTCCGGGATATTATGGTTTCATCTAGAATATTTCTAGTCCATTTTTATGGACTTAGATTTCCTTGTTTTTGGGTTGCATCCCCATTCTCTAGACAGTAGTAGATGTTTTGGTACATAATTTTTAGATTTTAGAAGTAGTTTTCCGCAAGATTTTGTTTATTAGTATTTTTGTCTATGAATTGTAGTTTAAATTAATGCAAAAAGTTTTGAGCTATTAGTTTCACTAAGTATTGATTGAGTTTTTGGTTCGCTCATCCGAGGGTTATGGGTAGGTGCCACTCGCAGTGATTTGGGTCATAACACAAACACTTCCGACCCTTATTTCCCTGAAATGGTATGGGATTTTTATGCTTCTTACTGGGCTAGCTAAGACATCCTAATGCACAAGGGTCAACCAAGAAAGTTACTATGCCTACAATCAGTTTTAGTAAGGGGAAAAGAGGTTAACCTTACTCCTAAACCCAATAAATCTATAGAATGGGATGATGAACCAAAAATGGCATCAGGGTATACTCGAGCATAGCTACAAAGAACGACAATATGCTTGGGTTGGTAGTGTCATTTACGAAGGGTATCCTTTTTGGTCAGTCTCAAAGGGACACATCTCCGGTCAGGATCTTAAGTTTTGAGGCTTGGATGTGGTTGGATTTTGTGTGCACGCGGCTCATTCTAACTCACCACACCACTAAGGTGACTATAGAGGTGTCCATTCGCATTGCATACATCATGTATAGCTACCGAATCAACAAGTGTCCTCTATTATGGCCATTGGAAAAAATTGCATAACAATTCAAGAGAAGAGCTAGACACGATTCCACTACCACGGCCTTTCATGTTCTAACATATAAAATGTGTTTATGGGCACAATGTCCTCTATTTTAGCTGTTGGAAAAAAAATTCCATGCAAAGGGGATGATTTATTTGGACACAAAGGGGGACAAAGATGCTCCCCACGTTAAGAAGAGACACCTTCCTCAAAATCCAAATGCACCGGAAGGTACGGAGCATACCGAAAAAATTACACACACTCCTACTCCTAGGGTGCCAGCTGCCAATCACATTGTTCTCTAAGCCACTCCAGTTTCAGGTGGTTTAATCCAACTTGCTCATCTTGCTCGCCACAACGAGAAGCGGGTGCACAAGCTGGCTAGGGACATTCCAGGCAAGATTCAATCCACGATTAAGTCACCTTTAAAACCAGTATGGACCAACTTGCATAAACTGTGCACCAGGGTTGACATAGTGGAGCCAAATGTTGGCGCACTACAAAAAGAAGTACGTCAATCCACACAAAAAATCCCACACTTGGAACTCAACTTACCGACTCTTGACTCTGTATCACCTCAAAGAAATAGGAGTCTGCCAGATGATTAGTGGGTTGATAAAAACCCCCAGACTATTTTGGCCCAATCTGCCATCCAACAAGTAAGCCCACAAAATGAAGATGTTATGATGGCACATGATCTACCCATGCAAATGCATCCCTTATCTCACATGGCCACTAGAGATCCTCTGACTAAACCCATCTGGGTTACCCTACTACATTCATATCATGAGCTGATGACACTCCCAGGCAAGTAGGAAATTATGGAACCTTTCACCCCTTTCAGGTTTGAGGGAGGAGGGCCCATCGATTCCTTCAGTGGATGGATTTTAGATAGACATAAAGCATACATATATCCCTCCACCATCACCACCTAGGCCCCCAAGGATCCACTACCGTATTTATTCATGAAGACATCATCATCAGCGTTAGATCCACCAGGGAGTTCATACACTTTATCTTTTTGTATAAAGTTTGTGCATTAGGGGGCAGTGCTTTGTTTGTGTTTGGGGGTGTAATTAGTGTTTAAGCCACTATAAGGAATTTCTAAATATTCATTTATAGTTGTTGTGCCCCTAATTGTGCCCTTGCCGGGCTTGATTTATAATATTGTGTAATGACTTTTCCGGTCATTCCATCGGCCCCAAGATATTTATGGCTTGTAAGGATCGGTGGTTTGGTTGCTTGGCCGTTCGTTAGGTCATTATGATCATTTTCCTAATTTAGAGCTTTAACTTAGGAAATCCTTTACTTTATTGAATATTCTTATCTAGCATGCTCAGAATCAACTTCTGATAGTTATATTAGCTCTGAAGGATTGTTTTTTTTCTTGTTTGACCGTTAGTCATGGCCTAAGAACTTACGATATGGTTCTATCTCACTTTTTGATATTTTAGGCCAATTGGAGTTAGAAGTTTGACTTTGGTCAACTTTTAATGATCGGAGCATAAAATTTGAAATCTGATGATTCTATAAGCTTTGAAATATTGATTTTGGGTTAGGTAGATGGTTGGTTTGGGTCTCGAGTCAGTCAGACTCATTTCGGGTGATTGGTTGGAATTAGCTTGAGTTGACTTGGGTCAACATTTCTTTGAAATGACCTCATATGGATGTTTTGTCAATTCCTTTGAGTCTAAAATGCCATTTCCACTCTAGTAGAATGTTTGGTATGTGAGTATCAGGTTTTGATTATGCCCAGAACCCTCTGTGGAAATATCTCATATTGATGGTATTTCTGCAGCAGAGCAGTGCTCAGTGCGATCGCACCTGAGCACCACTATCGGGCCCTTGGTGCTTTCGCTCTTCAGCGCCATCGTGCCAGGCCACCGCGATCGCGCTGGTGCCTATTCTGCTTCTTCAGCACAATCATGCCAGGGAATTGCGATCACGCCAGTGTGCTGCAACCTCCTTTAGTGTGATCGCGTAGGGGGGCTACGATCGTGCTAGTCTGCGACCTGCAATATATAAATCTGTTCCTTTAATTTTTTAGCTCTTTTCCTCATTTCTTTCTCACTCTAAACTCTCTCTCCCAACAATATTTTATCCCAAATCATTTTCCAGCTACGAGAATTCATTGATTGGAGAATTTAATTATTTCCCTCTTCGATATGGTGAGTTCCTCTTCTCCAATCTATCCATTGCCATGGCTAAAACCTCATTTAAAGCTTCTTGACTTAGCTTGGATTGTCTCTCTTGTTGTAGCTTATTTTTTGGGTATGCTCATTCAACAAGGCTTGTGTCCCACCTTGTTGACCTTGTTCCCTCCCTCCGTGGTACGTAATTCTCCATTTTAGTATTGATTTTGTAAAGTTTTTGCATGATATTCATTTTTCCTTTTCGAGTTGTTTTAGCCCATTTATTTACTCATTTTCTGCTAAATTTTCAAGCATGCACTCCAAAAACATTGGGAACATTATGGAAATTTTGTTTCCAGTTTTGAGTTGTGGGGCCCACGGGCCCATTTTTGACCTGAATTTTGACTTGGCTAAACTTTTAGCAATATAGGTGTCGTTAGCTTTGTTTTATCGCGTATATTATATTCTTGATAGTGTCACTGCTTTTTATAGCTTCTCAAAGCAGTTCGGGCTCAGGCTTTATTTTCCCAGTAGCTTGTCATCGCATACCAGGTAGGTTACAACTTTCCTACCTTAGACTTTGCGTATATAGGCTATAATCACATTATTCAGCATCTTTGGGTTGGGTTTACTAGACTGGAACCCTACACCTTATTCGCGTTCTTTCTATCCGTCTTATTTCATATGTTCATTTTAGTATTTTAATTGGTTTTGTAGTATCACCTCTTGTGGCCCATGTGGCCTTGTATTTGCATTTTTACCATATATAGTGGGATAATTGGTAAATATCTATGAGTTTCGGACATCAATTTATTATTATGACCTGGTTACCTATGTAGTAGAGCGAATTGTGGTTGTGCAGGGTCGGCAGATTGAATATGAGTCATTGGGCTATTGATTGTTTGCAATCATATCATCATCATCATGA
Source organism: Jaltomata sinuosa (assembly GCA_003996215.1). NCBI lineage: Eukaryota > Viridiplantae > Streptophyta > Magnoliopsida > Solanales > Solanaceae > Jaltomata > Jaltomata sinuosa. The sequence continues at coordinate 293,420 of QJPP01000491.1, read as the reverse complement.
AAAAGGATTTTTTGCATTGCGTTTTCTAATACTATGGCTGTGGGCCTAATTATCATCGATTTCCTAACTTTGCATTGCCCCGAGGGCCCATTTTCCGTAAAAATGACTATAAATAAATTTAAACTGGTTTTTTGATACTCTTGGAGTAAAAGAGATTTTTGAGATAATTTTCACAATGACTCTAGACTCTGCTAGAGCGGAGTGCTAAAGATGATTGTCTATTTAATTTTTATAAGATAGTAGGATCGGCTAGGCTGGATTGCTAGACATGACTTTTCTACTGATTTGAGGCCTGGATAGATTCTGAGCATGGTTATTGAGATATTGAGAGTTGAATATGGTCGCAGAGACCTCTATGGACCTTATCAATTTTGACTAGGGGCTGCGGGCCAAGAGTGCTGGATGAGGGGTATACAGAGTAGTAGAGGTATATGGGGGAATCCTACCATAGGTCCTACCTACTGGGCCTATGGGCGTCGGAAGAGGTGCATATGGTACCACTGACATGGCATATTATATCATTCATTATTTGTGATTCTGCCCTTGTTTGCTGTTTATTGAGTGTTCTGCTCTGGTTGTATGGGATGTCAGAAGGTTTGTTTTTACTTGTATGTGTTCTTCGAGTGTATCGATGCTCATTGGGACTGTAGGCAGACTAGTTACTCGATCCTAGTATAGCATGTGATCTTATTATATCTACTTGTGGGTTATATTCGATCATCCTTACCTTGTGACTTGTATTTCAAGCATGTTTTTATCTAGTTGTTTTTCCTTTTTTCCCTTTTTATTTGAGGTGACTGGTATACCGCTATTTTCTTACTCTCTGTATATATTATTGTTGGAAGGATCCTAGGTGCGTTCTCTATTCTTTCACATGTGTTCTATGATATATCTTCTGCGGTTAGCATATTACTCTTGTATTCTCCTTGTCTTCTATCTGTGGCTAGCATTTATGGGTTTTCCTCTATTTGCTTTTGTGACTACTTTCTTCATTATATGCTATTTACGACTTTCTATCTTATATGTGCTCAGTCGGCCTATGATGCCTACTGGGTACCCATTACTTTGCAATTGGTGCTCATACTACACTTATGCATCTTTTGGTGCTCATACTACACTTATGCATCTTTTGGTGCAGATCCTAGTGTGAGCTATCACTGTTGATCGCGCATTGACTCGTTTAGTGCTTCCAAAAATTTGAGACTTAGGGTGAGCTCCTGGTGATTGGGGCTTGGCCTTTATCTCTTCTTTTGTATCATGTACTCTATTACTATTCCAAGATAATTGTATATTCATATTTTGTTCCCTCTTGTACTCTGTATATTTAGTAGTGGCTCCTATACTATGATACCAGGTCATGGGATGGTTTAGCTTTCTATATATATATTTTGGTTTCTCCATTTCCTTACTTCTTTATCTTGCTTCCATTTATTATGCTTTTTCCACATGCATGCTTAAAGAGTAGCCCATTACTAATCGTACTGAGCTATGGGGAGTGGTTAGCCTACAGGAGGTTGTAGGTGCCATCATGACTTGAGAAATTGGGTTGTGATAGGTTGGTATCAGAACCTAGGTTCACTGATGTCATTAGTATAAGAGATAATGTCTAGTAGAGTCCTGCGGATCAGGGTGGAGACGTCCATACTCTATCTTCGGGAGGCTACAATGGCATTTTAGGAAACATGAATCTTTTCTTGCTTTTATATCATGTGTCTTATCTTAGATTGTTTCTTGGAATCTCATTTGTTCTAGTTCACTCTTCCATAAATAGTTCGTATGATATCTTCGGTAGTAGGTGAGGGAGAGCCTTTGACACTAGCATACCCGACTCCAGCTAGGGGCAAGGGTGGACATAGAGATAGAAATCGAGGACGTGCCCGAGCAGCGACACCAGTTAAAGCTACTAGCATTGAGTTTGAGCCTGAGTTAGTACCAGGACAGCATCCCATGGACCATGGGATAGCCTAGGTGCCACCAGGGCCAACACCAACATCTGTATCCGCACCAGCCCAAGCTCTTTCATCAAATATCCAGGGTTCGCTTCTACTGCCACTGGGAATGATTGAGGGTCATCCATCAAATATGGCATATACATCCGTTCAAGGGGAAGACCTGGATGCTTAATGTTTAAGAGTGCAGCCTGCTACTGTGGCTCCCCGTGCTGAGGTTCTTCCAGTATCTATAGTTTCCCAGCCTCTTGCTCCTCGCCCAGTTATGATAGAGTCAGAGCAGAAGGCTTTGGGACGGTTTCTAAGGTTGTCTCTGCTGAGGTTCTCCAGTGATCCTGGACAAGATGCTTATGATTTCATTTGTACTTATGAAGAGATTTTTTACCATCTCGGTCTATTGGATACTCATGGGGTTGGTTATACTACCTATTATCTTGAGGACCCAGCTAAGCTATAGTGGAAGGTCAAGGTAGCTTGTAGACTGTCTCAGTCTCCTTAGTTGACTTGATGAGAGTTTTATGAGGACTTTATGGCCAGGTTCTTACCTCAGAGTGACCGTGAGTGTCTTAGGAAGTAGTTTACCAGAATGATGCAGGGATCCATGTCAGTATCTGTGTATGAGAACCATTTTCACCAGTTGGCTTAATTTGGGGATATGATTAATCCTATAGAGCTAGACAAGGTTCATCAGTTTGTTTGGTGGTTGAAAACCGATCTTCGATAGACTGCTGAGATACTAGTGTCCACTAGGCAAGTTTTTAGGCTATAACAGACCATATTCATACTATGGAGGATTTGCATCGCCGTGATCCCAGGGCCAGAGATAAGAGGTCATGCCATCATGGTGGTTAAAGTTGTTCCTATTTTGGCGGTAGAGGTTTAGGATGGTAGTTCCCAAGGGTATCAGCCACATCAATATCAGGGTCAGTTTAGCTGGCTAGTTTTGGCATCACTTCAGGCTTCAAGTTGGCCTCAACTTGATCAGAGTCATAGTGGTCAGCATGGTAACAGAAGTCAGTCAGCGAGGGGTACAACATCTGGGACATTAGGTCACGGTGGCCATAATGGTTCAGCTAGTTCATCCCGACAGAGTGGGTTGTTAGGGTCGTGTTATGAGTGAGTATCATGGGTCACTATCGCAAAGAGTGGACCCAGTGGGGTACAGTTCACTCGCCAGTCAAGTGATGGTTGGCAATAGTTCTATGCAGTCCCTGGTAGACTAGAGGTAGAGGACTCAGATGCAGTGATCACATGTATGATTTATGTCTGCCGCCAGTCAGCTTTAGCATTGTTTGATCCTGGTTCTACATGCTCGTATGCATCTGCCTATATTGTTCCTTATTTAGGGTTGGTTAGTGAGCCATTATCTATTCCTCTATCTATTTCTACGCTAATAGGCAATTCTTTAGTAGTGGATCGGGTTCTTAGATCTTGTTTGATAGTTTTTAGTGGTTTGGAGACTTGGGTTGACTTGATGATTCTCTATATGTTAGATTTTGATGTGATTTTGGGCATGGACTGGTTATCCCCTTGCCAAGCGGTTTTGGATTGTTATTCCAAGACTGTTACCATAGCTGTGTACATCGTATCCCTGGTTGTCTGGAAGGGTTCTATTAGTTGCACACCATCTGGGATCATTTCTAGTCTTCAAGCTAGGAAGTTAATATCGCGTGGGTGTTGGCTTATCTATCATATGTCCAGGATATTAATGCCAATAATTTCCTGAGTCAGTTCCTGTGGTTAGGGATTTCCTAAATGTGTTTCTGAACGACCTGCCAGGCCTTCCACCTGAGCGAGATATTGAATTTTCCATTGAGTTAGAGCTGGGCACCTGACCTATTTCCATTACTTTGTATTTCATGGCTCCAGTTTAGTTGAGAGAGCTTAAGATTTAACTTAAGGACTTATTAGTTATGGGTTTCATTAGGCCGAGTGTGTCGCCTTATGGTTCTCCAGTTCTATTTATGAAAAAGAAGGATGGTTCGATGCAGATGTGTATTGATTATCTATAGTTGAATAAGGTGACTGTGAGGAATAGGTGTCCAATTCCACATAACGATGACTTGTTTGATTAGCTCATAGGTTTGGCCATGTTTTCTAAGATAGATTTGAGGTTAGGCTACAACCAGTTGAGGGTTAGGGCGGAGGACATCCCTAAGACAACATTCAGTACATGATATGGGCACTATGAGTTCCATGTAATGTCTTTTGGGTTGAATAATGCCTGCAACTTTCATGGACTTAATGCACAGGGTACTCAGGCCGTACTTGGATTATTTTGTGATAGTCTTCATCGATGACATATTGATATACTCATGGAGTGCAGAGGAGCATGAGCATCATTTGAGTACCGTACTCAAGACTTTAAGAGATCACCAGTTTTATGCCACGTTCTGAAAGTGCGAGTTTTAGCTTGAGTCTGTAGAATTCCTAGGGAACGTGGTGTCTAAGGATGGGATTAGAGTGGACCCAGGAAAGATTTTAGCCGTTCATTATTGGCCGAGACCTACTACTCCTACAGAGGTTCATAGATTTGTTGGGTTGGCAGGGTATTACATACAGTTTGTTGATGGGTTTTCATCCATAGACGCACGTTGGACTAGTCTGACTAGGAAGGATGTCCCATTTCAGTGGTCGGATCAGTGCGAGGATAGTTTTCATAGGCTTAAGGCTTTATTGACTTCAGCTACGGTGTTGGCTTTGCCAGTTGAGGGTCAGGGCTTCTCAGTGTATTGTGATACTTTGTTAGTTGGTCTTGGTTGTGTATTAATGCAGCAGGGTCATGTGATATCTTATGCATCGAGGAAGCTAAAGGTTCATGAGTGCAACTACCCCACTCATGACTTAGAGTAGGCGGTAGTAGTCTTCGTGCTCAAGATTTAGAGGCACTACTTATATGGAGTTCACTATGATATTTACACCAACTAGTATAGTCTTCAGTACATCACGAGTCAGCGGGAGCTGAACTCTAGGCAGCGGAGATGGATTGAGTTACTGAAGGACTACGACTTCACTATTCTGTACCATCTGGGCAAGGCAAAAGTGGTAGAGCATGACTTGAGCCGGAAGGTAGTGAGTATAGGCAGCTTAGCTTCTCTTTCAATTTCAGAGCGACCATTGGCCTTGGATATCCAGCCCTTGGCCAACCATTGGGTTAGACTTGATTTGTCATACCCTAGAAGAGTCCTTGCGAGTATTGAGGTCCATTCTACTCTGGTTGATTGGATTAACCACCATCAGTTAGTGGATCAGCGGTTATATGACATTTGTGATCAGGCTATTCAGGTTGAGGCCAGCAGGGCTACTTTAGATTTTAATGGTTTTCTGAGGTTTGATATTTACCTCTGTGTTTCAAGAGTTGGGGATTTAATTCAATTGATTCTCCATGAGGCTTATTGTTCAAGGTATTCCATCCATCCGGTCATAGCTAAGATGTATAGAGTTTTTGGGCAGCATTACTTATGGAGTTTGTATCTCAGTGCCTGAACTATCAGCAGGTTAAGTTCGAGCATATAAGACCTGGTGGATTGATGTAAAGACTTTCTATTCTTAAGTGGAAGTGGGAAGAGATCACTATAGACTTCATAGTGCGGTTGCCTCACACTTCTTATGGATTTGACTCTATTTGGGTTATTGTTGATAGGCTCACTATGTTTGCACACTTCTTGCTAGTTCATTCTTCCTATAGTGCAGAGAGGTTGGACCAAATTTATCTCTGTGAGGTACTTCGTTTGTATGGGGTCCCAACTTCTATCATTTCAGACTGTGGCAATAAGTTTACCTTCCACTTCTGGAGGACTACTCAACGAGAGATGGGTATAGAGGTTCATGTTAGCACCACATTCCACCCTCAGACAGATGACCAGTCTGAGTCGACTATTTAGGTCCTGGAAGACATGTTACGAGCTTGTATTCTTGATTTTAGAGGTTCATGGGATTCGTATATGCCTTTGGCAGAGTTTGCTTATAATAATAGTTTTCACTCGAGTATTGTAATGACACCTTACGAGGCATTGCAGATCGCTAGTGGGTTGGTTCGATGGTTTGGAGTCTACGCTGCAGAGTAAAGACTTGCTTTGTGATTCCTTAGACAAAGTTTGGGTGATTCAGGACAGACTTCAGGAAGCCCAGAGTAGGCAGAAGAGCTAAGCAGATCATACACTTCGTGCCTTAGAGTTAAGTGTTGGTGATCTAGTTATCCTTCGAGTATCGCCCATGAAGGGCATGATGAGATTCGGTAGGTAGGGCAAGCTTAGCCCCAGGTATATTGGGTCATTTGAGATCCTTCAAAGGGTTGGTAATGTTGCTTATTTGTTAGCCTTGCCTCTGATGTTTTCAACTATGCATCTAGTATTCCATGTATTGATGTTAAGGCAGCATATTCCGTATGAGTCACATGTGTTGCACCAGATTCAATACAGTTGGACGAGTGTTTGACCTTTGTTGAGGAGTCGATAGCCATTCTAGCCAAAGATGTCAAGAGATTGAGGTCTAGAGATATTCATGTGGTTAAGGTTCAGTGGAGGCATCATCCAATCAAGGAGGATACCTGGGAGACCTAGAGAGATATGCGGGCTCAATATATGCAATTGTTTGGGCCTTTAGGTACTCCTTTCTTCTTGACTTTCACGAACGAAAGTCCTTTTTAGTAGTGGATGATGTAATGACCCTTCCTGTCATTCCTGCATTTTTGTTTTCTTTGTACTATTAGAGCTTGCATGTAGTGGTCCTAAGTCATTTTTCACCTGCTGGGATTGATGGTTTGATGCCCTGGTCGTTCTTTAGGTCGTTATGACCATTTCCCTATTTTAGAGCTTTAACTTAGGAAATCATTGACTTTAGTCAACATTCTTAGCTAGCATGCTCTGAATCAAATTCCAATAGTTTCGTTAGCTTCAGAGCGTGGATTTTGGTCTAGTTGGACCTTTAGTTGGTGCCTGAGAATTTCTGGTATAGTTCAATCTGACTTTTTGAAATTTTAGGATAGTTGGAGTTAGAAGTTTGACTTTGGTCAACTTTTAATGATTGGAGCATCAGATTCAAAATCTATCAATTCCGTCAGCTCTGGAATGTCGAATTTGGGTTAGGTAGGTAGTTGGTTTAGGTCCCGGGTAAGCCAAGCTCATTTTGGGTGGTTGGTTGGAATTAGCTTGAGTTGACTAGGGTCAACATTTCTTTAAAAAACCTCGTATGGAAGTTTCATCAATTCCATTGAGTGCGCAACGTCGCTTCTACTCTTATTGCATATTTGATTTGTGAGTATCGGGTTTCGATTGTGCCCGAACCCTTCCCCTCCTCCCCCTCTCCCCGTTGGAATATATCATATTGTTGGTATTTTTGTAGCAGAGAACTACTCAGCGCGATCGCTCCAGAGCACCGCTATTACACCCTTAGCGCTTTCTCTCTTTAATGCCATCGCACTGGGCCACCATGATTGCACTGGTGCCCGTGCTTCTCCTTCAGTACGATCGCGCTGGGGGACTGCAATCGCGCCAGTGAGCTGCCACCTCCTTTAGAGAGATCGCGCTGGTGTGCGAGCTTCAATATATAAATATGTTCCTTTAATTTTTTAGCTCATTTCCTCATTGCATTCTCACTCTAAACTCTCTCTCCCACCAAAAACTTGTCCCAAATCATTTCCCAGTTGTGGGAATTCATCGATTGAAGGATTTTATCGCTTCCCTCTTTTATTTGGTGAGTCCCTCTTCTCCAATCCTTTCATTGCCATGGCTAAAACCTCCTTTAAAGCTTCTTGACTTAGCTTGGGGTTGTCTCTCATGTTATAGCTTTTTATTCGGGTCTACCCATTCGACAAGGTGTGTGTTCCACCTTGTTGACCTTGTTCCCTCCCTCCGTTGTACGTAATTCCCCGTTTTAATCTTGATTTTGTAAAGTTTTTGCATAATATTCCCTCTTCTTTTGTGGGCTGTTTTAGGCCTTTTGTTTACTCATTTCTGCATAATTTTTGAGCATGCGCTCCTAGTAACATTGGGAACCTTGTGGTAACTTTTTTTTCCAGTTTTGGTTTGCTGGGCCTACGAGTCTGCTTTTGACCTGGATTTTGACCCCGCTAAAATTTTAGCAATATGGATGTCGTTAGCTTTGTTTTAACGCGTAGATTAAGTTCTTCATAGTGTGACTATTGTTCGGAGCTTCTCAGAGCAGTTCAATCTTGGGCTTTGGCTTCCCAGCAGCTTGTCGTCGGACGCCAGGTAGGTTACGACTTCTCTACCTTAGACTTTGTGTATATAGGCTATAATTGTATTATTCAAAATCTTTAGATTGGGTTTACTTGACTGGTACCCCAGACCTTGTCCTCTTTCTTTCTGTCCGTCTTATTTCATATGCTCATTTTAGTATTCAAATTGGTTTTGTAGTATCACCCCTTATGGCCCGTGTGGCCTTGTATTTGCCTTTGGACCATAAATGGTGTGATAATTAGGAAATGTTTGTGAGTCCTAGAGATTAATTTACTATTATGAGCTGGTTATTTGTGATGTAGAGCGGATTGAGCCTGTGCAGGGCCGGTAGGTTGATTGTGAGCCATTGGACTATTGATTATTTGCAATCATATCATCCTCATTATGAAAAAGGTTTTTTTGCATTGATTTTTCTACTACTATGGCTGCGGGCCTAATTATCACTGGTTTCCTAACTTTGCATGGCCCCGAGGGCTCATTTTTCGTAAAAATGACTATACATAGATTTAAACTAGTTTTTGGATATTCTTAGAGTAAAAGAGATTTTTGAGATAATTTTCACACTGAATCTAGACTCGTCTAGGCCGGAGTGCTAAAGATGATGTTCTATTTGATTTTTACATGATACTAGGCTCGACTGGGCTAGTGCGCTAGACATGACTTTTCTAGTGATTTTAGACCTGGATACATTTTGGGCATGGTTATTGAGATATTGAGAGTTGTATATGGTCGAGGATACTTCCATGGACCTTGCCAATCCGGACTAGGGGCTATGGGTCAAGAGTGCCAGAGGAGAGGTATACAAAGTAGTAGAGGTATACGGGAGAAGCCTTCCATGATTCCTATCTACTTAGCCTACGGGCGCTAGAGGAGGTGCATACGATACTACTGACATGGCATATCATATCATTCATTATTTGCGATTCCTCCCTTGTTTGTTGTATGTAGAGTGTAAGCTCCATTAGTATAGGATGCCTGAGGTTTTGTTTTCACTTAAATGTGTTCCTTGGGTGTACGGGCACCCGTTGGGACTGTAGGTAGACTAGTTACTCCATCCTAGTATAGCATGTATTCTTAATATATCTACTTGTGGGTTATATTCGATCATCCTAACCTTGTGAGTTGTATTTCAAGCATATTTATATCTAGTTGTTTTTCCTTCTTTACTTTTTTATTTGTGGTTACTGGTATACTGCCATTTTCTTAAACTCTTTGTATATATTGTTGTTGCAAGGATCCATGTGCGTTCTCTATTCTTTCACTTGTGTTTAGTGATATATGTTTTGTGGCTAGCATTTTACTCTTGTATTCTCCTAGTCTTCTATCTGTGGCTAGCTTACATGTATTTTCCTCTATTTGCTTCTGTGACTACTTTCTTCATTATCTTCAATTTACTGCTTTTATATCTTCTATGCACTCAAATAACCTATAATGCCTACTGGGTATCCCTTGCTCTGCGATTAGAGCTCATACTACACTTCTTCATCTTCTGGTGCAGATCCTAGTGTGAGCTATCGCCATTGATCACGTGCAAACTCGTGCAGTGCTTCCAGAAATCCGAGACTTAAGGTGAGCTCCTGGTGACCGGGGCTTTTCCTTTATCTCTTCTTTTGTAGCATGTACTCTTTTTCTATTCAGAGACAGTTGTATATTCGTATTTTGTTCCCTATTGTACTCTGTATATTTAGTAGTGGATCATATACTATGATACCAGGTCATGGGATGGTTTAGCTTTCTATATATATATATTCGGGTTGCTCCATTTCCTTACTTCTTTATTTTGCTTTTATTTATTATGCTTCTTATGCGCCCTTTCTTAGAGAGTATCCCATTACTAAATATTCAGGGCTACGGGGATTGGTTACGCCTACAGGGGAGTTGTAGGTGGCATCATGACCTGAGAAATTGGGTCTTGAAATATTGATATTTTGAATGTGAATGTCGGGCTGGTCCTACACAATCTATTCTTTCACTACCCGTGCCTTGCAAACGCGCTTAGTGCCTAAAACGAGGCTTGATTTCAAATGATACATGAGCATTTTAATTTTTGTTGCCTTGTTGATAGTAGAGTAGTGAATAAATTCCAAGGGTTTTCTTCATACCACGATTATTTCCCAAGGAGAAAATTATTTTCTTTTATTTATTTCTTTTGTTTATTTTTGGTGTCAAACCGGGGTGGTGTTTTCCTATGATAGATTGAGAAGTGACCGTCTTATGGGAAAATGCCAAGTTTTAGTATTATGTTGAGCCCATGTTTTGCTTGTCTCAAAATGGGCCCGCCAAAAATTTTCTTGGCAAGAAGTTTTGCAAATTGAAGGAAATTAGGGAAAATGATTTTTAATAAAGCATTCTTTTGTCATGACTTGCACATTCCCGATTTGGCTTGATCGATTCATAATCGAGTGTGTAAAAGAACTTGGAATATCTTGTCAAAAATCATTTGTCCCAATTGATTGCGAGAATAATTATGAAATTCTTGTGTTGTGATGCCTTGTGTGGTAACGTTATACTCGTTCTTATGTGCATGTGTTGTCTAAAACTTGCCCCGAATGTGATTCCAGGTGAAATTCTAGATGTCACAAAGCTTGGAAGATGTCCTTTGGCACTTTTTGAATAGTCACTTAACCCAAATTGACTTCCCATTACATTGATCCTAGTAAGCCCCTTTGAGCTTGTGACCTTTCTTTGGCACCATGTAAGATACCTTGACCCTTTTTGGACCCTCTATTTTTGCACCCATCCGCCCTAATGGCTCAAAAGTTAAATGTAGGCTAAAATCCTAAGTTTAGAGGGGAATTGGAATTATATCATAGGAAAAAGCCTAAGTTTTGGGGTGTACGCACACAAGTGGAGAAGAAAAGGGGTTTTGATTCAATGCAAGGTAACACCTTATGCTTGAAATGAAAATTGCTTCGAAATGTCCAATGAAATGAGCAAATTGAAAATAAAGGAAGAAATAGGTGCTACCAAGTGAAGGTTATAAAAGATTGTTAAGTGATCAAGTTGAAGGGAGACTTGGGTTGTGAGAGGCAGACATAAGGTGAAGTTAATGTTCGAAAATGTGAGCGGTGTTTTGAACGATCACAAGGAGAGTTATGGAGGTTTATCCACTTGAGCCAAATTTAATCCTCACCTTAACCCTAACCAACATCGTTGTCCATAAGTCCTTAGTGATTTCGAGCTTGGTAACTCTACATTAGTGGAGAATTACATGAAAGGCAAGACTATCGTTCAATGCGTGTGCACTCAAACTTCTTTGAGAGAGTGAGCTTTTATTTTGTTCTCTTAAAATCCCTCTTTAATATAAATTGCATGATTTTGAGTGGGATTCTCTTTTGTGGTGAGTGGCATCACACACTTGAAATGAATGACGAAGTCTCTATTCAAATTGAGAGGAATGACTGAAACAAGTTATGTGGCGAACCTCGAGACAAACCTTGAAGGTACATGCCAATGACTTGAGAATCTTGATAATCTTATTTTGAATAACAAATCCTCTGCTTTTGAATGACAAATGAAATCCTTTTTAATAAACGTTTTGAAATGACCACTTACCTTGAGAATATGGTGATACCAATTGAGATGAGCATTGTAGTTGAGTCTTTTTGTTTGAGTCTTTTGTTGTTATTTTATTAGGTTTTAGAGTTTAGATTATTCTTGTGTAAACCCTTGGTGATTTAGAACCTAATTCACACCTTACCTTGTGAGTATCTTGCTTGAGGACAAGCAATAGTTCAAGTTTTGGGGTTTGATAAGTTGGTAATCTACCAACTTATTGAACCTTAATTCATGAATTATTGCCATGTTTTGATGAGAATTAGAGGTACTTATTGCCTTTATTGATTAAAATATAGGTACTCTTGGTACAAATAAGAAAGCAAAGGAATTGAACCCAAAGAGCCAAAAAAAGTTAAAGTGTGAAGATGTTCGGAAGAGAAGAAGAATCTGATGAGAGGTGCGAGCCGCACAATGCGGCATGCAAACTGCACCTCCCATCACACCTCATCACACAAGAAACTGACCTTACTAGTTGCGTAGGAAGTAACAAGTGAGGCACGGAAGGAAGGGTGCGATTGCATGTGCCATCGCACGTCGCATCGCCCCAGCTCTGAGGGCTATTTTTGTCCAAAGTCATGTGATGTATTAGGTAGCTTCTAAAACCCATATTGGGGTGTGTACCTAATATAGAATTTAGTTTTTACTTTTCCCAAGGAAGATATTGAGAGTACACTCTTCTATCTTCTTCTTCTCCAATTGAAAACACTATTTGTAAAGATTTTGAGCTTGGATTTGGAAATTAGCTGTTAATATGAATGGAAATTTGAGTAACCCATTTGGTATATCCTCTTGTTTCTTTAATATGAGTAGCTAAATACTTTTCTAGAGGTATGTGCATGATGGGTGTTTGAATTTGGTATGCATATTGATAAATTGTGCTTATAATTGATTATTTAGTATGGGTCTATTGAATTCTTCAAGGTTTAATCATAAAATTGATGGTTGCTAACATTGATTAAGTTTACATAATTATGTTCCATCTTGAAAGAGGAGTTCATAATTCGGATAGGAATTCAATAGTGGGAATTTTGGATTTCCACCATAGATTAAGGATAAAAATATCTTGATCGAAGGAAATTCCCATCTAAGAATCTAAGCTAGAAATAGTGTGATTCACCCAAGCACTAAATTGGTTGGTTTAAGTTAAAGCTATGGTCCTCGAATAGAGACCATGGTACATATGTTTGGAAGGTTGAAAGATCACAAAATATAGCTCGAACCAATGTTACCCATACCTTTTATCAACAATTTGCATGACTAATCAATCCCTTAACCCATTGTAGAGCCCAATCGAAAGCATACCCCTAGTATTCCTTCTCTTATTAACCAAATCGTGTTCATGTTACTTTTATGTTGAAATTGTGATATTGATAATTTCCCAATCATTTCACCCCAAGTTTTACTTTTAAATTGCTTGAACGTTGACTCTCTTTAGTGATACATATTCAACAATTTATTGGCAAATCATTACTCCATTCTCTGTGGATACGACCCTAACATCCGTTGGGTATATTTATTGTTTTGTATGATGATCATTACCACCTCCTATGGGAGAGTTGTTTGAACGTCATCAGCCTAGCGCCTCTTCATTGCGCATGTGGGCTGGCCACTATGCATGCGAGCTTTGCGTAGGCAGCCAAGGCCACGCATAGGAAAAGGTAAAAGGAAGCGTGCCCGGTGCCTCTTCTTCATGCGCATAGCCAACCCCATGCTTAGGCAAAGAGTTGATTACTGCTGCAACAACGACCAACCAACAACAACTTTTGGCAACTTAAAAAGTCACTGGATGGACCCTCAAGATTCATCCGGGATACCGCATACACAAACAAACTATGCTACCCTACTAAAAATGGCATTCAAGACTCAACAGAGTCAATGAAATTCCAAACGAAGATCATTTTAATGAAAAGTGGGCCTATGCCTAAAAACTAACTTTTACCAAAACAGAACCCCATAGCCCAATACGAGTCTGAAATCCTCAGGACCCAAACCAAAGATTCCACTAGCCCAAAGTCAAACTTTCAGAGCTAACAGTGCTGACAAAATTTCCATCCGAGGTTGTCTTCTCTGAATATTGACCAAAGTCAAATTTACCAGCCTTAAGAGTTGAAAAATAGGGAAATGGGCTTAAAACACAAACCAACCACCCGGGAACCAAACTGTCTGTCCTGGCATGTCATAAATGACATGTAGCCACTGCAGGAAATCTCAAAATGCAAAAAATGCATGAAAAATGATCTTAGGCATATTTATACACCTAAGTGTCATTGTTTATACGCGTTTAGCTTTGTTTTGAGGATAACATGATGTGATATTCGGGTATATAGGTTGTATATGTGTATTTTATTGCTAAAGTCCATGTTTATAGTCTTTAAGGTGCTTTTGGAACAAGTCAAGAGTCAAAATGATCAAATAGAATTTAGATGAGAAAGCGAGTGTTGCTAGCTTGAGCTATATGTATTGTAGTATACTTTGATAAGCTCTATTGTGTTTTATGGACTAATGTGTGTTATGTATTATTGTAGGAGACCATTGGAGGATCTTTGGAAGCTAAATAAATCCTACAAACAAGCTACCAGAAGTGGGAAATCAAGGAACAAGTGCGCGGGAAGAAGAGAGCAAAAATCAGACGAGCCCTCACGCTTTTAAGGGGGCCATGCATTGCACCTCCCAAAGAATGGGGGAGGTCATGCACCATACATCCAAAGGCAGGGTGGTACAGGTTCGGGCATGCGATGAGACACGCGGTGCAGCCCCTCTATAAATGTCCAAAAGTGGTTTTTAACTTGGTTTAAGTTGGGGGCAATGTTTTAAATGCATATGTTTCTTATGGGGAAGCCTATGGAAGAAATAAAACACTATATAAGGAGTACTTAGCCACTATTACACACATATTTTTCAGCACACACAAATTGGGGAGCAGACAAGACATCAAGGAGCTTAAACTAGGGTTCTTTGTTCTTTAACTTTTCTTTCTTGTAGTTTTACTTTGTGAACTCATCTATGGATATTTGTTGTATGACTATGAGTGGCTAAAAACCTTATTTCTAGGGTTGAGGCTACAACATAATTGCTTAATTATGATTTTATAGTTGGTTTATATGTTTATCATGCCAACTGATTATTCTTGCATTCTTGTTTTACTATTCTAAAGCGTCATGAACTTTAGGATAAATCTAAGTCTCGAAACGAATTGACCATAGGAGTGGAGGGACAGAATGAAGAGCGTAGGGAGTGTGGATAATGTCTTTAATTATTAGATACCAATTGTAAAGGATGATTTGCGGTTAGGATAGAGATATACCTAAACGCCCCACTTGGTTAATGAAATGAGAAGATAGTTTAATGCATACGAATTAAAGACCCACATACCCGCTCAACGAAGTAGTTGTGATATTAATTGTCACGACCCGATATCTCAGTCATGATGGCACCTACAATCCCCCAGTAGGCAAACCAATCCCCATAGCCCGGAATGGTCAGCAATGGGCAACTATCTAACAATCTAAACGGAGAAACAATTTAATAAGCGGAAGCAAGGGAACAAGATGAAGAAAATAGATAACAGGAATACATACATACATAAGCATAATCTAAACCAAACCCAAAACCTGGTATCATAGTATAGAGCCGAAACTACATATAAGGAGTACGAAGCATCAAAAATAATATACACACAAATGTCTCCAAGTAGTAATAGAGTATATAAAGCAAAAGATAAACTAAAAGCTAAGATCCGGTCGCCAAGTGCTCACCCTCAGTCTGGATAGTCCAAAATCTTAAAGAACGACTCACAGTGATCTAGCGGTAATGTCCCACACTAGGATCTGCACCAGAAGATGCAGATTGTAGTATGAGCACCAAATGCGAAGGATAAGGTACCCAATAGGTATCATAGGCCAACTGGTCACATATAAGATAAAAGAGCGATAATGAACAGACTAGAAATTAGATAGTCACAGAAATCTATGAAAAAGTACAAGGGACCTAGCCCAGAAGGAAGACAACAGAAACAACATACAAGGCTAGCAAGTAGATCATATACACAACAGGCACAGGTGAAAGTAAGGAATGACGCACCTGTGGTCCTTGCAATAACAATATATATATAATAAATTTCAGTAGTGGATGGTATACTGCTAACCTCAAGTACAAGGGAAAGGAGGAGAAGACTAAAGATAGGCATGCTCAAAAAACAGGAATCAATAACGAAAGTAATCATACTAATCTCATTTCAGAAGCTAACAACCTTGCAATATCAAATCTCGTAAATATAATCGGAACATGGGATAATACTATGATAAAGTAGCAAGAGTCTACCTACAGTCCCTCGGCTGCCCATACAATCGAGGAACGCAAAAAAGTGAAAACAAACCTTCCGCCCGCCCATACAATCGAAGCGTACACTCAACAAACAACAAACAAGGGTGGAGTCTCAAACAATGAATGATATGATGCATGATGATCTCAAAGTGGAATAGAAACTCTGTCTGTACCCCCTCCGGTGCCGATCAGGCCTAGCAGGTAGGTTCCATAGAAGGACACTGCCCGTATACCACTACTCCGCCGTATACCTTTTCTCAGGCACATTCCATCCAAGGCCCCAGTCTGGAATGGCAAGGTCCATGGAGGTCCAAGACCCCATACTAAAACTCAGTATCGAAAAATATCATCTAGAGTAAGTCCGGATTCAAGTTGAAGACTCAAATCTTTAGTATGCATGTCCAGACTCTGTCCAGGTCTAAAATAGTGAAACATTTCTCAAAAACCCCACCAAGGGTTCCCAGGCATAGCCGGGTCTAAAACTGGGGTAAAACATCTCTGGTGCTCGGTCCAACCGAGACTAATACCATCTCAAATTAGTAAGAAAACTCAACTAGCACTACGACCCTGCCGAGTCTAGCATTATTGGTAAAACTAGTGATAGAAATCATAATTTAACTCTCTTTTACCCCAAGAAGATCCACATGTTAAGTCAAACCATTCCCAATTCAATTCCATAGAAAATGGGGCCCCAAGGCCATGCGAAGTTTAGAAAATCAGTACTAGTAGGCCCGAAGCCAAAACTATAGTAAGATGTAGTAGGAAATCCTCATTATATGCGTGGAAATGATATGATCAACACAAACAGCCACCCAGGAGCTCACAAACAACCTATCGGCCCTGCACAGGCTCCAGTCGCTCTACAACACAGATAGCCAGCATAATTTCACGATAATGATGCTCGGGACTCACAGGCACCCTCGAATAATCCACCATCTATGGTTCAGAGTCAAACAATGCCACACAGGACCATAAGGGTGATAATAGCAACTACGAATAATACTACATACAACAGAGGAAAGAAATGGGCGAATCATGGAAAAATTGTCAAGGTCTGTGGTACCAACCTAGCAAACCCAACCCAAGGATGCCCATTAGTATAATTTTATCCGATATATGCTAAGTCCAGGGAGTTTAGACCATAACCTACCTATGGTCTGATGACAAGCTACCCTGAACAATAATGTCCAAGCTCGAATTGCTCCGAGAGACCTTGAATGATGATCAAAAACATATATAATCTATTAAAATGAGTCTAACGATATCTATAATGCTACAATTGTAGACGGGTCAAAATTTGGGTCATCTGCAGGCCCGTGGGCCTCACAATCAAGGACCGAAAATGAAAACTCACATTATGATTACCAAGACCATGGGAGTGCATGCCCGAAAAGTCAAGGAAGTGGGGCAACAATTTCGGGCTAAAACAACACCTAAAGTTGAGAAACAAATAATGGAGAATTAAGAGATGAAAACTGGGAAAAGGCAAGAATCACCTACCAAATTGAGGGACTTATGCCAAGAGCTATGAATTGAATGAGTCCACGGAGCATGCAACTTCACACGAGAGAAGAATCTACAATGAATTTTTGAGCTCCTAGAACTCACAACAATGGTGTTTTAGATAAATGGAGAAGAAATGAGCTTTGGGGAAGGAGACTTACCCATAATTAAGAGAACAAGAATTTGAGAAGAACAAATGATTTTCCCCAAGCCTCAGAACTGATTTGAGCGAGGACTATGATGGATAGACCATCATGATCGCGAAAGCTAGCCACGCAGCCATGAAGAACAATAGGGAAGAGACTTCATCGCGATCGCGAAGAACAGGAGTCCAGGTGCTTCATCGCAATTGCGAGGGTAGGGGAACGTGATCGCGATTGAATCTTGATGCCTGCACCTGCAACAGAAAAAGTTTGCAACTTTCCAAAACTCATCGGGGAATTGTAGGCACAATTGGAAATTGATATTCAAAAACCAATAATGCTAACAGCGTGGAAACGATATTATGAACTCAATGGAATCCACAAAACTTTTGTACGAGGTCATTTTGGAGAAATGTTGATCCAATTAAACACTAACCAACATACAACCAAACACCCGAAATGATCTTGGATCACCCAAAACCCAAACCAACCATCTACCTAACCTAAACTCACCATTCCGGAGATAATGGAATTTTTGGATTTCAAATATGACGCTCCGATCATCGAAAGTTGACCCAAGTTACATTGTCAACTCCAAATGGCCTGAAAAAAGAAAAAAGCAACACAAAACCCACACTAAAAGTTCTCAGGCATCAACTTAAGGTCTAACTAGACCAAACTCAAAGCTCCGGGGCTAGCAAAACTGTTGGAATTTGATTCCGATCACGTTAGCTAAGAATGTTGACTAAAGTCAACAATATCCTAAGTTAAGGCTCTAAAATAGGCAAATGGCCAAAACAACCAAATGAACGACCAGGGCATCGAACTACTGGTCCCAACAAGCCATAAATGACTTGGGGTTGCTATAGGAAAGCTCTAATAGTACAATGAATGCATAAACGCAAAGATGACTGAAAGGGTTATCACAACATTCACTACTAAAAAGACTTTCGTCCTCGAAAGTCAAGAAGAACAGAGTACTTGAAGGCTCGAACAACTGCGGATACTGCGCACGTAACTCACTCTCGGTCTCCCAAGTAGCCTCCTTGATCGGATGATGTCTCCACTGAACTTTCACAACCGCGGTATCCCTATCTCTCAACCTCCTGATATCTCTGGCCAGAATAGCTATTGGCTCCTCAACAAAGGATAAACTCTCATCTAACTGAACCAAATCCTAACGCTACATATGAGACTCATCTGGAACATATTGGCCTAACATCAAGACATGGAAAACTGGGTGAATAGCAAAAAAAATATTGGAGGCAAAGCTAAAATATAGGCAACACTGCCAAACCTCTGGAGAATCTCAAATGGCACAATGAACCTGGAGCTAAGCTTGCCCCACCGACCAAATCTCATCATGCCCTTCACAAGCGATACTCGAAGAAATACCAAGTCACCAACACTCAACTCCAAGGCACGAAGTCTATGATCAGCGTAGCTCTTCTACCTACTATGGGCTGCTTTGAGCCTATCTTTAATCAAACGGACTCGGTCTAAGGAATGTCTAAGCAAATCTGTGCTCTACGGTCTGGACTCTAACCCATCAAACCAACCAATCGACGATCTATAATGGCTACCATACAAGGCCATGAAAGGTGCCATATTGATGCTCGAATGAAAGCTATTATTATAAGCAAACTCGACCAAAAGCACAAACTGATCCCATGAACTTCCAAAGTCAAGTACACAATCCCGAAGCATGTCCTCCAGGACCTGAATAGTCCCTCGAACTGGCCATCTGTCTGAGGGTGGAAAGCAGTACTAAGCTGAACCTTTGTACCCAAATCTCGCTGAATAGCCCTCTAGAAATAAGATGTGAACTTAGTGTCACAGTCTGAAATGATAGAAGCTTGGACGTCGTGCAACCGAACAACCTTACGAATCTAAATCTGAGCTAACCTCTCAGCATTATAAGAAGTCTGAATCGGTAAGAAGTGGGCCAACTTAGTCAGTTGATCCACAATCACCCAAATAGAATCAAAACCTCGAGAAGTATGAGGCAAACTAACTATGGAATCCATAGTAATCCCTTCCCACTTCCTCTCAGGAATGGGAAGTTGTTGCATCAACCCACCATGCCTCATGTGCTCGAACTTAACCTGCTGATAGTTCAAGAACCGAGATACAAACTCTGCTATGTCCTGTTTCATACCTCTCCACTAGTAAATGTGTCTTAATCTTTATACATCTTTGCTGCGCCAGGATGAATTGAGTATCTAGAACAATGTTCCTCACGAAGTATCAACTAAATTAAATCTCCAACCCTTGGAACACAAAGTCGACCACCAAAACTCAGAATACCATTAGAACCCAAAGTAGCCCGGCTGGCCTCATCCCGAACTACCTAATCATGAAGGTCACACAAACTCTGATCCTTAAACTGTCGGTCCTGAATTTGATCAAATAGAGTAGAACAAACCTCAATACTGGCAAGAACTCTGCTGGGATCCAACAAGTCAAGCCTAACAAAATGGTTAGCCAAGGACTAGATGTCTAAGGCCAACGGTCGCTCAAAAACTGAAAGTGAAGCTAGGCTACCCATACTCACCGCCTTCCAACTCAAGGCATCCGCTACCACATTTACCTTGCCTGGATGGTATTGAATAGTGAAATTGATGTGCCGCCATTCTACGGCATATTTGACTTATTTAAACTAAGAATAATCGTGAGTTCTCAAGCAACCATCGTCGTTTTTGATGTTTTTATGTTATATTTGCAGGAAATAGAGACAAACATAGAAAAAGAAGGAAATACGATCAAAAGCGCGCCACTGGTTAAGAGTGACGGCCACCATGACGGGCCGTCACACATGTGACGGTCCGTCAAGTAGACCGTCAATTGAGGCAGCGCTACTGCCTAAGGGCGATGGCCACCGTGACGGTCCGTCAAGCATGTGACGGTCCGTCAGAGTGGTTTACCAGGCGACCCGGGATTCTGAAAAATCTATTTTTGGGTTTATTTCCTAGACTCCTATAAATACCCTATGTTAGGTTTATTTTATTCATACATTACCCAATAGTTTTAGGAAATTTTTAGTCTACTTTTGAGAGAAGGAAACACGCAAGAACACGTTTTCTTCTTCTTGAATCGTGTTCTTGATTGCTCTTGGGATCTTGGTTTTCTTGTTCTTGGATAATTGAAGCTTGTTTTCATTATATTGTAAGAATCTCTTTTCTCTTTATTATGAATATGAATTTCTTTTCTTTCCATCGAAGCATGATTAACTAACTTCCCACAACTAGGGTTGTGGGAGCCATTGCTAAAGTAGCGATATAGATTCCGGGTAGCGTCGGGTTCAATATTTATGATTGTCACGTTGTTAATCATTCATTCTTCACGTTTTATAGTGGTTGCAAACATTAGAACTTGCCTAGGTTTAATTTTCTTGAGTAAAGAAATTAAAACCAGGAAATTTGATTAACTACGAGGATTCGAGACTACCAACTCTCGTCTTATGATTAATACTGTAACTAGATTAATCTACTTGATGTTTATGATTGAAATATAAAAGCTCACCTTTTCAAGTTCGAGAGAATTGAAAAGGAAATTCGTCTATTTGGTTGAGAAACGTTTAGATGATACCATTAATTCAATCACATCGTGACACGTATATAAGAAAGAACCCGGTTAACCTTGAATCGACATTGTTATAACG
Source organism: Jaltomata sinuosa (assembly GCA_003996215.1). NCBI lineage: Eukaryota > Viridiplantae > Streptophyta > Magnoliopsida > Solanales > Solanaceae > Jaltomata > Jaltomata sinuosa. The sequence continues at coordinate 272,083 of QJPP01000491.1, read as the reverse complement.
CCATGGTGAACACTTCCCTAGTTCTCTATCATATTGATTTTCACTCATACGTTCTTAGTGTTTTTGTTCACATACTGATCACAAAAACCCCCCCTTATTTACCGGAAACTATTGACTACTAGTCATCTAATTCACGAACGACCTAATTTGCACCTTATTCCCTGTGGGATTGACCCCAACCTCTTTTGGGTTCTATATTTGACGACGACCGCTTACGCTTTGAAATTTGAGGTGTAGTTTGGGCGTTATCAAATTTTGGCGCCGTTGCCGGGGAATACGGTTGTTTATTAAGTTTGGTGTGTTTATTTGACTGTTAGTCATATTTCCTGCTTTTATTTTTATTTGTTGTTTTTGTTTGTTACAGGGTACATAGTTGTGCATGCCAAGTACCCGACGCTCGGGTGAACCAATATTACTCTACGACCCCGAGCTTGCAAGAACGATAAGGCGAAACATGAATGAGCAATAACAAGAGGCAGCGAGACTCGCTGCAGCTCAGCAAGCCCAACAACGTCTGAATGCTGGTGGTCTTGAGGTCGACATTGAGTTGAATGATGAGGAGGTCGACTTAGATGGAGTTGGTGCCACGGGCGCTATTGCCTTTCCTCCGCTAGCACACGGGGCCAAGTTCAACATCACTAGCACAATGATTCAGCTGTTGAATTTGAGAGGAGTGTTCCGTGGTGTTGCTGGTGACGATCCAAACCGGCACCTGATGAATTTTGTGGGAATCTTCAAGTCGTTCGAATTGCCTGGAGTAAGTCAGACAGCGATCAGGCTCAGGTTGTTTCCGTTGTCTCTGTCTGATGAGGCAGCATTATGGTTGACAGAGCTAACCCCCTACTCTATCACAACATGGGGAGAGTTGAAAGGAGATTTCCTAGAAAGGTTCTTTCCTCCCTCTAGGATGATACAGTTGAGGGATGAAATTAGCAACTTCAGACAACAACCTCATGAGTCGTTACATGAGACTTGGTTGCGGTTCAAGAAGAAGCTGACACAATGCCCGAACCATCAGTTGAATGACAATTTTTTGATGCAGACATTCTACAGGGCACTGAATTCGGCTACCAAGCCGACATTGGATAATGCAGCAGGTGGAGCGTTTATGGGTCTCACTTTTGCCGATGCCACAACTATTTTGGACAGGCTCACCAAAACCAACAGGGCCTGGCATACACGTGATACAGAGGTAGCAGCTAGCACTTATGCAGTTGGTATGTCAGCAGAGCAGCGCTTGAAGGAGGAAGAGCGGGACCAAGATATGGCCCATCTGAAGACGCAAATGGACCTACTGACAAAGCATTTGTTGTCAGGAGGTATCGAAAAGGTGAAAGTTGTGGGTTCCCAAGGTACAGCAGCAGAGTTTGAATCTGATGAGGAGGCAAATTATTTGGGTGGTTTCCAGGCCAACGGCCAAGGAAACCAAGGTCGGAACTATCAGAAGGACAACTACTCTGAAAAGGCTGGCTACAGAAATCGTGATCAGGGGAATTGGAAGAATAACACTGATAGAGGTGGGTTGTATGTACCACCTGGTAACCGGGAAAGAGCTAATACCGAGACAAGGACGTCCAAACTAGAGAACATGATGGCTAAGATGCTGCTAAAAGTGGAATCTACCGAATCCGCGGTAAAAGAGATGAGGACTGAATTATCAACACCATTCCACCTCGATCAAGAAATTGGAACAGCAAGTGGGTCCAATCTCGGCATCTCTACATCAAAGGAGGACAGGTACCTTGCCGAGTGACACTGTTCAAAATCCGAGGAAGGATGGGAGCTGTATGGCGATCACTATAAGAAGCGGTAAAACGTTACCGGAATCACATCCGGTAATTCAGACTCAAGGTGATGTTGCGGATGACAATGTGGCAGAGGATGCTACCCAAAGGCTCACGGATAAAAGCAAGGAAGTTAAAAACCTTCCAACTATGATGCCTCGGCCACCACCTCCTTTCCCAAAGCGTTTGAAGAAGAAAGCGGACGATAGCAAGTTCCTGAACTTTATGACCATGCTGAAGAAGATATCATTCAACATCCCTCTGGTGGATGCTCTTGAACAAATGCCCGGATATGCCAAGTTCATGAAGGACTTGATTACCAAGAAGAGGTCAGTAAGCCTTGAACAAGAAGATAACCTCCACCACTGCAGTGCTATTTCTTCAAGATCATTAGTGGAAAAGAAGGAAGATCCAGGTGCTTTTACTGTTCCCTGTACTATTGGGAAAATCAACTTTGAAAAAGCCTTATGTGATCTTGGTGCTAGTATCAACTTGATGCCGCTAGCAGTATACAAACAATTGGGTTTGGGAGCGCCCAAACCAACTACCATGAGGGTGCTAATGGCTGACCGTTCAGTAAAGCGACCAGTGGGAATATTGTCTGATATGCTGGTCAAGGTTGGTAAGTTTATATTCCCGGCCGACTTTGTGATCTTAGACTGTGAAGTGGACTTTGAAGTTCCCATAATCTTGGGACGACCATTGTTAGCTACTGCAAGAGTGTTGGTCGACATGGAAAGAAATAAACTGACGTTCAGATTAAACAATGAATTGGTCAAGTTTGATGCATGTAAGTTGATGAAGCAACCAAGAGACATGAGAGTGGTCGCGGTAATAGAGGTGGTTGATGAAGCCCCTACGGAGTTGCATATCGAGGAGAAGGGTCCTGTCAAGACCCTAGCGGTTATAAGAATGAGGTTGCGATCGCAAGAAGAGAAACATGTCGAGGAAGGCGGTGAAAACAAATCAAGGAAGAGAAAACACCGCAAGAAAACCAACAAAGAAAGAGTAAAGAAGCTGCCGCGACTAGCTGCGGAGCCGAATAAAGAGGAAGTTGGAGCTCAACGAGATGGGGTAGTTGGCACCTATTCCATCAATTTTGCCTGCTTTGGAGACCCTTTAGGTCTCCAACATCATGCCAAACTCTGAGCCCCATGGACTTCACAGGTATTCCTTTCTCTCACAGCTTTAGTTTTCACATGTATGCATTGGGGACAATGCATGAGTCTAAGTTGAGGGTGTTGGGTTACCTGTGAGTCTTTCACCACCGAGGGTTTTTTTTGCCGTGTTTCTTTTCCCACCGGTGTGCTATCTAGTAGAACCGGCATGTTTAGGTTGTCGTGTAAATTTTAGTTATTTTCTGGTGTCTATAGCAAGCATGGTGTCTTTTCTTTTAAAAAAAAAATGTACTAAAAGGAGCCCCCTCTGAAAAAGTTGATTTTGTACTTATGTTTGAAACGATTGACTGTCTGGATCCGTGGATGTCATTGTGTGGTTATGATTGGAATAAGTAAGCTTAAGCCGAGTTGTTGTCTTGATAGCTTGATAGTTGGTAGTGGTATGGTTTCTTGGTGCCAAGTGTGTGTGAGCGTATTGTTATAAATTCTTACTCTGTGCATGCATCTAGAACTTGCCCGGTCTATTTTGTTAAGTTTGAAGTTGGTTGCTTAGGAAAGGATCACAGGCCCTTTTTGTGTGCACTCCACTTAGACTATAAGACCGTCCAAATGTAAATAATCCCTTTGATCCCTGTTTGAGCCATAATTGACCCTGTTCGTTCAATAACCTATCACCGTTCCTGTTTAACTTTGAATCCCTGTTTTGGCTCTGGCCCTTCCTTGGACATCGTGCACCTCAACTCAGGCAATCAGCCTAAGTTGAGGGTGGCTACTATAGAAGTAAATGATAAGAAAAATAGGATGGATAAGATTGGTTGTGGATAGAATGAAAATGTTGGGTGTCTGTCTAAGAAAAGAAAGAAAAAGAAACCAAAAGAGATGAAAAAGAACGAAAAAGAGAGATGAAAAAGAATTGTCAAAATAAAGAGGCAGCACTGTAGCTAGAAAGAAGGGAATAAAAAGGTGCATAAGGATGGACGAAGTAAAGTTAAGTGGAAATAGTAGGTCGGTGATTCCAAGGAGGGTTTAGTCACTATTCCCCAAACGTATCCTACCTGCACCCGAAGCTTCATTACAAGCCCAAAACAAGTCCTGTAGTGATCCTGAGCGGCTTTATGAAAAACTGAAATAGAATAGCAAGGGCAAGCTTATGGCATCGCATGTGCATTGTGTGAAATCGTTTGTGAGTGTGAGCGCCTTACCTAATCCCAAATCTTGTGTGTGGGACTTCTTTGTGGTGAGGGCACCGAGATTTCTGTATTATCTATTGACTGTTGGGATAACTGTTGTGTGTGTATGTAGAATATTCTATCATAGCGGAATGACATGTTTGGATCCTTGCAAGTTAATGTTTCATACATTTGTGTGCTACTAGGGAGCTTGATTTAAAATTGAATAAGCATTGAATGACCATGAGTTGCTAGAGACACGAGTTTGTTTTCTTAGTTGAGTCGTCATATTGTTTTTCTTTTGTGTCATGTTGCTTGAGGACAAGCGAACGTCTAAGTTGAGGGTGTTGATGTGCCGCCATTCTACGGCACATTTGACTCCTTTAAACTAAGAATAATCGTGAGTTCTCAAGCAACCGTCGTCGTTTTTGATGTTTTTATGTTATATTTGCAGGAAATAGCGACAAACGTAGAAAAGAAAGGAAATACGATCAAAAGCGCGCCACTAGTTAAGAGTGACGGCCAGCATGACGGGCCGTCACACATGTGATGGTCCGTCAAGTAGACCGTCAAGTGAGGCAGCGCTACTGCCTAAGGGCGACGGCCACCGTGATGGTCCGTCAAGCATGTGACAGTCCGTCAGGGTGGTTTACCAGGCGACGCGGGATTCCGAAAAATCTATTTTTGGGTTTATTTCCTGGACTCCTATAAATACCCTATGTTAGGTTTATTTTATTCATACATTACTCAGTAGTTTTAGGAAATTTTTAGTCTACTTTTGAGAGAAGGAAACACGCAAGAACACGTTTTCTTCTTCTTGAATCGTGTTCTTGATTGCTCTTGGGATCTTGGTTTTCTTGTTCTTGGATAATTGAAGCTTGTTTTCATTATATTGTAAGAATCTCTTTTCTCTTTATTATGAATATGAATTTCTTTTCTTTCCATCGAAGCATGATTAACTAACTTCCCACAACTAGGGTTGTGGGAGCCATGGCTAAAGTAGCGATATAGATTCCGGGTAGCGTCGGGTTCAATATTTATGATTGTCACTTGTTAATCATTCATTCTTCACGTTTTCTAGTGGTTGCAAACATTAGAACATGCCTAGGTTTAATTTGCTTGAGTAAAGAAATTAAAACCGGGAAATTTGATTAACTACGAGGATTCGAGACTACCAACTCTCGTCTTATGATTAATGATGTAACTAGATTAATCTACTTGATGTTTAGGATTGAAATATAAAAGCTCACCTTTTCAAGTTCGAGAGAATTGAAAAGGAAATTCGTCTATTTGGTTGAGAAACGTTTAGATGATACCATTAATTCAATCACATCGTGACACGCATATAAGAAAGAACCCGGTTAAGCTTGAATCGACATTGTTATAACGCCATGGTGAACACTTCCCTAGTTCTCTCTCATATTGATTTTCACTCATAAGTTCTTAGTGTTTTTGTTCACATATTGATCACACAAACCCCCCCCCCCTTATTTACCGGAAACTATTGACTACTAGTCATCTAATTCACGAATGACCTAATTTGCACCTTATTCCCTGTGGGATCGACCCCAACCTCTGTTGGGTTCTATATTTGACGACGACCCCTTACGCTTCGTAATTGGAGTTGTAATTTGGGCGTATCACCGGCTGCGCTGCACCCCTGCCCACGCTGTCGTTCCCTCTGTCGCCTCAGCCTCCCTGAAAGTTTCCTCGCCCACCCTGTGGATGACCTCTAGCATTACCGCCTCTACCTGCTGGGACAACCGCTCTAGACTGCTGCTGACCCTGATTACCTGTCTGCCTGAGTGGGTACTCCCTCTTAAAGTGGCCCAGATCACCACAATGAAAGCAACCACGGTCATGTGTAGGCCTGCTAGATGATGTATAAGACGCTCCCTGGCCTCTAGGAGTTGAAGACTGATTATGAGCTCCCTGACGACCACCTGTAGCAGCTGACAGAGCTGACTGAATAGGACGGGCTAAGTATACCTGCTAATTATGACCCTTGGAATATGAACCACCATAATTTCCCTCATTTCGGGGCTTCTTGGCTAACGCCTTAGCCTGCCCCATCTGCCTGACTCCCTCAAGTTGCTTCACATAATCCACCACATCATTAAAGCCCTTCCCTGAAGAAGTCATATGTACTGACAGTACCTGTAGCTCAGTATTCGAACCTTTCACGAACAACCGGACCCGTTTCTCTTCGGAACCCAACATCTGTGTGGCAAAACGAGACAAGGCATGAAACTTAGCCTCGTAAGCAGAGACTGACATGCTACCCTACTCCAACTTCAAGAACTCATCCTTCTTCCGGTCTCTCAAAGTACGGGGTACGTACTTCTCTAAGAACAAAGCGTGGAACTGTTCCCAAGTCAGTGGGGGTAGAACAGAAGACCGGCACTCCACATGAGACCTCCACCACTGCTTAGCATCACCCTGCAGCTGAAATGTGACAAACTCAACCCCATACTGACGTACGATACCCAACTTGTGCAACCTCTCATAGCAATCCAAGATGAACTAATAAGCATCCTCTCTATCAGTACCCTGAAATGTAGGAGGTTTCAGCTTGAGAAACTTGGTTAGCATCTCATGCTCATTCCCTGTCATCACTAGGCCTAGCATTGGCCTGAAGAATTCATTCGTGCTTGAAGTTGCATCCATCCTAGGCTTTGTAGAAGCCGCTGGCTAGGGGTCCAAGGCCTGGTTTGCAAAAGCCGCGGATATGGCTCCAGTACCAACTAACCCACTCAAAATATTCCAAGCCTGCTGAAAGGCTTCTAGTGTCATAGTAGGGAGGCCTGCACCCCCAACCGGTGCCGCCTCCTCCTGTGCCTCACCATCTTCATACACAACTTCTACATCTTCAGTAACATGTTCCTGAGGTGGAGGAGGGGTTGCTTCACGCTCTCCAGCAGCCGCTCAAGCTCCACCCCTGGCGGGTGCGCCCCTACCTCATCCTCTGACCCTTCCCCTACCTTTATCACGGACAGCCAGGACCGCTGCTGGGACCGCTGCTCTAGCTCCATTGTTCCTTGTGTTAACCATCTGTGGACAGAAGATTGAATGAGATTAGATACCAATTTGTATCACCAGATACCAATTAGAATCAAGTTATAGCACGAAGGAAATAAGGAAGAGATAGTTTTCCTAAAGCCCCATAGCCTCTCAAAGAAAAGTACGGATGTCTCTGCACCGTTCCGCAAGACTCTACTAGACATGTCTGGTACGATGAGATCAACGAACCTAGGGCTTTGATACCATCTTTGTCATGATTCAGACCATCGTGAGTGGCACCTACCCAACCCCCGTATGAGCGAACTAGTAGAGTTCAACCCTTAGCCTAGACTAACAGCCTAAAACCAGCAAACAGAAAATAAACTAGCAATTCAAATAATGCAAAAGGCCTTTAATAGAAATAAAACCTGCGAAAATTCCCCTAGAATATGAAAGTCATCGTACCAAACACTACCAATACTAGAGTACGGGGATGCAACCCCAAAAATTAAAACAATAAAGAGATAGTCTAAGCCCGAAACAATTGGGCTACAACTCAAGGATAAACACCAAGGCGGCTTGGTCGAACAGCTCACCCTTGATATCTGGAACAGTCCGACCTACAAGTGAGGTCGTGCGTCAACAGCTGGAAGATTTTCTGTACTCACAAGAAAAACAAGCAAGTGTAGTATCAGTACACAACCACCGTCTACTTGTAGGATCACCTGCCAGTTCCAAATAAAATAGTGTATAATCAGTACAGCAAATCAAATATAAGTACGGAAAATATGCAACAAGTCAATAGGCTCCCCTAGACTACGAGTCTCTACCTAGCTTGTTCCCACATGAAATCCACCTTTTATAACTCTAAACAATAATCACAGAATTCAATAAATCATCCTTTTTGCCTAGCCCGGACCCACCCTGGGATCCCTTCTAAACAACACCTAAGTGTTAAATAGATAATCTAGACTAATACAAGACCAACTCAACAGATATAACAGGATTCCCGGTCACTCAAGGACCACCAATGAATATTCCAATTCAATAAAAATAGCCTGGTCCACTGACGGAACAAATAAAAGTCAATGCAATGCAATGATGCAGTAAAATAAACCCGTACCAGGCATGGTACCTGAGCCAACCATTTATTATAACTGTATCAGGCGTGGTACTCGTGCCAACCGTTAGTATACTCGTACCAGGCATGGTACCCGAGCCAATCGAATGTCAACAATCCATAGTCAAACAATGAACAAACAACTTGTAAACCAACAAGCAATACACCATTCAATTCACAGACTGTAAAACAGGACCCTTAGACATTCTACACAATTCCTCTAAGCCATGCAATTCATACAAACACTTAGATAAGAGTACAAATTATACAACATTCACAGGAATCGTAAGCCATCACCTACCTCGAAATGATCCAAGCTCTACTCAACCTGAGCTTTTCCGTGTTCCGAATTCCCTTCTCGTTCTTAGTCTAAAATATCATACAAGTACTCAAATTAACAAACAAGGCCTGCACATTACCCGGATTACACCAAATCTCAGACTCCCAAGCCACCCATGATCATCCTACCCATTTTCCTGGGCTTCCTGCCATTAATTTCACTAGTTCTGTCATTTTTACGGATAAAAATATAGAACTTAACAACATACGATCATAATACCTTACTTTTAACAATACCCAAGAACTTTCATGCCTAGAATCCCCCTTCTTCCCCGGATTTTACCATCCCTAGGTTATTCCAACCTTTCTCCAAGTTTCCTCCTAGTAATTCTACCGCGTAGGAAAAGTAGTATGAAGTTTGGGAGTAGAATCCTTACCTTTAGGATGAAAAATAGTGGAAAACTGGTGGGTATCGCCCAAAATCTCCCCCTTCTTCTCCCAAAACGTTTCAAGAAAAACTAAACTATTTTGGAGAAGTTTCTGCATTAAATCTCATCACGCTCCACTATAGCGGTCCGCTCCGCTATAGCGGTACCGCCGTAGCGGAGTCGTCCGCTATGGCGGAGGCTGACCGACATTGACTTCCGTTATAGCGGTAATTTCTTTGCTACAGCGGAGGTCGTTATGGCAGAGTGTCAACCGCTATAGCGGTTGATACGGGACAGAAAGTCGTAAAACCTCCAAAAATAGTCCATTTTACAACACACTTAGTTTCCCGACGTCCCGGAATAATCCCTTCACGTCAACCTCGATTCCGGGAGTTCTACTTACCCGAATTTAATTCTGAAAAGTCCCCTGAACTCCATTATGTGTTAGCTACGAGGAAAACTAGCTCACCACAAGACATCCAACTCAATCTTTACCCGGATTGCCCTAGACTCTACCTCGCTCCAAATCTGGCCGAGGCTAGCCTAGCCCAGAATTTCAAACTCCCAAACCCGGAGTTTTCTAACTCTAAAACTTGGCACGATTGGACTACCCATAACGACGGACCCGGTCGTTACAATAAATATATTTTATATATTAAGGTTAAAAATGATAAAATATTAAAAATTTTGCTTAGAACTCGGGGTGATGGAAAGTGGCAACATAATTAACACTTAAAGTCCTAATATTGAAACTCACTATATTACTCTGATCAAAACTAAATTTTTTCTAGGATTTTGACTCTCGAGTAGTAACTAGTGAGCTACAAGGTATTCCAATGATCTTGGGTAACAAACTACATGTTATTAGATATTTTTCCTCTCTTATAATTTAAATTTCTCTTATTCGATAATTAATTTAAGTACGACTCAATTCTTGAGTTTCATCTTCATTGATTTCTCCCCGCTCATGTAATCTATATTATATTTTTTATCTATTCTTAATATTATTTTACACTACCATAAATAATGGGAAATTTTTATTTTTGTTTTCTTATCACCTTTGAAACACTAAAAAGGTCTAAAGAGTTTTTGCCAAAGTCATACACAAGTATACATGATAGAGTGTTCTAACTTATATATTTTTTTAAGAAAACAATACTGAAAATTAATCGAACTGTGCCGATACCGAAGAAAAACTGAGGTGATGGGACGGTTTTGAAAAGTCTAATTTTGGTTATATGAAATAAAATAATCAAAATATTGATATGGTAATTTTATTAAATAACCGCTTGTTGCGTCCTAATGCACACGCAGTGTACGCGATCGTACAAATAATATAGGATTGTAAGTCCAAATATCGTACTCACAGGGACTAGTTCTAATTATTTATTCAAGCGTAAAAACTCAAATAAATATTTATTAACCAAAGTAAAAAGAAGAAGTTAACTAATGAACAATTAATCAAACAAAGAGAAGGTTTTTACGTAATCAATATGATGAAATTGATCTAGAATTATAAATTCGCTAACAATCATGTTAAATAAGTAATTTCATTGACTTATTTGTTTATCTAGTTGCTGATTTCGGGGTTGATTTTACAATTATGATCTTTCGAGCCTCTAGTTGCCTATCCAGAATAGCATCACAACTACATCATTGAGCGGGGATGTGACATCTTATTCCGAACGCATTTATATATATTTCCGTATAAACCAAATAAGGCGTTCTAGGTATATTCCTATCCTAGTCGCGAACCTACCCTTTATGTTACAAAAGAGAGGCTTTGCTCCCTATATTCTTCGTTCTATCCCAATGATTCTTCTTCCGAGTTCACAAAGAGATAATAGATTTATTTTAGTGATCGCGAAGCATTAAAATAGTAAGCACAAGAATATAAGAACAACTAATGTGATAAACAAATAATTGAATTAATCGTCTACTTCAACAATCATGTAGTTAGCTACCACAATCTTAGAATGAGAAGTTTAACTCCACATATACATGGAACAATTACAATAATTCATCCAAAGAAAAACGTAAAATAAATAATAAAGGAGAAGAAAATATGAAACTAATATTCTCCGGCCTTCACGGCGGCTCCTAGCTCTTCGTAGGTCAAAAGTTCTGAAAGAATTATTTTTATGAAATATTTATAGATGTAAGAAAAAACCTCAAATAAAATAATTGAGTCCAAAACGAATTAGGAAACCAAAACCCAATTGACGTGGGCTTACTGTGTTGCGTCGCTGGTTCATTTTCCTCTTCTCTTCGTGATTGGCCAGGTCTTCAAAAGGGACACGTGTCCTTAATTGAATTGGAATCCAATTGCAAATTCGATCCTTGTATATGATATGAATATAATATTCACTTTAATCTATTAAGCTGCCTGCTTGATTTCCTTATATGATTTCTGGTTTTTAAATCATTTCTTCTCCAAATTTCTTTCTTTTCACACTCTTTTAATCCTACAAATAAAAATACCCAATATAAGAATAATCTATAAAATCAATGCTCAAAAACTACAATAAAAAGACTAAATATGAGATAAATAATGATTAAATATATGTATTTTTGGCCTCACATCACCACCCCACACTTAGTCTTTTGCTCGCCCTCGAGCAAGCATTAAAGCTCATCTCAATAAATCAAACTATGAATACCACAACTTTGGTTGATACAAACAATTAGGCCATACAAAAACTCAACATCAAGTACACTTCCCGATCATTATGCCAGATATACAAAAAAGCAACAAACTTCTAACTTCCTAATCTCAAAGATGGACTCTAACTCATCAATTTAAATTTGCTCACCTACTCCATCAAAGAAAGCTAATAAAATCACCTATCTATCATGAAAGAAGTGCCCTCACAGGAAATAATAGTCCACACACTCAATTTAAATAATCGAATATAAATTAAGGACTTCGCATCAAAGAACATCTCTCACACTCACAAAAGAATTCACATGTATGCAAAAAGAACCATAGGCTTGCCCATTATGTACATCTCCACTAATTAAGCATGCTCGAATAGAATCAAATAGGACTTTAATAGGTTGTAATGTTGGCTAGGGGACGGGTAGGAAAACTATATAATAGTGACTTACCCTAAGCACTTTGTATTTTTTTTAAGACTTCATCACCCACTATTTTCAGCAATTTATTTTCACTAGTGTTCTCATCTTATCAAGAACGTTTCAATCATCATTTTTTTAAAGCAATTTTGTCTTCTTTTTTTTTTCATAGCACATTCTTTCAAAGAGAGCCTTTTCATCACTTTGTAGCTACCGTTGATCACTTTTTTCACTCAACCATCCCTTTTCTTCAGATTTAATAATTTTATCACAGTTTATGCTACAGTGCTCAAGAAAGCAGGGTGCAAAAATTAGGGATTCAACAAAAGAATCAAGGCAAAAATACGGCTAACAAACGAAAGGCACAGGCTCAAAGGGGCTACTAGTGATATAATATCTTAAAAGGCTAAAATTTATAAGGCTAAAATTTATAAGACAAATCAAAGAAAACTTATTATCATCTTCTAAACAGAGAAATACTTATTATTTCGCTTCAATAACATGCAGGGAAAGTTCTAGACTAAGATGCAAAATATGAAATACGCAAAAAATCCTCACCACACATGGCACAAGTCTCAATCAAGATGGATCAATTCTACTTCTAAGTCCGACAGGGTCATAACAAACTATAAAATAAGAATAAACTATATACAGAGTCACTACTCTGAGCCTAGGTGTCAAAATATTTGCTAATTTGTTTTATACTCAAACACTCACAAGAACGTAATACTCCAAATTAGGCCTAAATTTCTAGTATCAAACTAGTCAAAAGATCTTTTCTTTTCTCTCCAAAAAAAACTACTCCTAAAAAAATAGAAAATAAAAAAGTAAAAAAATAAAAAATTTACTCTAAAAATAAAAATTTGCCCGGTTCAAGGAGCCTCCCCTCGAAAAAGAATCGTGGCCATAAGAAAAATCAAGGGGTGGATGAGATATGCTGGGACGAGTTGGAAGAGGAATTCCTAATTCTTACACGGATGAGACTGATCACACCTGATTAGTGAGAAATTCTGACACCAATCATTTACGAGTTAGTATTACACCAAGAATTTACAAGCAGATCGAGGAATGAAGGGAGAGGAATTAGAATAGAAAAGCTTAAAAACTAAAATAAAAAATAAATAATAAAAAAAATCTTCTTGTGTTTAATTATTTTTTTTCTATATATTTTTTTATATCTTTTTTTCTCAATTAAAATAAAATCATATGGCATACTCACCCTTAAACTCATAAATATTGGAAGAATCCCCACCCACACTTAAAATTATGCTTTGTCCCCAAAGCAATTTATAGAAAAAGATGAAGATGAGGGGTGAGAGATACTCCCTGGAGCCCTCTAGGGCCTAGCTAAAAACATGTTTTCTCAATTTTCATCAAGGGTTGCGCAATCCCACACTTATGCTCAACCATTCTCCTTAGCTTCAAATTTGAGTACTCAGACTTTCCCAGAATCTGCAAAAATAAAAATAAGAAAAAACGTAACACTATAAAAATAAAAATAAGAAGCTACACTACAAATTGGGTTGCCTCCCAATAAGCGTCTAATTTAACATCGCGGCATAATGCCATCAAATTCACCACTTTTCTTTCCACTTTGAACTTATAAATTGCACCCCTAACTTTGCATCAAATTTTCTACTCCGCTCAAGGGGCGGTGGTATAAAGATGAAGGAACCAAGTAAATAATGTCGCATCTTGCACTTCTTGGCCCTTAAGTGAGGAATATCGTTTTGTCTCTTTGGTGTGGCAAATTTTAGAATGTAAGGACCTTGTTCCTCATCTACACACTTCTCCACTAGCTCAAATGACTCAATTTTAATTTCATCATCCAAACACAATGTAGAAAAATGAGTAGAATGTGGTCCAACAATACCTAATCCCAAACTTGCATTATTTTCGACAAGCTCACTTTCGTGTACCTCCTCAACATTCGCACTAATGAATAAAGTATAGTTGAATGGTTAGAATTCCTCTGTATACTTCACTAATTGGCTGGTTTCCACAACAATTGATGATTGGGCATCAGACGCCTCAACCTTTTTCTTCAAGTGATTCTCCAAGTCATAAATATTTGAGCCAAATTGGTCTATCTCTTGTCTGAGCTCAACTCTTCCTTCTATCAGCTGTGTCGTCATGTATGTAAGATTATCATGGAGAAACTCGTGAAATTTAACTTTTTTCTCTTGTTCCCTTAGCTAAGATTGGCTCACTATGTCTGCTTCTTCACAGCTTTCTCCAAGTAGGGACTCACTTTCTTCTTCTACTAGGGGTCCATCTTGGGTATTGGCTAAGACCGTAACTTGCTGATCAATACAAGTTTCAGTCATAGCATGTATCTCTGTGAGTTGGGAACCTATCCTCTCCGTGTTTTTCCTCAATTTGATTGCGTCTTTCCTCAATTCTTCTTGCTTATCCAGTATTTGCTTCAGCATATCAATGAGATGAGCCTCATGATTCACATCCTCCACTTCATTACCCCTACCAACATCACAAACAACAGAAGAATCATAATAGGGGCTCGGGGAAGGAGAATAAGAGTTAGGACAACCATTCAAATGGTCATCCTGACCATCACATATAAGACATACATTAAAATTCAAAACATTGGGTAGGTGCGCACCACCCGCCCTCTTAATTATAATGGCAATTGATATCCAGATGGGGTCCTCCACAGTACTGACAAGGATTACCAATATATGGATAATACTCATCATTCAACCAATATTTATCCCTAGATGTCATGTTAAGAAGAGTAGTAAAAAAAACTATCTATAAAATAAAATATATACAAAAACTTAAATAAATAAAAAGAAAAAGTCTAATATAGATAAATGATTAATTTCTAAGTCCCCGGCAACGGCGCCAAAAACTTGTTGCGTCCTAACGCACACGCAAGTGTATGCGATCGTACAAGTAATATAGGATTGTAAGTCCAGATATCATACCCACAGGGACTTGTCGATTAACTATTTTGCTAAATTAAACTAGTTCTAATTATTTATTCAAGCGTAAAAACTCAAAGAAATATTTATTAACCAAAGTAAAAAGAAGAAGTTAACTAATGAACAATTAACCAAACAAAGAGCAGGTTTTTACGTAATCAATATGATGAAATCGATCTAAAATTATGAATTCGCTAACAATCATGTTAAATAAGCAATTTCATTGACTTGTTTGTTTATCTAGTTGCTGATTTCGGGGTTGATTTTAAAACTATGGTCTTTCGAGCCTCTAGTTGCTTATCCAGAATAGTATCACAACTACATCATTGAGCGGGGATGTGAAATCTTATTCTGAACATATTATATATCTTCCCGTATAAACCAAACAAGGCGTTCTAGGTATATTCCTATCCTAGTCGCAAACCTACCTTTTACGTTACAAAAGAGAGGCCTTGCTCCCTATATTCTTCGTTCTATCCCAATGATTCTTCTTCTGAGTTCACAAAGAGATTATAGATTTATTTTAGTGATCGCGAAGCATTAAAATAGTAAGCACAAGAATATAAGAACAACTAATGTGATAAACAAATAATTGAATTAATCGTCTACTTCAACAATCATGTAGTTAGCTACCACAATCCTAGAACGAGAAGTTTATTTCCACATAGACATGGAACAATTACAATAATTCATCCAAAGAAAAACATAAAATAAATAATAAAGGAGAAGAAAAGATGAAACCAATATTTTTCGGCCTTCACGGCGGCTCCTAGCTCTTCGTAGCTCAAAAGTTTTGAAAAAATTATTTTTATGAGATATTTATAGATGTAAGAAAAAGCCTCAAATAAAATAATTGTATCCAAAACGAATTAGGAAACCAAAACCCAATTGACGTGGGTTTACTGTGTTGCGTCGCTGGTCCGTTTTCCTCTTCTCTTTGTGATTGGCCAGGTCTTCAAGAGGGACACATGTCCTTAATTGAATTGGAATCCAATTGCAAATTTGATCCTTGTATATGATATGAATATAATATTCACTTTAATCTATTAAGTTGTCTGCTTGATTTTCTTATATGATTTCTCCTTTTTAATTTGTTTTTTTTTCAAATTTCTTTCTTTTCACACCATTTTAATCCTACAAATAAAAATACCCAACATAAGAATAATCTATAAAATCAATGCTCAAAAACGATAATAAAAAGACTAAATATGAGGAAAATAATGATTAAATATATGTATTTTTGGTCTCACATCACCGCTCGAACCGTATCATTGACACCCCTAGGAGACATTGCCACTTGTTTTTCTTATTTTAATTAAGAAAATCATTTTCCTTATTTTCAAGGAGATTGTTTTTCGAAAGAAAATATTTTTCAAAAATTTTAACCAAATAATATGAGAGAATAGAAAAATATTTTCGTCCATATTGAACACATCCTAAATGTTTACTTAATTTATGTGTTATTTCCATTAATGAGTATGCAATTATCAAAATTACCTTGCTATCATATCAACAAAAATGAGTAGAAAATCTTAATAGACACTTATGAATACACTAAATTAACAACTTCAAGAAGTAATAACACCCCATAATCAAGGACTTTGTTGTTTTCAAGAAAAACTATACTAAAGAAAAAATGAGAAAAGAATAATTAATTTTGAGATGGGGGAGTATTGTCACTAAAGTATCAATGAAGATATATCATGTAAATTACTATCTTATATAAGAGGCTTGCAGCTGAATTCAAGCAGGCACCTCTTGGACAACGTGCCTGCTTGAGTTGTCTGCTTAAGGGATCCCGATTCGAAAAATGTAATATTTTCTCTGTTTCAATTTATTTGTCTTATTTTTTATTTTAATATGTTATATATTTGATCAAAATATTATGTGATCTATTTGATAATTACGTAAAAGATATTATAAATCACAATATAAAATTTTTGTCGACTCTCGAAATTGTATTAGTGCCACATAAAGGGATAAAAATGACATAAAAAGTATTATAAATCACAACAATTAAAAAAATATATAATAAATTTAGTGAATTTAAAAATTCTATCTATGTAACATATATTGAGCCCATGCTGACACGCAATTTGTGTATATTCTTACAATTCACAATATAAAAATTTGGTTGGCTCTCGAAATTCTATTACTGCCACATATATTAGAACCGAGAGAATAACACAATAACTAAAAACTGAAAACATTTAAAAATCATATAAGAAATTTGGTTCACTATTCAAATTCCATTTGTGCCACGTAAATTGGAACAAAAGGAGTAACATATATTATTTGAAAAAGACGTAAAAAGTATTATAAATCACAATAATTAAAAAAAAAGGTATAATAAATTTAGTGACTTTTCAAATTCGTTCTATGTAACATATATTGGGCCCGTACCAAGAGCTGCATGCTTGAGAGCTCTGTGCTTGCAGGCCCCACTTCAAAAAATTTAACATTTTCTCCGTTTCAATTTATTTGTCTTACTTCTCATTTTAATCTTTTATATATTTGATTAAAATATTCTATTATGTATTTGACAATTACGTAAAACATATTATAAATCACAATATAAAAATTTGGTCGGCTATCGAAATTCTATTAGTGTCACATAAATTGGGACCGAGAGAATAACACACTAACTAAAAACTCGAAATATTTAAAAATCATATAAGAAAGTATTAAAATTCCATTTGTGTCACGTAAATTGGAACAAAAGGAGTAACATATATTATTTGAAAATGACATAAAAAGTATTATAAATCACAATAATTAAAAAAATGTATAATAATTTAGTGACTTTTTAAGAGTTTGGGGCTAAAATTGTCCCTTAACTATTAGAGTAGGTTCATTTTGGTCCTTCAAATATAACTCTGAGCATATTTAGTCCCTTAACTTTACTAAAGTGGAGCACTTTTGATTCCCTAACAAAATCCGTTTAAAAATAATAGTGTTAAACCCATGTGGCACCCACGTGACTTGTAAAATACAAACTCATAGAGGTTAAGTATTAGCTATTATGAGTATATATTTAATTTTGCACGCTCTTAAACACAATTAAGAAGAAATTCGCACACCCTTCACCAAATTACTAGCTACGCCACTGATTTTAAGACCATTTTGTTACTGCAATTAAGAAAATGGTTATTTTTTGCGAGTGGGCAGATTATTATGTTCTAAAGTATTGTCTTCAAATATAAATAGCTACTACATCATTAATCCTAAAAAATTAAGAAGACAAAAAAGAAAGAAAATGTATATCAATTAAGAAAGAGATAACACTGTCAAATTTACACCGTTAGAAAATTATCCTTTTCGTTAATTTTTAACATTATTATGTTAGGAAGACCAAAAGTGCTTCACTTTAGTAAAGTTAAGGGACTAAATATGCTCAGGATTATATTTGAGGGACCAAAATGAACCTACTCTAATAGATGAGGGATAATTTTAGCCCAAGACTCAACTTTTTAAATTTTATCTAAGTAATATATATTGGGCCACACGAGATTTTGTGTCTAGTTTACTTATAAAGGGATACTGTCTTTTAAGTTTCCTTGGATACCCTGGCTTTTAGCATGAGGCATGATGAGTTTTTTAGTTCTTCATATTTTAATTAACTGGCTAGATTTCTGAGATGATTCTTTTGGGTACTTCAGATTCTGCTGGTAGCACTTGTTTTACTTGTCCTTTGAATAATGCCCACTATATGTATGACTAAATTTCTTTTCTTTTTTCAGCATTTTAATAGATCCTTCCTGTCGAAAATTTTTATTATGGGAGAGGCACAATCAATAATAGTTGTGTGAGGCTCCATTTAGCTTTTGACATTTGGAAAGTAGGCTTATTTATTTACTTTACATGTTATATTTTATCATCACTCCTCTTCTTATTTCATTAGTTTATTCTTCTTATTCCTAAAAAAATAACTAATAAGTATTAAACTTTTAAATACACAATTAAGCAATTTAATAAATATATATTCTCTTAAAATAACTGAATCATTCTTAGAACTGTTAAGACTTTCGATTCATTATTAATAACACTATTTAAAAATGCTAAAATTAATCCGAAAAAGATTGGAGGATTGTGTCAGATTTTCAATGATTTTTTTTTAAAAAAAACACAACTGACGGACTGTGTCAGATTTTCAATGATTTTTTTTCAAAAAAAATATACAACTGACGAACTTTAAGAAAATCGACATATTTTCGTTGATTATTTTTCACATAAAAATTATAAAAAACTAATATTTTATAAAGACAATCGGCGAATGTCTATCATTTTTTTATACAAAAATTAATGAACGTCTGTCGATAAAGTGCAAAACTACATCTGAAGAGTATAAAAAAATAATATAAGTGTAGAAATTAGTATTTTGTGTTTGAACGTTACATAAAATGAACTCAGGAAAATTAGTGTAGATACCTTTAAGGTGGTTGCTTCAATTATTTAATTTTCTTGGATTGATTACTTGAACAAAAAAAAAAAAAACTAGAATGTAAAAGTATCAAATTCTAGAAAAATCTTATGAATAAATTAACAACAATTAGGATATGCTTTTGACATATTTAAATAATATTTGAATTATTATTTGTTAATAATAAAATTATTAGTGTTTAATTTATTAATAGTAAGATTGATAACATGTTATTAATTAATATTCGAAATAGACGTTAATTATGATATGATAGTGTAAAATACCGTATAAAAAATTAAACACTAATTTTTATGCTTATGCAATTTTTATTTATACTCTTAAACTGCAGTTTTATACTTTTAAAATCGACGGATGTTTGTTAATTTTTGTAACCAAAAAAAGATTGATGGATATCTGTCGATTTTTTTAATAAAATAATAATTTTTTTATAGTCTCTGTGCATTTTGCGTGAAAAATAATCAACAAAAATACGTTTTTTTAAAAAAATTAAAAATTATTGATAACACAACTGAGTCCGTCAGCTTTTTTGGTCAAATTTTAGCATTTTTTTAATAGTATTATTACCAATGAATCGAAATCGTAATAGTTCTAACACGCTTTAACTATTTAAAAAAAATATTTACTAATTTGCTTAATTATGTACTTAAAAGTTTGATATTAGTTAGGAATAAGAAGAATAAAAAAATTGAAAGAAAAAGAGGAATAGTTATAAATAACATGTAATGTAAATAAAAAGGTCCACTTTCTAAGTGTCAAAAATTAAATGGAGCCTCCCATAACTATTGATTGTGCCTCTCCCATAATAATTTTTTTCCTTCGTGTCTACCTTTTTGGTGGCTCCTTTAACTGATACCAAGATGTTGTTTTCTATTGCCAAGCTCCCAACTTTAGATGAAAAACATATTTACTTATTTGATATTCATACATTTTCTTTATCCTGTGAAAGTAATTTGGAGCGTTTTAAAGAGTGGCCTACTGATTTCCATATGCAAGCTCTTACTATAGCTTATACTGGAAAAGAATAAAAAGAAAAAAGAATTAGTAGATGGAGAATAACAAAGAAAGGAGAGAGTTGAAAATAGTGAGGGAGATGGTGTCTCTGATTTTTGAGAATAATTTAGTCTGTTGGTTATGTCTCCTAAGCTAACTGGTTGACCCCGGGGTCTGTGGGCTTTGCCGCCAACCAAGGAAACAATTCTTCTACTATGGCATTTTAACCCTCATTTCTTTAAAGTAAAAATAAACAACTTCACTTAAACCATTTCTTCTCTCTTTCCTCTCTGAGATAGTTTCTGCCAAGATTTGGTCATGAAGCATATATATCCTACTCATATTTGAGATCCTGTAAGCCCTCCTTTGTTTTCCTTCAAGTTTTCAAAGTGTAAAGGAGAAGATTAAGGAAATCCTCAAGTTGCCAAAATGAAGTTCATGAAACTTGGATCCAAACCTGATACCTTTCAGTCCGATGGGAAAAATTTCAGGTCAGACCTTGTGCTTACTTCTTCAAAGTTTTATTCACCAGTGGTTATTCAGACCAGTTGTTTTTTGCCGAAAAGCTGTTACTGGTGTTTTATTAACACAAATTTAACTTATTTGTCTATTTGTTATCCATTTGGCATTTATCTTGTGTCAACATCCTGTTATATCCACTTACTGAGGCAATCGTGCAATGTTTATTTGATTGAAGGTTTTGTATATGCTTTAAGTAAAATGGTTTGAATGATTACGTTCCTTCGTATCCTGGTTCATCTTCTTTTCCTATTACTTTTTTGTTTCGATCTTTAACACGTGTGGACCAGCAGCCTAAGAAAACTCTGGATCAAAGTTGTAGAAATTCATAGATATGTGTATCTGAGGAATTAAACGGATGTGTGTTTTCTAGAGATTAACTATTATGTTGTACAACCTAACAAAAGCAGAAAACAAAATAAGGGGAAATTTTAGTAGGGTTAATGTACTTCTGTTCAGTCATTAAAAATCTCTAATTCCAATTGCATAGCTGTCTTTAGAACTTGTTCAGTTAATAACTTAGACTTGAGGCGTAGTAGTATTATCTTCACTCTTCAGTCATATCTTTATCTCCTTTGTATTGGCTAATACATCCGAATGCATTTCACGTTGCTCTAGGAAGAAAAAGAATCAGTAATTTCAGTGCAAGGTATAGTGGATCAGGTGTGTCAACTGTTCTCTCAAGTACAAATAGTGCCTGGAGGAATTTCTTTATATTAGACACTGTAGTTAATGCAATGCTGTTGTTTTCTTATATATAGTTGTCCTAAATATCACAGAGCAAGTTTTATATACCAGTATAAGAATTACTATGGTATAGTGGAGAGTAGTATGATTGCTAGGGAGGTATATTTAGAATTATGAGGTATCAACAGGAAACTAGAAGGTTTTGATAATCTTCTTAATTCATGTTTTGGAAACTGAAAATAACGGTGCCATCAGCATCAAACCTCATAGAATGTCTTGGTCCTCTGATTAATCTTGAAATTTTTTCAAAAGGATGGTTAGTAAGGTGAAATAGATATTTTGTGTTAAATGTCTGTTGGTTCTAACTTGGGCTGACAGATAGTACTATATAGTATGACACCTATTACTGTCAAAATGGTCTTACGAGTACTCTAGAGAAGAGAAAATATGCTACAAAGTTTGAAAGAGAAGAATGATATTATTTCATTCAGCTTCCTTAGGACACTGTGGAGAACAAGCCCATCAGCTTCTCCAAATGAAATGGATTTGATGCTCTGTAAATTACTGAAATTCAACTTGCAGGAACCAAGATACCATCATTTGCCGCAGTTTTCAAGTCTATTCCAGTTTTTGTCTATTCTCTATATGGTTAAGTCTTAGCTATTTATCTGTATTCATCACTCACTAGTGGTGAATGTTTGTGTTTCTTCTCTGTTTAAACAAGTTCTCATCAATAAAATTTCCGTTAACGCAGATATGTTGCTTCAGAGTTGGCTTCTGACATCGTTGTTATTGTAGGAGATGTGAAGTTTTATCTTCATAAGGTACAGCTATCTAACAATTAATATATGCGACCTTCTTCTGTTCAAGATTCTATTTCAGATGTTCTGCCTTCTGGTCTTAAGAAAAAAATGAAATAACTGAGCACACTTTAGTATATCTTTTTTAATTGCGGTGGAGGGTGGGTGGGTTTAGAGAAAAAGGGGCTGGTAGTTACTTCATGAAATGGCAGTAGAACCCCTTCCTGAATAGTTTTCTGTTGCTGCTAATGACTTAAAGATATAACCTATGTATTTTTGATGGGTAGTATTGAAGTCAGCTTAGCTCAACTCTGTGGTACCTATGATCTGCTTTAACTGTTAAGTATCACCATTGAAGTTCAGAGTTATTGCAGTGTAGGTATTATAAAATTTAGTGACGGTAATCTTTTGTAAATGAACTAGCAACTGTTTTTCATAAGAATCCTAAACAATGGAATTGCCTATTTTCACTTCCTTGACTGCTTGTTGGATTGCCCATATTCATTCCCAGATACTTATAATTGGTGAAAATTGCAGTTTCCTCTTCTGTCAAAGAGTGCTTGTTTGCAAAAGCTGGTTGCTAACTCAAGTGAAGGCGATGGTGATGAAGTTCATATTCATGACATTCCGGGAGGACCGACTGCCTTTGAAATATGTGTCAAGTTTTGTTACGGTATGACAGTTACACTAAATGCTTACAATGTCATAGCAGCAAGGTGTGCTGCTGAGTATCTTGGAATGCATGAGACTGTTGAGAAAGGAAACCTTATTTACAAGGTCGATGTTTTCATACACTCGAGCATTTTACGAAGCTGGAAAGATTCGATAATATTTCTTCCTACCACTAAATCTAGGTTACATCTGTCTGAGGAAGTGAAGTTGATCAGCCACTGTATTGATGCTATAGCATCCAAGACATCTATTGATGTTTGCAAGGTTGATTGGTCTTATACCTATAACCGGACAAAGATACCAGAAGAAAATGGAAATTGTCCTAACTCAAATGGAATTAGAAGCCGTGTGGTGCCAAATGATTGGTGGGTTGATGACTTATGTGAGCTTGAAATAGATCTTTATAAACGGGTTATTGTCAACATAAAGAACAAAGGGATTGTTTCCTCTGAAGTGATTGGAGAAGCTATTAAAGCTTATACTTTGAGAAGGTTCCCAGGATTTAGCAAGGGTGTTTTCCAGTTCAGTGATGTGTCCAGATCATGCTCAATATTGGACACGGTTGTACGTCTATTACCTGCTGAAAAAGGTAGTGTATCTTGTAGTTTTTTGTCAAAATTACTAAAAGCATCCATTTCAGTGAATTCTGGAGAAAAGGTCAAGGAAGAGCTAGTAAAAAGAATAGGGCAGCAACTGGAGGAGGCTTCTGTCAATGATCTTTTGATTCGAGCTACAGATGGTGAAGCGACAGTGTATGATGTCCATGTCTTCCACAAAATACTAGAGGTCTTTGTGATGCATAATGAGGATTTGAAAACTCAGTTGGAAGATGGTAATGAAATTCCAGAGGTCAGAAAACCAGGGGTTTTATCAGAAGCTTCAAAGCTCATGGTGGCGAAGCTAGTAGATGGATACCTTGCAGAAATTGCCAAGGATCCTAATCTCCCTTTGTCAATATTTGTTGGTCTAGCAGAGATGATAACAGATTTCCCCCGTCCTGGTCATGACAGCCTTTATCGCGCAATTGATATTTACCTCAAGGTGAGAATCTGTTGAAATATCTATGGAACCTTTTCAATTACAAAAGAAATGCGCAGCAGCATCCTTCCCTCTCCACCCATAGGATTTCATCAAGAACATGTTTTGTGAACCAAGGGTAGGCAAAATGCCTGCATCTCATAGTTAGGCAAGTGATAGCAATGTAGATGCTGTCTAGCAAACATGTCTTAAGATCTTCCAGACCAAAATAAATCACGTAAAGATCCCTTTGCAAAACTTATGTCTCGGTTTTTAGTCAAAGAAGCCCCCTCCAAGACTTTGCATATGATAACGGTAAAGTCATTCAAGTGATACTTTCAGGTTGTGACCTGTTGTAAAATAGTCTAACATTTCCTGTGTCTCATACATTGGCGGCAGAAACTTGATTTATGGTTACCAGTGAAACCTTTTCGTTGAAACTCTGAAATTCAGTTTCAGATTTTCGGAAGGCCTTTTGACATAACTAATCTTCTTGATTTCTTCAACTTTGTCTGGAAACTGTAAAAACTTGGTCAAAGTTCTGAATGTTAGGTTTTCTTAAAGCTGATGAAAATGCAGTATATTTCTGACTTAGGGCTAATTTCTATCTGCAATATTGGTGTTTTGTTAGGTGATAGGGTGTATGAAGTCAGTTCTAGAAAAGAATTCTCACTAAAACTGCTGCTAAAAAAAACGTGTGTCAGACAGATTGGTGTTTAGTGCAGAAAGTTCCAACTCCCAACTAATCAATGCTGGTAAATTTACTTATTGATCTCCTTGTGATGTTGTAGGATCACCCTGGGATCAGCAAGAGTGACAGAAAGAGAATTTGCTGTCTGATGGATTGCAAAAAGCTCTCCGTTGATGCATGTACACATGCCGTGCAAAATGAGAGACTTCCATCACGTGTTGTCGTACAAGTTCTGTTCTTTGAGCAAGTCAGGGCCAATGCATCATCGGAGAGCAGCACTCCGGATCTGCCCAAGGCTATTAGAGACCTCACCGGTGCTTCATATGCGAGCTCAAGGTCAACGACAACAAATACAGAAAATTCGGAGGTTACAGCCTCTGCGGAAGAACTGAGGGCTTTGAAAGAAGAGCTGGCAGCCTTAAGATTGGCAAATGGAGGACTTATTGATAAAGTTAATGGTGATACCAAACGTCACATTGACAAGGCTGCCAATGGTAGAATGAAAAGTTTACTTTCATCGAAGAGGATCTTTACAAATATCTGGTCAAGCAAAGGCAGCAAACAAGGGGAAAATAGTGGCTCAGATTCATCTGACAGTCTTGGATCTGCCAGCTTAGAAGAAGCTAAGTACACACCTTCAAGAAAAGGAAGATATTCAGTTTCTTAATCCTAACTAGTACCAGAAAATGTAGTCACTAGTATTGGTGGGTCTTTTCTTTTCTGGGGACTTCTTTTTTCCTTTTTCTCCTTAGCATGTCAAAAACTATAGTCATCTTACTCTTGAAATCTTTAGCAAAAATGAAGGATAGAGTTTTACACAAGGTGTAGTGGAGGAAATGATGCTTCTATGGGCCCAAAAAACCAGAACTTTGATGTATATATTGTTGGGTTGTGTTCTTTAAAGATTAAGCTTTAAAAATAAAGTGTGAATTGAGAAGTGTGGGGGAACTAAATGAAAGGAAAGTTCATTAATCCCTCGTTGGTAGAATAAAGGAATACTTTTGCCCTTATATTAAGTGGGTGTTTGGATTAGCTTTTGCTTTTTGGCTTATAAGTCAAAAGCCAAAAGCTAGGATTTGTAGCTTTTGACTTATTTTTGCCTTTTTAGCTTAAAAAGAAGTATTTAAAAACACTTTTTCATTTTACCCAAACACTTCAAAAGTGCTTAAAAGCTATTTTAGCTTAAAAACACTTAAAATAAGCGAATCCAAACAGGCTCTAAGAAACACTTCTTCTAACTCTTGAAGAGCTAAGAAGATAATGACTCCTCGCGCCATTGTTGAGGTCGCTCGACTTCAGCTAAATATTTTGTACAAAATTTATTTTTCAATCTTTCCTAATTATTTTTTTGATTTTTAATTCGCGCTAAATTAATT
Organism: Jaltomata sinuosa; assembly: GCA_003996215.1. Lineage (NCBI taxonomy): Eukaryota > Viridiplantae > Streptophyta > Magnoliopsida > Solanales > Solanaceae > Jaltomata > Jaltomata sinuosa. The sequence goes on along the minus strand of QJPP01000491.1, from coordinate 245,975 downwards.
TAAATTCGCGGAATAAATTTCCCTTCCGAAAAAACACCAAACTTGTTCTGAACCGATGTTCCTCCAAATAGATACTGGTGTTTCTTCCGAATAGGCACTATACCTATTCAGAAAAAGGTGTTTCAATTTTTCCTATTTAATTTTCTAATTTTTAATTTGCGCGAAATTAATTTTCCAACGGAAAAGAAAAATCGTAAAGGACCTGTTCCTTCCGAATAGACACCAAACCTGTTCTGAGCATGTGTTCCCTCCAAATAGACACCAGTGTTTCTTCCGAACAGGCACCATACATGTTCAGAAAAGGTGTTTTTGCACCATTTCAATTCAAAAGTTTGGCTATAAAAAAAGAGGTTTTCCCTCACTTTTCAAGCATCAAAATTTCTGCATCTTCTACATTTTTTTCCTTACAAAAAAAATATTGAGTCTTGTGTGATTTGAGATTGACTTTGAGTTCGACAAAGGTATTGAAGTTTGAGATATTGATACGTCAATACCAGGTATATCCATTTTATCCTGGAGAGAATAATCTACAACCTCGGGTACATTGAGGAGATTAAATTTCTTAAGACACAGTGAAATCTGTGGTCTCGAATTTTTTTTGTTAAGTTTTTTTTTTCTTTTTGTTTTTCAGTTTATGTCAATTTCCTGGTTACTGCTTTGAACGCATTTTACCGACAAGCTTAAAGAATTTAATTTTAGTTTTATGTGTTCATTTATATTATGATTTTGGAGACTAAAAATATTTCTGATTTTTTCACTCCGTTTTAATATTTAGTTTGAAGGGCCAAAAATACCCTCAAACTATTCGAAATAGACCATATGTACCCTCCATTTTATTTTGGTATCAAAAATACCCCCGTCGTCAGCCCAAGAGACCACATATACCCCTCTACTTAACAACTCAATTTTTAAGATCATGTGGCACCCACGTGGCAGTCCAACTTGGCAAAGGCCTTTCACTTGGATTCCAAATAGGATATATCCATTAAATTAAGCAACCCATAACCAGCAGATCCGTTTGGACTTCTGCAATATTTTCCTCAAAACCATTTGGCTTTTTCTAATTTTTATTTACAAAGAAGTTAAACATATTGGTCATTTTCCATTCACAAATAATTCATGTTTCCAAAATTCAAATTTCCACCATCTCATGACCTGTCAACCAACCCAGATTTTCACTAAGACAAGCTATCATATTCATTTATGCAACCAATCGATCAGATGAACTGGACTTAGAATTTGTCCGCCATGGACGTATTGACAGACGTGTGTATATTGATTTACCAGATGCAAACCAACGAGTGCAAATTTTTAGAGTTCACAGTGCTGGGAAAAAGCTTTCGGTAGATGTTGCCCTTGAGAATGTAAATACACAAGATTTAGGATATTAGCAAATACACAAAATTTAGCTAACTCGTAAGACATAGCAAAACATACAACAAAGACACCCAAATTGACAGAAACTATAGCATATTAGCAGAAATTGAGGAAAATATTGCAGAAGCCAAATAAATCTGCTGGTTATGGGTTCCTTAATTTAATGGATATATCCTATTTGGCATCCAAGTGGAAGGCCTTTGTCAAGTTGGACTGCCATGTGGGTGCCACGTGGGTGCCACATCATCTTAAAAAATGGGCTATTAAGTAGAGGTGTATATGTGGTCCCTTGGACTAACGGCAGAGGTATTTTTTGATACCAAAATAAAATGGAGGGTATATATGGTCTATTTTGAATAGTTTGAGGGTATTTTTGGTCCTTTTTCGTAAAAACTTTACTGAATATTAAATCTATTTCTAAAACATTTATTTGGTTCGAAGAAATAAAATCTTCACCAAGTGATTTTTTTGTTGTTATTTTGTAACAGATATGACAACAATAGGTACCCCAATGGTTAGCTCTACCAATAATATAGCCTCCTTCAATCGTTTTCCACCAGCATCGGTAGAAATGCCCAAAATTATTTCTGAAATTGATTTCAAGCGCTGAAAGCAGAAGATGTTCTTCTACTTGGCTACATTGAGTCTGCAGAAGTTCATTAAGGAAGATGTTCCGGTTCTGCCAGAATCTACTCCCGGTGATGAACGCTTCTTAGTGACTGAGTCTTGGAAGCACTCAGATTTTTTATGTAAGAACAATATTTTGAGTGGGCTGGAGAATGATCTGTAGAATGTGTACAGTTATATGAAGACTTCAAAAGAACTGTGGGATGCTTTGAAAAAGAAGTGCAAGATAAAGGATGTCGGTTTGAAGAAGTTTATAATCCCTAAATTTCTGGACTTCAAAATAGTAGACAACAAATTTGTTGTTACCCAAGTTCAGAACTAAAGTTATTATCCACGATCTCCTTGCTAAAGGTATAAACTTAAATAATACTTTTGTTAAAGGTATTAAATGTGCTATTACTTACATAACTTTTTATGTAGGTTTGGTTGTTAATTACGCGTTTCAAGTGGCAACACTAATTGAGAAGTTACCTCCTTTGCTGAAGGACTTCAAAAATTATTTAAAACACAAATGCATAGAGATGATGAGATGACACTCAAAGATCTCAATGTTCGATCGAGAATTGAGAAAGATAACAAGGGTTTTCAAAAGAAGGCTACAGAAACTCAACGATTATGAGAGCAAAACTTGTTGAGACTGCTCCAACTAATTCAAAAAAGAGGAAGAAGCTTTCTAAACCTAAGAATTATCCCAGCAAAAAAAAATCAAGGGAAATTGCCACACCTTGAAAAGACTTGACACAAGGCTGCAGAATATCGTGCCCCAAGGAAAGAAAAGAAAAAGGCTCAAGCAAACATAGTTGAAACGAATGTGGAGAATAATGACTTATGCGCTATGTTGTCGAGTGAAACTTAGTAGGAAATCCCAAGGAGTGGTGGATTAATTCTGGAGGCACCAACATGTTTGTGTTGTTAAAAAAACATTGCTTCATATGCTCCTGCTAGACCCAATGAGACCATTTTTATGAGAAATTCTGCAACTGACAAGATTAAAGGTTATGAAAAAATATTTCTGAAGATGACCTTTGGCAAAGTGGTGACTCTAAACAATATTTATCATGTTCCTGAAATTAGGAAGAACGTAGTCTCTATTGGTGTCTTAGTCAAAAATAGGTTTAAGTGCATTTTTGTTTCGAACAAAGCTGTAATAAATAAGAGTGAGATGTATGTAGAAAAATATTACCTTACTGAGGGCCTTTTCAAATTGAATGTAATGGTTGTTGATAATAATAAAGTTTTAACTTCTTCTTACTTACTTTAGTCAAATAATTTATAGCATTCTCATTCAAGACATGTCAATTATAAAACTTTGCGTGAAATTATTAATTTAAAATTATTACCTAAGTTTGAACGCAATCAATCTAAATATCAAATATGTGTTGAATCTAAATATGTCGAACATCTTTATAAGATAGTTGAAAGGAATTCAAGTCCATTAGACTTAATTCACACATATATTTCTGATAAGAAGTCAATATCATTTCACGGTAAAAATAAGCATTTCATAATTTTTATTGATGATAGTACACGTATTGTTATGTCTATTTACTTAATGGTAAAGATGAAGCAATTGAAGCATTCAAGGAATACAAAAGTGAAGTTAAAACACAACATAACAAAAAAGATCAAAATGATAAGGAGTGATAGAGGCGGTGAATATGAATCTCCTTTTGAAGAAAAATATGTTGGAAATATGGCATTATTCATCAAACAACTGCTTCTTACTCGCCCAATCAAATAAAATTATGAAAAAATAGAACACTAAAGGAGATGATGAATGTTTTGTTGATAAGTTCTGATTTACTCTAGAACTTGTAGGGGGAAGCTATTCTTACAGCTAGTCGAATACTCAATCGAATTTTTTTTATAGCAAAACACAATCTATTTTATAGAAAGAAAGAAAGTCTAACCTTAAATACTTAAAAGTGTGTGGATGTTTGGCTAAAGTGAAATTTTCTAAACTCAAAAGGGTAAAGATAGGACAAAAAATTTTGATTGTATTTTCATAGGACATGCTATGAATAGTAAAGCATATCAATTTTTGGTTCATAAATAAGAAAATTTAGACATTCAGGTCAATACGGTAATTAAATTAGATAGTGCAAAATTCTTCAAAAACATATATCCATATAAAAGAGAATTTGAGTCGTCTAATCAAGGAATTAAAAGACCTCAAAAAGAAATAAAGAAAAATATTCATGATAAGAAAAATTTAAGATGTAGAAAACATCAAAGGACTTCTAGTTCCTTTGAACCAGATTTCCTAACATTTTTGTTAGAAAATGGGCCTCAAACTTTTAAAGAAGCTATGGCTTCTTCAGAAGCACATATTAAAAAGAGGCAGTCAATAGTGAGATTGAATTCATCATAAAAAACCATACTTGGGAACTTGTTGATCTTCCTACAGGAAATAAACCTTTAGGTTCTAAATGGATTTTCAAAAGAAAAATGAAAGATGATGACACTTTTAATAAATATAAAGCACGACTCGTCGTCAAAGAGTTTAGACAACTAGAAGGTCTTGATTACTTTGATACATACTCATCAGTAATAAGGATTACATAAATACGAGTGTTAATTGCGTTAGCTACCATGCATGATCTTAAAATCCATCAAATAGATGTAAAACTAACCTTCTTAAATGGACATTTGGAAGAAGAAGTCTACGTGAAAGATTCACCTTGTTGCATATTTATAGTGAAATTGTATAACCCGTGATTGTTCTTTGGACGTGGTTGTATTATATATACTTTTCCTTTAATAGGGATGATAAGTGAGCTGAAATGTCTAAGTATAAATAGTATCTTAGACACTAAATATCTTGTGAGAATATGGGTTCTCCTTATAAGACCCATAGCATATATGTACATATTCTTGCATATATCACTGCATATCTTGTGAGAATATGGGTTCTCCTTATAAGACCCATAGCATATATGTACATATTCTTGCATATATCACTGCATATGTTATTACATTATTATTACATGTTTTGTTGTATTATATTATGGTCAGTCATATGAGGTAGCAACATAGCTATAAGCAAGATCTGTGAGTACTGAGTATATGGATGAGTGGGCGATAGATGAATTAGCTCCCTTGTGGGGGAGGCATTCTGATAAGTGTCTACAATTACTTCTATGATTTAGATGTAGGAGGTATATTATGTGGTCCTTGAATGAATAACCTGTTAGGTTGATAATTGCTGGGTGAACTGGGTAGTGGGTAATGCCTTACAACTAAGCATAGTCTTGTAAGTAAAATTCCAAATGTGAATAAAAGGTAGCTTGTAGAGACTAGAGGATATCCTTGTTCTAGAATGAAGAGTAGATGACCGGAGATGGGTGAGGAAGAACTTATAGATGTCTAATTAACAAACTATTTCATTGTATGTTGAACTGATTGTATTCTATTTAACCTTGATTTTTATATATGATATTATGTGAATTAATCTTGGTCGATCGATGATACCTACCAGTATATGTGGTTGTTGTACTGATGCTACTCTTGATACACCTTTGGTGTAGATGTCTGACAGGTTGACTGAAGTTCAAGCTTGAATGGAAGAGTCTACACCAACAACTTCCCTTTCTCTATTCCTCAAGTGGGAGTTCTGTTTTTATGTTGTGTCATGTCCTTTCTTTAGTAGATCCTTTACAGGCTTAGTCTAGGTCTTGAGGGAATATGTATGTCACACCCCAAGACTAGACCCTAGACATAACACGGGACCTAGGATCACAAGTGACCCCAAGCTAACCCTGAAACTGGCATATCACAAGCATACTGAATATAATTCTAACAAATAGAAGAATAACTGAAAAAAGAGTATAATCTAAAACGGATTCAAATGAGAAGAAAATATCTGAACAAATAGCTATCTACAAAGAAGAACAACCCAAATCAACTGAATCTGACTCTATGTCTGAAAAGCCTCTAATACTGACAAATTGCTGGGACAAGTCCCCAGCTAACTCTAAAATACTGAAAGTAAAGACAAACTGACTACTGAAAAAGCATATAAAATATATGTCCTTGGATAATGAGGACTCACCACTGTCTGTAGCTGATATGGCACTGAGGCGAGCTAATCGCGAGGCTGGACCTGAGAACCTAAGCCTGCATCATGATAGGATGCAACATAGAGTATGCGTCAGTACTTTGAATATACTGAGCATGAGAGATATGCAAAGCTAACTTAATATATAAACATGCTAAAATACTGGAAAGCTGTAAACTGAACTAAACTGCAGTACAAAGGCCCAAGGTACAAATCATGCATAAATAGTTGAAATGCAAGAGTAATCTGGAAGCATGCTGAAGCTAAAAGTAAACATAACTGAGGGCCTAATGCACATTACTGAAACTAACACCGTTGGAGAGTCTATTAACCAATATAAACCACATGATCTAAGTGTGGAGTCCGATGTATACGCCCCCATCGAGAGGACCCAATATACCTTGTCAGGGTATAAAGGCATGACTGTGGTATAATCACTAAAACTGATGCCCAATAGAGGGGACTTATAAACCTATGATGGAACGTAGTTCTGGGACTTGAGGGTACGCTAAACCCTACTCCAACTCGGTGCTAAATACTACTCTCAAACTGAATACTAATAGCTCATTTTAGAACTGGAATCCTGAGTTTCTGAGCCAGAATTAGACTAGTCTAAATCTCTGTTTTTCTAAAATACTGTAGTAGACTAAAAACTAGTTAAATTCTGCCTTTAAAGCGCATACTAATAATCTAGAATGAGTTTTGAGGAAATGTGATACTTTAGAAAATCCTACAATCTAGGAATTTTTTTTGATTTCTCATGTCATGGTGAAAACTCGTGCAAATTATTAAAACATACTGCAATTCATATAAAACAGGATATAGATAATGTGAAAATCATGAGAACTAAATTCTAGAAGGATTTGCATAATTGAGTGGGAACCCTAGTTCTTAAATTCATGAAAAAACACTGTAAAAAGCTGAAGGTTTTGGGCATAAGGGTGAACTAAACCCTTACTGAATACCCACATACCTAGTGGATAAAAGTCCCTGCAAGAATTTGGAGTTGAAGCTTGGAAGAGAGAACCCTAGGCCTGGAGATTTGGAGAAGACACTTTGTTCTGACTTGAAATCTAATTTAGAAGATCTAACTTTGTTTTGGGGAATTAGACTTAATAAAATAAGCCTAAGACTATTTATAGTGGGAGCAAAATAGAAAGGAAAGGTTTAAAATACCCCTGAGAATTTAACTTAAAAGGTGCTAGAAAATTCGCGTCTCAGGTTTCACGGATGGGTTCTATAGATCGTGGAAACTTTCATGGCTCGTGGGACCCTATGGAGGTTCCTGGACCTGGAAAATAGAGCTACTGGAATGGGTACCACGAGTTGGGTTCATGACTCGTGGAAGCTTTCACGGGTCATGGAACGCACTGTTGGTTCCTGTGCTGGAATTCAGGGCTTTGGCTAAGTCATGAGAGAAAGAAGAGAGCCTTAAGTATTAGAAAGATAGACCTGTACCTAGAGTAGTATGTTGTTGCACAATATTCAGAGATTCTATAGTACTATGTGTGACTAGTTTAAAATTCTTGGGTTGCTAATATGGAGAAGGCTAAGTGTATATTATATGGTGTTCTTAGAGATGAGTTCAGGAGATTATAGATAGACGATGTTGATTCCCTTAGTGGGGTTTTAATTCAGTTGATTTGGGTGGATGTGAACTTAGAGGTGCAATTTTGGTAGACTAATAAGAGAAGGTCGGCTTGTTAAGTGTTAAAAGAAGGGGTTAGGTGCACCATTAAGAGTATGAGTCCTCTAGTGATAGCCTCAAGGGTAAAGAGAAAGCTAAAAGATGCCTCCAGAGAAGACCTAGCAAGGGTGTAGCATCCTCAATTATAACCTATCAGAGAGAGATTTCTAAGTACAGTGATACCCCGACCTTACAAGAGTTAGTTGATCATAGCCTAGTTTGGGAGAGGGACCTGCAAACTTAGAAGAGTGACTTTAGAGCTTAGGAGGAGATGATAGAATGAGGAACCAAGTCGAGTCTTGTGACCCAACTAGTATAGACTTCCAGAAAAGAGCTATGGTAGTATATCAATTCATTCTTATTCTAGCAGTTCCCTAGGAATTCAGTCAAGGTGATATTCTACTCAGATGTATTTGCGTCACACTCATGACTAAGTTCATGCACTTCATACAGATTTATGTCCATGCTCAAATTCCTAGAATGAGAAGCAACTGCTTCAGACAACAATCCCAGTCTTACTCTATGATTCCATGAGTTCTAGCTTTATGTCAAGAGACTTATTACATAAATCTCATCTCTCAAAGTATGTTCAGTTCTATGCCTATAGTCCTCAAGTTATGCCTTAATGGCTAATGGCACCAGGCTATATCATGTATATGCTTAGATCAGATCTTTTGAATGACTCATGCTTATGATTTCCTTTCTTTAAGCCCTATGTATATACACCTAAAATGGTAATGGGTGGTTATAACATCTATGCTCAGAATAACCCTCTATTCAGGCCTTATGTGCTCAGCATGTGAAGTATTCATGCCCTTTTGCACTCGATTCCCCAAGTCTCATCTTAAGTGACTAGGTCTCGCTATGTATAAGTCAAGATTCAGAAGTATCCCTTATCCTTGTTATGATGCTCAATTCAGATTCAGTGTTCACAACCAAGAGTAGGCCTCTATAGGTATCAGACTAGCATAACTGTGGTAGGTGTAGCACTTTATGCCTCCAAGTTAGATTTGAACATGGTAAAAGCAAGAAGTTAGGCTCAGACCATAGTAGTTATACGTTCTAGTTCTACACTCATGCTTCGTTCTTAGAAATCTCTTCATGTTTTATATGAGAGTCCTCATACCAGATCAGTTCAGACCTGCCAGTATCCATTTTCTGAGACCCGAAGGCTTTCTATTCAATTTAGTCTATGACAGTAAGTTTAGTTTAGGAGAGAATAGTTGTGATTCCTTGATTTAGTCACTCTATTCTAGCTTGACCTTCATTCGAGGACGAATGATCCCAAGGGGAAGATATTGTAACACCCCATAAATTCTAAGCTAAGATCTGAACCGTTCTTTACATGTTGTTAGACCCAAACCCGATAAATTTTCTATGAATCTAAGTATTAATATCAATTATTAAGTTTTGGAGATGTATTAGATATGAATTAAAGTCATAAAGGTCCTCTAGCTTATAGTTAAGTTGAAAGTCTTTCTACCGATTTCGTTTTCATGTAAATTCTAACTAAGGTTAACTTCAAATGCTCACTGCTCCTAGAATATAAAGAGTTAGGTGGCCTAGTAACCACCAAATTAAAGGTAACTGAATTTTTTTCCAACTCCACTGACCGCTTATTAATCTGAGTTCCAGAGTAAAATGTTATTGGCATTTTAGTGAAGCATTGTCAGGCTATCAAAAATCCGATGGGCGTGGGAAGGGCCGATGGTCGTGGGAATTTTGACGGCCATTTCTGACGCCCGTGAGAGCCATGATGACCCATGGTGTCCAGACGTGGGAACCAGCCAGTGAACTTATTTGACCCCCGTGAGGCCGACGATTGGGTCCGATGGCCCGTGGGCCACTTGACGGCCCGTGGGAAGCGCTATCCGACGAGTTTTCTGCACTTTTTTCAGCATTTAAGTTGGGGGTTGTTTGGTCCTTTCCTTACCCAAAGACTTTCACCACATATTTTAAACACCCAAAAGGAGCTATTTCTCCCATTATCATCGATTCATCTCAGATAAAAGCTCTCAAGGATCTAAGTCAAGACACATAGGGTTTCAAGCAAGCAAGAGCATAGAAGCTCGAGCAAGAAAGCTTCTCAAGGGTTTTTCCTTCAGATTTCTTCTTCAAGTCTCCATCTCCAACCTTAGGGATTCTTCTCTAAATTTTCATTCCAAGAGCTCTAGGTAGAAGTTCTTCAAGTTTCAGGTATGTGGGTATTCAATAAGGGATTCCTTTCACCCTTATACCCAAAACCTATGATTTTATTTTTGGGTTTATAAAATTGAGAAATTAGGGTTCTGACCCAATTATAAATTTTTCTATGAAACTGATTTACTTGTATTGGAATATGCTTTCTAATCCTCTATGCATGATTTTATATGATACTATACAAGTATTTCTAAAAGCCCATAAATTAAGAATGATTTTAGCATGATTTCACCCTATTGCATGTTTTCAAGTAAATTGGCATGTTTAGATAACATGGTATCAAGTAATTATGAAACTTGCATACCCAGTTTTTCAAGCTATGAGTTTTAGTAAAAAGGTATGTTTTGAACTAAGCTTATGCTATGTTTTTAATACTTATGAATCTATGAATAGCATGACATTTAGATATGTCCATATGTTTTACGAATGGTTTGACATCTAGATATGTCCACATGAGTTATGAACAGTTTTGATATCTAGATATGTCACATATTATGTATGAGTTATATATATGTTTTGGGAATAGTATTTAGCACCGAGTTGGACTGGGTTTAGCGTAACCTTAAGTCTCAGAACTACGTTGCAACCATAGGTTTCTCTCTGTGGCTCACTTCAGGATCCTTATGTATATGGTTTTAACTTTGGCCGGTTAGGACAACCTTTTTCAGTGTAGGTTAGTATACTGGATTCCATGTATCTCACATGGTCTATGTCGGTTACGAGAATCTCCCACAGAAAACAGTTTTAAGTATATGAGTGTATTTGACTCTTTGCTTTCAATTTTCAGACTTACTACTTATGAGTTATGATTATAAATATGGTTTTATCCTATGATATTACATTGAGTTATTACATTATAGATTTTACTCCAATCATATGATTTCATCTATAACTATGTTTTAAGAATGTTTTATCGCGGTTTATGCATATCTTACATACTCAGTACATTCCATAGTACAGACTACATACCTTTTTGTGTTGCATCCTATCATGATCTAGATTCAGTAGCTTACTCCCATACTCGTGACTAACATATCAGCAGCACATCCAGCAGCTTGGCGAGTCCTCATCATTCGGGGACTTAGAGTTATTTAGATTGTTACTTTATTTTAGTTTGCAATCATTTAGAGTTAGTTGGAGGTACTGTCCCAGTAACTCATCAGCTAGTAGAGGCTTCATAGATAGTTAGTCAGTTCATTGTATTATTTTTCAAATGACTTTTTCTTTCAGTTTTATGAAATTTCATTTTATTATAGTAGTCTTCAAGAGCTCAACACATGTTTTAGATTTCGCATTATCTTTCAATCTGTTTCTTAGTAGTATGCTAGGCCATGGGTTAGCTTGGGGTCACTTGTGACTCTAAGCACCGTGTTACATTCAGGGGGTAGGCTCGGGGCGTGATACCTTAGGTCTTCATCGGTGCAAAGATTAACTTCATTCAAAGGATATATTGTGGTGTTTACTCCTTCTTTAAGTTTTGGTGGATCATCTCTAGCATCTCTGTCCTCTTGAGGATCACCATCATTGATAGATATGTGATAATATCAGGCAATATCCTTCAACTCCTCATCAGTCTCCATTTGAGATAAGGTATCTTGCTCACTCTAGGCGGTAATATGATATAACGAGCCTACACTTTCTTTATTTTCATCACATTCCTTGGTATAAACCATAATATGAGTCTTTGTATTTAGTACCTCCCTACATAAAACCATAAGTTTCATTTGTTGCCTCATTCTAGAAAGAAGCAAACTTAAATACTTCTGTGTTCTCGACAAAGTGGGCATTATCACACTCGAATAGTTTCTCTGGAACTTGTTATTCTTCTATTTCTTTAATGGACCTAACCTTTTGAACATAGAAGTTCTTGCGGTTGATTTTCCAAGTCAATCAAAGACAAAAGGCCTTTTATTAGAAGTATCACACTCGTCTATTACAGTGATGTAGTTGTTACTTGCCCTTTTCACGGAGATGCAAATTAGAGATGGTTGCTTGTATCCCAAACCTTCACGTGATTGTGTGATGACAAGTTCTGATAGGAGTTTCCCTAACTCTGATGGTTCATTGAGGTTGTATGCAACCTTCACAAATAACTTATAAGCATTTGGATCAAAGTTTTCAATTGTATGTTTCATAGGGAGTGTCATATTTTGTGGTGGATTCTGAGCTACAAACTCTCCAACTAACTTTAAGGATAATTTTATCGCATCAATTTGCTTGATAGGAAGACTTAGCCACTTTAGTATATTTCTTCAAATGTCAGATGATTGACCTTCCTCTTTCTTCACCTTTGAAACATCGCGGAGCATAAGAGTTACCATTTTTTTTATGTACATGATGTTCCCTTTATTTAGAATAGAGTGAGTCTCCTCAACTACAACTTTTCCTTTTCCAACAGCCACATCAACTTTTTTAGTTGCAAGTTCATCACACTTGGTCATTGTGGCTTCGTCAATTTTTACTTCCTTCACAATGTAATTCTTCAAGTAGAACTTTGCATCGGTGAAGTATGACTCAACTTTAGAGAATGGCTTATCATCAACAACTATCTTTATTTTAACTCCATCTTTGAGTTACATCAAACATTGATAGTAGGAGTGTAATACCCCAAAACATAAGATACATGTGCAACTCGTAAACATTGATGAATCGATATGAACCAGGAGGATAAGGTTATAAATGGATGATTATACAAAGGAACACTTATATTAAGCCATTTGAAGTGTTAGACCAAAGTTAGAGACCAAAGGGAGACTCAAAACAAAAGTTCTAGTTGAAGGGTTCATTACGGTAGAGTATTTCAAACAAGCTTGTATATAGTCTGACTTGGAACCTTCATATATCCCAATCTGCAAGGAGATAGAGGTCTTACGATATACCAATTTAAAGGTATTTGAGTCTAGTTTCCATCACAATAAATTGTTTGTCAATATGACTTTGGAGTAAGAAGTTATGCATGTTTTACTACAAATTACGCAGGGGAAGAAATTGGACGTGATAGGCACGTGACAGTCACTTGTGATGTCGGTTAATATGTTTATTTACATCAAATTACGATTTGAATTCTTCAAGGATATATGTTAAGTCATTTTGGGAGATTTTCTTGGTAGGTTCTTCAACACCTCTCCTCCTCTAAAGCCCTAGGTAAGAATCAATCAAGAATCAAGTGCAACTCTTTAACCATACCGTAGAATTCACTCTAATACCTCTTTGGATTGAAGAAATAATCCTCCTTATTGGTTAACACAAGTCAAAGGATATGGATTTTCTTTAATTAAGGTATAAATTTGTACCTTACTCTTTTTTATGTGTTGTTCTTGATGTTCTAGATATATTTCACAGGTAGGACTTACAAAACGGTGATAGAAAGCTGTGGGTCCATGTTTTGCCCATTGTAATTGATATAATTTGTGAGGAGGGAGTATTTAGAGGATTGTATTGGTTGTGTTGTTGACTAAATGAGGGGTGTATGGTTGTGTATTGAGGTAATAAGCTTGATGCAATGAGGAGGAAGACTAGGTATAGAAAACATGAATTTTATAGCTTTTGCGAGCTTGTCGCTCGTCAAGTGTTTGATGAAATTCCTAAATGGATTGAGACTGTTGTTTATCTATTTATATAGGTTTCTATCATAGTATGGATTGTAAACTTATCTCCCAACATAATCTATGAGGTTATAAGGGTATTTTTATGCCATTAGATAAAGAACTCATGGGATGGTGTTCGAAAGTCGAGAGTTCAAGTTTATGACCATGTTTGGGATATGTAATGGGTTGTATATTGTTAGGTAAGGATGGAGAGAGTAATATTGACCTCATAGAAGGTCATAAATTCAATTGGGAAGGGGTGAAAGCGTTAAGCCCCAAACTCAGAGAGGCACGAATGGCACCTTGTGCCTCACTTGATTGAGCAAACCAACTGAAATCATACCAAATAATACATATAGGCTGTTAAGGCCAAGATAATACTAGACGGAATTCAACGAAAAACAAACTCAAATATAACAAAAAAAATAATACAAGTCCAACCAAGCTGCAACTAACGACTGTCGCGCCCTATTTTGAACTGGCCAAAATATGCTTGCAACATCCGGCTCTTTCTGCCTTTGTTTTGGAAAAGGGTTTAGAGTCGCCACCTAAATTTTAGGAAACTTAGGAAACCATTTTTTATGTAAAACTCTGTTTTTAGTCTGCGAAAACGTTTGAGATTCTGAGTAAGAGTTTTGGTTACTCGAAGGGAAGGTGTTAGGCACCCTTCAGAGCCTATCCGAAGATAGTCCTTAAACTCAGTTTAGAAATAATATTTGGGAAAGTTATTTGCTCATTATTTGCTAAAAAGGTGATAAAAACATGTTTTATTAATTTAAAGAAAAACTCAAAGTATATAACATATGCCACTACAATAGGCAAAAATATAAAATATACTTATGGTAAAAAGATGAAACATATGTACGTACATGTCAAAATATATGAAAGTTTAATAGCAATACTTTTATCGTAATTATAATTAAAGTATGTAGAACTTTATGATTTATAAGAATATATACTTAAAAGCTATGTAAAAAAAATGAAAATATTTATTTATACAAATACTTTTTGTAAAGTAAAAAATATGTAGTTTTAGAGTTTTTTGGGAAAAGTTTATGACATGTTTATTGAAAGAGAATAAAGGTGATGTATGTATATTTAAAATATAAGAAATCATGTGAAAAGTTTATTATTTAAAAGGATTTGGACAAGTAAAAAATGTAGGAAATAAGTATACCGGTAGTAGAGAAAAATATAAAGAAAATCATATTTATTTCATAAATATATTTCATGTAAAAGAGAATTTGAAGACTTGCGTAGAGAATGAAATTATTTGTTTCATATAAAAAAGACTTTTATTTATAAAGTGAGAAATAAACATACATTGAATATGAAAGAAAATATTATGTACGTAAATGTAATTGTGATAAAATAATATATGTTTAATTTAAGTAGGAAGAATGAGTAAGTAAAAATATAAATATATATACCTTGTAGTAGATAGCATATGACACATATATACCTTGCGTTTTGAGGCCTTAAAAAATCTGAAATCTCAAAATAGATATAGAGTATAACCAAAATATTTGTAAAATATTGGGGTTAGAATAAGAGAATACATAAGTTATAAATGAATATGAAAATGGCTTGCCTAGATTAGATAAAGAGTCCTATAGTTTATGGCCTAAGAATGACTAATATTTGTTTAAAATATATATTGGATCGCTAATTAATGTTTTTGAAAATCTACCACAAGTTATTTAAACAAAGTTTTTCTTGAAACAAAGCCTAAGTTAGCTAATAAAAAAAAATCTGCACTATTTACTATTTTTTGAAAGTGTTTTAACCACTAATTTTAAAGCATTTTATAGGGGAGACCCGAAACATTTGCCTAACTAAAAAGGGTGAAGGAAATCTTCTTTCAAAATTTCTTGAAACTAAACAAAGTAATCCACGAAAATATAAGCCGAAAGATAAAACATTAATCAAAATCACAAAGGAGAACACATATCCCAATATACAAGGTTAGTTAAAACATTTCAAGTAAAGCATAAGGGAAAGCAATAAAAATAAGAAAAAGTAAAGGGGGCTAGATACGCCAAGTTCCTTTGGAGGAACTAAATTTCTAAAGAAAACAACTCTGAGCGCCTGCGATAGCTCCTAATAGCTGCTCGACCCAAATTTATTGGGCCGAAAGTGAGTTTCAAGTGAGAACTCCAGCTCTCCGGTTGTTTCATGTAACACAAAAAAAAGAAGATAAGGATTAGTAACTTGCATAACAAAGTTTACAAAATGTAGAAATATGTCAAGCTTAACAATAAAGTGATAAGGAAAACAAACATGTTATTCGGTGAATACACAAAGCATATATGAAAGAACGACATGTAACCATATTTTGTTTCACGTTTTATAAACAAGCGATCTTAGGTAAACAAACAACTTCGATACTAGTTGATTATTAGAAAACAAAGTACACAACAAGTAGCAATATAAAACCTTATTATTTTTTATTCACTTTAATTAAATAAGTAGCTATGAACAAATCACCTCAAAAAGTAAGGTGCTATGAACAAATCACCTCAAAAAGTAAGGCAACACTAATGACGGGAGGATAAAAAAAGGAACCAAACTACTACGTTAGCTCATGATAAATCCCTTAAGCTAGTATTCCCGAAATTAATCCCGAGTTAAAAAAAACCAAAATAATGAAAATACAGGCAGCCCTCTTTTTCTAACAATGCACACTAATTTAACCACTTTTTACTAGGATTAAGGTGTTTTGAAGAAAGATTAGATCGCAAGCAAGACCACAATGTTTTTACAAACGCCGAAAATATAATCATAATATATATATTCCTATCTTAAACAAACGTCTTCGGGCTAAAAAAAAATGACAAACCTATTGAAGCTTTTACCTTAAGAATTTAAACTTCAAGGAACTCAAACATAGCATACATATACTTTTTCCGATTTAAACAAAATCAGCCCCCTAATTGTGATTAAAACAAGACGGGACGATTACATACTCTTACATCTCAATCCGTAAGGGAAAGCAACAAGAAAACTCAACTTTTATGAAGATGTAAACATTTATCCTAATCTCTAGTTATGCAACAAAGGTAGCCATGTACATTTGAAGACTTGGAGCCTCTTGAAATTTATTTCAAGTTGAATCAAGATTGCAAATAGTCTACAAAACATACCATGGACTATAGATACAACAAATGATTCGAGAACTAAGTTACTTTAAGTTCACACTCCAAACAGATAAACCAACAGCCAACCCCATTCACAACATCAGACTTTATAAAATTTGTTTGAGCTAAATTTCAAGTTACAACAATTTTCCACACATAATCTAACATGAACAACATCAGCCAGAGACTATCAGACCATATTTTCTAACCAAAAATCAGCCAAACAACAACAAAACAAAACTCGCACAATTAACGGATCATAAAACTAAATATAAAGTAATTAGGCGGGGTAGAATTTACCTTGTGTTGGGCAGCGATTGAGGCCGTCAAGTGTTGAGTTTCAAACTAACAACTCCGACTCCGATTATCCGAATAGCAAACGAGACAACAAGAGAAAAATGAATAGTGAGTATATGGAAATCGGCAGTGAGCAACCAAAGAACAATTTTTGTGAGCTGTTGATTTTAGTTTCTGATTTTCGGCCTTCAATGGATGCCAAAATCTGTCCTCTCCTTTCTCTTTTTTGGTCCGTGTCTCTCTGTGTGTGTGTCTGTCTGGTGTAATGGAAACCCAAGGGTTTCTTTTATAGCCGAAATTTTAGGGCTCCAACGATTTCTTTCCAAGAATTCAAAATTTGAATTCTTGGAAAGACAAGTTGCAAGAGGAAATGATGAAAATCAGAGAAAAAGAAAAAGATGCCTACCTTTTCAGGCTGATTTGAAAGAGAAAGTGACGGGTCGGAGGTGTAGAGCTCGGACCGTCGGGCAACGGTTGCATCCGTCGGGCAGCCGGCGGCGGGGGAGCTTTTTCAGCTCTGCTTTTTGGTGATGTTAAAGGGTGAGGGGACGGCTATAAAGGTGGAGGAGTAGAGGAGAGAAGGGTGAAGACCACCGGATTTTGCCATTATCCGGTGGTCTAGCGGCGGTGACCTTTTCGAGGCTGCAAAAAGTCTCCAAAAAGGGGAAGGGATAACGTGAGGTGATGGGAGAGGTGTTGTTGCCGTTTGCCCGCCGGTACGAAGCGAAATCCGGCGGGTCTTTGGTGGTGAGGCGGCGAGAAAGGGGTTTGGGATGGGGGTGTTGGTTTCGTCGGTTTTTTGGGAGGGTGAGGGGTCTGTTTGGTTTGGCTGAGTGGAGTGAGGGAAAGGATTAGGGGATTAAGGTGGGTTTAGTTGAGAGGAATTTGGGCCGGGTCAGGTGTTTGGGCCGGGTTAGGCGATTTGGGTAGTGGGTTAGGGATGGTTTGGGCTGAAACAAATAAAGATTTGGCCCAAAACTTGGTAAATGAATTAGTTTGTAGAAAAAATTCGATTTTCCCTAATCGTTCTCTCACTTAATTAATTTAACGATGCTTTCTTTCATCCCGATTAATTTTCAAATACATATAGTTGACTAAAAAAATAATTTTGATACACGTAATCGCGATCCTCAATCGATAGAACTGTATTTAGGAAATACTATAGCGGTACGACAAAATTTCATTTAGAGTTTGAAATAAAAGTTACTATACCAATATCTTGTTAAAAGAATAAATTATAAAATATTTTTGTGGTGATTTTATAAGATACAATATTTTAGTAATTATTATTATAAAAAGTAAAGGAAATCATTTTAAAAAATGATTATTTGTGCCAAAATTTATAAAAAATTAATATAAAAATAAGAAAATCATTTTGGAAAAGTCCTCGGGATTAAGAAGCATATAAAAATTAATTATGGGAAAAAGGAGGGCCAAAATTTGGTGTCAACAACTTGCCCCTCTTCGAACAAAGATGATGAAAGAGTCTTTGGGCGAAGATGTTGACGTAAAGCCAATTTTGTCTCGACTGGAAAAAATCAAATTTTGGAAAGGTCGTACCTAGAAAGAGAAAGGTTATTTGTCATTATGAATTCGACCGAACTCTGGTCTCCGAGTTGCCTACATATCTCGGGTTTCACGTGAATCAGGCCAATGTAGTTCAAAAAATTTGAGAGGTCCTCAAAATTTGCCCCAGTGTTGGTTTTATGTCGACACTGGTATTTTTTGCGAAAAAAGGGGAAGATAATTTTGGCACGGATGGAGTGGGTACGGCCATGCTCGAAGTCAAGCTGCCTACGTATCCCTAAGGAAATGGGAATTAGGCCGGTCGTATTTCTGAATAGAGGATTATGGTAAATTTTGAGGCAGTTCTCAAAATTTGCCCCAGTGTACGATTTATGGTTGACACTGGTCTCTTAGTTGAGCTTGGAAAGAGTTTTTATGGAATTGACGGTAGGTTATTTCCTAGATGACAATAATATTTTCAAAATGGGTGCACTTTCACAGCCTCCCGATTATAAATGTGGTGCACAATACACCCATAAACGAGACTCTACTAGGCGCATATCGCATCCCTATAAGATCACGTCGAATTGCCGGATGGAGGTAGTCCCTTTAAAATCCTCTGGTGAGAACTCTAGGAGATAAAGAAAAAGGGTGTCGATGCTTGCGAGAGCAAGTGTACTCTGATTTAGAAATATGGACAACTGATTGTAGGAATTGGAGTCGGAGTGCTAGTCTTGAAACTCTGGCTTGTGAGTTTGGGTATTCCTCATCAAGCATTGCCTCAATCACTGCTTAGAGGTAGTTCCACGTTGTAGTGTGTCATCCTGCAAAACAGGTAAAAGGGGTTACAAAGTACCTGTTGAGGCTCAAAACTGTAAATTAAAATTGTAATGTAAAGAGTAGTGTGTAGATATCCAAACGATTGTTGACGTCTCCATTTTTTGGAGTGGATGTACTGTAGGTGAAATAATCTTGGGAAGTAAAGCCTCCGGCTGGCGGGGCAACGCTGTAAAATAAAGCCTCTCGACTGGCGGGGCAATGCTGTAAAATAAAGCCTCTCGACTGGCGGGGCAATGCTGTAAAATAAAGCCTCTCGACTGGCGGGGCAATGATATTCCCAATGTCTCTTTCAAAATTTCCCTAATGTCGAGCTGTGAGACGCTGGGGATGCAAGATTGTGTACTTGTTGGAAAAGAAAGATTATGATGCCTGCTCCGGTTTGTGTGCCGAAGCGTTAATGAAATGGAATCTTGGGTTGTGTACCAAGATCCTGATGCATGCTCCGGTTTGTGTGCCGAAGCGTTAATGAAATGGAATCTTGGGTTGTGTACCAAGATCCTGATGCATGCTCCGGTTTGTGTGCCGGAGCGTTAATGAAATGGAGTCTTGGGTTGTGTACCAAGATCTCAATGCATGCTCCGGTTTGTGTGCCGGGGCTTAATGAAATAGAGTCTTGGGTTGTGTACCAAGATCTCAATGCATGCTCCGGTTTGTGTGCCGGAGCTTTGAATGAATACCTGCATTAGAAGGTGGGCGCCTGTAAAATGTACCGAATGTAAATACCCGCATTAGAAGGTGGGCGCCTGTAAAATGTACCCGCATTAGAAGGTGGGCGCCTGTAAAATGTACTTGAATGTAAATACCCGCATTAGAAGGTGGGCGCCTGTAAAATGTACTTGAATGTAAATACCCGCATTAGAAGGTGGGCGCCTGTAAAATGTATTTGAATGTAAATACCCGCATTAGAAGGTGGGCGCCTGTAAAATGTACTTGAATGTAAACACCCGCATTAGAAGGTGGGCGCCTGTAAAATGTACTTGAATGTAAATATCCGCATTAGAGGGTGGGCGTGATTTTAATGCAAAATGAGGATGTTGATGGCATGCATGCTTATGATTGATGGAGTTATGATGATGCTTGCTATGACGCAGCCTCCGATTGGCGGAGTATGTTTTGCTTGCTAATATGCATTTCTCTGATTTGGCAGAGCGTCGCTTGTTTGTTTATGTACAGGCTCCAATCGTCAGAGCGTCGTTTTGTTTGCTTATGTACAAACTCCAATCGGCGGAGCGTCATTTTGTTTGCTTATATACAAGCTCCAATCGGCAGAGCATCGTTTTGTTTGCCTATGTACAAACTCCAATTTGTTTGCCTTTGTTTGCCTATGTACAAACTCCAATCGGCGGAGCGTCGTTTTGTTTGCCTATGTACAAACTCCAATCGGCGGAGTTTGCTGAAGTCAGTCCGCATTCTCCGATCGGCGGAGTTATTTGACGCAATTAGATGGCAATCTCCGATTGGCGGAGTTATTTGGAAAGAGATAAACTATCCTATTTTCCTATGAGAGCTCTCTGTCTTTGATACTTGATCCGGATCTCGTACGCACCTGCAAAAACATAGATGAAAACTCTTTAAGAATTGTAAGAATCGGGATACAGTATTTTAAATATAGAATTGGGGAAGAATATTCGGCTTATGGTGTCGGGATAGCCGAAAGATTTCTCCGATCATGTCCATGAGCTTGACTTGACATCACCCTGTCTTGACTCCTGTTTCCCTGCGCTCAAAGGAAAATTCTTAGTTTTGGGAGGGGTGTTGATTTGTGTCAGCTTGCGGACCCTGGCCTTGCCGCTAGATTTCTACAAAATCTCATCAGCCGCTCGTGATTTCCTATCCCAGAGACTCGGTATGGTGGATCTCTTCAAAACCTCCTTGGTTGCTCGCGACTTCCTATTTCGAAGGCTTGGTAGGTGGAAAGGCAGTGGAATATTTTGAAAATATGTATATATATTTTTAGAAAATAAGTATATTTTGTGTATACTAGGCGCATATATATAGTGATTATTCATCGTTCCTTAGATTATGACATGTTCCGAAATCCAATCGAGTTTTCCCATTTGTCGAGGACGTCCAAGTGTACTCTTCTCGTGGCTCCGGCTTATGGTGACGCTTTTCTATCTCTCTGTAGATGTTGTGATCACTCTGAAGGTATAAATAAAAGGGGGGAGGTTTATCCTAAGGGTATGACCGAACCTTTAGGGTTGCCTACGTATCCCCGAATGGGAATCAGGTCTGTACGTAGTTCGGGGATATCAAAGAAAGATGAAAATATGTAATGCATTGACCAAGCCTGACTCAGGCTGCCTACGTATCCAAACGGAATCAGGTCAGAACGTAGTTCAAATACATTAGGAAAATGAAAAATATGGAGGGACCGAATCCGACGAGGATTGCCTACGTATCCCACCGAGGGAAGTCAGGTCAATCATAGTTCTGAATATATGAAAGATGATGTTTTTGGTTTTTCTAAGGGAAACCGGACCCGATGTGGGTTGCCTACGTATCCCGCCGTGGGAAGTCAGGCTAATACGTAGTTCTGTTACATTAGAGAAAAATGCAAAAAGTACAAGGAAACAACAACTAGTCCCTCTGTCTTCAAATGTAGTACTTCTTGATAGCGTCTGAATTGATCGGCTTTGTGCTCACGACGCCATCCATTTCTACGAGGATTACTGCTCCGCCTGAGAGCACTCGGTGAACCATGTAAGGACCTTGCCAGTTTGGCGCAAATTTCCCCTTAGCTTCAATTTGGTGAGGGAATATTTTCTTCAATACTAATTGCCCTGGTGTGAATCGTCGAGGCTTGACTTTCTTGTTGAACGCTCTGATCATTCTGTTTTGATAGAGCTGGCCGTGACATACTGCATCCAGTCTCTTCTCATCAATGAACATCAACTGTTCAATCCTGCTACGAACCCATTCCGCGTCTTCCAGACCAACCTCTTGGATGATTCTTAGAGAAGGTATTTCCACTTCAGCAGGTATTACTGCTTCCGAACCGTAGACCAACATGTAGGGGGTTGCACCAGTGGATGTTTTGATTGTGGTGCGATAGCTGAGCAAAGCATATGGCAGCTTCTCATGCCATTCTCTGTTACTATCTATTATTTTTCTCAGGATCCTCTTGATATTCTTGTTCGCGGCTTCAACTGCTCCATTCATTTGTGGTCGATATGTTGTGGAGTTCCGGTGGGAGATCTTAAACCTTTCACAAGTCTCTCTCATGAGATCACTATTAAGATTGGTTCTGTTGTCTGTTATGATTGATTCCGGAATTCCAAAACGACAAACTATGTTATTTCGGACGAAATCTGCTACCACTTTCTTAGTTACTGCCCTGTGCGTTGAAGCCTCAACCCATTTTGTGAAATAGTCGATAACTACCAGGATAAAACGGTGTCCATTTGATGCGGGAGGCTCTATGGGTCCAATTACATCCATGCCCCAAGCAGAAAATGGCCATGGGGACCCCATCACATTGAGCTCGTTTGGCGGAACTCGTATGAAGTCGCCATGAACTTGACACTGATAACATTTTTGTACATACCGGATGCTATCCCTCTCCATAGTCATCCAAAAGTATCCAGCTCTCAAAATCTTCTTTGCCAAAGTGAATCCATTCATGTGGGGTCCATACGTCCCTGCGTGAACCTCCTCTAACAGTCTTGTCGCTTCTGTTGCATCGACACACCTTAGTAATCCCAAATCCGGGGTTCTCCTATACAGGATTTCGCCGTTAAGGAAGAAATGATTGGCCATTCTCCTTAAAGTCCGCTTTTGCTTGCTACTGGCACTTTCCGGATATTCTCCTGCTTCGAGCAACCTTCTAATATCATGGTACCATGGCTTTCTATCAAACTCTTCATCTACGTGAAAACAGTATGCGTGCTGGTCACGTATCTCCACTTCAATAGGGTCGATGTAATTCTTATCCGGGTGTTGGATCATTGAGGAAAGAGTAGCCAAAGCATCAGCGAACTCGTTTTGAGCCTGGGGGACATGTTTAAACTCAATCTTTGTAAACCTTTTGCTCAGCTCCTTTACACATTCCAGATAAGGAAGGATCTTGACATTCTTGGTGGCCCATTCTCTTTGTACCTGATGAACCAATAGGTCAGAATCACCTATTACCAAAAGCTCTTTGATGTTCATGTCCACAGCCATCCTAAGTCCGAGAATACATGCTTCATATTCTGCCATGTTGTTTGTGCAAGGGAATCTAATCTTGGCTGAGATTGGGTAGTGCTGACCCGTTCTTGAAACCAAAACTGCTCCGATTCCGACTCCTTTGAAATTCGATGCCCCATCGAAGAACAATCTCCATCCATCATATGACTCTGAGATGTCCTCCCCTGCAAAAAACACTTCTTCATCGGGGAAGTAAGTCATGAGCGGTTCATAATCTTTATCCACCGGATTTTCTGCGAGGTGATCGGCCAAAGCTTGTCCTTTGACGGCCTTCTGTGTCACGTACACAATATCAAACTCACTCAGCAAAATTTGCCACTTTGCTAATTTCCCCGTAGGCATCGGTTTCTGAAAGATGTACTTGAGTGGATCCATTCTTGAGATCAAGTACGTGGTGTATACCGACAGGTAATGCCTCAACTTTTGCGCAATCCAAGTCAAGGCGCAACACGTTCGCTCTAACAAGGTATATCTTGCCTCGTATGGTGTAAACTTCTTGCTCAAGTAGTAAATAGCTTGCTCTTTCTTTCCCGTGTCATCGTGTTGTCCTAACACACATCCAAATGCTCCATCCATGACGGATAGATACAGCAGCAATGGCTTTCCGGGCTCTGGTGGAACCAATACTGGCGGGTTGGACAAGTACTCCTTGATTCTATCAAAAGCTCTTTGGCATTCCTCCGTCCATTCTGTGGCGGCATCCTTCTTTAGTAACTTGAATATGGGTTCACAGATCACTGTAGACTGAGCTATGAAACGACTGATGTAATTGAGTCTTCCCAAGAAGCTCATCACATCCTTCTTGGTCCTTGGGGGAGGTAACTCTTGAATCGCCTTGATTTTTGATGGATCCAATTCTATGCCTTTCCTGCTGACGATAAACCCTAGTAGCTTTCCGGCAGGAACTCCAAATGCGCACTTTGCTGGATTCAATTTCAAATTGTATCTCCGCAACCTCTCAAAGAACTTCTGTAAATCCTGCAGGTGGTCTGAACTCTTCTTGGACTTGATAACGACATCATCCACGTACACTTCAATCTCCTTGTGAATCATATCATGAAAGAGGGTAGTCATGGTCCTCATATAGGTTGCGCCAGCATTTTTGAGTCCAAATGGCATCACCCTATAGCAATATACTCCCCATGGAGTGATAAATGCCGTTTTCTCTGCATCATCCTCATTCATCAGTAATTGGTGATATCCTGCAAAGCAATCGACAAATGATTGCAACTCATGCTTTGCACAATTATCGATGAGTATGTGAATGTTTGGGAGAGGAAAATTATCCTTGGGACTAGCTTTATTTAGATCCCGATAGTCTACACATATCCTGATTTTCCCGTCCTTTTTTGGCACTGGCACGATGTTGGCCAACCATGTGGGGTAATTAGTAACCCTCATAACATTTGCCTGGATCTGCTTAGTTACCTCC
Source organism: Jaltomata sinuosa (assembly GCA_003996215.1). Taxonomy (NCBI): domain Eukaryota; kingdom Viridiplantae; phylum Streptophyta; class Magnoliopsida; order Solanales; family Solanaceae; genus Jaltomata; species Jaltomata sinuosa. The sequence goes on along the minus strand of QJPP01000491.1, from coordinate 221,041 downwards.
TCCTTGATTCTTAAACTTAAATCAGGCTTGAACTTCCTAGTCTTTTGCTTCACAGGCGGGCAGGAAGGATCAGTCGGAAGCTTGTGTGAGACGATATCAGTGCTTAATCCTGGCATGTCATCGTAGGACCAAGCAAACACATCAACATACTGCTTGATCAATTCAATCAATTCTCGCTTTCTTTCGCCTTCCAAGTGTATGCTGACTCGTACTCCTTTCACCATTTCTTCATTTCCCAAGTTGACAACCTCGGTTTCATCCATGTTGGGCCTTTTCTTGCTTTCAAGTTGTTCGATCTCCTGAGGTAGATTTTCAGGCATCATGCTTTCATCGTATTCTTCATAGTCCTGCTCATGACTCGTACTTTGCTCAATGGATTCGTTACATGTCATAACCATTGTACGATGATTTTTACTAATATTAGCGCTGAAAAGTATGAAAGGTGAGTAAAAAAAATAAATAGTTATTTTAAATTTTAAGAAAAATAAAGACTTTTTATTAAAAAGCAGTCTAGCTTTTCAGAAGAGGCAAGTAGCAAAAAAGGCTTAGGCATGATTCAAGCCTCAATTGATCATGCAAAAACATTTTGAAATAAAACTACTTTTCCACACTACCAGGACTCTTGTCGAAACAGGGACGGGCTGATGGTCCAGTTCTGCAAGACTTCTCCAGGCTTGGCATCACGGATGGTCAGCTTCTTGATATCTTTCTCCAGTCCATCGTCGGTCATGGCCACGAATAGATTTCCTATTCCCTCAATGACGTCTTCATCAACTACTTCACCTGGGATTAGGACTTGTCCTGGCACGAACACTACTGCCCCAAGCTTTGCACTGTGGACTCCTCCTGAAGCAGGCTTATACCCTAGCCCGGCGGTACCTTTCTGATGTTTTAGCTGGATAGGTTCAATTATACCGTCAGCCTTAGGTCCGAGCCCTGTCTTTGGTTTATACCCATATTTCAACATCTCTGACGCAACCATCTTCGCTGCTCTCGACATCTCCATCTTTACAGGCTCTACCTTCTCATCAATTCTTACGGCTTGCATGATCTCCAGAGCATGGAAAGCGGCTCCATCCAATTCTTCGGTGATTGGAACAGAATTCACGGAATAGATGGGGTGACTGAGCTCCCCGTGAATGGTAACTTCGGTGCGACCCCACTCGAACTTCACACATTGATGGAGCGTGGAGGGAACTGCTCTTGCCATATGGACCCATGGCCTTCCTAGTAACAAGTTGTAGTTGGACGTAACATCCATCACTTGAAATAAGATGGGGAATTCAGCTGGACCTACTTGCAACGTGAGATAAATTTCTCCAATGACGCTTCTCTGCGCGCCGTCAAAAGCTCTCACCTTCACACGACTTTCCCTTATCTCTCCCATATTCACACCTAAATCTCTCAATGTGGTGAAAGGACAAATGTTGCATCCAGAACCGCCATCGATCAAAACTCTAGTCACGATCTTATCACAACATTTGACCGCGATGTGAAGTGCTTTGTTGTGGCCAACCCCTTCTGCTGGTAGTTCATCATCATGGAAAGAGATTTTGTTCACTTCCACCATTTTTCCAATTGTTGCAGCCAATGTGTCACTTGTAGTTTCTTTTGGTACGCTAACTCCACTCAGAACTTGTACCAAAGCGTTCCTATGGGCTTCAGAACTCATTAGCAAAGACATAATGGAAATGTGGGCTGGTGTCTTCATTAGTTGTTCCTCGATCGAGTAATCTTTAGACTGCATCTTCTTCCAAAATTCTGTGGCTTCTGCATCAGTAACATTCTTCTTTGGATTTTGTTCTTTCCCGGGAACCCCTCGATTTAGATCCTCCGGGGTATAACACCTTCCCGACCTGGTCATTCCGTGAGCCACAGCAGCGTCTATCATCTTGCCCTTGGCTTCCGTTCGATAGTCCCATGGGACTGCTTTAGTGTCATAGTCAGGCTTTCCAGCTGCTATAGTGGTTACCACAACTCTCGGCAGGTAGGTTTGAATAGTCAAAGGTTCTCTCAACTGAACTGTGATAAAGGGTTGCGCTGGAGATGTGGCGGCAACATCTTCTGTGTTCCAGATAGGCACGATATTCCCTTCCAGGTCATACTCTTCCTCCAGGGTAATCATGTTGACTCCTCGATTCTCATGATTTGGTAGAGGATTGTTGTTCACATTTGGAGGAGTATCGGTGCATTTAATTACTCTTTTTCTGATAAGAGACTCGATCTGGTTCTTCAAGCTAAAACACTCCTCCGTGTCATGTCCTTGGATTCCCGAGTGGTATGCACATCGCTTATTTCCATCAAAGCTTCGTGGTATCGGATCAGGGATTCTTCCCTCAATCGGCTGCAACAAACCTGCTACCCTCAACCTTTCAAACAATTGAGCCAAAGGCTCGGCAATAGGAGTGTAGGTGCGGGTATTTCTGGCTTCAAAATTAGGACGTGGTCTTGGTGCATATGCTGGCCTATTTTGGTGAACTGGAGCTTGGACAGGGGCATACGGCTTCGGTGGATTTTGGTGTGCTGGAGCTCGAGGTGGATTATAGTGTGGCTGGGTACTATATACTGGAACATGTGCGATAATTTGGGAGTTGTTAGGGTATCGGTAGGATGATCCGCCGTGCTGGTAGTAAGGCGTGATGGCTGAGATGTCTTCCTTCTTCTTCTTGATACCACCAATGGAACCTGACTGTATGGCCTTGCTTGCGGCTTGCAGTGCGACCATAGACTGAATTTTTCTGGACTTAATACCTTCCTCAATAAAGTCTCCCATCTTGACCAAGTCAGCGAACTTTTGGCCCATCATTGACATCATTTTGTCGAAGTAGACGCCTTCCTGAGCTCGGATAAAGTACTTAGAGAGTTCATTTTCGTCAAGTGGGGGCTGGATCCGAGCAGCCTCGGTCCTCCATCTCCATGAATATTCTTGAAATGATTCAGATGGCTTCTTTTGTATGTTAGCAAGTGAGAATCTGTCTGGAGTGATTTCGGTATTAAACCTGAAACGACTCATGAAATCTTCGGCCATTTCTTGCCAATCACGCCATTTGCGAGGGTCTTGGCGAGTGTACCAAGTCAGAGCTTCTCCCGACAGACTTCGAATGAACAGTTTCATCCTCAACTTCTCGTTCCTTCCTACGCCGACCAGCTTGTCGCAATAGGCTCTTAGGTGTGCGTGGGGATCGCCCTTTCCATCAAATACATCAAATTTTGGTGGTTTGTACCCGACCGGCATATCGATGTCTGGGTGGATGCATAGGTCATCATAGTCCAGACTTTCGGTTCCCCTAGTGACTTGCATGCTTTTAAAAGCCCTTTTCAAACTTTCAAGTTGAGCCGCTATCGACCTCTCTTCATTTGACCGGACATCCCTCTCCAATCCTACATACTGATCGACCTCATATGGTACTTTGACAGCCGTGGATGTTGCGAAAGTAGGGGCTTCAGTAGCATATACCGGTGGAACAGGCATTTCACAGGTGACATGTGCCTCCGGTATGTGCTGCATTGTTGGGTGAATTGGAACAGTAAAGTTCTGCGTAGGCGAGGAAAGGTTAGGTGCAGCCCTAGCAGCGGGCGGGCAAGTAAGTAGATCTTGAGCATAAGTGGGAACGGGTGGTGCTTGCTTAGGTGCGTTTGTTAAGTCGGCGGGAGTGACCGGCCTCAACTCGGCACTTGGAAATTGGAATTGAGCGGGGAAGGTAGCAGCTGTAAGCTTAGTCAAATCCCGCACTTGGCGTAGTTCTTCTTTCAAGATCTCAATTTCTTGTGCCATGTTGGCCATTTGTTCGTCGTTTTGAGTGTCCATCGGTTTTCGAGAACTTTCGGCGCCATCTACTGGTACCATCGAGGCGTTGTTAGATTCTTCGCTCATTTTTCCTTTAGATCGGAGGTTGTATTGCGATTCCGCCAGTTTGCAAATCGACACAAATCAACTTTCTTTGGGGGGTTGATAATAAACATAAAGAAAAGAAAGGAAAGAAAAAGGAAACCATGTTAGTTTGGGAGATGTCGGAATATATAACAAATATATGCGCCAAGTTGGCAATATTCACACAAAAATGCGTCCTAATATGGAGCCTCGTTTTGCCAGAGGTAGGCCTACGCTGCATACAATTTGATATAAATGATCCATTTTGAACACATTTAGGATTTGAGATAAACATGACTTTTCATTAAGCAAAATGTGGCTTTGAAAGTTTACAATAGATAGGCTGATGGGAGCCTGAAAAATGAAAGACATGGGATGGCCACTAGGGCGTACAAAGGGATGGGCCATGAGGCACCTTTAGGGAATATGAAAAAGGGGTACAATGGGAAAAGATAACCTAGGGCCACGTAGGACCGTCATCACTATCATCATATATGTCCAAATAAGGCCCTGGGTGGTATTCTCCGAGATCCCATTCTCTCAACTGCCATTCCTGATAATCTGGATCATCTTCTTCCAGGGAAACTAAAGATCCATACTCAGATTGATCTTCAAGTTCTTCCCCTAGATTTTCTCTTATATCATCCTGACTGTCTGAAGTTATCTCATCTTTAACTGAGCCCGGAATAATCTGTTCACGCATGGAGGCGGTGAGATACATGTGAGGTATTATTTCCCTGGAGACTTGAGTCACCATGTCGTAGTCGATAAGACCAGGGATCCTTTCCCAGCTTGGTCGCATTATGGGACCTCCCTCTACCTTGCACCAATTTTTTTGTCCGATATCTGCGGATATTATATTCATCCATGATTCCTGCAGTCTTCTAACCCTGGCCGAAGGTATTTCTCTTTCGTAAGTGACCTCCGCAGGTTCTATGTGGGACCATAAAGGAACATCCTGATTGATGCCAAATTGACGCAGAACTCTAAGTGGAGCGTATGGTTGGATCCCTTCTAACCCGATCAACTCAATAAAATAGCTGGTATATCTCCTCAATAATGCTTTTCCAGTGATCCAAGGGAGCTTCCATTGGATGACATCTCCCGTGAGATGCGTTAGATAGGCCCGCCATCCATCTCGTCCTATCGGTGCATTCCAAAGTTTTGACCTGCGCTCATGGCTTTGCATCTTGTCGCAGACTCCTTCCAGGTTATCGTTGGCTTGTTCTTTTCGGAAGAAATGCTCTACGGCCCAAATTTGTAGTAGCAAATTGCATCCGCCAAAGCAATCATATCCTCTTGAGCAGGAGGACAAAGCTCTGAATAATTCTGCCAAAAGCATTGGTACTAATGTTAACTTTTTGGAGCCATTGAACAGGGCAAGGACTACTGGCATCAAATTTATATTGATGCGGCCTATCTTCTTAGGGAAGACCATGATCCCTAAGAAAGCGAGTGCAAAAGCCACAGGTCGGATTCTCTCCCATTTTGCTCTGCTACAAGCAAATTCCTGTCGATAACCATCATAGCTTTCTTGGCGTCCAAACCTCTGAAAGAGATAGTTCAAACCTACACATCCATTTTCTACATTCCTAAGGGCCGGGAAGGCTTTTAGACCCAAAGCGTGTAGAAATTTTCTTCCAGACATGGTTGAGGGCAATACTGGTTCTCTTCCTTCGAGCGCCAGATCTGTTAGGCTACTGACCTCTTCCAAGGTAGGCGTGATTTCAAAGTCAGAGAACTGAAATTTCGCGGTGGTTGGGTTCCAAAATTCAATCAGCGACTTTGTTAGCATCTCATTGGCTTGGATGTCCAACAGCTCAGTGAGAGATCCCAGGTGTTTGGAAATCTCGTGTCCATATAGAGTCCTGATGTTGTTCCACCAGCATTGTAGGTTATGGGGAGCTGAGAAAATCATCTGTCCATATAGAGTCCTGATGTTGTTCCACCAGCATTGTAGGTTATGGGGAGCTGAGAAAATCATTTGGATGTTGGGCAAGTTTTGGTTGATATTCATCTGAAAGAAAAGGTAAAGGGTATGATAAGTTTGTTTATCCCAAATCCATCATGTGTTTTAGTTTGGATCATTTACATCAGTCACACACAAAGTATATGTCGTTGGATTTTATGAAAAACCCGTTGACAATAAAGGTGGTTCCCTAAATGCAGTGTCAATCCCCAGGATCGTCCTGCCTAAGGCTATGCAACATGACTTATTTCTAGAATAAGAGTATTTTCCTAGATTTGAGAGTGGACTTGAATAACTGCGAGACGGCACACTAACCTAATTGCACCGACTCTGAAACTAAGGAATCCAAAAGAAGGTTTGGGAGGGCATAAAACCCTCCGCGTGTACCACAGTGTGTGAAATGTGTACGGCCAAAGACTCGATAGAGAAATGCAAGTGAGAAAGCAGTAACAAGTAGTGTTTATCAATCAAACAAAGAGCGCAAGTTTGGATTTGGCTTGCGTCCTTTCAAACAAAGAACGATATAAATAAAGCAAATAATGTACTGCAAATAAACAAATATTCCAAATAATATTCATAAACTAAGCATGCTAAGGTAAAAATATAAAAAAAATCCCCAGCAGAGTCGCCATGCTGTCGGTTGAAATGGAGAGGGTGAGGGGATCTGTTGGTTTATGTTGAAAGTGGAGTGAGAGAGTGGATTAGGGGTGTGGTTAGCTGAGTGATTTTGGGCCGGGTTGGGGTGCTTTGGGCTGGGTCAGGCGGTTGGGTAGTGGGCTAGGAGTTTTGGGTCGGTTTTGGCTGAAAGAACATAAGAATTTGGCCCAAAAATTGGTAAAAATGAATTAGTTTGTAGGAAAATTCAATTTTTCCTAATCGTTTTTCCACTTAATTAATTTAACGATGCTTCTTTCATCCCAATTAATTTTCAATACGTATATAGTTGACTTAAAAATGATTTTGATACACGTAATCGCGATCCTCAATCGATAGAACTGTATTTAGGAAATACTATAGCGATACGACAAAATTTCATTTAGAGTTTGAAATAAAAGTTACTATACCAATATCTTGTTAAAAGAATAAATTATAAAATATTTTTGTGGTGATTTTATAAGATACAATATTTTAGTAATTATTATTATAAAAAGTAAAGGAAATCATTTTAAAAAATGATTATTTGTGCCAAAATTTATAAAAAATTAATATAAAAATAAGAAAATTATTTTAGAAAAGTCCTCGGGATTAAGAAGCATATAAAAATTAATTATGGAAAAAAGGAGGGCCAAAATTGGGTGTCAACAGCAGCCAAACAATGTTGACATGTTGAAAGTTTCCCTTCAAAGTCAGCCACAAGATAGCTGTGAATTGATAACAGGGCCAAGCTCCAAAAAATTATTTTCAACATCTAAATTAGAGCGAGAGGCCACTCTTATTTCTCATGGAAGAACTATAGCAAAAGCAGAAGTCGATTCCCACAAACAATCAGCATCAACCATGTCTATTTTTTATGGAAGGAAAGTTGTCTCGGAGCTTTGAAAAGATTTCATTACAAGTGGTTGGACTAAGATCTGTGCTAAATTTTTTGGCCTTATTGTAGATCGTGCTTCTTCCCTTGATGATGAAGTCCAAGTGATTCTTAAAGATATGGATGCAATGGGTGTAGATATTTCCTCTTTGAAGTGACTATTGGAGTCTTTCTTTAAGCTTTTCACTTTCTATGATCAAGAACGATCAATTCTTATCGACAAGATCGCGAAAATTAAAAAATTGGAGCCATATTTAAAAGCCAAGGAACACCTAGATTTTTTCTTAAATGAAAAGATTGAAAAATCTGGAGAATTGTCTACTGCATGCCGATCTCTTAAGGTGGCAAGAAAGAAGGTGAAGAAGTTAAAAGATCTCTGAGATGCAGCGCAAAAAGAACTTGAAGATGTCGAATCTAAAGTCTCAGCTACTGAAGAGGAGCACAACAAGTGTGCTGACGTTTCCCTTGCGACTTCAAATGCCTCAAATAACATAGAAAAGAAGAAAAGCGACTTAGAGGCCGCTCTTCAAGATTTAGTTAATTACAAGCTATGTTTAGATTAGCTTATAAGAAATGTCTTGCTAGACCTTTTTTGCTTATTTGATTGATTAGTTGACAGCAATAAACTTTCTCATTTTACTTTAATTTGTGCATCCTTTTCAATATTCCTTTTGCAATTTAGGTTGAAGAATTATTTACTTACTTTGATGCATTGATGATGTAGTATTAAGCTTCGAATTTCTCCTTTACTTTATTATTCATCAGCTTTGCATCTTTATCTCAAAGATGTGATGGATTCAAGACTTCAATTCATAGGCTTTGAAAATTGAACTTGTGAACTTGGTAGCTTTTCGACTTTATCCTGAAGGCTTGGTAAATTTGAGAATTTCAAATCAAATTAAAGGAGCTTATCATTCATAGAGGTCTGCCCCTATCTAACCATGAATATTTAGTGTAAGTCCAAAATTTCATGAGTAGTACTAACAGAGTTGATTTTCAAGTGGGAGATCAAGAGGGAACTTGTATTTTTTGACACTCATACGACTGAACTCAGAATAAAATTCTAAGCGCTTACATACCTCAGTGAAGAGGATCAAGTCATAACATAGTTCTGAGAGAGTGATTTCCTTTTGGGTCCTAATTTTTGCCTAGGCTGCCTCTTGCGAGGCTTTCAACCTAGCAGACTTTTTTTGTATCCTTACTTTTGCCTAGGTCGCCTCTTTCAAGATTTTCAACCTAGGGGACTTTTTTTTGTGTCCATACTTTTTCCTAGGCCGCCTCTTGCGAGGTTTTCAACCTAGCGGATGATTTTTTTTCTGTGGAGAGTTGTACACAGTTTATACTTTTGTGAGCCAGGAGTTACATGTAGTTTATTCTCATGCCTTAAAGAGCATCATCTTCTTTCAGGGATAGTAATTCTTCAAGAACTTTGCATTGATAGGTCCAACCCTTACGCCATCAGCATCAACAAGCTTGTAAGCACCATTTGAATATGCTTCTTGTATAACATATGGTCCATCCCACTTTGAGGTGAATTTTCCCCTAAACCTATGAGAAGTGATAATGGGCCTTCTTACTGCAAGTACTTGATCTCCAACTTGGAAGCACCTCAAGCAAACTTTTTAGTTGAAAGCACAAGACAGACGGGCTTGATTGCCACTCTCCAACATATCCAATAATTATGCTAGCGATGGTGACTGATGCTTCATCGATGGAGGAGCAACTTGAAAGCTTGGCAAATATGATTGAAGGATTGACCAATCATGTGCACAATCAGGAGTCTCAAATCGACAAGTTGATGGAAAAAATGGATGGCTTGGTGGAAGCAGAATCTTATCATGCACCTGGAAAGGCTCCTGAAGTTCAAGATATTGAAACTCCTGCAAAACAAGCACCACCAACTAAGGAACATCCAGTTTCTTCCGAGGGGATGATCCCACTCGACCGACTGAAGGAGTTCATAGAAGGGACTGCTAAGGACAAGTATGAAGTTTCTACCAAGTCTTCCCTTATGTACGCCAAGCCATACACTGCAAGAATTGACAGCTTTAAGATGCCTCCCGACTACCAGCCCCCCAAATTTCAACAATTCGAGGGCAAAGGAAATCCAAAGCAACATGTTGCATACTTCATTGAAACATGTAATAATGTTGGAACCTACGGATACTATCTGGTCAAGAAGTTCATTCGCTCCTTAAAAGGAAATGCCTTTGATTAGTACACAGATCTCGAGCCTAACTCTATAGACAGTTAGGAGAAATTGGAGCATGAGTTCCTCAATTGGTTTTATAGCACAAGGCGTACAATGAGCATGGTGGAACTCATAAGCACTCGCCAAAGGGAGAATGAACCAGTTATCAATTTCATTAATCGGTGGAGGAATGGAAGCCTTAATTGAAAAGATAGGCTTAGTGAAGCGTCTCGAGAAATATGCATCCAAGGGATGCACGGGGAGCTTCTTTATATCTTACAAGGAATCAAGCCAAAGACCTTAGAGGAGCTAGCTACTCGCGCTCATGATATGAAAACGACCATGTTATCTTCTGGAAAAGATGTGGTGCCTGTTCATGACCCTCACAAAGGAAAAGGCAAAAAAGAACCTTGAAGATGGAGCAAGTTTGTCCCCAAAAATGACAATAAAGAATCTATGAAGTCAACGTGTTTCCTGTGAAGTTTAACACAAAAGTGAATAAGAAGCAAAGCGTGAAGGTGACTTCTTATCAAGCACGTCCAAATCAGAAGTTGACTTTGAAAGAGATGCAGGAAAGGGAATACCCCTTCCTTGATTCTGACGTTCCCAAAATTTTGAGCTAAATCTCATTGACCTTCCAGAGATGAAGCGGCCCGATGAAGCTGGAAGAACTGATGACCCAAACTATTGCAAGTATCATAGGCTTGTGGGCCATCCTCTGGAGAAATATTTTGTCTTCAAGGAAATAATCATACAACTAACCAATGAGAAAAAGCTTGTGCTTGACGATGAGAAGGTCAGTTCTCATCAAATCTCCATCACATTTAGCTCGCTTGATCCAGTCCAAATATGCAGCTTCGAAGAGCATGAAGAAGAACCATCGGAGCAAGATAAACCTCAAATTGATAAAGACGGTGATGAAGGTTAGATTCTGGTGACTAGGCGGAGACGCAACAAGGCAAGTTCACGAAAAGAGTTATCTGAGCAACCAACTAGAAGGAGGATAGTGAGAAGACCAGTGAAGCAAAAATCACTTGTGCATCCAAAGAAGCCAAAAGTAGAGGTGCATCACTACTAAAAACCACAATGTCCTATAACTTTGGAGGAATTCTTACCGAGTTGGTTCCGTATGAAAACTGCTCAAGACAACATCGAGGCATTATGTTTCAACATTGGAAAAGAGGAAGTAAAAAGTGAAGGTCTATCGATAGTGCCTCCTTCATCTTTTGAAAAGCCTACTAATTTCCCTTTCCAAGAAGTATATGCATGTGATACAAAAATCATATTCGCAGATGATGATCTTCTATTTGGTGAAATATTACACAATTGTCCTTTGTATATGGTGGGACATGTGCTAAAAAAGAGGATAAATATAATCTTGATAGATGAGGGATCTGGAGTCAACATTCTGCCTATTCGCACAATGAATGAGCTAGGCATCACGGCTCAAGAACTTACTGAAAGCCATTTGATGATCCAAGGATTCAATCAAGGGGATCAAAGGGACATAGGTTCTATCAGTTTAGATATCCATATGGGAGATTTGCAATCAAGCGCCCGGATGCATGTGATTGATGCAAAGACTTCATACAACATATTTCTTGGAAAGCCTTGGGTGCATGCGAATAAAATTGTTGCATCCTCCTACTATCAATGTTTAAAGTATCTTAAAGGTGGAATTGAAAGAAAGATAATTGCTGATGACAAGCCATTCACCAAAGCTGAGTCACACTTTGCTGATACAAAGTTCTACTTGAAGAGTCACGTTGTGAAGGATGCAAAAATTAACGATGTTAAATCAACTAAGTGTGAGGAGCTTGCAATCAAAAGAGCTGATGTGGCGATGGAAAAAGTCAAAGTTGATGGTGACAAGCCTCACCCCATTCTGAGTAAAGGAATCATTGTGGCCTTGAAGAACAAGGCAACTCATGTACTTCACTATGTTTCAAAGGTGAAGAAAGAGGAAGGTCATCATATGACATTCACGAAATTGCATTGAAGGGGCTAATGCTTCCTATCAAATGGATTGATGCGATAAAATTATCCTTAAAGCTGCTTGGAGAGTTCGTGGCTCAGAGTCCATCACAAAATATGACACTCCCTACAAAGCGTACAAGTGAAGGTTTTGATCCAAATGCTTATAGGTTATTCGCAAAGGCTGGATATTACCCCAATGAAACATCAAAATTGGAGAAACTCCCATCAGAAGCTCTTACCAAGAAACCACGTAAAGATTTAGGGTATAAGCAGCCACCGCCAGTTCATCTATATGAATGACAAGTAGCCACTACATCACTGTGGAAGAAGAGTCTGTCGCTTCCAGTAAAAGGAATTCTGTCTTCAATGGACTTGGAAAATCAACCTCGAGAACTTCTGTGTTCAAAAGTTTAGGTCCATTAAAGAAGAATGACAAGCACTGGAGAGACTGTTAATGCTTGATAACGCATGCTTCACCTAGAGTCCAAAAGGATTTCCAAAATTTGATCCCTTCTAGAATGAAGTGACAGACGAAACTTGTGGTTTCATATAAGGAAACATTAAAAGCAATGATTAATACTATGGTTCATACCAAGGAGTGTGAAGAGGATAAAGAAAGTGTATGCTCTTCATATCATACTATTGTTCAGAGTGAGCAAGATACCTCGTCTCAAAAGAAGGTTGACAAGAAGATGATGGGTATTGCTTAGTGTCATCACATATCTGTCAATGATGGTGATCCTCAAGAGGATGAAGATGCTGGAGATGCTCCACCAGAACTAGAAGAAGGAGTAAAGACCACAATAGATCCCTTGAAGGAAGTTAATCTTGGCACCGAAGAAGAACCAAGGATAACCTACCTAAGCACTTTTCTCAAAGTTGATGAAGAAACCGCTTATATAGATATACTTAAGGAATTCATGGATGTCTTTGCTTGGAGTTACAAAAATATTCTTGGCTTGGATCCCAAAGTGGTAGTCCATCAGTTGGCAGTCAAGAATAGTGCTCGTCCTATTAAGCGGGCCCAAAGATGTTTCAGACTAGACTTGGTTCTATTGATCGAAAGTGAAGTTAACAAACTCATTGAAGCTGGCTTTATTCGGGAAGTAAAGTATCCCATATGGATTTCACGTATTATCCCCGTGCGGAAGAAGAATGACCAAATTTGAGTTTATGTTGACTTCAGGGATCTCAACCACACATGTCCTAAGGATAAATTTCCACTCCCTATTCTAGAGCTGATGATTGATTCTACCACAGGATATGAGGCGATGTCTTTCATGGATGAGTCCTCCGGTTATAACCAAATTCGCATGGCACCAAAGGATGAAGAGCTCACTGAAGCAACTACAATTGCAAGTCTTTGGTGACTCTCAGCTAGTGATCAATCAATTCTTGGGAAGTTATGAGGTCAAAAAGCCCAAACTACGCCCATATCATGGTTACGCTCAAAAGTTGATAGGATGGCTTGGAAATATGAGCCTTTAACACGTACCGAGGAAGGAAAATCAAAAAGTTGATGCCTTGGTTGCTCTGGCTTCAACTTTAACTCTTTCGGATTAGACACAAATTACTATCTGCCAAAAATGAGTAGTACCACTGCCGAATGAGGATGAATCTGCAGAAAATAAGCTTGAGCATCTTGTCGCTATTTCTGAAGCCATGAAGGAAGATTGCGACAATCTGTTATTGACTACTTATATTATGGGATACTCCAGAAGATCCAAGGAGAAAGACTGAGATCCATCATCGTGTGCCTCACTTTCTTTACTACAAATACACACTATATAGAAGATCATTTGAGGGAGTACTTTTGCGATGTTTGGGGGCAGAAGAAGCAGTCCAAGCTTTGCAAGAAGCACATTCAGGGGTATGTGGATCTCATCAATCTGGACCGAAGCTACACTTCCACATAAAAAGGATGAGATATTACTGGTCAACAATGGTGAAATATTTCTTGGATTACACTCGGAGATGCAAGGCTTTCCAGTTTCATGCAAATTATTTACATCAGCCTCCTGAAGTACTGCACCTGACTATCGCATCTTAGCCATTCAACGATTGGGGACTAGATGTTGTTGAACCACTACCAAAGTTTTCCGGTGTACACTTGTATATCTTGGCTGCAACAGATTACTTCTCAAAATGGATCGAAGTTGTCACTCTTAAAGAGGTAAATAAGGAGAATGTCACAAACTTCATTCGAGTGAATATTATCTACCATTTTGGCATTCCTCATTACATAATAACGGACAATGGCAAACCGTTTGATAACAAGTTGATGAACAAGATTTGTGATCTATTTTATTTTAAGCAACGTAAATCTTCTATGTACCATGCTTCTGCCAATGATCTAGTTGAAGCTTTCAATAAGACTTTATGCAACTTGCTGAAGAAGGTTGTCTCTAAGTCTAAATGGGATTGACACGAGCGAATGGAAGAAGATTTGTAGGCATATATGATGTCTTACTGTACACTGACACAAGTAACCCCATACTTAATTGCTTTTGGAGTTGAAGCAGTCCTACCACTTGAGTGTCAAATACCTTTTTTAAGACTTGCTATTTAAGAAGAGCTCATCGAAAAAGAAAATGCTCGATTGCATCTTGCAGAGTTAGAAGCACTTGATGAGAAGAGGCTGGAAGCTCAGCAAAATCTGGAATGTAGGTTCACTTGATATATTTGAACATAGACAATGATACAAAGGTCTTTTTGAATGATTTCATCATACACAATATTGTATGTAGACTGGTCATCATCATTATCTGCAGTAGGTGATCGAATTTATATTTTTATACAGTTTGAACCCTTTGCTCTCGATAAAGCGACATACAATTATCCATGAGAAAAGACTAGCTCACACAAATAAATTTCAACACAATCTAATGTTTGTCTTTGAGCTTTATTTATTGTCATAGCAAAATATAGGCGTACTGTAAATTGTGTTCTTTTAAATGGGATCGATAACTTTTCATCATCCGAAGATAGTAAAGGTATTCTGGGAATAAATACATGCCTATTCTTAAAACCACCACTAGTAATTTTAGCACTTATAACACGACTCTTGAAATCACAACATATCAGTCACGTACCATTGCACAAACCTTCACAAGGATTTAAATTTCTCAATAACATAATAGGACAATTTTCTTTTAAGGTTAGTTTGTAAGGAGGTAAACCAAGAGAGTTTAATGAATGTAAAAAATCCTCAAACTGACTTTGATCATTTGATTCAACAATTTCATCAATCGCAACAAATGTTTTAGCATCTTTAGGAATTGAGCTATAAGTCTATCATTTAATTCATCAACGAAGTCATTTTTTGTTGTCAAAATAACACGGGAAGTTAAAAAAGCAGAATCATGAAAAAATGTATCAGGATATATTATTTTGAATAAAAGATGTAACGATTCTTTTTTAGTAATATAAGGAACAATGTAACACATTGAAATGTTTATTTTGCCATCCACGTTTGTCTTTTCTTTTCCAGTTTTAGTTTGCATAAGATATTCACAGAAAGAGGGATCGATTTTCACACGCATATTCTCTGATAAGCGTAGTTTTTCAAGATGATTTCATATTTTCGAGTTCAATATACTTTCCCAAATGAAGTCTTCTTTTTTCTCACTTCGAATTACGAGAAGAGTTTGTCTAAAATCTCTCCAAACACAACCACTTCCACCAAAAAACATTTTTGAATCCATCATATCTTTCAAAAGAGAATCGAATACTTTAATCATGTTCTTTTTTGTCATCGATATATCTTCCTACACAATCAATTTTGCATCACGAATCAAAGATGCCAATGAACTCTGCTTGCTGATATTACAAGAGAATTTTCATCGATATTGATCAGAATCTTAAAACGCAAATGAGATGTCCGTCCTCCCAGAAGAATCGAAGCAGCAACGCCAAAAGTCGTCGTTGCTAATGTTATAAATCCTTTCGATCTAACAGTTGCTAATAAGACACGGTATAAGAATGTCTTACTACTTACCCTGGGATCATCAATAAAAAATGCCCCTAATTTGCTAGCAAATACTCTCTGAAGGATTATGTCATAAGTATTTTTTGTCTTGTATTCAATTTTTTGTGTAACAATAACTCTTCATCGCTCACAATGATGTTTCTTTCAAAATACACCTTCTTTGCTTCTATTGCTATTTTCGAAGATCTGATAGTTTCTGGAATAAGGTTGAACTCATTGATATCAAGTCCCATAGAATGTAATATATCATTGATATGATTCAGGATAGCAAGGAGGATATTTTTTGCCGCAATATTTCCCAAATTCTTAAAGTCTTTGGACATTGAATCTTCGAATTGTTCCCATAATTGATTTGGATTGTCGGGGTTACAATATACTAATATAGTAGCAAATCAACGTCTTAAATTATAAGGCATTTGATAACAAGTAGCCTCCAACATACACTCAACCAAGTTGTTATCACAATGCAACAATCCTTTTTTTCTGCAGATTCTCTGAATGTGTCGCAGCATATTCTATTTACTCTCAGAAGATCCTCATATGATTTTGGTCCTCTTACATTCATTAGTAATAATCTAAGATAATATCTTTCTCCCTCCGTTGGATGACACATTACAACACGCCCGATAACCTTACCACATATTCGCCAAGTCTATATTTTGTAGGTAGATGACCATACAAAGTATTGCAAAAAATATTTATACAACAAATTAAGCTCTTTAGCATGTTTATTTGTTCGGTTCATCAAAAAAATACTCTGTCAATATAGTTTTTTAATCATAGAATTTTTCACGATGCTATCTATGTTATCAGTTTTTTTAAAAGAGATAAATTGTTGTCCTTCAAGATGTAACTGAAGGTGGTAAACACTTGGAGTCATTTCACTGATAGAAAATGCAGATAAGCCACATAGCTTCTGGTGGTGACACCCATCTAGTTGATAGATATTCTTTTATCTCATCTATTTCTATCTTCGTATTCTTTTCAGGTAAGTGGAACGAAATTTTATCATGTCCTTTACAGATATATTTATATAGATATTTGACAATTTTATTATCAGAACAAACTTCTACATTTATATGACAATTATATTTGCACACAGATAAAGATTGTAAGAAACAACCCATTAGTTATCCAGCAATTGTTTCCTAACTTTCACAAATTTATCAGTATTTCGTGTTCTGTAAACTGGATATGTGTTCTTGCTTTTCGTTGTGTTGTTAGCAAAGCTCTTAGAATACTTAAATTTTCACTTTCCTTTTTGCTTCATACATGAATTTAGGATTCAAATGACCACAAGGCCCATGCATCATATGCTTAATAACAAGCTTATATAAGTAAGGGTTTACCTTATGATCAGGCAGCTACGCGGAAACAAATTTTTCATAGGTCTCGGGTGTCAATAATTCGTAATCAGCACCAAGTATAACAAGGAAATGAGAATGGGCCAGACCACGCTTTTGAAATTCTCTAGTGTAAATAAAAGCTACAACTTTTCCAAATATGTTCTTTTTTAATATATGTATCTTCATCTCTTTCACTTTAACTCTGAATACGTGACAAACTAAATCAGGCCTATTTTAAGCTTCATCAATTGTGAGCAAGTGCTCTTTTATTTCTAACCAAGAGGCATTACATGTCAGTCAAAAATATATTAGGCTTTTCAAAATGTTGCACTAATGCAATAGCGTCCATATAACACCGACACATATCCCTCGAACCACTTGTAAGACTAACTGGATGAAAGTCTTTTTTGCCTATCTTAGAAGCCACTTTTTCGCCAAGTTTTAGGATATCAAAAATTCCTTGTAGTACATCAACTCGAAATAAATATTGGTTAAAGGATGCAAAATTTAACCTTTCAATTTTCACTTTTTATAAATTCATCAACTGATTATTGCTGAAATAGTCTTCCAAAATGTAAAATCACACTTTCGTCTTTGTCTCTCATCTGAAGTTTATAACAATAGAATACGCGACAAGAAATCGTATCCCTTTTTTGTTTTCCCTTTTCTAGAGCCTCAGCTTCCATATCAAGTAGTCCATCAATTGAACACATATTAGATAGACTCGAAAGTTGTTCATTCTCATAGTAAGGTTTCTTTTTCTTTCTCAATTTATTCTCTGGTTGTACAACCTTTTGAATACCACAATGCCATCTGTTTTGATCGTGGATACTATAAAGGATCATAGTAACCATACCAGCTCCGAACTATGAGAGTTTGCTTTTTATCTTTCTTAGAGCGGTCTGATCAAATAGGGGATCAGTAGTAATTTATTAATTAGCTCTTGTTACTCTTTAGTGTAAATCCGAATATGCATAATAGAATAATTATTATTTGTTTCTTGTTCTAGCCATAATGCTGCTACTTTTGATACACTTGGTAGGTTATGCACTCGTTGATCTAAGTTTGAACCACAATTTAACACAATATAAAATTTTATCAGTTCTGAAACATGTATCAAAGATTTCAAAAAAACACAATAAGGATTTATCTTTAGTATATCCATTAACTTCTCAACAATTGATTGCCCAAGTATACCCGATGAAGCCTTTCGATTAAACATTTATGTGTTATCATCATAAAAATACAGTTGCAAATTTTTCGGTTGCCAACTTGATGGAACTAAATCATCAATGAAGTGATACATTTGCCCTTGTACTCTAAATGTGTAAATGTCATGGTTCCTTTGTGCTAGTGCTTTGTCATATTTCACTCCAAGTGAAGTAAATGCAAACATGTTATTCCACATTCTAAGAAAAGTACGAAAGTGCTCAGATTCTTCGGTATTTCCTAAATAGGGATTCAACAGTTCATTAGACATTTCATGTGATGTCAACTTAACTGAACCATTGCTACATCAAAATCCAGGTGATTCATACTCAAATCTTTTTGCTCCACAGTATTTATAGTTCAGAACTTTTTTTAAAATGCTTGCTTGCATTAATGAGTAGTTGTTTAAAGTTCCAACTTATTCTAGTGATTTTAGAACCTGTGTATATTAGTTGCAATAACATATAACATTAGTGTTGGGAAGACATTAGTAATAAATGTTGGCAGAAGATTAAAATAAGACGAACCTTTGTTTGTGATAGCCAATGCACTTGAATCGTATTGTTCATGGGGCGGAGTAGAAGTTGAACCTAATATACAAATCTGTTTAGTTAATATATATTAAAACAGAGGAAATTCAAATTGGAACATTATATTTTTGGCACCTACCAAGTTCAAATATGGAGAAGTGATCAGTAACAGCCTTTCCTTTGGCAAAGGCAGGTATCATGTCATTAGTACAAGATATATCAGCTACTGTAGAAATTAGAACATGTTTAGCATTAGCAAATTGTATTTAAATACAATCAAAGAAAAAGAATGACAGTTGTATATACCTAACACGTATATGTATCATATAATAAGTATAACTTTTTTTTTGTTTCTAACCTCTCTCACCAACAGCAGACGACTCGCATATTGTGAGAGTTTTTTTGTCTATACAGCTCGTTTCCATCTTTCGAGCATGATGCTTCTACGGTGTAACCAAATAGTAGGCAGTGGCTTCTTGATTCAAGTTGTTTCGATCGTTGTTGCGATAAAAGTGACTCTTTTTTATCAGCTGATAGTTGTTTATACAACTCATGTCTTCTAAGATTGATTTTAGAAGTTGTCTCTGCTGAGTACTGACGCTTCTTTTGTTGTGGACAACAGGTTGAGGCGATCATTTTTTTTCCTGTCGACATCTGCGATTAGTGAAAGCTCTAACAACAGAAGTGAAAACTATCTTTTATCGTGAAAGTTGGTACCTGATGCAATTTTGAAATATCTGAAAGTTAAACGGGAGTAAACTTTATTTCAATACTAGATAATCTTGCCCATTCGCAGTATGGGCCCAGCTTGCAATTTAAATTCATCTGCTAATTGTAACAGAAGATTACGAAGCATGTTTTTGCTTTGTGATATCACTCCCTTGAAATTAGCAAGACTTTAATGTCACAATGTTAATTTAACACAAGATCTAAACATAAGAACCAACGAATTGAAGGTTTATATATATCAGTCTTGTATTCGATCTATTCTATGAGCAAAAGCATCTGCTGCTATTTTTGGTGTAGGTGATCAACTATTTATTTTTTAAATAGGAAATTATGAAGCACGTTTCCGCACTACTATATTGTAGATTGAGAAGATAAGATCAGCAGAACTCTTGAGATCAGTAGAAGTTGTTCCGTTATCAACGCGGTTAATGCTTCATCTTCTAAAACTCAGATCACAGAATATACGCCTAACGATCTGCTAGAAACTGAGAACACAAGAAATTTGTCTTAAACAGGGCAAGTCAATAGGAAGTACATTAGCTACTCGGCAAGAACTATAGTGCACTTCAAGATCTGAGAAGAAAAACTTACAGTTAAACTCACTAATTGATATATAAAAATATCCTAGTATCGTCCAATAAGATAAACTCATATAATTACCAAATTCAAAAATTACATAAGTACTATTATTATCTTGGCCTGGAATAAAATTTTCAAATTTCATTCGAAGTGAAAATAAAAAGAGGCGGCATGGCATTGGTAAAATAAGAAAGTGATCATAACATTACTTCACTTTATCAAGACAACTTCTTCAGATCTTTTCTTCTGCAAACGCATGTAGGAAATAAATCTATGAAGATGCAAAACACAAAGAGCAAACAGAGAACCAATGCATAAAAAATTAAGATATTCCGTTGTAGTTCTATAAGAGGAACACTTGTTACGTTTTTCAGCTTTTGCAAAAGAAATCAGTAACTTTCGTCTTTTCCTTTTCTTTGATTTTTTTTGTGGCTATTGGTTTAGAAAAACATAACAAGTGTATATCTGTAGATAGACATCCACACAGTCTAAAGCAGATTATCTATGTACTCTACAGAGTTCAAGAGATAATTGATCTTGACATTCAATCATCCAAGGAATTCTTATGAAACAGCTAGAAGAAAAGGGAAGAAATTATCACAAATATGGTGCCTCCATTGGTTGGATGCACAAGTTATTCGTAAGTTAAATCTCGACTCAGAACTACAAAAAATATCTTGAACAAGAAAAAAAAAGGATAAATCAGTGAAGGAATTGTGATAGTGAATGCAGCAAACTGACGGGCAGTGACAACAGCAGGATTTCCCTTGAGCTCCTTGGAGAGTTGGCTATGGAATTCATCGGCAAAAAAAAAATTTGGAAACTTGAAGGACGACATGATGTAAGCTTCAATCTTCAAAGCAAAGTCTGATGAGCCCTATGAATGGCTAAGATTGTCTCAAATTGAAACAAAATTACAAATACACAGTAATCGTGAAGAAAGAGGGATTACCTCCCACAAGCATAAATTTCACATTCTTGTGGGTTCCTTAGCCACCCTGAAACCAAATGGTTCTAATCAAATTCATATTTAAGCCAAAATACCCACGCTACCTGCAATCATCAATGAGCCAAATCAACCAAAGAAAAGGCGCGCATGAATCCATTAACTGTCCCACAATATCAACTCAACTAATTAAATCAATAAAATCAAGTTTAGCGAACTGAAAAATCAACTTGAAGTTGTAGAGCATCTGTCAAAAGATAAAATAAAGAAAGTATTCAGTTATTTTAGGCATATTACAAGCACCTTCGCTGCATCACTGAGCAATTCAGATACATGTACAAATATGTACATGTGAATTTTTTTTTAGAAATACCCAAAAGAACAGAGAACTACCACAAATATCCACCAAATTACATTAGCAATAGCTGTGTGCATTAAACAAACTCTACAACACCGACTATTGTTGACTTTAACAGTCGACTTATTTACAACTGAGCTTCAGATCTACTTAATGAAGCTAGTATAAAGTTTTCACAAACATTATAAGAAACAGTTGCATACCTAAGAGAAAAACTGAAGCTTGGAGAATAAAGTTCAAATCTTTCTCTAGATTGACTTGCAATCCAGTGAACATCCAATTCCTAGAGATATCCAGCTATACACACCTATAATAAAGTATAGAACCTGCAAGTGGTAGTCGAATTTGACTCCAAATCAATAACATTTATAAAAAGTCTTATGCAAAATAAATTAAATAAAAGAAAAGAGACATAAGTGTGACATATGAATACTCACCTATAGTGTACACAAATGCTGTTATAACTGTCAGAACAACCAATCCTACTTTGAGGCAATGAACAACTCTTTTGGCTCATTTACAGCTAAATTCAAAGGTTCTGTGAGATGGTACTTTGTAATTTATTTATTTCATTTTTCTTGGTTAGTGAATTGTTTAACCTGCTGAAGTACTACTTTTACATCTAAGTGATGGCAAGACATTCACGTTAATTGACCAAGAAGAATTTTTCTCAGGGTAACAGCTAAAGTGAACATTAGAAAAGAGCTCAAAAGTATGTAAAACTGAAATTTTACTTGTCAAAAGCACAAACAAAGATCAACTTTCTAATTGTGACATTTTCTAATGAATTATTAGTGCATGCAGCATGACTACAACGAAATCACCAAATAAAGCAGCAAAATTGAAACAAAAATCAAGCTAATCGAGCGGAAAATTGACAAAAGGAAAAATTTTAAACCAAATCTAACAGTGACAGAGAAGGAGGCTAAGGTTTACTCGAAATTGTACATAGACCTTCCACGGAGGTTTAATTGAGCATACTCCTTTTTTAGAGGATAGGGAATATGGAGAGATTATAGGGTTTGTAGAAAGATTGAACAGGGATATTCCGGAGGAAACACGTGTTAAAAAACAAAAACAGATATATAACGAAGGGAGATCGAAAATTGGAAAGACCACCGATTGAAATTAGGAACGTACCTAGCGTCAGGGATGGCAATAGGGCGGGGAGAAGCGGTTTGAGCCTTCATCCGTAAAATTTTAACCCATCCCGCTCCTCATAGCATTTTTCTGTGTTTTAAACTCACCCCGCATTATCTCGCACCGCTCCACCCCGCATAATTTTTTTTAAAAAAAAAAATCTAAAGCTAAATCATAATATAATACTGCTAAGTTATTTTTGCATCTTTCACTTCATTTTATTTATTTTTTGGTAAGGGGATATTTAATAAATTATATGGAGAAGGACCTAAATTATCCTTTAAGTATTGAAAATGATATAAATATACCTCCTTCCACCTGTGGGCTCTAAAATGCCCTTCACATCGACCTTTGGGCTCTAAAATACCCTTTTCATCCACCTTTGGGGCTTATTTTTCCCTTTCCCTTAACAGACCTTTTAGGAATAATAATTATGATTTTTATTTAATATGTAATAATATTTTATTGGTTGAAATTTTAATTAATCAAAACCTATTAACCCACAAATCTAATTCAGATCCCGAATTTAGCTCCTCTTTATTTCTCATCTCTCTATTTTTTCCAAGTTCTATTTAGATTAGAGACATATGTTATAGATTTATATTAATGGCAGAGATTTAGTAAATTAAAAATAAGCCTTAACTATGATTAAAATAATTAATTACTTTCATATATTTACTTTGAAAATATTATTTTAATCTCACAATTTTAGTTATACAAGATATCTTTCCTAAATATAAAAATATTCTTATTTGCCTTGAGTAAATTTTGTCATGCATCATTTTTACTTTAATTTTGCTACTATTTTTTTCACTCAAATTATTTTTAGCCTAATTTTGGATGCTGGAAAGGAATTTCAATGTTGGAAGAAAAGTCCTCCCACTTTAAAAATAAATTACTACCAAAATTTAGTATAACTTTTTTCTGTATTATAAGTAATATAGCAATCAGATATTTGAATATTTGATAAAATAAATAATAATATAATTAAAAATAAATTTAGTGGCTAAAATTGCGGGATTGCATTATATTTTGGAGTAAATATATAAAATATTTATCATTCTAATCATGATTAAAACTTATCATTAATTGACTAAATCTCAACCATTAATTTAAATTTACAACATGTATCTCTCATCTGAATAAGAACTTGAAAAAATGGAGAAATGAGAAATGGAGAGGAGCCAAAATTCGGGATCCGAATTGGGTTTCTGAGTTAATAGATTTTGATTAATTAAAATTTCAATCAATAAAATACTGTCACATATTAAATAATAATCATTTTTCTAAAGGGCCTTTTAAGGAAATGGACAAAATAAGGCTCAAAGGTGGATGAGAAAAGTATTTTACAGCTAAAGGTGGATGAGAAGGGTATTTTAGAGCCTAAAGGTGGATGAAAATGATATTTTAGAGCCCAAATATGGAAGGAGGGTATATTTGTACCATTTTCAATACTTGAAAGGTAATTTAAACCCTTCTCCATAAATTATAACTTAAACTATTACATCTGGGTCAGTAGATTATCTACTGTAAATACTATATTAGGCTAATATAGTAGCTCTATTGTCACTGCTACTAATATAACACTTATAAGTTGCCAAACAGTTGCTAGTTTAGTACAGATTTAGTAGTATTTTATTTTAACTCAATAATAAAATAATGAATTGATCTTCAATTAGCTTTTATTTTGTTAAACCCGCATAGACCCACTATCCAACCTGCCCCACCCCACATCAATTTTTAAAAGAACTATTTCAACCCGCCCCGCACCCGTCCTACCCCGCATATTCTTAAACCTGTAATCGCGCCGCATAACCTAAAAAATGCCCCACTCCGCATTCGCTCCGCCCCATTGTCATCCCTAGGCGTCAGAGCCGGGATGAGAAGATGAAGAGAGTTGATTCGGTCTGTTTTGTTTGAGATGACTGAAGAAATACGATGCTTATAGAGATTCATTGATATCTAAGACACAATTACTATTTTACCCTTTAAAAAGTCGGATTTTCAAAAGGTAACTTTTTTCATTCAACCAAAGTGAAACAATACAAATCAGCTAACTCTTTGGACTCAGAGTCAGTTCGCATTAGTTATAATTGAACATTCAAAATAATACTCATGACTGAAACTATAATAAGGTAATTCAAGGGTATCCTATCCGTTGTTCCAGCTAGTTCCTCCATTTGTGGTGTCTTTGTCCTTCAATATGAACTTTAATGGCAATATCTTTCAGTCTCTGGCTGATGGTGCCTTTCTTTATAGTGAATCTTCTACTATTTCTCTCAGCCCATATGTTGTAGACAACAACAGCATAGCTCAATCCCAATATACTAGCTCGTGGCATATTGTTCCTTGTTTGATAGATCATCCAGTCCACTTCTTGGTCCCAGGTTCCTAATTGTCTATGGTAGCCCAACCATTTAAGCATTGATAGCCACATTGAATAGAAAAAGGTGCATGTGAAGAAGAGGTGGTCAAACGTTTCCTCTTGAGTTGTATTACATAACACACAGTTTGGTTGCACTGTTATACCCCACTTTAACACTTTGTCAATAGTTGAGAGCTTCTTTTGAAATGCCATCCAAAGTATAAAATGTTATCTGGGAAGAATACCTTTTACTTGGAGTAAATTTTTCATTGAACCTGCAGGAATTGGGGCCGCATTGCGATGTAATGGTTCTTGATTTTAAAGTCAGTTGCATGTCTCATAGTTGCCATTCCAGTGGTATTTTGCAGCCAACCTCTTGTTTCAAATATCTTCTTGATGAGCCAGCAGGCATGCTTTGGTGTTTTTTCATAGTTGCAAGATCATTAGCTTTGATGTAAAAGGTATGAACCCATACTACCCAAAGTTTTTTCTTCTTTTGTTCAATATCCCACAACAGCTTTGTCAGTGCTACCTTATTCTAGGTGAAAGTATCAATAACATTCAAACCCCCTGCTACCTTTAATCTGCAAATCTTCTCCCAAGACACTAGTGCTTTTCTGGAACAGTCATTACTCCCAGTCCATAGAAATACAGTTGTAACTATTTTTATGATCTTCTTTGGTAGTAAAATTATTTGAGCTCAGTAAATCTGCATTTCAAATAGAACACTCCTGACCAACTGCAATCGACCACTGTAAGATAAGAATTTGGAAGACCAACACTTTACCCTAGCTATCATTTTCTCTACCAAAGGCAAACACTGATGCACAGACAGCTTCCTCGTAGAAAGAGGCACACCCAAATATTTAAAAGGTAATTCACCCTGCTTCATTTGCAAGTTTGTAAGGATCTGAGCCTTTACTGTATCAGTTACCCCAGCTATATAGATAGAACTCTTATCCAAATTTGCTTGTAATCCTGACACTTCATAGAAGTGTTGAAAAGTATTAACTAGCAGGTGAATGGACACAGTGTCAGCTCTACAGCTCATGAGAAGATCATCTGCAATGTATGTGGAATACACCTAACTTTTCACACCTAGGATGATAATTAAATTGTGGCTCATGTCTAAATTGGTGCAGAGTTCTGTGTAAATACTCCATTGTCAAAACAAAGAGGTAGGTGATCTTGGGAATATTTATATGCCCGTTTATCATATTTTACCCATGTTTACCTTATGTTTTAAGAGCATTACTTACTATATATTGTGTGTTTTGAGTTGAATTGCTATATGTTATACTAAGACACATGATTAGGTGTTTGTAGGTGAAATGACGCGGGAAAGTGACCATTGGAAGATGATTCGGATGTAGAAAGCATGGATGCAATGTAGCGGAAGGTTCGGGAGCACATGAAGAGAGGAAAATAGGCCTGGAGCATCGAGGGGCAGCCTGGCGCGCCGCCCCAAGGTCTAAACAACTGCGGGGGCAGGCTGGCGCACTGCTGGCGTGCCGCCCCAAGGCCTAAACAACCGCATGGGCGTGCTGGAGTACTGCAGGCACGCCGCGCCAGGCAGAATCCCGACAGAAAATTCAGCTTTTCTTTAGTCCAATTTCAAGAAGGAAAATGGGTTATTTTCCAAACCCTATAAATAGAACCTTGTGCATTTTTTGAAGGGTTCCGTCATTTTTTTTTGGAGAGCATAAGGTAGAGAACATATTTTACCATTAGGTTTCTTTTCTTCTTCCTTTTCTTAGTCATAACTTTGGATTAAAACAATATTATCTTTGTTTTTGAGTAGTATGAGTGGCTAAGAACCCTTGTTCTGGGTTACGGCTACAAGAGCATGATTAAAAGTGTTTAGCCGCTCACAAGTGTGGATGGAAAGTTCCTTAGGCATTTATGGTGAACCTTAGGATGGATGATAGTGAGTTGTTCGAGGACGAACAAAAGTTTAAGTGTGGGGTGGTGATCTTGCGCATATTTATATTCCCGTTTATCGTATTTTACCCATGTTTACCTTATGTTTTAAGAGCATTACATACTATATATTGTGTGTTTTGGGTTGAATTGTTGTATGTTGTACTAAGACACATGATTAGGTGTTTATAGGTGAAATAACGCGGGAAAGTGACCATTGGAAGATGATTCGGATGTAGAAAGCATGGATGCAATGTAGCGGAAGGTTTGGGAGCACGTGAAGAGAGGAAAATAGGCCTGGAGCATCGAGGGTCAGCCTAGCGCGCCGCCCCAAGGCCTAAACAACCGCAGGGGCAGGCTGGTGCACTGCTGGCGCGCCGCCCCAAGGCCTAAACAACTGCAGGGGCGTGCTGGCGTACTGTAGGTGCGCCTCCCCACAGACAAAACTGTTGAGCCCAAGTTTGGCGCGTCCTAGGCGCGCCGCGCCAGGCAGTATCCCGACAGAAAATTCAGCTTTTCTTTAGTTCGATTTCAAGAAGGAAAAGAGGTTATTTTCCAAACCCTATAAATAGAACCTTGTGCATTTTTTGAAGGGTTCTGTTATTTTTTTTTGGAGAGCATAAGGCAGAGAACAGATTTCACCATTAGGTTTCTTTTCTTCTTCCTTTTCTTAGTCATAACTTTGGATGAAAACAATATTATCTTTGTTTTTGAGTATTATGAGTGGCTAAGAACCCTTGTTCTGGGGTTACGGTTACAAACGCATAAATATTTAGTATGAATTTGGACTGATTGTTCGTTTGCCATTATTAGTTGTTCTTATATTCGTGTGTTTAGTATTTTGATGCTTGGCCGCCATTAACATAAATATATAACCTTGTTGTGAACTCGAGAGAAGGATCAATAAGGTAGATCGAGGAATATAATGAGCAAGACCTCTCTTTTGTAACGTACAGAGCAGGTTAGCGACTAGGATAGAGATATACCTAGAATGCCTTGCTTGGTTCATACGGGAGAAATATAAATGCTTTTAAAATAAGATGTCACATCCCCGCTCAACGTTGTAGTTGTGATGCTATTTTGAATAGGCAACTAGAGGCTTGAGAGACCATAGTTGTAATATCAACCCCGGAACCAACAACTAGGTAACGAACAAGTTGATTCAAATGACTACTACTTAGGAGTGCGTAATAAAGTTGTAACCCTGGAATTCTCTGTAAAATTGGAATCAACACAATCATTATTTACCTGTAGTTTATTCTGTCATTTTACTTTAATTAGTCAATCACTACAAAACCATACTCTTGTTACTTTCATACTCGTCTATTTGAGCTGTATACGAATCAAGTGGAATATTTTGCTAAGTCATAAATCTCTTGGGTACGATATTCGGACTATCCAGTCTATATTACTTAGACGACCACGTACACTTGCGTATGAGTGGGAAGTCACCTAACAAGTTTTTGGCGCCGTTGACGGGGACTTAGAAACTAGCAAAGTTCTAACTTTTCTTATACGGCTTTATTATTCAAGTTTTGACAACTTGATCTTAGCATTTGGTAAAATCTGCAGGTACAAACTTTGACTTGTCAACAAGCTGGAAAGGAAGAGACTTAGTACAGCCACACCCTAAACCTGAACGACTATTTCATCAAAGGAGAAGGGCAACAACACTTTATCCTATCAAGTTTCAGGAGGTGGCTGAGGAAACAATCCAGTTAGTTGAACAACCAGAAGTTGTTTCCGCAAAAATGGCAGCACCAAGTCCAGTGCGCGATGTGGCAATCCCACTTGTGACTAATGTTACCAACAGCATCCAGAAGCCCGAACCTGGCGATCGTTTTGAGCTCAAACAGAGTATGGTGCAACTATTGCACACCAATGGTCAATTCACGGGCTTATCACATAAGGACCCGCAGACACACATCCAGAATTTTCTAGAAATCAGTGATACGTTCATACCAACTGGGGTCGCAGTGGACTACGTAAGGCTGACATTGTTTCTATTTTCTCTACTTGGGGAAGCGAGAAGATGGTTGAAAGCAGAGCCACTGAACTCTATCACTTCATGGGATGATTTGGCCCAGAAATTCTTGACGCTTTTCTTTCCCTCCGGGAAGACAGCCAATCTGAGGAGCGAGATTCTGAGTTTCAGGCAGAAAGATGGTGAAAATCTCTACACGGCTTGGGAGCGATTTAAGGCCCTCCTTATGGCATGTCCTCATCATCAGCAGACAAATGAGGTCTTGGTACATACATTCATTGAAGGGCTTGAGCCTCATTCAAAGATTCTACTAGATTGTGCAGTAGACGGGCAAGCACTAGAGAAGATGTATGACCAGTTGTATACCCTTCTGTAAAGGATGACACAGATTAATTATGAATGGAACGGTGATGTTAGTAGAGCCACACCTAATATGGTAGTCGGAATGCTTGAAGTAGATTCCAACACGACTTTATTTGCCAAAGTGGAGTCTATGGCTAATCAGATGAGCAACATAGCCACGGTTCTTATCAAATTAGCTCTTGGGAATAGTCAGGTGCAGGTTAATGCAATACAGCCAGTAACTATTCAGTTTTGTGATACTTGTGGGGGAGACCATCTATCGAAACATTGTGCAGCAAATCCAAATTCTGTGAACTTTGTTGGGTATGCTCAGAGAGGTGGAAATCAGAATTATGGGAATGCATACAATGCAAACCTGCGGAATAATTTGTCATATGGTAACAACCAAGGCCAGAATCAATTCAGGCCACAAGCACAGAATCAATAGTTTACTGGAAACAACAAGCCTGCGGCCGTGCCTAGCAACATAGAAGACATGTTGAAGTCAATCATGGAGAGTCAAGCAAAGTATGAAGCTGATATGAAAGACCAGAAAACTGCCATCCTGAATTTAGAGAAGCAAGTGGGTTAGCTAGCTGGAACACAGAATACGAGACCACATGGGAGTCTCCCAGGTGATACTGATCCAAATCCCAAGCAGTTGAATGCAGTCACTACTAGAAGTGGGTTGGAGCTGAAAGAATTGGCACCAAAGCAATCAGAGCCCAAGGTAGTTAAGGGTGCAAATGGAAAGGCTAAAGCTAGGGCAGAGACAGAGGTAAAAGAAGATGAAGTTATTGTGAAGCCCCCTCCACCGTTCCCACAGAAGCTGATCAAACAGAGAGAGGAGGCTGGATTCAAGAAATTTCTTGACCTCTTGAGGCAGTACACCTTAATCTCCCCCTCATAGATGTTCTTCAGGGAGTTTCGAAGTATGCAAAGTATATCAAAGACATTATGGCGAACAAGAACAGGCTGACTGAATATGCCACAGTCGCTCTCACAGAGGCATGTACATCTCAGATTCAGAACAGGTTTCCAACCAAATTGAAGGATCCGGGAAGTTTCACCATTGAGATCACCATTGTCCAGAAAGTTATAACTCGAGCACTATGCGATCTTGGGGAAAGTATCAACCTAATGCCATCTTCAATCTTCAAAAAGATGGGGTTGGGTAGTCCTCTCCCCACTACAATTGTTCTGCAGTTGGCATACAAATCTTTGGCAAGACCTAAGGGCATTATAGAGGATGTATTGGTGCAGATTGGTTCGTTGATCTTTCCGGTGGATTTTGTGATCTTGGATTTTGAACCAGACCTGGAAGTTCCATTTATTTTGGGACGTCCCCTATTAGCTACAGGTAGAGCATTGATAGATGTGGCAGCAGGGCAGCTCACCATGAGAGCACATGACAAGGTGGAAGTCTTCAATGTGTACAAGGCAATGAAGTTGTCTGCGTTATATGAGGACTTGTCAGCTATTACTGTGGTGGACACAAAATCGAGGATACCCCTCATCACCTCCACAGATCTATTGGAGAGGGCACTCATAGGGACATATTTGTATGGAGATGGAGCGGCACATAAAATGTTCCAATGCTTGGAGGCAACTTGTGCATTGTCAAGCACTATTGAGTTCGAGCCTCTGAATAAACCGTTGGGACCCCCTCCCAAGCTGTCTATCAAAGAAACCCCAAAACTAGAGATGAAACCTCTCCCTCCTCATCTGAAGTATGCTTATTTGGGTGATGATGATACGCTTCCGGTAATCCTAGCAGCCGGGTTGAATGAAGCACAGGTAAAAGAGGCCCTAGCAGTGTTGCGAAAGAGGAAGAGAGTAATTGGGTGGTAGATGTTTGATATTCATGGGATCAATCTGTCATTTTTCATGCACAAGATATATATGGAGGACGGGTACAAGCTCATGGCACAACATCAGAGAAGATTGAACCCGCCTATGAAGGATGTAGTGAGAAAGGAGGTGATCAAGTGGCTAGACGCAGGTATTGTTTTTCCCATCTCAAATAGCAAGTGGGTCAGCCGTGTGCAATGTGTCCCCAAGAAAGGGAGGATGACTGTGATAAAAAATGAGAAGGATTAGCTGATTTCGACACGTACAGTCACTAGGTGGAGGATTTGCATGGACTACCAGAAATTAAATGAAGCCACCTGGAAAGATCACTATCCCATCCCATTCATTGATCATATGTTGGACCGGTTAGTTGTCCAGGAGTACTTTTGTTTTCTAGATGGATATTCTGGCTACAATCAAATAGCCATATCACCAGAAAATCAAGAAAAGATGACGTTTACTTGTCCGTATGGTACATATGCTTTCAAGCGTATGCCCTTTGGACTTTGTAATGCGCCAGCTACAATCCAGAGGTGTATGATGGCTATTTTTTCTGACATGGTGTAAGAGATCATTGAAATATTCATGGATGACTTCTCAGTGTTTGGGAAGTCGTTTGATACTTGTCTGCAGAATTTGGATAGGGTATTGGCGAGGTGTGAAGAGATGAATCTGGTGCTCAACTGGGAGAAGTGTCACTTTTTGGTCACGAAAGGCATTGTCCTTGGCCATAAAGTGTCGAAGATGGGGCTTGAAGTGGACCGCGCAAAGATAGAGGTTATTGAGAAGCTACCACCTCCAGTCTCTAAAAGAGGTGTTCGTAGTTTTCTTGGACATGCAGAATTCTACAAACGCTTCAATAAAGACTTCTCCAAGATATCCAGGCCAATGTGCAAGTTTCTTGAGAAAGAGGTGAAGAATGAATTTAGTGATGACTGTGTGAAGGCATTTGAAAACCTAAAGAAGCGCTTGATTGAAGCTCCTATATTGATTGCTCCAAATTGGGAGCTGCCTTTCGAGCTTATGTGTGATGCTAGTGATGTTGCGGTTGGAGTTGTACTGGGTCAGAGAGTCGAAAAGGTATTTCATTCTATCTACTATGCGAGTAAGACACTTGATTCAACTCAGACGAACTACACAGTCACTGAGAAAGAGATGTTGGCGCTAGTCTTTGCGTTTGACAAGTTTCGCTCCTATCTTGTGGGAACGAAAGTGATTGTTTACACGGATCATGCTGCTATCTGGTACTTATTTAGCAAGAAGGATTCAAAGCCAAGACTTATTCGGTGGATTTTGCTGTTGCAAGAGTTCAACTTGGAGATTAGGGACCGAAAGGGCACAGAGAACCAAGTAGCAGATCATTTGTCTAGGCTTGAGGATTTGTCTCATGTGCCCAATGAAGGCCATATCAAGAAGGAGTTTCCAGATGAACAACTCCTAGCCCTGAGTATTACTGAGCTTCCATGGTATGCTGATCTTGTTAATCTAGTGGTGAGTGGGGTGTACCCCCCGGAAGCCACTACACAACAGAAGAAGAAATTGTATCATGACTCTCGATTCTATCTGTGGGATGAGCCTTATTTATTCAAACAAGGTCCGGATCAAATAATTAGAAGATGCATTCTGGAAAGTCATGTGAGAGAGATCTTAGAGAGTTGTCATTCGTCTCCTTATGGGGGACATCATGGAGGGGAGCGCACCGCACATAAAGTGTTATAGTCGGGCTTCTATTCGCCTACTATATTCAAAGATGCGGCAACTTTCATCAAGGGTTGTGATCAATGCCAGAGGACTGAAGCTATATCAAGAAGGCATGAGATGCCTTTGCAGAATATCCTTGAGGTGGAGATTTTTGATGTATGGGGAATCGACTTTATGGGACCATTTCCACCTTCCTTCGGCAATAAGTATATACTTGTTGTGGTGGATTATGTGTCTAAGTGGGTAGAAGCAGTCGCCCTTCCAACCAATGATGAAAAGGTAGTATTG
Organism: Jaltomata sinuosa; assembly: GCA_003996215.1. Classification (NCBI taxonomy): domain Eukaryota; kingdom Viridiplantae; phylum Streptophyta; class Magnoliopsida; order Solanales; family Solanaceae; genus Jaltomata; species Jaltomata sinuosa. The sequence goes on along the minus strand of QJPP01000491.1, from coordinate 188,229 downwards.
AAGTTTGTCAAGAAGAATATTTTCACAAGATTCGGTACTCCACTAGCTATAATCAGTAATGGTGGGACGCATTTCATCAATAACTGGTTCAGCAAAGAATTGACTAAGTATGAGATGCGTCACAAGGTAGATACTGCATATCATCCCCAAACTAGCGGGCAAGTTGAGGTATCCAATCGGGAAGTGAAGCAGATTCTGGAGAAGACCGTGAATGCACAAAGGAAGGATTGGGCTGAGAAACTTGATGATGCATTATGGGCATATCAAACGGCCTACAATACGCCCATTGGAGCTTTTCCATATAGGCTTGTATATGGTAAGGCTTGTCATCTGCTAGTCGAGTTGGAGCACCAAGCCTATTGGGTTATAAAGAAGCTAAATCTGGATGAAGAACTGGCTGGGCAGAAGAGGCAGATGCAGCTTAACGAACTTGATGAGTTTAGGTTGCAAGTGTATGAGAATGCCAAGCTCTACAAGGAAAAGATGAAGAGTTGGCATGACAAGCACATCCTTCCGCGCTCGTTTGAACCTGGACAAAGGGTCCTCCTATTCAACTCAAGGATGAAGCTTTTCCCTGGAAAGCTTAAGTCTAAGTGGTCTGGACCATTTGAGGTAGTGCGAATGACTCCACATGGTGCAGTAAAACTCCAGAAGAGCGACGAAATGAGTACATTCTTGGTAAACAGTCAACGGGTGAAGCATTATTGGTCTGAGCATGTGGACAGGGAGAAAACCTCAATCACCCTGTTGGATGAGTGATTTTTGAGGTTGCGTCGTGCCGCAACGTTAAATTAGGCGTTGCAGGGGAGGCAACCCATGAATGTATTGTAATAGTTTAGGACAAAAATAACAAAAATACAAAAATATGAGTCATGCCACAACCAAAACTAAGGCGCTAGGTGGGAGGCAACCCACCGTTTTTCTGATGGTTTGTTGTTTTTGCAGAAAAGAGAAAGAAAATGCGAGCTAAGGGCGACATAGGAGAGGTAAGTAACCAATTTGGCGTCCCAGGGGTGTGGCGAACTGCAGGCGTGCCACCTCAGTGACCAAACTATCGAAAAGGAAGTTTGGCGCACTGCAGGCACGACACGCCACGACCATTCCCAGCTGGGCACAAGACCAGCGCACCGCACCATAAAAAAATCCCAGGCGGGCGCACTGCAGGCGCATCGCGCCAGGACCCAACTACCGAGGGCCTCGTCTGGCGCATCTGGGGTGCGCTGCCCCATATGGATACCCATACAGGTGCGCTTATGGCGCATCGCCCCACGCTAAAACCCAGTTGGGCACAACAGAGGCGCACCGCACCACAGGCCAAACAACTGAGCGCTGTCTCTGGCGCTTCTCGGGTGCATCGCGCTTAGCGGGAAATCGGCGTCCAAGTTAAGTGAAAAATAAGGCGGGTCAAGGGTCAACCGACCCGAGATCCGAAATTTTAATATTTACCCTCTTTAAAACCCCTAATTTCCCTAATTTTTCTTTATTCTAAAGCTTGAAGTGCCTCCCCCCATCCCCTCTCTCCCAAATATTCTCTTTTTCCTCCATTGTTGTCCATCTCAAGCTTAAACAAAGTCCATACTTTCTCAAGGTAAGATTTTCCCTCACTTTCTAACACTCTCTACTTCTTATTTATGCTTTTCATGGTCAAGATTGGTAGGTGTAAACTTTGTTTTTCTTGTTGGAAGAATTAAACATTTTTCCACCATTGATGAAAGCTTGAAATACACCCACAAAAGAAGATTATTTTTTCGTAGTTACACTAATGTTGGTGGATTTCGAATTTTGTCTCTTGTTTTGTGTTGGGTCTTGGTTTATGGAAAGCAAAATAAGTAGTAAAAAGAGATGGGTCACCCTAAAAACTTCAAAAAAAATTATGATAAATGTGTAGTACATGGAATGAAGTGGTGACCTTGAATACTGTTTAATCTTGAAAAAGGGTAGAGAATCCTTGAGAATTGTTTAGAATATACTGGTGTAAATTATTTGGTGGATATGGTGTCTTAGGTTGACGGAACTAAACTTGTGTTGAAATAGGGAAGTCTGAGTACCTCATGTTAGCAACCTATAGACACCATTGCTAGCGAAATAAGTGTGGGGTTGTCATAATCCTATGAAAAACACTAATTTAGCTAGCTCTAATTGTACTGGGTTGATTTGTGTAACTTGTGCGTTGTAGGTACAATGCCTCCAAGAGGAAAGAAGCAGGCTACCGAAGTAATAGAAAGCAAAACATCCCGCAAAGGGGAATCATCCGAGATAGCGGCCCCTTCAAATCCGCGGGCACCCCCGCGATAGTTTGAAAAAAGAGCAGTAAATGCTCGGGGGATTGACTGGTTTGAATCCCAAAAGGAAGCAAAATATCATAGAGAGGAGCATGTCGATGAGTCACGATTGCAAGCGGTATTCCCGCAAATTCACGAGATGGTCTACAGATTGGGCATCCAATACATCTTCCAGAATCAAGGAGAGTGCAAACTTACTATGGTAAGGGAATTTTACGCAAACTGGCATACAGGTGAAGGACAAAGACAAAAAGTGGGAATTCGAGGGAAGGTCATCCGGTTTACCACACGAGTCCTAAATGAGTTCTTGGGCACACCACATGTTGATGCAGCACCATACTTGGAAATGAGAGAGGAGCCTCCATATAAAGACATACGCCACACACTTTGTGGGGTAAATTCAATGGCCCATTGGGAAAGAACTAAAGATACGGAGAGACATTCCACCCTACACTATGCATATTTCAGCCAAGAAGCTAGAGTGTGGTTAAAAATTGTGTGTAGAACTCTTCTACCATGCAAGCACAATACTGAGGTGACCAAAGATAGGGTGGTGCTGGTGTACATGCTCATGAAGGGAATGCAAATCAATGTGGATTCGGTATTGAGGCACAACATGGTGAAATTTCGCGAGAACAAAAGATGGCACTACTGCTATGGAGGATTGGTGACCCGCTTCCTAAGGCAATTGGAGATTGAGGAAGACAAAGCCCCAAGATATTGCACACGGGCCGATACTTTCCAATGCTGACCGACAGGCTCGAGATGATAGTTAGATGAGGAGAATGTATGGTATGTCAGAGCTACATTTGAGAATTGGCGGTCGGCCTGCGACCAAGGAGGAGATGGCAGCATTGAGCGATCGATACCCATTGACTGATAGTGCAATGTATATGTGCAAGATGGGTCCATCTTTTCAGGAGCCCTTGGATGATGATGAGCCGACTGTACATGAAACTCATGATGATGATGAGGATGATGCTGGTACCGCGCTGATGGCGGTGGATGATGGGACAACTGAGCAAGATCAGGAATTCCTTCCTGATGATGATGAGGACGATGCTTAGAGGCCCAGGGAGTTGCTTCTCTCACTCTTTACCTTTGTATTTATTTGAAGCACTGGGGACAGTGCTATGCTTAAGTGTGGGGTGGAGAAGTACTTCCTATGTTTTTCATTGCTATATCTTTAGTGTGATGAGCGTTGTGTGACTGGTTTTTGAGATGATAGTTAGGTTTATTTCTGTGATTTATTTTTCTTAGGTTGGGTTCCTCGGCTTTTGTTTTCGGTTCTTTTCCTAAGGATAGTCCCTTTGAACTGGGTAGATTTTTATTTTTTTTAGGATATTTTTTTTTTAGGATTCGTCGTAGTAGTAATGACTTGTCCCGATGATGGATGGATGACGGCCGTCTTATGGGAAAATTAGTCATAGGATTGTAGGATTAGAAGCCTTTCCTTGGGAATGTAGAAATCCCACCTAGAGCCTTAGCTAGACGTCATGGGTAGTTCATGCGAACCTAAGCAAGTGAGTGAGAACTTCACAAGAGACACATAGGCTCTTTAACTAGACTCAAAAAATGGAGAAAACGGGCTTAATTGTGTAATTGCACTCAATATGTTTATGTATGAGCATGCAAGTGTGATAGTCCTATACATGTATCATGGTTCCATGTGTGTGTGAGTTTTTGATTGGTTTCTTCCATACAATAGCATCTAGAACTTGCCCCGTGTGTGTGTAAATTTTAACAAGCATGAAGTTTATGGAATATGATTAAAGCATTTTCTTGAAAAAACCCATTTTGTTTGTTTCTTGGATGAGTGTTTGTGCCTCCTTGACATTACCTATAGTGAAGCCCCCTATAGCCTTGAAGCCTATTTCTTTGATAAGCCGCATAATGAGCCTATCCACTTTGTTGATACCCCATGAATTTGATCCTAATGAAACTCCCTAATGCACTATGACCTCTAAAAATTGTGAAATAGAAGGAGAAGGATAGATGAAAGTGAAAGCGAGTGTAGTAAAACAAAGATGTAGAGCCCGATTAAAGCTTGTAAAGTGCTTGTTGTTAAGTACCCTAAGAGTTTGAAAAAAAAGAGAAAAGAGAGAGAGAAAAGAAAAACAAATGAGGTTTTACTAGCAACAAGTATGCATCATATTAAGGGCGGATAATGGATAGAAAAGCGGTAGTACAAGAGAGCGTGAACATAGGAGAAACGTAAAAAGAAGGGTGAAGAAAAGAGTGAAAATGTAGTGTCATGTGCAATAGGGAAAAGAGTTACTTTGTACCTAAAAATATTCTACCCGTCCCAAAGCCGACATTACAACCAAATGAAAGTCCTTTTGATTTCATAAATATGATTGCTTTGTTGAATTTATTATACACTAAGGGCAAGCCTATGGCATGTTGTGATATGTTTGCAACATCATTGAGAGAGTGAGCGCTTAAATGATTCAAAATGCCCCTCATTGGAAGGAGATTGTGTGATTGAAAACAGGGGAAATACTAAATTGTGAGGGCACACATGAAATGTATTTGGTAGTGTTATTACTTGCATTGTTAACACATAGATATGTTGGCCCGATATTGTGATAAAGAGTCGGTTACAGAGGGTGTGTTGTTTCAAGTGAAAGGTCTTAGAGCTAAAAATGGTGTTTGAATATTGCTTGCAAAATGAACTACAAGAGCATGATTAAAAGTGTTTAGCCGCTCACAAGTGTGGATGGAAAGTTCCTTAGGCATTTGTGGTGAACCTTAGGATGGATGATAGTGAGTTGTTCGAGGACGAACAAAGGTTTAAGTGTGGGGTGGTGATCTTGGGCATATTTATATGCTCATTTATCGTATTTTACCCATGTTTACCTTATGTTTTAAGAGCATTACATACTATATATTGTGTGTTTTGGGTTGAATTGTTGTATGTTGTACTAAGACACGTGATTAGGTATTTATAGGTGAAATAATGCGGGAAAGTGACCATTGGAAGATGATTCGGATGTAGAAAGCATGGATGCAATGTAGCGGAAGGTTTGGGAGCATGTGAAGAGAGGAAAATAGGCCTGGAGCATCGAGGGGCAGTCTGGCGCGCCGCCCCAAGGCCTAAACAACCGCAGGGGTGTGCTGGCGTACTGCTGTCGTGCCGCCCCACAAAAAAAACTGCTGAAGCCCAAGTTTGGCACGTCCTAGGCGCGCCGCGCCAGGCAGTATCCCGACAGAAAATTCAGCTTTTCTTTAGTTCGATTTCAAGAAGGAAAAGAGGTTATTTCCAAACCCTATAAATAGAACCTTGTGCGTTTTTTGAAGGGTTCCGTCATTTGTTTTTGGAGAGCATAAGGCAGAGAACTGATTTCACCATTAGGTTTCTTTTCTTCTTCCTTTTCTTAGTCATAACTTTGGATGAAAACAATATTATCTTTGTTTTTGAGTAGTATGAGTGGCTAAGAACCCTTGTTCAGGGGTTACGGCTACAAACGCATGAATATTTAGTATGAATTTGGACTGATTGTTCGTTTGCCATTATTAGTTGTTTTGATATTCATGTGTTTAGTATTTTGATGCTTGGCCGCCATTAAGATAAATAATAACCTTGTTGTGAACTCGAGAGAAGGATCAACAAGGTAGATCGAGGAATATAAGGAGCAAGACCTCTCTTTTGTTATGTAAAGGGCAGGTTAGCGACTAGGATAGAGATATACCTAGAACGCCTTGCTTGGTTCATACGGGAAGAAATATAAATGCTTTTAAAATAAGATGTCACATCCCCACTCAACGATATAGTTGTGATGATATTTTGAATAGGCAACTAGAGGCTCGAGAGACCATAGTTGTAATATCAACCCCGGAAGCAACAACTAGGTAACGAACAAGTCGATTCAAGTGACTACTACTTAGGAGTGCGTAATAAAGCTGTAACCCTGGAATTCTCTCTAAAATTGGAATCAACACAATCATTATTTACCTGCATTTTATTCTGTCATTTTACTTTAATTAGTCAATCACTACAAAATCATACTCTTGTTACTTTCATACTCGTTTATTTAAGCTGTATAGGAATCAAGTAGAATATTTGTTAAGTCATAAGTCTCTTGGGTATGATATTCAGACTATCCAGTCTATATTACTTGGACGACCACGTACACTTGCGTGTGAGTGGGAAGTCGCCTAACAGTAGGGAGACATGGGGTCTCCTTCCCTCAATCCTTTCTTTGCCATGAAAGTAGGGGTTTGGCCACCATTGATTAGAATAGCATATTGAACTGTTGTAACACACTCCATGATCAATTGGACTAGTTGACATGAAAACCCAAACTCCAATAACACCATTCTTAAGAAAGGTCATTCTACAGAATCATAGGCCTTTCTTATATCAACTTTAATTGTGCATCTAGGAGAGACATCCTTCCTGGAATAGCCTTTAACTAATTCGTGTGCAATAATAACATTTCTACTTGATTTCTTTTGTAAAGCTTTATGCGTTTTTTTTTTTTGTTGTAAATTTAATATCTTTTATACGTAATTTTCTTGGGTTATCTGTTTGCAGTAGAATGGAGGTTCAAATGATCTGTTTATTTTAATCTCAGCAAAGATGATAACGTTCTAGACATCATTCATGGCAAAATTCTTCTTGATGTAAGTTAACTTAAACAATTGTTCTTATGCTAATTCACTGTTAATATTTTCAGAAGTAGTAGGAGTACTTTATTTTGCATAAAAAAAGAGCCGAGGAGTTATTTTTCATTCTTCTTTCCTGCCTGAGGATTTTAAAATGATATTACTAGATGTTTTTTGGGTATAATTTATACCCAAATTGTGTAGGAATATAAAAAAATTGTGATGATTAAATTCAAACCCCGCAATCAGAGGCAGAGCTAGCAAAGGCCTAGGAAAATTATGCCATTTATATAAGATTAAAATTATTTTTATGTATGTTTAGTAGATATTGAACCCCTTTTAGCCTTTTCATGTGGTTACATTTTATATTTTGAACCCTTTTAGTGAAAATTTTAGCTCCCCCACTGTCCACAAAACAATAAGGGAATTGCAATCTCTGATTTTATTTTGTTTTGATTAAGTTTTTTTAATATTTATTGATATGATATGTAATTAATTTTTATTTGAATTTTGTATTTATTATGTTTAATAAATATTTATTATGATTTATTAAGAAAAAATATTTTAAAACACACATAAACTATGGTCAAAATATTGTTACACACTCTAACTTTGCGAAGGTCCTATGACCCCCCTGAACTATTTTATAGTGTAATAATATAGAGGGTATTATCAGCTTAGCTGAACCACTAAATTAGTCAAACTAAAGTAAGTGCTTACACACGCTATCAAAAATAGGGGTCAGTTCTCATTAATGTTAATTTATCTTCCATTAACCCTAGAATTTCTTTAAAACTCTCTAACTTTATCTTCATAATTATTGATCAAATAACACAAATCATTTCAATTTCATGTGATTTTTACTTTCAATCTACTATTTTGAAGTTGTTGCTTATACGTGTGTTCACTTGCATGTCCAACTATGCTAATAATACCCTCAATATTACACTATAAAATAGTTCAGGGGGTCATAGGACCCCCACAAAGTTAAAGTGTGTAACAACAATTTCAGCCATAATTTAGGTGTGTCTTGAACTATTTTCTCATTTATTAATAAATAAATCATGCACATTCAGATGTTGAAAAACAAATGGTCTTAATAATTCAGTATCCAGATCTAGAGACAACATCTTAATAATTCAAATATGCATTTTGATTCAGACATCTTAATCTTAATGAAAACAAATGAGGCCTTAAACTTGATAAAGTCTCTTAACAAGATTTCTTTTATTTACAATTAACCATTACATGTAAAATAAATTTTAAAGAATATTTCTTGTCCCAAATAGCAAAAAAAAAAATATATTACATTTGGCAATAAACGTAAGGCTTGTGAAAACTCAAATTTGTTAATATAATATGTCTATGAAATTTATTAATATTTCAAAAAAATAATTATTATTTTTCCTTATTATTTGAGACAAAAGAATAGTAGTATTAAAAAATTAATCAATAACTTGAAAAACAAAGGAAGCAATCTACTATAACATATAAAACTTTAATTTGGTCCATTTTAAAATGTAAAAGAATTATATTGTCAGTGATGTAAATTGAATCCAAAATATACTTATTCTATTTATCAAATTTTATTTTGGTAAGTTTGAAAAATAAATCAAACTTATTTTAGTTTATATATATATATATAATAAATTCAATGTTTAAGCGAAATAAATTTCAAATATAATTTCTCTTTAAATTTAGAATTATTCTTCCCATTTTATTCAGGTATGTTATTTTCTTTTTAATATGTTAAAAAAATAATTTTATATTTTGTATCTCTTTAATTTAGATTGTACATGACATGTTTAACACTATAAAATAATAAGATAATATAGCACTCAAAACAAAGAGACAAAAAGACATTAACAATAACTAATATGATATAATTTGTAACTGAATATGATAATTTACACATGTACTTTTAAATTATTTTTTCTATATATAATTTTTTAAATTATAAGTAAATATAATTATAAATATATATTTTAAGGTGATAAGAGATAAATATTATGTTACTTGTTACTGTATTGTTTAAGAGAATTTATTGATTATCGAATATTTATCGTGAAGAAGGAAATATATATTGTATATATTAGATTTTCACATTGATTAAACTTATATGCTTTATCCTCCTAGTATAAAAGGAATAGAATTAGTCATCTGAATTTAATTTTAAAGTATCGAATAATTATATCAAAAAAGTTTTAAATAGATTAAGGTTTAATAAAACTTACTTCTTAAATTACCATTATATATGAACATTTCAATTTAAAATTTCTTTTTCAAAGAGCGTGAATAGAACTAAAAGGATCATATAAATATTAACTTATACTTTATTACTCCATATGTCTCAAATTACTTGTTCACTTTCTCCTTTACACGCCCCTTAAAAAATCATAAATAAGAAAGATATTTCTACGGGTTTACCTTTTAATTGTTATTTTTTGCATTCTATATTCATTTGACTTATCAATCAATACCAAGATTAATATTGAAAGAACTTTTTTGAAACTTTACGATATTTATACTTTTAAAAATAATTCATTTAAAGGAAAAATAGAATAATTAAAGATAAATAATTTGGGTCATATGTTTTTAATAGTGTGAACAAGTAATATGAACGGAGAAAGTATTCTATTACTATGCAAGTAAAAATTAAATATAAATTAAATTAAAATACTTACCTTGATACTTATAATATTTTATGATTTAATCATTGATGCTATAATTGCATTTTGCCCTTAAATGAAGTAAATTCTTGAAAAAAATAATTAGATTATTCTAGAATTTCATTTAATCATAAAGAAAATTAGATTCTTCTAAAATTTTATTTAATCATTAATGCTATAATTATATTTTACCCTTAAATAAAGTTAAAATTACAATAATGTCATTTATCGTCCTCCTCTTCACATTTTTATATAATAGAAATAGAAATAAAATTATAAATATAAGAGATAATGCATAAGTACCACCCTGAACTATGGACGAAATCTCAGAGACACACCTAAACTTTACATAGGTCATATTACCCCCTTGAACTTTTTTGAAATGTAATTATTTACACCTTGAAACTAGATAACCAAATTTCTTGCACAGAGTGTCGTGAACGAGCGGCCAACTGAAAATTATTTTTTTTCTTCTTCCTTCCTTTATATCCCACTTAAATCTCTTCTTTTCTTTTACATCTTTCTTACTTAAAGTGTGTTTGGTATGAAGGAAAATATTTTTCATGAATATATTTTTATGAGAAATAAGTTGATTTCTTACTTATTTTCTCATGTTTGGTTGGTTAGTGAAAAATATTTTTCGTTTAGTGTTTGATTAATGAGTGAAAAAATATTTTTCAAAAAATATTTTTAGTATTTGGCTAGAGAGTAGAAAATATTTTTAGGGGATAGATTGGGGTGGGTGGAGGTGTGGTGGGTATGGGATATGATAGTGGGTGGAGGTGGAAGGGTGAGTTGTGGGTTAGGTGGGTGGGGTAGAGGTGGGGTACAAAAAAATTATTTTTTAAAACATATATTCTTTTTTTTAAAAATAATTTTTGGGTGGGCTGGAGGAGGGGGTGGGGTAAGATGGGGGTGATCTAAAAATAATTTAGATCAATGTGATAACCCTTCTGGTCATCTTCGCGTTTACGCATTCATTGTACTATTAGAGCTTTCCTGTAGCGACCCCGAGTCATTTATGGGTTGCTGAGACCGGTAGTTTGGTGCCCTGATCGTTCGTTTGGTTGTTTTGCGCTTTTTCTTGTTTTAGAGCTTTAACTTAGAATATCGTTGACTTTAGTCAACATTCTTAGCTAACGTGCTCGGAATTGAATTCTGATAGTTCTGTCAGCTCCGGAGCATTGAGTTTGGTCTTGTTGGACCTTTAGTTAAGGCCTGAGAACTTTCGGTGTGGGTTTTGTGTTGTTTTCTCTGTTTTCAGGCCATTTGGAGTTGAAAGTGTAACTTGGGTGGCTTTCGATGATCGGAGTGTCAGATTCAAAATCCGACGATTCCATCAGCTTTGGAATGATGAGTTTGTGTTAGGAAGGTTGTTGGTCCGGGTTTCGGGTCAGCCGGGCTCATTTCGAGCCTTTGGGTTCTTATTCATTAGTGTTGACTTGGGTCAATATTTCTCCGAAATGATCTCGTATGGAAGTTTCGTCGATTTTGTTGAGTCCGGAACGTCGTTTCCACTCTGTTAGCATTATTGGTTTTTGAATATCGGTTTTTGATTGTGCCTGGAATGCCCCGTCGAGTTTTGAAAAGTTGCAGATTTTTGGCTGTTGCAGGTGTAGGCCTCAGGCCTTAATCGCGATCGCGAGACTCCTTCCTCGCTACCGCGATGAAGTGCTTGGTTCATTGTGCTTCAAGATCGTGATGTTCCTTACCACGATCGCGATGGAGTGGCTGGTCCTTGTTCCACGCGATCGCGACGTCCCTTATCGCGACCGCGATGAAGCCCCTCCCTTCTTGTTCATCGCGATCGCATGTCTAGTCCTCGCGATCGCGATGGTCTAGCCAGCGTGGTCCTCACGACCGTGAGGGGTCCCTTCGCCATCGTGATGAAGGACCCCCTAGGCAGTATAGTCACGACCCAACCTACCGGCCGTGCGAGCGCCTACTCTAACCACCTAGATAGACGAACCCTTACCCCCTGTCCGACAGGTAACTTGCGAAAATTAAAACAAACCATTAATCTAGGCCACTTTTATACATAATGAAATTCTTTCTTTACAAAATCCTGCTCAGAAATAGACTACATAAGTGATTGCGGAAAACCTTCACAACATATTTTTAAAAACACACTCCCCTAGGATCTAGTCTAAACAGGTACAAGAGCTACTACAAGGTGACACAAAGAGAGAAAATACCCAACTTCCGCCATAGGAATCAAAGACAAAAGTTGTTGAAGACCTCATCGCCACGAACCTATGAAACATCACCAACTTGCAACCAGACTATACCAAAAAGGTATAGCAAGAGTAGAGTCAGTACAAACACACGTACTGGTAGGCATCATCGGTCGATCCGAATCCATTCCTACCATCATATAAGAAAAGCAGGAAAATACATGACTGAATTTAAATACTTAGTCCCCATCCACAAACATCCTTCCGCTGCCAACTCCCTCATTCTCAAGGCTTCCATGTCACGTTAACCTTTGACTTCCTAAGCCTTACCTTATCCCAGACTTCCCAAGTCACCTTCGCCTCTACCTGGATCACCCTTCCCTTACCTAAGTCAACTATTCTAACTATCATTCTGACCTAGCCCGGCTATCCGCCCAACTCGGCCGTTTATACTCGTAACCTTGCTCACCAGGGTCCAACCCTCCACAGATCTCTAGTAAACTTTTTAATAAATATGCAATAGTCAGGACCACAACCCCAGACTCTTAGTCTATTCACCACAATGCAATTCGCCCAGCAACCCTTGCTACATTTAAGGACAACCTTAGAGTTATATCTAATCCCCTTACTGCACATGACCCGGACCCTCCAAGGATCCCCTTAACCATACCCAAGTGTCCAACCTGCTACCCCGGTCTATACCGAGACCGACCCTTAGTCATTAATCACAATTAATCTTCGACCACCTAGGCACACTCAAGGTGACAATATAAATATAAATCCCTGCACTTACCCGTCCTCTTTTACATAGTCCGGACACACCCCATGATCCCTTATAAACAACACCTAAGTGTCCATGACCAACCCGGCTTAACCCATGACCAAATACAAATACGAAGGAATAACCCGGCCTAAACTAAGACCAATCGCAGCAATTATATAGTAGTTCCCGGCCACTCAATGACATTCAACAATAGCACATTTAACTAGACAGCCCGGTCCACTCACGGAACCAATATCAGATATCACATTTAGTAAGACAACCCGGTCCACTCACAGAACCAATATCAACCAATACAATACAATAGTCAATGAAACAATGAAGATGCAATAAAGTAAACCCGTACCAGGCGTGGTACCCGTGCCAACCGAATATGTTATACTCGTACCAGGCGTGGTACCCGTGCCAATCGAATGTTATACCCGTACCAGGCGTGGTACCTGAGTCAACCGAATGTCAACAACCATAGTCAATATATGAATGCACACCCCTTGCAAAGCCAACAAGTAAAAATCATTCAAACATAGACTGTACACCGAACTTAGACATTCCACATAATTACTTAGACAACGAGTACAATGAATATACACATTCGCAGAAATACGAAAGCCATCACCTACCCCTTTCCGGGTACAAATACGAACCACCCATTCCCGTCTGAAGACTATATTCCCGGTTTGCCCTTTTGATTTTTAATCGTACAACTAGTGATTTCTCTTTTTATTTTAATAAACCTACACGCATGCTATGCGAATTTCCCTCCTAACCTTAGCAAGACCACCGCTAAGCCTCAAACCATAACAATTCCTGAAACCCCACTTAGGAGTTTCCTATTCTCATTCATGCATGCTTCCCAAGCACTTTTCCGGTTCCTCGAACCATCATTATATACTAGTACCACGACCTAGCATTTGGTCACAATAATATGAATTAACTAACCACACGGTACAAACCACAAGACCATCCATTCCGTACATCCTAGAAACAAAACAACCAACCCGAATCTGCCAGACTCCGTGCTCGGAGGCCTAAAACATGGATTCTCCATTTCTATCATATATCAAGTACAGAAAGTAGACAAGTCTAACTACTCATGAAAACCTAGCCTACCTGGGCGCCAGCAGCTGCAATGATGCATTTCTGGCTCCGTGGTTGCGTTCCCGGCTGAACCGTGATCCTGGGATTCATTGTTCCGCGTCCCTTCAGCCATGACCTCTTCTCCTCATGATTTCCCAGCCTTGGAGCAGCATGGGAGGGTTTTTGGAAGAACCCTCGTATGTTGCCCAACTGAAGAGAAGAGACTTTTTAATAAAATCCCATCACAGGTTCTATCTCCCGTAACCCCGCTATAGCGGTCCGCCTTACCGCGATAGCGGTGCTGCTATAGCGGAACAATTACCGCTATAGCGGTGTGACATCATCCCAGATTCATTCCGGAAATCTAAAATTTCCCATGACGTCATCCCACTTATTCGGAACGTATTTTTAACTATTTTCCCCAAATTCATGAAATCAAGAAAAGTCAATGTAACAATGGACCCAGTCGTTACAACAGATACCAATTTACCCATCGTTCATCCCTGAACGATCCCGAACTCTAAAATGGAGGAGAGAAATTGACCCGGGACTCTTACTGCCCCCAAGTGACTGCATAATTATCAAACCTACGCAAGTTGTCCAACTCTCCTTTGCGAGTCTAACCGACTCGAGGAACAATCTACTATGGCCTTATCCCGACGAAGAATTTACGGGCCTCACAAGGAAAATTATACGGGTCCCCCATCCCGAGTACCTAAGAAATCTGGGGCCTCGTGTCCTATTGGTTTGGAGAAAATTTGAAAAGACCTGGGAGAACTTTTCCCGTACCCAAAACTGACTAGTCGTCCGCTGTAGCGGATAATTTACCACTATAGCGGTCCCACTATCGCGGTCTGTCGACTGCTACAGTGGTGGACAGCAGAATGAAATTGGGGAGAAACACGTTTCTCCCCCTTCTTCTCCCATATTTCCACTCAACACTACACTTTTCTCTCCCGATCGTCCCACTCCCAACGTCGGAAATTTAAGGTAATACTCGTAATCACTCTCTCCTTTACATCCTTGCACTAATTAGTACATGAATGTGGTAGAAAAATAGGAACTTATAACCTATTTAAAATGGGTTTTGAACTTGAACCCTTTGATTGGATTTTTTGGTCGAATTCCCGAAGCATGGACGCTTCCCTTACGTTTACAATGCCTCCAAGGCATTCTGGGCGTAAGGATTATACTAATGTTGGCCAAAAATGGGCCAAAAACGGGTAGGAGAAGTGAAGGGTTGCTTCTTGAACAAAGTAGTGATTCAGGCAAATTTTAGGGGTTATTATGCCCAAATTTTTGTATAAATTAGCAATGGGGTACTTTGGGAAGGTAGATCTGGTCTTGGAATGACAAAATCAGATTTTTGGACCAAGGGGTGCCATTGATGCACCCCTTGAAGATCTGGAACGATGAAGATCGCTATAGCGGTAGGGATCTGCTATGGTGGTCCCGCTACAATGGACATTTCCCCGCTATAGCGGTCTCGCTATTGCTGATGCACCACCCGTTATAGCAGAAGGCTGCAAACCAGTGGCCTTCCTAAGTTACACTTAGAAAAATTTTCCTCCTTTTTTTCGTGTCCTATTACTCTCCTAACCCCGTTTCTTTCCTACTCTTGCAGGATAACACAATGGCTGATCAACAAGCACCCGCGTATAACTACGAGTGATTCCCCGATGAAGCTAGTCGGGAAAGGCTCGAGGATTACCGAATATTTAGCTTCTGTTATGAGAGAGGTTGCCGCATGACTGGGATAGATGGAAAAGCGGTTGATTTCCATCAGTGGATCCGAGAGTTTGGGTGGGAACCCTTGCTAGTGGCTCCTCCTCCCACGCTAACCGGCTGGGTGCGGGAGTTCTATGCCATCCTTCCTACGGTCCGTTGGAGCGAGCCGAATCCTACTATCAGACTGCGAGGGGTGGATGTTCTCGTGGATTCCCGGACCATCAATGAGGTGCTAGGGGTGCCCCACGTTTCCAATACGACATACATGGCTAAGTCCCAGCTGTGGGATTTGACCTAGTTGAGAGATACTCTAGTGGACCCCGCTTCTAAGGACAAGGTGTACTGGGTCAGCCCCGAGGGTATTACTAGCGCCTATTTATCTTCCTAAGCTAGGATATGGCTTAATTTGGTGTCCCGAAGGATCCGTCCGTCAGGAAATCAAACCGACGTGACCTATGCCCAAGCTTTGGTGATCACTTGCACTATGCAGGGGATTATTATGAATGTGGGGGAGTAGATCATCTCGAAATGGAAGAGCTTCTATACTGGTCCCAGGAAGGGACCTTATCTACCCGAGTTGGTTTCGGAGCTGTGCAAGTGAGCTGGTGTGCCTCAGGACCACACCGATGCAGAGGTGGCCATGGATGAGCCCTTTGATCCGGTCCGGGTGAAGGACATTTCCAAGAAGAAGAGGAAGGTAGGTGAGGCAGGGAGCAGTCAGCCGATGGAGGAGGCTGACGATGATGAGGATGATACTCCTACCCCTTCCCAGTCCCAGCCCTCGATCTCTAGGGTCCAGCTAGAGGAAAATCTATCAGTTGTCCGGAGGTTCATGGAGGATCCTAATGCTGGCGGTGCAGCCCCTCACCCATCTGCTCAGGAACTTGCAGCAATCTGAAGGGAGTTAGAAGAGGAGAAAAGGAAAAGGCGCTCCCGGGACCGTATGTTTGCCTGGATGTGGAAGACCATAAAGGTCATGTTCTCTTGTGTTGCCCCTAGTCAGGAGTTGCTTGCACTCGAGCCTGAGGACAGGTATGAGTTCCCTTTCCTGAGCGATGATGAGGCCTAGGACTCCCCCCCTCTTATACAGATATTTATTGTTGGTTTGCCCCCGTTTGGGGCTCGTTCAGATGATCTTCCCCCTTCCCCCTTTATTTTGGGCATGTGGATGCCCGTGTTAGACACTATTTCATTTCCCTCATATATATATATATGTCTATATAGCTGCTTTTCCTTGGTTTATACAACGGTTTTGGTGATTTACGCTTGTTTTTATCTTGTCCCAGGAAGGGACCAAAAACAAGGGAAAATAGAGCAGCTCACTGCTTCACTGACCTCTGTTATAACTGATGGTTATGCCGCAATAGCGGTCCCGCTATAGAGGAAATTTCACCGCTATAGCGGTCCCGACGGTAATTGTGCAGAAAATTTGGATTTCAGCTAAATGTACTCATCCTTTTCCCGATTACCACTGTCCCAACATGTAAACTCCGCCATGGTCTTGAACCACCCTCAAGACCATTCCTGGCACCAAAAGCATAAAGAAATCAAACATAACATGTCATAAAACGTATCAACTTATGAAGAATTCACAATAATCGATTCGTTCCCAGGCATTACCTTCCCGCCATTACCTACTAATGACTCCCTTGTTCTCATGGTTCCCAACTAAAATTCTGACTGTCCTGAAGCCAAAGCTTCCTTACAGTCTATGTTTACAGCCCCTTACCATCTTAACCGATGATAAGCCCTTTCTATCATGCAATACCCCGCTTCAGATCAAGCAATTAACAGATTAAACAGTCTAAGGCACATAAAACTTCCATTCAACGACTCCCTGTAGACTCTACCTATGCATTAATTTAAGTCTACGCACACCAACAAGTCACACAAGGTTGTACACACCATAATTCAACTTAACAAATCACAACAAAAGCAATTCATAGCCAATCAGTTCACAAATTTCCCTTTGTTAGTACCATGGATGACCATTAACCGGTTATCCATGCTTGCCACCGCCTCTCAGGCCAGATACCAATTGGAACCTTCCCGGCTCCAATTCCTCTTGCTTATCCTATCGTAACTGAGGTATGAAGACCTCATTTACCTTGCTGAGATACCAATTGGAATCGGGAGATACCAGTTGGACCCAATCCATACAAGCAAGTGTGAACCGCACGAAGGAATGAAAGAAGATTGGAATTTCCTAGAATGTCTTATAGTTCCCCAAAGATTCGATGTGGACGTCAACACACTAATCCGTTGGACCCTATTCAGCATTTTGCTCTTGCACAGGGAGACCGGTAACCTAGGCTCTGATACCATCTGTCATAACCCAACCTACCGGGCCGTGCGGACACCTACTCTAACCAACTAGATAGACGAACCCATACCCCCTGTCCGACAGGTAACTTGTGGAAATTAAAACAACCCATTAATCTAGGCCACTTTTATACATAATGAAATCCTTTCTTTTCAAAATCCTGCTCAGAAATAGACTACATAAGTGATTGCGGAAAACCTTTACAACATATTTTTAAAAACACACTCCCCTAGGATCTAGTCTAAACATGTACAAGAGCTACTATAAGGTGACACAAAGAGAGAAAAGACCCAACTTCCACCATAGGAATCAAAGACAGAAGTTGTTGAAGGCCTCATCGCCACGAACCTATGAAACATTACCAACCTGCAACCAGACTATACAAAAAGGTATAGCAAGAGTAGAGTCAGTACAAACACACGTACTGGTAGGCATCATCGATCGACCCGAATCCATTCCTACCATCATATAAGAAAAGCAGGAAAATACATGACTGAATTTAAATACTTAGTCCCCATCCACCAACATCCTTCCGCTACCAACTCCCTCATTCTCAAGGCTACCATGTCACGTTAACCTTTGACTTCCTAAGCCTTACCTTATCCCAGACTTCCCAAGTCACCTTTGCCCCTACCTGGATCACCCTTCCCTGACTTAAGTCAACTGTTCTAACTATCATTCCGACCTAGCCTGGCTATCCGCCCAACTCGGCCATTTATACTCGTAACCTTGCTCACCAGGGTCCAAACCTCCACGAATCTCTAGTAAACCTTCTAATAAATATGCAATAGTCAGAACCACAACCCTAGACTCTCAGTCTATTCACCACAATGCAATTCGCCCAACAACCCTTGCTACATTTAAGGACATCCCTAGAGTTATGTCTAATCCCCTTATTGCACATGACCCGGACCCTCCAAGGATCCCCTTAACCATACCCAAGTGTCCAACCTGCTACCCCGGTCTATACCGAGACCGACCCTTAGTCATTAATCACAATTAATCCCCGACCACCTAGGCACACTCAAGGTGAAAATATAAATATAAGTCCCTGCACTTACCCGTCCTCTTTTACATAGTCCGGACACACCCCATAATCCCTTATAAACAACACCTAAGTGTCCATGACCAACCCGGCCTAACCCATGACCAAATACAAATACGAAGGAATAACCCGGCCTAAACTAAGACCAATCGCAGCAATTATATAGTAGTTCCCGGCCACTCAATGACCATCAACAATAGCACCTTTAACTAGATAACTCGGTCCACTCACAGAACTATTACCAAGTATTACATCCAGTAAAACAACCCGGTCCACTCACGGAACCAATATCAACCAATGCAATACAATAGTCAATGAAACAATGCAAGATGCAATAAAGTAAACCCGTACCAGGCGTGGTACCCGTGCCAACCGAATGTGTTATACCCGTACCAGGCGTGGTACCCGTGCCAACCGAATGTTATACCCATACCAGGCGTGGTACCCGTGCCAACCGAATGTTATACCCATACCAGTCATGATACCCGAGCTAACCGAATGTCAACAACCACAGTCAATATATAAATGCACACCCCTTGTAAAGCCAAAAAGTAAAAACCATTCAAACATAGACTGTACACCGAACTTAGATATTCCACACAATTCCCCTAAGCAATGTAATGCACACAATTACTTAGACAACGAGTACAATGAATATACACATTCGCAGAAATACTAAAGCCATCACCTACCCCTTTCCGGGTAAAAATATGAACCACCCATTCCCGTTCGAAGAGTATATTCCCGGTTCGTCCTTTTGATTTTTAATCGTACAACTAGTGATTTCCCTTTTTAATTTAATAAGCCTACACACATGCTACGCGGATTTCCCTCCTAACCTTAGCAAGACCACCGCTAAGCCTCAAACCATAACCATTCCTGAAACCCCACCTAGGAGCTTCATATTCCCGTTCCTGCATGCTTCCCAAGCACTTTTCCGGTTCCCCGAACCATCATTACATACTAGTCCCGCGACCTAGCACTTGGTCACAACAATATGAATTAACTAACCACATGGTACAAACCACAAGACCAGCCATTCCGAACATCCTAGAAACAAAACAACCAACCCAAATCCGCCAGACTCCGTGCTCGGAGGCCTAAAACATGGATTCTCCATTTCTATCATATATCAAGTACAGAAAGTAGACAAGTCTAACTACTCATGAAAACCTAGCCTACCTGGGCGCCATCAGATGCAATGATGCATTTCTGGCTCTGTGGTTGCATTCCTGGTTGAACCGTGATCCTGGAATTCGTTGTTCCGCGTCCCTTCAGCCATGACCTCTTCTCCTCATGATTTCCCAACCTTGGAGCAGCATGGGAGGGTTTTTGGAGGAAACCTTGTATGTTTCCCAACTGAGGAGAAAAGACTTTTTAATAAAATCCCATCACAGGTTCTGTCTCTCGTAACCCCGCTATAGCGGTCCGCCTTACCGCGACAGCGATGCCGCTATAGCGGAATAATTACCGCTATAGCAGTGTGATGTCATCCTTGATTCGTTCCGAAAATCCAAAATTTCCCATGGCGTCATCCCACTTATTCAGAACATATTTTTAACCATTTTTCCCAAATACACGAAATCAGGAAAAGTCAACGTAATGACGGACCCGGCCGTTACAAGTATATATCTTTTCCATTTCATTTTTCCAGCATTTTAGCTCAATTTTTCCCAACTCTAAAACAGTTAAACTCTCTCCCAAACTTGCTCCATATCAATCCTAGCCTTGGGGAAATCATTTATTCATCGTCTTTTAGTGATTCTCTGATTATTGGTAAGCTTCTTCCCGAACATGCTTTTCCTTTTGTTTACTTGAAAAATCCACCATTGTTGCTCATACCCAAAGATTGAAATTTATGGTAGATTCTGCCTCCTAGCTCATGCATGTTCGTGGGTTTGAAGAATTCTCCATCTTGGCTTAAATTCCAACTTCTTGGTAAGTAATTCTTGCCTAATTCCCAGTTTCCTTTCCTTAAATTCTTAAATTGGGTTCTTGATTATTAGGGGTTGTTTTACCCGAAGTTGTTGCCCAATTTCCTTGATTTTTCGGGCATGTACTCCTATGGTCTCGGTGATCATATTGTGCATTTTCATTTTTGGTATTGGGTTGCGGGGCCCATAGGCCCGCCGCTGACCCAAATTTTGGCTCGGCTATTATTATAGAAATATGGGTATTGTTAGACTCATCTTGATGTGTTTATTATGTTGTTGTTAGTTTGATTATCATTCGGGAGTCCTCGGAGTGTTTCGAGCTTGGATATCATTGTCCCAGCAGCTTGCCATCGAACGACAGGTAGGTTACGGTCTAAACTCCCTAGACTTAGCATATATCGATAAAATTGTACTAGCTGGCATCCTTGGGTTGGGTTATTAGGTTGGTACCACAGACCTTGACCACTTTATTCATGTCCGCCTACTTTCCTTCCTCCGATATTTGTAATACTTGCTTGATACATTTTATTCACCCTTGTGGTCCTGTGAGGCCTTGTTGACTCTGGAACATAAAAGGTGGGTTATTGGGAATGTTCGCGAGTCCCATACATAGAAATATCCTTCTAGGCTGGTTATGCTTGCTGAGTAGTTGTGGGCATGTGTAAGGCCGATAGGTTGTTTGTGAGCCGTTAGACTGTTGATTTTGATTGAGCATGCCATTATCATGCATATAAAGGATTTTCTACTTGATTTTACCACGGTTTTGGCTTTGGGCCTTCTATCTATGATTTTCAAACCTTGCATAGCCTCGAGGGCCCATTTTCGGTAAAATGTGTTATGAAATAGTTTGGTATCCCTTTTATGGATCTTCTTGGGGTAAGAAAGGTTAAAAGGAGAGAGATGTCTCAGTTTTAGTATCTTATATTGGACTCGGTTAGGCCGAGGTGCTGGATTGATTTTCGCTATTTATAAAGAAGTGAGATTAGACTCGGTAAAGCAGAGCAATAGACTTGTTTTACTACTGTTTTAGACTCGGAGATGCTCGGGTACCCTTGGAGGGGATTTACTGCATTTATTCCATTGATTTAGACCTGGACAGGATTCAGGCACGCATTTCGAGCATTAGTGACTAGTTTGGATCCGGTGGCACTCTGTACGGTATTTTGAGGTTAGAGTGCAGTATGTGGTCTACTAATAGAACTCCATGGACCCTATCATTCCAGACCAAGTGCTTCGGGAAAAAGGGTGACAGAGGGTAGGGGTTTACGGCGGAGCAGATGTACTCGGTAGAAGTCCTTCCATAGATCTCGCCTTTACTGGACCTTTGGGGCACCGAAAGGGGTAACATACTGACACTGAGGTTTCACTGTCTTGGTATTTCATAGTATATCATTCATTGTTTGAGGCTCCACCCTTATTTGCTGTTTGTTGAGTGTACGCTCCGGTTTTATGGGCGGTCGGAGGATTTTGTTTTCACTTGATTGCGTTCCTCGGTTGTATGGGCGGCCGGGGGACTGTAGGTAGACTCTTGTTACTTTATCATGATACTACCCCCTGTTATGGTTATGATTTTGAGATTACATACTGCAAAGTTGTTAGTGCTGGTTTGAGATTGATATGATTAGTTTGGTTATTGATTCCTGTTTTCCAAGCATGCCTATCCTTACTCTTCTCTCCCATTCCTTATACTTGAGGTTACCGGTATACCGTCCACTTCTAAAACGTGTATATATATACTATTTTTGTGAGGATCCTAGGTGCGTCGTCTCTTACTATGATCTGTGCCTATTGTGTATGTATTCTACTTGCTAGCCTTGCATGATGTTTCTCTTGTCTTCCCTCTGGGCTAGTTCCTGTGTACTTTTTCATTGATTTTCGTGACTACTTGCTTCTATTCTGTCTGTTACTACACTTTATCTTATATGTGCCCAGTCGGCCTATAATACCTACTAGGTACCTTATGCTTCGCATTTGGTGCTCATACTACACTCTGCATCTTCTGGTGCAGATCCTAGTGTGGGTCATCGCCGTTAGCTCATTGGAGACTCGTGCGAGGAGCTGCTTTTGTGATATTCCAGACTGAGGGTGAGCTCTTGGAGACCAGAGCTTAGCTTTTAGTTTATCTTTTGATTATGTACTCTATTTCTACTCGGAGATAGCTTCGTATATATTATTTTGGACCCTTTGTACTCCTTATGTAGATCCGGGTCTTATACGCTATTATATCAGGTTTTGGGTTTGGTTTAGCTTCCGCATTGTATATATTACTCATGTTATCTATTTTCTTCATCTTGTTCCCTTGATTCCGCTTATTAAATTGTTCTTCCGTTTAAGTTGATAGAATGTGGCCCATTACTAACCGTTCCGGGCTACGGGAATTGGTTCGCCTACTGGGGAGTTGTAGGTGTCATCATGATCGAGAAATCGGATCGTGACAATCAATGAAATTGATTTTTGTTAGTTATTGTGATTTATAATATTTCTAATGTAATTTTCTTAAATATGCATACACTATTTTATTTTAGATCAATAAAATTAATATAAAAATATTTTAAGTTATTAATTATTATAATTTAGAATAACAGAAATATCCCAGTAGCAAATAAACATGGAGTCCACAATTTTTAAAATGGCCTAAGCAGGCATGTTGACAGCGTGGTGCCTACTTAGGCCCATTCCCACTTATTAGATAGTAAAAAAATTATATTTATTTTATATATACTCTTATATAATACTTAAGAGGGAGTTCACATGGCTGAAGCAGGCACGAGATCAACGTGCATGCTTCAATATCTAGAGGTATTTTGGTTATTTTTTATTAATTTTTTTACTCTAATTTTTTTATATTATTTTTTAATTTATTATATATTTAAAAATTATGTAAAAAGATAAATCACAAAAATTAATAATTTAAAATATTTGAAAGACATAAAAATTTGATTGACTCTGGAAATTCTATCAATGCCACGTGAATTGGAACAGAGGAAGTAACATATATTATTTGAAAATGATGTAAAAAATGTTATAAATCACAATAATTAACAATTTAAAATATTTAAAAGACATAAAAATGTAGTTGACTCTCTAAATTTTATCAATGACACATAAATTAGAGTAGAGAGAGTAACATATATTATTTAAAAATTATATAAAAAGTACTATAAATCACGATAATTAACAACTATTCTATTAGTGCCACATAAATTAGGATGGAGAGAATAACATTTATTATCTAAAAATTATGTAAACAGTATTATAAATCACAATAATTAACAAGTTAAAATATTTAAAAATCATACAAAAAATTGTGACGGTGAAGATTATCGTAAGTTACTGACAAGATTTTTATTTTAGCTAACAACATTAGAAAATATTATGGACTAACATTAATATATTTTAGCACAAAAACCATAAAAACATATGGTATTTCTTTTTCCAATATAATATTGATAGTAATAAATTTGTAAAAAATTACGTAAAAAATATTATAATTTATAATAAGTAATAATTTAAATTATTTTAAAAACATATATAAAATTTAGTTGGCTCTCAAAATTCTATTAGCGATACATAAGTGGGGACAAAGGAAGTAATATATATTATTAAAAATTACATAAAAATTTCTATAAATCATAACAATTAACCAATTAAATTTTTTAAAAATTGGTTAACTCTTCAAACTACATTTGTGCAATATAAATTGGGACATACAGAGCAACACCTATTAGTTGAAAATGACTTAAAAAGTACAACAAATCACAACAATAAGCAACTTAAAATATTTAAAATATATATATAATTTTTTTAATTAACTCTCCAAATTTCATTTGTGTCACATAATTAAGTTAGAAAAAGTGACATATATTGGACCTGTGCTAGTACGGGCGATACCTATATCTAGTATCTAGGGTGAAGTGGGTCAATACCACTTTGAAAACTTAATTTGCTAACATTACAACACTTCAAAAGTGTTTGCTATATACTCACTTTTGTGACATCATCAATCCATCTTCCAAATCAAATAACCCTAGCACACAAGTTCTCAATAATACACTTTAGCCCTCACTCACAATATATATTTTATCCCTTTTCGGAATTTAATTTAATAAAATGATTTTTGACACATTAAAATCATTTCAAACTTAAAAGAAAGTTTCAAAATAATTCTAAAACAAACAGAGTCGTCACTTAATTTTTATAAAGAAATTAAGAAAAAACTTAAAAGAATTTCAAAGACTTAAAAACAGAAATAAATCTTTAAAATCTAGAGAAAATGGGTAAGGGTTCAAGTAACGTCTTAAGAAGGGTTTTAAAGCACTTAAGAACGTCCGTTAAAACGGTTGACCAAAATAATTTTGACTAACTTGATAAAGATGACTAATTTTACAACAAATTAATAAAAAATATTTGAAGACTTTAAACATGACATAATTTCAACTAAAGGGAATAATTTATTTTAGAAAAAAATAATTGTTTAAGGAAACATTATTTGAAGAAAGGACTTGAACAACTTTTTATTCTTTTCAAATTAAGAGTGTGAAAATAAAAAGAGTTGTAAGTTATTGAGTTATTTGAAAAAAATTGTTATTTTAAAGGAAATATATTGATGAAAAACACAACTTTGATAAAAATGCTTTAGAGAAATACTAATTTTAAGCTAAAAAGGATTAAGAAATTTCTTTACTAATTTATGCAAGTGTTAAAGTTGAAAGAAAATAAAAGCTCATTTTTTGAAAGAAGATATAGTTGAACCAAAAATCAATGTAAGAAGGTCACTTGGCATTGACATGACTAATATTGAAAAAAATGTTTTAGCTAATTTGAGAAAATTGATGAGCAAAGAAATATTTAAACTTGGTAGAAAATTTGATTAAAATGAAGAAAGCATTTTTATGATATTAACCACTTCTTTTAAGCCTAGATTAGCACATGAATGGGGAAAAATGCATTCTTTATTAAAACTAATAATTTATTTCTTGGACAAATTGGCATAAAGTCTCATTTTTCTTCTCATTTTTAACATAAGCTACATGGCTAAATTCGAACAAAACGTGTTAAAGGAAGAAAATAAAGACGAAACTAAAATAACGATACTTTAGGGAATCTATTTAGATTAATTAAAGTTAGTCAATACAAATAATTGAAATAAATAAAATAGAGAAAAAAAATATATATACACAATATAAGATTCTTTATTACAAGTCATATCATAATTTGTTAGTTTTCAATTCATGCCAATAATATTTTAACAACTTATACCAAAACAGTAAAAAGAATTAAAGTATTTTAATAAACATGAAAGCATCAATGAATTTAATACAACAAATCCATATTTTAATCAATTAAAACCAATTTTAATAATTATCCCTAAAAAATAGTTGGTGGTTAAATAAGAATATCAATCATCCTCATATCTCTCCAACAATAGTTATTCTTTTTTTTTTTTACCCTTTCAGAATTCAAACAAATTTTCTCCCAAAGTTACCCAGATAAATAAAATTCATCGTCATTTAGCAGATTCTTCTTCTTTCAAATTAGCAAATATCATATTTCATATCCATTAAAATAGTAATTACCTTTTTATTGCAATGAAAAGTTATATGATATCAAACCATTATCAATTAGTCTATTTTCAGTATTAAAGACGACAATTTTTATTCAATATCCATTTCATACACGAAAAATAATAGGTAACATACAAAACTTAGTGAACACTATTTTTTCTTATCAATTATCACAATCATAAAATACATTTCATACAAATATGACATATAACAAAACTTTATCTTTACCAATTTTAATATTAATTTCATACATTGAGCACTCAAAAAGGAAATTATTATGTATAAAATGAGTATATAAACTGATTTCAATGAAATTTATTAAAAAAAAATAATTCACGAATATCATATTGTGTACCATTTTCATACACTAAAAATAAATTATAAGAGTTCATCATTTGTATGTAGAATCTTATATATCAATTTCGTATATGAGACCAAAACAATTGAAAATTATTCAAAGTATGACTTTGTTATATATAAACTAGTTTCAACTTGATTGGTTAAAGTAATACATGGGTAGCAGATTATATACAATTTTTACAGATTAAAAGTAAGTTATTATCATATAATATTTATCGGACATCAATTTTCATACGATAATTCTACCACTAACATTATTGCAAATTCAAAACCCATGAATTAAAATTTAAAATATTATAAAATAGTTCATAATTCTTGGAGAGAGATTGGGTAAAAAGAAACTATGAAGAGAGAGAGGAGGATATTTGTTTTCTTTTTTAATAATTGAATATAATTGAAGAGAGACGAAAAATCATGCTCATTTATGAGTTTCATAAATTTAGTCCACATAATTATCTTTCTTTAAGATTTTGGTAATAATAAAATCTGATATAACTTCTAATTAAAATGATAATTTAATAATTAGGAAAAAAGTGATGTATATAATGTAATAAATAATCTTAAATTGTTGTGTAGGATGATTTTCTCAATAAAATATACATGAAAATAAAAGAAGTGTTGAGATTTGGGCCCCTTTTGGCCCATTTAAAGGCTGTCCAGATTTTGGACTTTAAATTTGATGGACTTTGTGTCCATTCTTCATTTGTATACCAGCTGTATATACTGCTGTATAAAACCTTACCAGCCCTTGACATATGAACAAGAAAACCTGTCCTTAACGGGATGGTACCGACTTTCATACAGGTGCTGCATGACTGTATATTTCGTATTTTTCGCTCCCAAGACTTGTATATTATCTTCCTTTTCGTATTTTTCTTCCTCTTGAACCTGTATACTAGCTTCCTAGCTGATATATATCAGTGTATACTGTGGTATACTTGTTGTTGTGCTTTAGTCGGGGTTGGAGTCTAGAAGTTATGGGACTTAGCCTCAACGAGGGATGCAAGGTAAGAGTCCCAAGAGGACTCGGATGAGTGTTCATGCGAATAAAGAAGTAGTGAAGGATTAGTATCAAGCTATATTTTGGCACAACATTAAAAGGGAAAGACAATGAAAAAAATAAATTTATGTCTTTAGACGAACAAAAGCATTTCATACGATTTTAAAACTAGTCATTCAAGCAAACAAACACTCCAAATATAAAGCACATTCCTTCATGGGTTTACTGGGAAAAATATTAGGATAAAATCAAAAGAAATCATGTTGGAAATAGGCAGAGTGATGAATTTGTTCATGCTAGCCTACATGGATTCATACCTTATGAAAAAGAAACTTAAACATCTTCTTAAAAATCCTCCTAATATCATCTCATATGGACTCCAAGTTAATAGAATACCTATGGTTTTAACTTGTATAATAATCAACCTCACAAAACTTACACACTTGATTTAGAAAGCAACCAACAAGAATACACCTATAGATTTTAAGACAACAATGGCAGCCATGGATTCACAAGAGCTGGACTCACTCAACATGCTTTGAAATCTTATCCCGTCTAATATCTTGTTTCTATAAGACAGATAGATGCCACCAAGTTTTACGCAAATCGAATCATACTTGATACTACGAGAGGCAGTAGGTAAAACAAACTTATTCATGAGCTATTGAAGCATGCCAAAGACCTTGCACGAGACATGACTTCTAATCAAATTCTGATCAATTTTCTCAAAAAAACAAGAACATGCTCTTTAATAGAGATCATTCAACCCAAAAATTTCTACTCAAACGCAATCTTTGACGGGATTAAGTCATTCACGGCTCATTCAGAATATGAAAAGAATTTACGATATCTCGTTACCTGACTGCTAAAGCAATGAGAAGTGGTCATGTTGGTCAGAATTTGAACACATCACATACCAGCAAACATATTCGGTGAACAATGAACAGACAAATCAAACCAAAGCCATCTGGAAATAGCCCAACTTATGCTTAATTAATCGGGAAAAGGACCCTGTATGACCACTCAACCAAAATAATTCCATCAAAATAGCTCTTTTCAAACTTAAGTCATTTTAAGGCCAGTCGGCCATACTATTTCCTCAAAATAGCCATTTCCAAATTTGGGCAATTTTGGCCCCGTTTTTTTAAATATTCACTTCTTTTTTGTTGCTACATTTTTTTTAGGCTAAAAAAATCTATTTTTAAAATATAATTAAATATAATTGTATAGTAACTGTATAATTATCGCATCGAATATGTATATTGTATAGGATGCGTATAGAAATGTACTATTATTCTTTTTTTAACAATCAAATACTATTGTATAGAAATGGTGTAGTTATTGTATAGAATACATATTTGTATACGATATGTGTAGAAATTGTATAAGATTTGTATATAAACTGTATAATTATTGTATAGAATATATATATGAATAATTATTGCAGCTAAAGATTGTATAAGATGTGTATAGAAATTGTATATTTATGTATAGAATATGTATCTGAATAATTATTGCAGCTAAAGATTGTATAAAATGTCTATAGAAACTGTATAATCATTGTTATAATGTGTATAAAAATTGTATCATTGTTTGTATAAAATATGTATACGTATAGAATGAGTATATAAATTATATAGTTAATGTATAAAATATGTATATGCATTTGGTATCAAAGATGTGTGTTTTGTGTCAAATATTGTATTTAATTGATAAAAAAGAAGAGTAGTAATTATAATGTTACAAAATTATATTTGATTGTTAAAAAATATGCATCAATTAAAAGAATAGATTTTTTTTTAAAAAAAGAAGCTGCAAAAAAAAGTATAAAAAAAGAAGCACCGAAAAAAATTAAAAGAGCATCTATTTTTTTTTTTTTAAAACGTGGAGAAGTGATTTTTTTTTTAAAAAAAAGTGGAGCAACGAAATTTAAAAAAAAGAAAGAAATAGAGCAGTGATTTTTTTAGCAGTGAAAAAATAAAAAAAGGAAAAAGAATAGCAAAAAAATAAAAGAAAAGAAGAATAGCGGTGGATGAAATGGTTATTTCATGGGATATCAATTTTATTGGCCATGTGATGGAATTATTTCTAGCCGGATGGCTTCTTTTGTCCTTATCCCTAATTAATCTCTACAATATAACCATTTGAGATTTAACCTATCCTATTCAATTCTCAAGTGTTAAAGCAAGAAAATTACGGTTAAACGAGAATAAAAAGAAACGACTAGACCACTTGAACTATACAACTCCAAAATGCTAAATAAACAGATAAAGAGAGGCGAGTTTACCTTTTTTGGAGCAGTGACTGGAACTATGAAACTTCGACGGGAACTTGACTTCACCACCACCGTAAATCTCCAAATGCTACTCAAAATTCGTTGGCAAAAATCCCAGCTACAAAGAGTCTTATAGGGTTCTTTGTCTCCGAAAATCGCTGCCTCACACTGTTCTCACAGTGGGGTTAAACTAATTTTGGGAAAGACAACGCTTCTTTAGTTTAAATACGACTTTTGCTCGAAAATAATTTTTAACATGATTTTTTAAGTAAAAATTATATAATTTCATATAATTAAATACATAATATATATTTTACTTAAAATGACAAAATTGGCACCAGAATAATTTTGAAAATATTTTACTTTTACCAGAATAATTATTTCAAGATTTTATTAAAATTAAAAAAGCTCAAAATTAACTCGTAATGTGGAAGGCAAAAATTGGGTGTCAACAATATATATACCAAATTTTCTTTTATAAATTAATTTATTTTTTTTTATCTAAAATTAGTTTTTTTCCCATTTCCCCCGATTTCCCCACCTTTTTAGACCGTTTTCCGGCGAGATTTTCCAACGTTCACCAGAAAATCAATCCATATTTAGTAGAATCTTCCTCATTACAACCATTTTCACCCATTATTTTAAAAAATTTCAAACAAGCTTTTCCACCATTGTTACCCCACAAGCTTTCAAATCACTCCCACATTTCTGAAAGAGATTCATAATGTCTCATTAAATACATTCATAAGCTCAGGTGTACTGTAAAATACAAAATCTCTATTGGGTATCATCAAAATGAAAATAGCTCTGCTCCATCTTTGTGTTGTATGGATCATCCATCGACTACTCATCGACCAGAACTTCAGTCTAGTATCGATAACTTTGGTTCTACAATGTCTTTAGCAGAAATTATTTTTGTGGGTAGTGATTATAGAGGAGAATGGGCGGAGACTCGCAAATGTTAGATTTGGAAATCTCTTCGTAAAACGACAGTACCCATTGCCCTATGGCGCAATGGATCATATGACGACTTGGTTGCAAGCATAATTGAGAGCGATGAGTTAGATTGCGAGCCAAGCGATTTGGAGATTAGTTATGTAATGAATGGGAAGGGTAAAATACATCCATCAATCATAATGAATGATAGACACGTGGACTTGTACATGCTCGATGTTGCTGCTGATGGAAGTAGGATAATATTAAAGATAAATATCGTTGAGAAGCCTCGAGAAGAACCTTCTACATCAACCCCACCCTCACACTCGCCAGTCGATGATGATTGGATTGAATCGGATCTTCCAATGGATATGGAAGATGATCAAAATCTTGAAGATGAGTTTGATTGTGCTGCCGAGCAGCCATCTGGATCGCAACCCAACCACACATTCTCCAATGGAACTGATTTTTATGTCGGACAAATATTCAAATACAAGAATGAGCTGATATTGTTATTTAAGCAAGCTTCGGTTCGGTGAGGAAGTGTTTTTATTTTTATACGATCAAGAGTTGTAAAAAATATTATTATGTGATTTGTGTATCTCCTAGTTATGGTTGGATGTTGCGAGCCAATAAGTATGAAAGCTCGGACAGATTTTGCATCTACAAGTACGTTGGGGATCACATTTGTAGTGTTCAACATATCACGAGCAGTCATAAAAATACCACGTTCACTCTCATTGTCTCGCTTTGTATGAATGTTTATCGTGAAGGCAAGGGTCCAACTATTAGAGAAATTCAGAGGATTGTTTTTAGGGAGCTGAATTACAAATCAAGCTACTGAAAGTGTTGAAAGGGAGGCATAATATCCAAGAACATAGTTCGAGGAACATCGAAGCATGAATATTCTTGTTTGTCGGCCTTTTCCTACATGGTGAACATACTAAATCCTGGTTCAATTAATGCTATCGTGGTTAAGAAGGATAAGGGAAATTTTTCATACTACTTCTTAGATTTCGGACCTTGCATTCGGGGGTACGCTCACATAAGAAAGGTAATTACCATTGATGGCACACATTTATATGGTAAGTATGAGGCCATGTTGCTTTCCTCTGTTGCACAGGATACATAAAATCATATATATCCAATTGCCTTTTGTGTTGTGGACAAATAGTGTGATTCATTTTGGTCCTTCTTCTTTGAGATGCTGAAGTCTATAGTGGTCGATGAATCAGATTTGTGCATCATCTTTGACAGGCATAAGAGCATCGCCAATGACTTTACCAGCCATTATTAGTATGCTCATCATGGATTTTGCATGAGGCATCTTGCTTAAAATCTCCGAAAAAATTAACGTTGTGGAGATTATCTCTATCTATTTTACAATGCGCCAAAGTCATATTGTCCTAAGGAGTTTAGCAAGCATTTTCTTGAATTCAAGGATAAATTCCCTGAGGCAGCCGCTATTCTTGAGGATGAGATTGGATTTCACAAGTGGAGCAGGGCACATTTCCCGACCAATGGGTATAATGTCATGACGACAAACATTGTCGAGTCACTCAATGCTCTATTGAAAGATGAATGGGAGTACCCCATCGCTGCCATATTCAATTCCATTGCTAGAAGATATGCTGAAAAGTTTAGGCAGAGACATGCAGAGATCCTTAACGAAACCACTTTATTTGTGCCTAAAGTCGAAACCATCATAAGGAAAAATATAATCGCGGGCGACTCGTTGTATGTGAATAACATAACCGGGGATAATAATATTTTCACCATTATTGGCAAAAATGTTACTGTCAAAGTCAATCTTATGGAAAAGTTACGTTCTTGTAGAAAATATGACTTGGTGAAAATACCATGTGCTTATGTCATGGCAGCCTTGCGTTCAAAGTATGGCAATGAATATGGTGCAAGCATCTATGATTACTCGTCGCCTATGTATAAATGTCAAGCGTACCTTCTTGCATACTCTGAAATCATTTTTGTTGTCTCTTTGGAGCCGGAATGGACTGTGCCACAAGAATTGGTTGACATGAAAATTCCTCCACCCGATTTTGATCTCAAACTCGGAAGGAAGAGAAGGAATCGTGCTAAGGGCGTCTCTGAATCCTTCAAGTTCAAGAAGAGAAATAAATACTCACTGTGCAAGAGAGTTGGCCACAAGAGGACAACATGTGCCTTAAATTCTAGATAGGATCATCACACTTGTATTATTTTTTTTTATCTCAATATGTTGTATTTCTTAACAATTTAGTGCCACTTTATTTTTAATCGACTTTACTCTTTGTCTATTATCGACTCTCATATGTCTAGCCTATATTTTATCTACCGTCTATTATAGATTATATTGCATCGACTACCGATCTATAATATAGAATGCATATGGTCTATTGAAAACCCTATCTATTCAATCGACAAGTTGAACCCTCGTGTAATTAATTTCTATTTTGAAAAGGCATGAAATTTGTCCCTTCACTTTTATAAGTCTATTGGTTTACGAAATCGACCAGACGCACTGATTATCTATTGGTTAATGCTTTAACTATCATGTACTGCGTCTATAAAAGGACCTAAGTAATCTATGGACTCTCATTCTTCTTCTTCAAAAAATTCAAAAACTCTAGTGAAGCAACAATAATGGCAAGAAGACCAAACATCTGACATCCCCACAATCATCGCCACCACGACATCTTGCTGCTACGGAATGACCTTGACCAGCTCTTCTTCGATCTGGGTCAAGACCGTGATTGACTGGGCAGGAATATCTGCCGGATCACCTGTTTTCTATGGGCGATAGCGGAGAGGCTCAGTCTGGAGCCTGACGACTACATCATCCCCTGCATCCCCCTAGTTTAGTTTTTTTTTAGTTTTAGTTCTAGGCTTGTTCATTGCAGGAGCTTTTATGATTTTTGAAGTTTGTGATCTTGACATGGTACAGAAAAAAGCTCCTCTTTTTTTTGCCCTTTTGCAGTTTATGAATGTATAGTAATGAACAAGATGAATTATGAATAGAACTATTCTTGTTTCTCTTTAAGTTTTTTGCACTTAATTTTGTTGTTGTGTTAATTTCTGTTTCAGAACAAAATGAGTAGAACATCAATGTTAATTACTCTAATAAACTAATATAGACCTCAACTAATTGCTTTAATAGATAAATAAAGCTTATTATCAATTAAAGTTGTAATATAGTCTAGACCTTGTTTCCAATATATAATAAACCAAGTGAGTATATATCCAGTAAACAAAAAGGATAATTAAAATACAATATATATATATATATATATATATATATATATATATATACTAGTATTGGTCTATAAACGTATATACTAAAATAAATCGTCTATTATAGATTCAAGATTCCATGAAGTATAGATCTTGCTCATAGTCTATAAAAATTTCATTGAGTTTACATCCAAGCACTCGTATAATAACTTTATACGATGATAGATGGGCAGACTCTAAGAAATCAATAATAGGACTCACAGAAGTAGAATATATATATATATATATATATATATATATATATATATATACTAGTATTGGTCTATAATATACCGTCTCATCTATTATAGACTACAACTTTCATAAAGTATAGATAATTATCATGGTCTATAATAATCTAATTGAGTATATTGTCAATCACTTATATGACTAAAAAATAAAATAATTAAATAAATAAAAATAAATGATGTGAATTAACTTAATTTAAACATTCAATTACAACTTATATGATCATATGAGAGTCCATATCAATTGGGTGTGATGATAAAAGGGGTATGAGGAAGAGCAATGATAGAACAAACAACATTTCTTAGAACAATCTTGTGCTTTGACAAATATTACTCTGAGGAATGTTGCTTGTTCTACCATTGCTCTTTCTCATACCCCTTTTATCATCACACCCAATTGATATGAACTCTCATATGATCATATAAGCTGTAATTGAATGTTTAAATTAAGTTAATTCACATAATTTATTTTTATTTATTTAATTATTTTATTTTTTAGTCATATAAGTGAATTTTAGGACCATTACTTGTCTTTACACCATTTTGATCATGTATAAAATTGATGTGAACTTCCAAATAATGTAATTAAGTTGTCTTACAATGTCTGAATGTTGTTAATTTCCTTAATTTAATTAATTATTACCTTTTTAGCCATATACAAGTGTTAGTCTATATATTCTATCGGTCGATTATAGATTACATGCAAGGTGGATTATATATGAGGGTCTTGTCTATATGTCACGACCCAGACTGTCGTGAGTGCCACTCACCCAACCCCCGGGTGTGCGAACCATCACTTCCCCCAACTTAACCGTTCTAACAGCTCAAAACCAAGTGCAGAAAAGTAAACTAGCAATGAAACCAGTAACAGCGGAAAAATACCTCCTAGAATCTGGAAATCGCAGTATCAAACATCTACCAATATCTAGAGTACGGGGATGCAACCCCAAAAATAACAGAAATATTCTAAGCCCAAAATAAATGGGCTACAACTCTAATAATAGGTTCAAGGAAGCTCGATCAAAACAGCTCACCCTTGAAGTCTGGAAACGCTGGTACTACAGATGAGGTCGCGTATCAGTCGCTGGAAGATTGCCTGTACTCACCAAAAAGAAAAGCAAGTGCAGTATCAGTACACCACCACTGTGTACTGGTAGGATCATCAGCCAGTTCCATATATACAGTGTATAATTCAGTACAACAAATCAAGTACAAGTACGAAAAACATGCAACAAGTCAACAGGCTCCCTTAGACTACAAGTCTCTACCTAGCTTGTTCCCACATGAAATCCACCCTTGATAACCATAACCAACAGTCACATAACAAATAAAACATCCTTTCGTCTAGCCCGGACCCACTCTGGGATCCCCTCTAAACAATACCTAAGTGTTTAACAGACAACCCGGCCTAATCCAAGACCAATTCAACAAACATAACAGGATTCCCGGTCACTCAAGGACCACCAACCAGTATCACAATTCAATAAAGCAGCCCGGTCCACTCACGGAACCAATAACAGTCAATGCAATGATGCAGGAAAATAAACCCGTACCAGGCGTGGTACCCGAGCCAACCATTTGTTATACCTGTACCAGGCGTGGTACCCGTGCCAATCGTTAGTATACCCGTACCAGGCGTGGTACCCATGCCAACCGTTAGTATACCCGTACCAGGCGTGGTACCCGAGCCAACCGAATGTCAACAATCCACAGTCAAATAATGAACAAAAAACTTGTAAACCAACAAGTACACACCGTTCAACTCATAGACTGCAAAATAGAACCCTTAGACATTCTACACAATTCCTCTAAGCAATGCAATTCATACAAACACTTAGATAAGAGTACAAGAACATACAACATTCACATGAATCGTAAGTCAAAATTAGTCGTAAACCTCTATAGCGGTTGACACGGGATAGAAAGTCATAAAACCTCCAAAATTAATCTATTTTACAACACACTTATTTTCTCGATGTCCCGAAATAACCCCTTCACGTCAACCGCGGAGGTTGCTACAGCGGAGTGTCTAGCGCTATAGCAGTTGACACGGAACAAAAAGTCATAAAACCTCTAAAATTAGTCCATTTTACAAAACACTTATTTTCCCTATGAAATAACCCCTTCACGTCAACCTCGATTCCGGGAGTTCTACTTACCCGAATTCGATTCCGAAAAGTCCCCCGGACTCCTTTATGTGTTAGTTATGAGGAAAACTAGCTCAACACAAGACATCCGACCCAATCCTCACCCGGATTGCCCTTGACCATACCTCACTTCTAAACTGGCCGAGACTATCCTAGTCCAGAATTTCAAACCCCCAAATCCGGAATTTTCTAACTCTAAAACTTGGCACGATTGCTCTAACTTGTAAGTATCTACTAATTATTGCACAAACAACCATTAATTGTGTACTTATGACCATGAGTAGCTAAATCCACAACTAGGGTTATGGGAACCATGAAGAATTAACAAAGTAGGCAAAGTACTTAGTAATTCTAGGGCGATATTGATGAATGTATTGTTCTTCCTTTCATATTGATTAATTTATAGGGGTGTACAACGTTAGAACTCACCTTATCCTTACTTGCCAGACCAAGGAGGTAGCGGATCGGAAAAGGGTTGTTCAACAACAGAGATTTGAGGCTAGCAACCCTCATCTAATAGCTTGACCTTATCCGGGAATAGCAAATCTGGGATCCAGGGAAAGGGTTAGTAAAGCATACACCCGCGGCTGGACCAAGGCATGTGGTGAAATTCATATAGCTGCTGGACCAAGGAGTTAGGTGAACCCAACTTACCGATTCTGCATGCTAAGTATCGAACTAGTTTACCAAGTACAAAAGCTTTACTAAGTTATGATCTCATGGGAAATACTACCCTAGTCGCTTCTATTATTTATAACAACTGTTGAAATTGACATCGGTTACTTGTTACGAATTTGATATACGATACTTATATGTTACTTAAAACCCCCCTTCTCAAGGGAAATAAATGGCTAACAATGCAAGTAAACATTAATCGACCATAGTCCTACCATATTCCCTGTGAGATTGACCCCAACTTTCATTGGGTTCTATATTTGAACAGCGACGCTTACGCTTCTTTTGGAGGTGTAATTTGGATGTATCCAGAAGATACCATTTTCTGAAGCTTTATACATCTAAAGAGCCACAACTGCAGCATGATGGGTCACCAGATGATATATGATGGGCACTATAGGAGTAGTCCTACTACCTGTCATTCCACTCAAAAAACTCATAACCTGCAAGATCATATTGGATGACATCAGAATCGAATCTGCATCTCTCAAAATGGGTGCCGCCCCTGTCCCTTGAATTGGTACTACTTCCTCCTCTACAACCTTAGGAAGATTGTCATATGGGGGAAGAGATGTTGAACTCTCTCAAACCAGAGGTGTGGCTCGAGCTCCACCCCTGGTGTGTGCTCCCCTTCTTCCCTTAGACCGTGGCTCAGCTGTGAACCAGTGCTTCAATGGATGCTTTTGGCACCTCTACTGTAGTTCCAAAATCATGTGTTCTCACCAAATGCGATAATAAGGGTGAAAGAGTCAAATTCTAATTTGGATCAATAGATACCAATTAGAATTAAGTAATAGCATGAAGTAAGAAAGAAGTTGAGTTTTCATAAAGTCCTGTAGCCTCTTGAAGAAAAGTGCAAATGTCTCCATACCGTTCTACAAGACTCTACTAGATATATTTTTATATGACAAGATCAATGAACCAATGGCTTTGATACCAACTTTATCATGACCCAGATGGTCGTGAGTGCTACCCACACTATCCCTCCAGTGGGAGAACCTCTAACCCAAACCTTAACCCTTATACTTTACCAAATTTTAAAAGAGATAACATAAAAAGAAACTTAAACCATAATGAAAGTCAAAATTTGATATAAATAAGTGCAGAATAATTCATAGAACTAAAATATCCCCTAAGAACATAAAGTTATGGCACAAGAACTCTTA
Organism: Jaltomata sinuosa; assembly: GCA_003996215.1. NCBI lineage: Eukaryota > Viridiplantae > Streptophyta > Magnoliopsida > Solanales > Solanaceae > Jaltomata > Jaltomata sinuosa. Next base: position 149,970 of record QJPP01000491.1, on the reverse strand, counting down.
TTACAAACAATGTCTAAGGCATCCAAAATGACCAAAAATAAATAATGAAGTTCCATTATTTGGAAGAAGGACAATGACTCAAGGAAGATCTATGACAGTCTGAGAAGTAGTGTTCACCCTTTGATTGCAATGTCAGCTGCCTAGTCTAGATGAGGTCATGTCCAATCCTCTGGAACACACTCTACACCCAACAAAAGAAGAGTACAAGCTAGTATCAGTACAAAATACTATGTACTGGTAGGAATTGTAGGTCGACTTAGTTTAGAATAGGTATATAATCAAATCAAATAACAAGTAAAAGGCTCTTCAACACTTAGCATGTAATTCAGTCAACAAATAGTCATCTCAAGTCAAGTCAACAACATTAGTAACAAGTTCACATAAATCAATGAATATTGCCACAACAAGGTAAGGGTAAGCACTTACAATTAAACATATCACGTGGAATCCATATTCACCTAACTTTCATCAATGTAATTAATACCTCTAGTCTCATCTCAGCAGACAATACTATCTAACCATATCTGACCATGAAACAAAATAATATAAAAAGGTGTACATACATGCTAATGAATCTTATTTCTACCCAACTAATCATGACCTACAGGGGATGAACTAGAGTCCATGTACCTTCCAGAATCATTTCCCATCAGTGCAATATCTATCCGTACCAACTCATGGTACCCGATCCCAAAATAAGTAACAATATCAATACATTCATCTTGTGGTACCTGATCCAACTATCAAATGAACCTATGGTTCCCATTTCTATCTCTCATGATATACATAGTGAACTAAATCACATGTAAACTTATTCATTTCAATTTATTAATTAATTTTATGTATACCTACCTTATTTATTCAAGCACAACATGAAAACACTCATTATTTCAAACATGTCCAAAGATCAGTCACAAGTCAAATAATTCAACCACATACATGTAATAAAATATGTCTCAACTCCAATTTAAACCATAACCTACCTCGAGTGAAGAATTACCACCCACAAGTTAATTTGCAATTGCCTTGCCCTTCCTTAACACTTCAAAATGTTCAAAAACTATAAACAACAATTTACAAGAGTAATTAATCATTTACTCTTCATTTATGGCCTTGGAAATTTAACCCACTAATTCTACCCTTAATCAAGATCTGTAGTGTTCTCCAAGAGTCAATTATTTATTAACTAGTCCCAGAATGTTCATATAATCAACACCCAAAAAGTTTTGAATCAAGTTAACCCCTTTTAAGTCATTTTTATGCTTAAAGATCTCATCTTTATGGAATCCAAGGTTATTAGTCCTAATCATGTTTAGATCTATCAATTTCATGCTAAGAATCATAAAACAACATCGTCGGATCAATTCTAGGTGAATTACACCTACCCATAGGGTTTTCCCCACAATTCATACTTTTAGGGCTCTAAACCCATAATTTCACCATTAATCTTTAATCTAATGATCTTATAAAGATTAATGATTGATAAACAAAGATGTTTATAGAGTAACTTACCTCGAACAAAAGAAAATTCTCAATTTTGGAGAAAATTGCCCTCTTGGTGCTCTAGAATGCAACTTAGAGTTTATGGAAAATAACACCGAAAACTGATTTAAGTTTAGGAAAACTATCTTGTCGCTCATCATGGTGGATCATGTCTTTCTATGGAAAGAATTGGATTGATACAATAGTTACTTGACTGCTACGGTGGGAACGTATCTGCTATGTTGGAATCATCACGACGAGAGTCTACCTTACTACAATGACTGCAAAAACCAGAATATTGGAAACTCGCCCAAAACCCCTCATTTCACAATATATTTTGATTTCTATACATCAAGAATTTCACGATTTAAACCATCACGAGTGGAACCCACACTAAACCCCTAATGGGAGAACCAATTAACCAAGCCAACACTTAAGCCAAACTAAGCAGCTAAAGCCAATTTCAATAATAAAAACCAAGATTCACATCTTAAATAGAAAATAGGAAACCTGCAGAAATAAACTCTTAGAATCTGAAAGCCATGTACCAAAACTCTAATCAAGTCTAAAATATGGGTATGCAATCACAAAACATAAATAGTTTATGTCCGAACAATGGACTAGATATACTTGAGGAATTCATGGTAGCCCAAAATATGTAACTCACCCTTGAATTCAGAAGTCGCCGGACTCACAGTTGAGGTCAGCTGCCGAAATATGCCCTGTACTTAACAAAAGAAGAGCAAGTGCACTATCAGTACACAAGAAACAATAGTGTATTGGTAGGATCATTGTCCAACTCGAAACATATGAAATATGAACAAACAACCATCACATAGTACAACCAGACAACATATAATCAGTCAAGCCCATAAGACTACCAAATAGACTCTAGTCAACAACAATACTCAACAACCATATAAACCATGCCCAACTATGCAAGTAAACAAACCACATATAATTTTAGCACAACTTGATAGTAACCTGGACCACCCAAGGATCCCTAAGACATCACCTATGTCATTTAACATGCAACCTTGATTTACACAAGAAATCACCTTAGCTCTTAAACACACCAACCCGGCCATTCAAGGACCAATATGTATATCAAGTAACAATAAATCCTACCCCTCTCAAGGAACTAACTCATAATGAACATCAACAATAGATAAGCCTGGTTTACTCAAAGAACCAATATAAAAAACAATAATGAATATCAAATAACCTGTACACACATGCCAGAGGAATTATGGTTGCCCATTAGTCATGACCTGCAGAGGATGAGCTCTTGTCTATGTACTGTACTAGTATAGTAGCTGAGCCAACCAAGGAATCATAGAACCTATACCAGGCATGGTACCTGAGCCAACCGATAAATAGTAGATATCATAACAATCACATCCAAAATGAATAACATATAAATCTTGTACAACCAATAAGTTTTTCAAGACAGACTCATTACATGTGATCAATACTTAGGATATCATTTAACATGCATTTCTTTTTCCTGAACATGTATTGTGTAAGTAATACTAAGAAGACAATCATTATGCACACATAACATGTATTGGTTTTCATTAACTATTATGTACCTTAGTATAAGCCTGAAATGCTCTACTGAACATGAGTCTTTCCCTTTCTTGAAGCTTTGACTTGATTTTGGTCTAAAAACAAAAATATAAGCAATATTTAAACCAATAACCTTAATTTTCATAGATTATAGCCTAATCCCAAATCCTCAGTCCAAACTCATGATCATTTCACCCAACGTAGGGCTTTTACACTAATAATTCACCCAGCACTACCAGTTTTATGGTTACACTAGCGAATTACGGTAATATAATCATGAACAAATAGTTTATAAACAAAAACCCAAGGTTTTCTACACCTAAAATCCTTCTTACACCAGATTTTTCAGTTTAGGTCTAACTAAACCCTCCCCGAGGCCTATAACTATTGAAAGGAATAGGATCAAAGTACTAGTGTACAGGGATAAAATACTTACCTTAACGAAGAATCTTAGTGGAAAATTGATAGGAATTGCCCCAAATTGCCTCTGCCTTTCCCAAAATGCTTTTGTAAAATAATAAGCATTTTTGGGGAAGTTTCTATATTTACAATTATTAACCCCACTATAGGGATCTAGTGCCACTATAGCAATACCTCTGTATAGGCAGCCTCCCGCTACAGTGGGTTTGATCGACTTTGACTTTTGGTATAGCGGGAATTTTCTCGCTATAGTAGCATCACAGTTGCGGCCAGTCTCCCGCTATAGTGGTTGTGGCAAGGTAGAAACTCAGAAAATCTCTTAGTTTTGTCTTTTTCAAAACATACCCTTAAACCATGATGTTTCAAACTAACCCCTTTATGTCATGTTTGATATCGGAAGTTTTACTCACCCAAATTCACTTCTGAAGAGTCCTACGGACTCCTTATCGCCTTAGTAAAACAAAAACAAGCTAAGATTTAACCACTTAACCTAATCCCTCCTCGGATTACCTTAGACCTCACCTTGCTTAGATTTCATCCAAGACTGGCCTAGACTGAATATCCAAACTTCTAATTCTGGAAATTTGTAACCTCGATTTCTTGCACTATTGGCTTACCCATAATGATGAAAAGGGTTATTACAAAGGATCAAACCAAATATGGTAACCACCATAACTGGAGTTATATGGACTCGATTATGATCCCAAAATATCTTATGAGACCCTACAACAGTTTACTATCCAAAATCGTACATTGTATGAACCACGAGACCTCAACCGTTTCTAAGGCCTAAAACATTAGATTTTTTCAAAGATCACCCTAGATTGAGATTTTATCAACTTTAATCTTAGGGACTTTTCTAGCTGTTACTTACACCCTTACTTTATTATAACAACATAAAAAAAATCATTATAGTAGGCCTGTTGGGTCACCTCCATGGAATTGGACTTAGTTCTACTCTATCTTCTTAAAAAATTATGTTCCTTGTTCTTTGTGAAATAGGTAGCATAATGAGTTTACAAGTATTGACAAGAAACATTCTTCTGTTGCATCACATGAGGCCTAATTTCACTCATTCTCTAAGTATTCATTATAGTTGTTGCCCACAGAGCAAGAGAGGATTCATCAATTTGTGAAATGGTTGAATGTAGGTCTTCAACTATCAACTCTTCAGATGGTGTATTTCGAGAGACTTTTTTAGGAGGTGGTTGAGTATGTCAGGAATGTTGATAGTGTGAAGCAGGATGGTTATGCAAAGTCTGCAGAATAAAAGGCCTAAAAAGTGGTAATTATAGTGGCTCCTTATCCAAGGGCTTAATTACTTAGAGGTACTCTAGGAGCTCCATTCACTCAAATATGTAGGTATCAACTAGGGTCCATCAAGGGCCAGCCAACATTCTTTAGATCAGGGTGGATATATTATTTCTTTTGCTTTAGCTCAGCAACCTACTTTGGATAAGGCATGTTATGAGTGTTTATGATTGGGCACATTCAGAGATGGTGCCCTATATTTAGACAAACTGGTATATTAACTCAGTAGTAGGCTTCTCGAGCTCCAGCTCCAACAGGTAGGGGATGTGGTATACGTGGTAGAGATCATCCTCAGTGTAAGGTGGTTGTCATGCAACAAGTAGAGGTGGTACCTAGACTAACTAAGGCAGTAGAAATATTTGTAGAGGTGGTAATCAGCCCAACAAGGGTAGAACATATATGGGTGGTTGAACTTATTTCTATGATTTCTAGGGTAGACCCAAGGCAGAGGCATCTAACACAGTTATTATAGGTACTATTCTAGTTTATGACCAAATGGCTACAACTCTATTTGATCCACGTTCTACCTTTTTTATGTGTCTACCTATTTTTCTTTGGGTCTAGAAATGATATATGATTTTCTTGATGTTTTTGTTCATGTTTCTACCCATATTGGCGATTCAATGATTATTGATAGAGTCTACTATTCTTGTCTTGTGACATTTATAGGGTATTAAACCTAGGTAGACTTAGTGATTCTAAACATGGCTGACTTTGATGTCATTCTGGGGATCAGTTTGTTGTCCCCATACGATGCGATTTTAGATTGTAATGCTAAGTCAGTGACTATAGTGATGATTTATATTTCTAGGCTTGAGTGAAAGGGTGATTGTAACCCTATTCCTAAAAATATTATATCCTTTATTCGTGCTAAGAAGTTAGTAAAGAGGGGGTGTCTGACATTTTTGGTGCATCTGTGTGACACTAGTGCAGAGGTTCAACCTATTAGGTCAGTTCTTATGTTTTGTGAGTTCTTAGAGGTGTTTCTGAAGGATTTACTTGGCATTCCACTAGACTGTAACATTGATTTTTGCATTGATTGAGAGCCTGGGACTCGTCCTATTTCTATTCTTCCTTATTGGATGGAACTGGCTAAGTTGAGAGAGTTGAAAGTTTAGTTGCAAGACCTACTTATTAATGGGTTAATTCATCCGAGTTCCTCCCCATGGGGTGCTTTTATGTTGTTTGTGAAGAAAAAAGATAGGAGTATATGTATATGCATTGACTACCGTCAGCTGAACAAGGTCACTATCTAGAACAAGTATCCTCTTCCCTGTATAGATGGCTTATTTAAGTAGCTTCAGTGTGTGTCATTCTTTTCTAAGATTGACTTGAGGTCTGGGTATCATCTTCTAAAGATTTGAGTAGAGAATATTTCCAACACTGCTTTTCAGACTAGGTATGGGTATTATGAGTTTTTGGTGATGTTTGTTGGGATTAATAATGCCCCAGGTGCTTTTATGAGTTTGATGAATTATATCTTTAAGACTATTTAGATTCTTTTTTAATTATGTTTATTAATGACATCTTGGTGTATTCAAAGAGTAAGGAGGAGCATGAGTATCATTTGGGAGTTGTGTTGGGGTTGTTGAAAGAGAAGCAGTTGTATGTTTAATTTTCTAAATATGAGTTTTGGCTAACTTCTGTGTCCTTTTTAGGGCATGTGGTTTCAAAAGAAGGAATTATGGTTGATCCGTAGAAAGTGGAGGCAGTTAAGAGTTTGGCTAGGCCCACTTCTGTGACTGAGATTCACAACTTTGTGAGATTGGCTAGCTATTATCATAGGTTTGTGAAGGGGTTTGCTTATATTGCTTCCTGGATGACTCTTTTAACTTAGAAGGATATACTATTTCAGTAGTCTGATGAGTGCGATTAGAGTTTTTAAAAGCTCAAGACTTTTTTAACTACAATTCCCATACTTGCATTGCCAGTGGAGGGTAAGGAATTTGTTGTTTATTGTGATGCTTCACATTCGATTTTGCTACAGGATAAGAAAGTCATTGCATATGCTTTGAAGAAATTGAAGGTGTATGAAAAGAACTATCTTGTGCATGAATTCGATCTGGTAGCGGTGGTGCTTGCTCTTAAGATTTGGAGGCACTATCTTTATGGTGTCCATCATGAGGTGCTTACTGATCACTGCAATCTACAGTATGTTTTTACTCAGAGGGATCTGAACTTGAGGTTACATAGATAGATAGATCTTTTCAAGGATTATGAAGTTACCATTTTATACCATTTGAGTAAGGAAAATATGGTAGCTGATGCATTATGTAGAAAGTCTGGGAGTATGGGTAGTCTGTCTTGTTTGGAGGCTATAAGGAATGTGTTGGCTAGAGAGGTTCAAACTCTAGCTAATAGTTTTATGAGACTTAATATGTCTAAATCGGGTGGAGTTTTTGTTTGTGTTGAGGAAAGACCTTCATTTCTAGAGTAGATTAAGGACAGACATTTTGACGATTCTAAATGGAGCCTGATTTGTGATAAGGTCTTATAGGGAGTGCCAAGGAGGCTTTGATTGATGATGAGGGTGTTTTAAGGATTAAGGGGAATGTGTGTTCCTCGTGTTGATAATTTAATTAAGACTATTCTAATAGAGGCTTAAAGTTCTAGATACTCTATACATCCTGGCGTCACCAAGATGTATCATGATTTGAGACAATATTATTGGTGAGGTAGGATGAAGTGTGATATTGTTAATTTTTTGTCCAGTGTCTAAATTATAAGTTGTAAAGTATGAGCACCAGAGGCCTGAAGGGACACTTCAAAGAATGCCCATTCATGAATAGAAGTGGGAAAGAATAGCGATGGACTTTATGGTTGGTCTTCTAAAGACCTTGGGTAAGTGTGACTCCATATGGGTTGTTATTGATAGGTTGACTAAGTCTGCATACTTTATACAAGTTCAGATGACCTATAATGCAGAGAATATAGCCAAGCTATATAACCATGAGATTGTTCGATTGCATGGAGTTCTGATCTCCATCATCTCAAATAGAGGTACACAGTTTACCTATAACTTCTGGAGGACTTTGTAGGATAAGTTAGGTACTAGGTTGGACCTTAGTACAACATTTCACCTTTAGACCTATGAACAGTCTGAGCGGACGATTGAGGTTTTGGAAGACATGCTTTGCACGTGTGTGATAGATTTCGGTAGTTATTGGGATCAATTATGTAACACTCTGGAAATCAATTCAGCTTTTTAAACTTAGAGTTGCAGAAAAATCTAGCTTTCCAGGAATTACGAGTCCAAATTATGGCTTGTGGTTTGAACCACGGATCATGGTTCTAAATCGTGGTCCCATACTTGTAAATTTTAGTCTCTGGTTTGAGACAACGAGTGGGTTCTACAGACCATGGTTCTTTCTATGGACCGTAGAATGCACTCATGGAATCAGACCTGATGACTGACTTATCCCCAGGAACCACGAGTTGTTTCTACGGGTCGTCGTTTGATTCACGGACTGTAAAGACAACTCGTGGAACCTGTTTAAGGGCCTGTTTGGTGTTTCCAAAATAATGACTCAATTCTACGGGCCGTAATCCTTTCTATGGTCTGTCATGTTGATCCATGGTTGATCTTCTGCAACTTGAATGTTGACTCAGGAATGACGGTTGGGTCTACGGGTTATCATTCTTTCTACGACCCGTAGAGTGGACTTGTCATTTGACTTCTGCAGCCTGTTGGCTTGGCCAGAAACCACAGATGGAAACCACGAACCGTGGTTTGTTCTACGGTCTGTGGAATCCACCTGTGGTCACTGAAAGTCAACTTTTTAACGACTTCTCTAAATTATTTCCCAGGGGTATTTTAGTCATTACCCACCCTTTTAACTCCTAAATGATGTCATTTTGACTATTTCAAGAAGGATTTTCACCCTCATTAGCCTAAGTTCCTTCTCAAATCTCCATTCAACTCCCAAAAAGGAAAAGTTCTTCTCCAAGCTCCAAGTCTCAAGCTCCAAGATCAAGTCTCCTAATTCTTTTCAATTTCTAGTGGATTTGCTTCAATCAAGGTATATGGGTATTCAACAATGGGTTTCCTTCACCCTTGTGCCCAAAACCACCAATTATAAAATTGATTTATGAACTTGTTCAATTAGTGTTTTGATCAAAATTGGGGAAAACTTATGAAATCAATTTCTATGCTTAAATTCATAGTTTCTTATTGCTTATTTTTTATTTGATTATGATTCCTTTATTGGATTTAAAAGCCCAAGCATTAAAGTTGAGTTCTAGCATGATTCCATTGAATTACATATTTTCAAGTGAAATTGGGCATGATTAGATATCATGACATTATGAAATTATGAAATTGCATGTCTAATTCTTGAAGTATGAATTTAGAAAGAAAAGTATGATTTGAATTATGGCTGTGCTTTACTTCAAGAACTTATTCTATGAGAATTGTATGGTACCCGAAGTGTCATCATGCTTTTCAAATGATATTTGGTATTCGATTATACCTTCATGAACTTATGAGCTATATGTATATGATTTGGGAGTAGTATTAGCACCAACTTGAATAGGGATAGAGTACCGTTAGTCCCAGAACTACGTGCCCTCATAGGTTTTAAGTCCCCTCAGTTGGGCACCAAATTTAGTGATCACGCCATAGTCATGCCTTTATACCCTGGAAAGGTATATTGGGTTCTTTTGATGGGGCGTATACATCGGATTCCATGTAGCTCACATGGTCTATGTCGGTTAGAGAACCTCTCACAGAAATAGTTTATGCTTTAAAAATGTAATTGACTCTTATTCAGATTTCAAACTCTTAATTCATGATCATGTTTAAGCTTTTGGTATATTATAGAGTCATTTGCATCCAGTTTTACTTTTAAAGCATGATTTTTATTGTTAAAGCATACTTAGCATGTTTTTATCACGTTCATGCATATCTCACATATTCGGTACATCCTACAGTACTGACGCATATCTTGCGCTCTACCTTTGATGATGCAGATTCAGGTATCCCTTCCCAGGAACGTGGCTAGAGCTTCCAGGCCACTTTATCCATCAGTTGTTGGTGAGTCCTCTTAAGTCGAGGACTAGTTATATTCTTAGCTTGTGTTAGCTTTTATTTCCGTACTTCGAGTTAGCTAGGGTCTTATCTAAGCAACTCTTTATGTCATGAGTAGAGGCTTTTCAGCTATAGACAGTATGTTAAGTCTTCTTCTAGATTTTGTATTTCTATTTGACTCGACTATCTATTTATGCTATTCTAGCTTTATCTATTATGCTTCCGCTTATCTTTGTTATGCTTGAGTATGCTATGACCAAGGGGTTAGCTTGGGGTACTTGCGGTCCCAAGTCCCATGTCACGTCTAGGGGGTAACCTTGGGGCATGAAAAACTTGGTATCAGAGCCTCAGGTTTAAGAGTCTTAGGATGTCTGAAAGCAGCATCGAGTAGTCTCTTTCATGTGTGTGAAGAGTGCCACACATATAAGGGAGGAGCTATGAGATGTCTTAGAAAACTTCAATTCTTTTATGATTATGTTGTGCGATAGAACTTAACTCTAATGTTATTCTAACCCTTACCTTGTACATTTTAGATCATGCCTCCACGCTCTATGCCTAACCAAGCCGCCTGAGAGCCCGCTTCTCCAGTTCCAGCCCTCGAGGTCACTAATGAGGAGTTTAGGAATGCCATACATTTGCTAGCCCACACCTTGGACACCAAGGACAATCAGGAGGCTCCTGCCCCCATCCACCCTCAAGGTGGGGTAGTGGCCCGAGTTTGTGACTTTATCCGTATGAACACGCCTGAGTTCTGTGGTTCAAAAGTGAGTGAATACCCACTCAACTTTATTGATAAAGTGAAAAAGATCTTTGATGTTATGAAAATGGTTGGTGTTAGTTGTGTAGAGCTTGCATCCTATAAACTCAAGGATGTAGCTCATATTTGGTTCACTCAATGAAAGGAGGCTAGAGTGAGGGACGTGGTCCCTATGACTTGGGAGTGTTTCAAGAGAGCTTTCCTCGATCGGTTCTTTCCACAAGAGTTGAGGCAAGCTAAGGTTAAGGAGTTTGTGAACTTGATACAGGGATCTATGACTGTTCAGGAGTACAGTTTGAAGTTCACTCAGTTGTCTAGGTATGCCCCCTCTATCGTAGCGGACCCGCATGATCAGATGAGCAAGTTTATTTATGGGGTTTCAGATTTGGTGAAAAAGGAGTGTAGGTCTACTATGTTGTTGGGTGATATGACTATTTCTAGGCTCATGACTCATGCTCACTAGATTAAGAGAGACAGACTTAGGGAGATGGCTAAGGAGAATAAGAGGGCTAGATTCGAGGGCTCAGGTTTCAGTCATCAGAGGTCCGGAGATGGACATCGCTCTTCATTTCAGAAGAAATCATCAGGCCCCATTCACTCTTCAGCTAGTACTCCTACCCAGGCCTCTAGGCCTCATCATGATCAGACTGGTAGAGAAGTTGGTTCTCTTTTTTAGGAGAGTGTTGCCAAGGGGTCTACCTACCCCGCTTGTGGCAAGTGTGGGAAGAATCATCCCGGTGAGTGTCTAGCCGGTAGAGAGGGTTGCTTTGGAGATAGTAAGGTTGGTCACAGGGTTCGAGATTTCCCTTCAGTTAAGAAAGGTCAGAGGGTCGACCAGCCCAGCAGAGCGCAACTTCTAGTTCTGGTGGTCAGCTCCAGAAATTCCTTTATGCCATGTCCTCTCATCAGGACCAGGAGAGTTCACCCGATGTGGTTCTAGTATTTTGACAGTCTTCTCTTTAGATATGTATGCTTTGTTGGATCCCAGTGCCTCCTTATCTTTTGTGACCCCTTATGTGGCGTGCAATTTTGAAGTTTGTTCTGAATTGCTTTTAGAACCCTTTTGTGTTTCTACTCATGTTAGTGAGTCAGTCCTAGCCGAAAGATTTTACCAAAATTGCCCTATCTCAGTCCTTCATAGAGTCACTTCAATGGATCTAGTAGATTTGGATATGACTAATTTTGATGTCATTCTTGGTATGGATTGGTTGTATGCTTGTTATGCTTCGGTTGATTGCCACACTCGGGTTGTCAGTTTCAAGTTTCCTAATGAACCTGTCTTAGAGTGTCAAGGTAGTCCCCCGTCCTTAAAAGGTCATTTCATATCTTATCTTAAGGCTAGAAAGATGATCTCCAAGGGTTATGTGTATCACGTTGTTCGGGTTATGGACACAAACTTTGAGACCCCTCATTTTCAGTCAGTTCCTGTTGTGAGTGAGTTTCCTGAGGTGTTTCCTGAGGATTTTCCCGGAGTCCCTCCTGAGCGAGAGATCGACTTTGGGATAGACCTCATTCCAGATACGCATCCTATCTCTATTCCTCCCTATAGAATGGCTCCAGCGAAACTTAAAGAATTGAAGGATCAACTGAAGGATCTTCTTGATAAGGGTTTCATCAGGCCTATCATTTCTCCATGGGGTGTTCCAGTTTTGTTTGTTTGGAAGAAAGATGGTTCCCTTAGGATATGTATTGACTACCGCCAATTGAAAAAGGTCACAATCAAGAATAAGTATCCCATTCCTAGGATTGATGACTTATTCGATCAGCTTCAGGGTGCTAGTTGCTTCTCTAAGATCGACCTTAGATTTGGTTATCATCACTTTCGGGTTTGAGAGTGTCATATTCTGTAGATAGCCTTCAGGACTCGGTATGGTTATTATGAGTTTGTTGTTATGCCTTTTGTCCTAACAAATGCTCTTGCAGCCTTTTTGGATTGGATGAACTATTTTTTCAAGTCGTATTTGGATATGTTTATGATTGTGTTCATTGATGATATCCTTATCTATTCTCGGAGTGAGGAGGAGCATGCGGATCATTTGAGGGTAGTGTTGCAAACCCTCATAATAGAAAGTTGTTTGCTAAGTTTAGCAAGTGGGAGTTTTGGATGCAGTCCGTTGCTTTTATAGGTCACATTGTGTCTAGTGATGGTATTCGGGTTGATTCTCAAAAGATTAAAGCAGTAAAGAATTGGCCTAGACCTACTTCCCCGTTGGATATTCGGAGTTTATTGGGTTTGGATGGTTATTACAGAAGGTTCATAGAGGGATTCTCTTCTATTGCTTCGCCTTTGACTCGATTGACTCAGAAAAAGGTAAAATTCCAGTGGTCTGATTCATGTGAAAAGAGCTTTCAGGAATTGAAGACTAGATTGACCACCACTCCAGTGTTGACCCTACCCGAGGGTTTGGATGATTTTGTAGTTTATTGTGATGCTTCCAGGGTCGGGTTGGGTTGTGTGTTGATGCAGCGAGGAAAGGTAATTGCCTATGCTTTTAGACAGCTTAAGACTCATGAGAAAAACTACCCTACTCATGATCTTGAGTTGGCAGCTGTGGTCTTTGCTTTGAAGATTTGGAGACATTACTTGTATGGCTTTCAGGTGGATGTGTTCATCGATCACAAGAGTCTCCAATATGTGTTTACTTAGAAAGAATTGAATTTTCGACAAAGGAGATGGCTTGAGCTCCTAAAAGACTATGATATGAGTGTGCTTTACCACCCGGGTAAAGCCAATGTTGTGGCGGATGCTTTGAGTAGATTGTCTATGGGTAGTGTGGCCTTGATTGAAGATGGGAAGAAGGAATTGGTGAAAGATGTTCATCGACTAGGCCGATTGGGAGAGGGACTTATGGACTCTACTGAGGGTGGTGTTATTGTTCAGAATATTTCCGAGTCATCCTTAGTAGCTGAGGTGAAGGAGATGCAAGACAGTGATCTAATTTTGCCTTCACTTAAGGGTGTAGTTCATCAGCAGCGGGTTAAGGTTTTCTACCAAGGGGGAGATAGTGTGCTTCTCTATCAGGGTCGTCTATGTGTACCAGATATTGATGAGTTGAGATAACAGATTCTGACTGAGGCTCACAGTTCCATATATTCCATTCATCCGAGTGCCACCAAGATGTACCGTGATCTATAGGAAGTCTTTTGGTGGAATTGTATGAAGAAGGACATAGCTGATTTTGTGGCTAAGTGTCCCAACTGTCAGCAAGTGAAGGTTGAGCATCAGCGACCGAGTGGAATGATTCAGGATATTGACCTTCCTACTTGGAAGTGGGAAGCGATCAATATGGACTTCATTATTGGTATGCCTCGTACTCGAAGGTACCATGATTCCATTTGGGTTATTGTCGACCAGATGACCAAGTCATCCCACTTTTTGGCTATTAAGACTACAGATTCAGTGGATGATTATGCCAGACTCTACATTTGGGAGATAGTTTGTTTGTATGGTGTTCCATTGTCCATCATTTCAGATAGAGGTCCTCAGTTAACATCTCAGTTTTGGAGATCGTTTCAGAGAGTTCGTGGTACCCAGGTAAACCTTAGCATAACTTTTCACCCTCAGATGGATGGCTAGGATAAGCGTACTATTCAGACTTTTGAAGATATGTTAAGAGATTATGTGATTGATTTCAAAGGTAGCTGGGATGATCACTTACCTCTTATCGAGTTTGCCTACAACAACACCTTCCACTCTAGTATCCAGATAGCTCAATATGAGGCACTCTATGGTCGGAGATATAGATCTCCTATTGGTTGGTTTGAGGTAGGTGAAGCAGCTTTAATTGGTCCATATTCGGTTCATGAGATGGTGGAGAAGGTTCCAATTATTAGGAAAGGTTGAAGACCACCCAGAGTCGACAAAAATCATAGGCAGATGTGAGGAGAAGGGAATTAAAATTTGAAGTTGATGATTGGGTTTTTCTAAAGGTGTCACCCATGAAGGCTGTGATGATATTTGGTAAGAAAGGGAAGCTTAGTCCTTGTTTTGTAGGTCCTTATCAGATTCTGAGGAGAGTTGGTAATAGTGCTTATGAGTTGGACTTGCCTTCGGATTTGGAAGCTATTCATCCGGTGTTCCATGTTTCCTTGTTGATGAAATGTGTTGGCGATCTAGCCTTGATTGTTCCTTTGGAGGATGTGGGGGTGAATGATAGTCTCACTTATGAGAAGATTCTCGTGGAGATCCTTGATCTTCAGATTCGAAGGTTGAGGAACAAAGAAGTCGCTTCGGTGAGAGTACTTTGGAGGAATCAGCTTGTAGAAGGTGCTACTTGGGAAGCGGAAGAGGACATGAAGGCAAAATATCCTCATCTCTTTCATTTTGATTCTGCTTCAGCTTGAGGTAATAGTTTCCTCCTTAGTATGTTCCTCCGATTCTACTCCATCAGTTTCTCTCATAATCCTAGCATGTATGCATGCTTTTGAAGTTAGTTTATCATGTTTTCAAGCTAAAAAGTTCAGTTTTCATGTTTACTCCTTGATTTCCTTGTTTTGATGTTTGGTTGGGCTGTTATCCCTCTAGTTTCCCTTGTTTAGTCTCCATTCGAGGATGAATGATCCTAAGGGGGGGATATTGTAACACTCCGGAAATTGATTCAGGTTTTTAAACTTATAGTTGCAGAAAAATCCAGCTATCCAAGAATCACGGGTCCAAATTACTGTTCATGGTTTGAACCATGGGTCGTGTTCCCAGAATTGTAAATTTTAGTCTATGGTTTGATACCACGAGTGGGTTCTACGGACCGTGGTTCTTTCTATAGACCATATAATGCACTCGTGGAATTAGACCTGAGGAGTGACTTATCCCCAGGAACCACGAGTTGTTTCAATGGGTCATCGTTTGATTCACGGACCGTAAGGATGACTCGTGGAACCTATTCAGAGGCCTATTTGGTGTTTCAGAAATGACGACTCAATTCTACAGGCCATAATCCTTTCTACGGTCCGTCATGTTGATCCGTGGTTGATCTTCTGCAGCTTGAATGTTGACTCAGGAATGACGGTTGGGTCTACGGGTCGTCATTCTTTCTACGACCCGTAGATTGGACTCGACATTTGACTTCTGTAGCCTGTTGGATTGGCCAGAAACCACGTATGGAAACCATGAACCGTGGTTTGTTCTACGGTCCATGGAATCCACCCGTGGTCACTGAAAGTCAACTTTTTAACAGCTTTTCTAAATTATTTCCCAGGGGTATTTTAGTCATTACCCACCCTTTTAACTCCTAAATGATGTCGTTTTGACTATTTCAAGAAGGGTTTTCACCCTCATTAGCCTAAGTTCCTCCTCAAATCTCCATTCAACTCCCAAAAATGAAAAGTTCTTCTCCAAGCTCCAAGTCTCAAGCTCCAAGATCAAGTCTCCTAAATCTTTTCAATTTCTAGTGGGTTAGCTTCAATCAAGGTATGTGGTTATTCAACAATGGGTTCCCTTCACCCTTGTGCCCAAAACCCCCCATTCTCAAATTGATTTATGAACTTGTGCAATTAGGGTTTTGATCTAATTTGGGGAAAACTTATGAAATCAGTTTCTATGCTTAAATTCATGGTTTCTTATTGCTTTTTTCTGATTTAATTATGATTCATTTATTGGATATAAAAGCCCAAGCATTAAAGTTGAGTTCTAGCATGATTCCATTGAATTACATGTTTTCAAGTGAAATTGGGTATGATTAGATATCATGACTTTATGAAATTATGAAATTGCATGCCTAATTCTTCAAGTATGAATTTAGAAAGAAAAGTATGATTTGAATTATGGCTATTTTTACTTCAAGAACTTATGCTATGAGAATTGCATGGTACCCGAAGTGTCATCATGCTTTTCAAATAAGATTTGGTATTCGATTATACCTTCATAAACTTATGAGCTATATGTATATGATTTGAGAGTAGTATTAGCACCGAGTTGGACAGGGTGAGAGTACCCTTAGTCCCAGAACTATGTGCCCCTGTAGGTTCTAAGTCCCCTTAGTTGGGTATCAGATTTAGTGATCATGCCACAATCATGCCTTTATACCCTGGCAAGGTATATTGGGTCCTTTTGATGCGGCGTATACATCAGATTCCATGTAGCTCACATGATCTATGTCGGTTAGAGAACCTCTGACAGAAACAGTTTATGCTTTAAAAATGTAATTGACTCTTATTCAGATTTCAAACACTTCATTCATGATCATGTTTTAGCTTGTTGTATTTCATAGAGTCATTTGCATCCAGTTTTACTTTTAAAGCATGATTTCGATTGTTAAATCATACTTAGCATTTTTTTGGCATGTTCATGCATATCTCACATATTCGGTACATCCTATAGTACTAACGCATATCTTGTGCTGCATCCTTTGATGATGCAGATTTAGGTGTCCCTTCCCAGGCACGTGGCTAGAGCTTACAGGCCACTTTATCCGTCAGCTGTTGGTGAGTCCTCTTAGGTTGAGGACTAGTTATGTTCTTAGCTTGTGTTAGATTTTATTTCCGTATTTTTAGTTAGATAGGGTCTTGTCCTAGCAAATCTTTATGTCATGAGTAGAGGCTTTTCAGACATAGACAGTAAGTTGAGTCTTCTTCTGGATTTTGTACTTCTATTTGACTCGACTATCTATTTATGCTATTATGGCTTTATCTATTATGCTTTTGCTTATCTTTGTTATGCTTGAGTATGCTATCACCAAGGGGTTAGCTTGGGGCACTAGCAGTCCCAAGTCTCGTTTCACGTCTAGGGGGTAACCTCTGGGGCGTGACAAATTGTTACCATTGACATAATTTGCGTATAATAATAGTTATCACTCAACTTTTGATATGGATCCATTTAAGGTATTGTATGGGAGGAGATGTAGACCTCCCATTAGTTGATTTGATACTTTTGAGGTGAAACCATGGGGTACTGACCTTTTGAGGGAATCGTTAGAGAAGGTAAAATTCATTCAGGAGAAGCTTTTGGCAGCTCAAAGTAGACAAAAAAAGTATGCAGAATAAAAGGTCCGAGATATGTAATTCATGTTAGGCAGACAAGTATTGCTCAAGGTTTCACCCATAAAAGGTGTGATGAGGTTTGATAAGCGAGAGAAGCTCAGTCTGAGGTTCATTGTCCCATTTGAAGTTCTTAGACATATGGGGGAGGTAGACTATGAATAGCTTTTTCTCCAGGTTTGTTGGGAGTTCACCCGGTATTTTATGTGTCCATGTTAAAAAAGTATCATAGTGATGAAAATTATATCTTTCATTTTGATTTAGTCTTATTTGATAAGATCTTTTATATGGAGATGAGCATATGGCTATCTTAGATAGAGAGATTTGCACGTTAGGTCCAAAGAGATGGCATTTGAGAAGGTCCAGTGGAAGAACCTTCCTGTTATTGAGGCCACTTGGGAGACCAAATTAGACATGCATAACAAGTTTCCCTAGCTCTTGTTGAGTCAGGTAATACTTTCCTTGTTTCCCTTCTGGTCCATTTAGGGAGGAATGGTTATTTAATTGGTACCTAATGTAATGACCTTTTAAGTTGTTATAGGGTGTTAAAGGTCATAGTATCCTGTTAAAGTCCCCATAGCAAGTTGGACTAATAAAAACTCAAAGGTGGGGTGGTCCAAAACTGAAGGTTCTTATTTAATTGTGATGAATTGTGTTATGTTAGGTAGTTTTCTATTCCGTTAGGGGGTGATCTATCTCATCTAGAACAGTGTAGGAAATTTTGAGATTGTGAGTGAGTTCGTAGCATGTGTTTTTCAGTAATTGCCATGTTGGATTTATTTCATGATGTCTTAGGAATGAAACTTATGTTGTGAAATAGGGTTAGTGTTCAGCTTTCCCGAGTTACTGGTTAAGGACCACTGTAGTAGTGGGATTCCCACGTCAGCAAGATTGTTGTAGTAGTCGAAAGGCTGCCATAGAGAGATCTAAAAAATTGTTAAGACTCTCTACATAGAGCCCTTGTTCATCACAATTGATCCACAATAGTGAGAAATCATTCTCTACAGTGAATGGCGCAAGGCAAAATACCTGCTTTAAGTCACTTATTTCGAGTTTCATCTCATAAACTCTGAGAATTCGTTTTAGAGCTCCAGAGAGGTAATTTTTCCAAGGCTAGGGTGATTTTCACTTTGAGGTAAATTTTTCCATCAATCATTCCATCTTGTAATACTCTAACATCATAGAATCATTAGAAGGGATTATAATAGTAAAATTATGCGTTAACACTCTATGTTCATGAAAAGTGTAGGAAAACCTACGGGTAGATATAATAATTATCTTGAATGCTTCTAAGTTGTAAATTAACACTTCCTAGAATGAATTAGGTGTTCTTGAATATGAATTATAGTTATTGAGAACCATGAGTTTAATAAAAATGAGACCTTTAGCATAAAAACTGCTTTAAAGGGAATGAAAGGAGTAAAAACTCCATGAATAAAGATAGTGTGGAACTAGTTTATGGTTAATGGACCCTTGGGTAATGGTATAGACCTCGAATAAGGGTAGAATTTAGTGCATTTGAATTTCCAAGCCTACATTGGAAGAGTAGATGATTGATTTCTCTTATGATTGCTTGTTTTAGACTTTGAACATTCTGAGGCATTGAGGAAAGAAAAAGGTCTTGCAAATTAGCTTGTTGATGAAATTCTTTGCTTGAGGTAGGTTACGGTTTATATGATGTTAGACTTGAATTAGTCTCTTGTATGTGTTATGAATCAATATAGAATGTTGATTGGTCTTCAAATATAGTTTGTTATTGATAATAGTTGGCTTGGTAATGCTTGTATGAATAAGTTGTTAATTGTTGAAGTTTGTCCTTAAATGACTTATGATTTGATGTGCACTTGCAATATTTCTTCTGTACTTGTTGTAACTATCTTGAGAGAAAACTGAGATGATGTCATGCCCCGAGCCTACCCCCTGGACGTAACACGATGCTTAGAGTCACAAGTGACCCAACCTAACCCATGGCCTGGCATACGACTGAGAAACAGACTGAAAGATAATGCGGAAGCTAAAACATGTGTTGAGGTCTGGAAGAATATTGTAATAAAATGAACTTTCATAAAACTGAAATACAAATGCATTGAGTTATTACATTACAGATTTTACTATAACTACATGATTTCAGCTTCAAGTATATTTTAAGAATGTTTTATCATGATTTATTCATATCTAACATACTCAGTATATTCCATAGTACTGACTGCATACCTCTTTGTGTTGCATCCTATCGTGATGTAGATTCAGTTTCTCACTCCAGACTCGTGGCTAGCATATCAGCAGAACATCCAACAGCTTGGTGAGTCCTCATCATTTGGGGACTTAGAGTTACTTATATTGTTACTTTATTTCAGTTTGCAGTCATTTAGAGTTAGCTAGGGTCCTATCCCAACAACTCATCAATTAGTAGAGGCTTCATAGTCAGTCACTCAGTTAGTTAGTTGTATCAGTTTTCAGATTAATTTTAATTTCTTCATCTTTATTCCTATCTAGCCTAAGTCCCTAAAATCATTTAAATCCTAGCCGAATTTTTTCTAATTCCCTCAATTTGGCTATTTCCTTAATGCAAAATGGCAACATTTTTTGCAAATGTGGCCATTACTTAAATCAACTTAACACCTCTTTGTTGTCAGCTCTTTTCAGCCAACATTGGGCTGATAACCCACCTAGCCCACAACCTTACTCCCAAAACCCCTGATTAGCCCAACCCAACTCACACCTTATACTTCTCTCGTCTCCTTAAACACACCCCAAAAAAACAATCCCTTATACCCCGTCTCTCCTCTCTCTTTATCAATAGATGAACACACCCAGTACAAACCCTAACGTTCCCAGTTGCAATGATGAGCAACAATAACTCTAACCCCATCAAAATTCCCAAACGACATCCACCCTCCGTCAAATTATGCTGGCAATGGAGAACATTCTAGATGCTGCCTAGGTGGTATTTTATCCGCATTTTTAGTGAGCAATCGATATAAAATCGTACCATATTATTTCTCTCCAAGCCTTATCCATTGGAGATTTTGAATTTCCCCAAGTTTCCTACCCGAAATTACCCTTCGTTTCCCCATCCCCCCAATTGCACCCTAAATTTCCCCTATAAAACCCCCTCTAAGATGGAGGGATTAGGCGCTGGATTTTGAGTTTTCTTGGGTTCCTATTAGAGAGTCGTTCTCTAGCTCATAGAAAACCAAAATATTTCAGAGAAAAATACTCACTAAGGTCTGTTTTCTTTGATTCCGAGAAAAGCTCAAGGTCGATTTTGGCTGTGTTAAAATGATTTTGACGAAGCTCGTGGTCCCAGTCGCTTCTCCAAAAGAGGTAAAGTCCTTCATCTTTTTTCCTTTCTCAGTTTCGTTAGTATGATATAAGGTTATCTGTCTTTTTTCCTTTTAGAAGTGCATCTGCTGGTTTTAGGCTGTGTTGTTAGATTTAGTATTGAGAAATCATGAGTAAATGTTTGGAACCCGTTATTGGGAGCTACCATATTTTATTCTTTATTTTCTCTTTCTCTTAGAAAAGTTGTTCTGCTCTCTTTGCAGGGGTCAGTATGTCATTTGTTACACTGATAGAGTCATAAACTGTTTTGTTGTTGTCGAAATGCTAGGTTCATGAGCTATTGTCAAGTCGATATTTGGAAAATTTCATCTTAATTTGCTTGTTGTTGATCTTCCTTGCTCTATCTATTTGGTGTTCTTGAAATATTGTAAAATCTAGTTATTCTCTACTGTTCAGAGTAGTCAATCATGATATATGTCTGAGTTTCTTTTTTGTTGTCGAGTTTCTCAAAATCTAAGGGATAATAGCTTATATCATAGGTCTGCCAAAATAAGCTATTATAATCCTTTTTGAATTACGTTGAAATTTCTTCTCCTTTGCCTAAACACTGATCTCGTCAAGTTTGGGCCTTTAAAAGAAATAGTTTCATTCATCATATTGTTATTAGTTTGATTAACAATGCTTAATTTCCTTGGCATATTTTGTGAGTTTCATGTCTTGTCCCCGTGTGTTTCTCTGTCTCTCATGTGACGAGTGGTATGAATTATAGGAATTAACAGTGATAGAAATTTAGGTAGTCCTACTGATTTGTGCGTCATTTGCTTTATTGAGGAAGATATGATGATAATTTGGTCTAGCATAGATGTTGAGTACACTCTAAGAGATGTGGTTTTTGCTGGAATTGGTTCTCCCTTAAATTGGTTGCTTTAAGTGAGAGTCAGATTACTTATTAAGATTATTTCTATGATAATTCCATTGTGTGTTTGTTCTCAAACTCTTAAAATGAATGTTCATTGTAGTTTCATTGCGTCCTTTGGTTTGCCATGTGATTGGTTCTAATTCTCCTCTCATTCTTCGTGCATGTGAAACCTATCCGAGTCTCTTCGAGACTCCCATTTCATCCCGTGCATTTCGTCGGGTTTAATTCAAAAGGGAGCATTGCAGGTTGAGGACAGAAGATGGGCCAAGCCCATAACAGTAGCAGCAATAGCCCAACAGCTAGAAATTCTCAAAGAATTTGAGAACAGCAGTAGCAGCGGCCCAAAATGGGCATAAGAGTTCAAAATGGACTGAAGCAAGTGGGCCATTGCCCAAATAGATTTTAGGACAGGCTTTATGGACTAAAGTCCAATTTGGGATTAGGCCGAAGGCTTAATTTCTCCTCTCTCCCTTTAAACTCTTTATATATTGTTTAGAGTCATTTGTAAATAATTTGGACTAACATTCAGCCTAGTTGGATTTTTCCCGAAGAACAAACTTTGGTGGTTCTTTTACTTACATTTTCACGTAAAAATATTTGTCCCAACATATTTCCTTACTTGAACGTTTTCTTTACATGTGTTTTCTTTCAAAAGTTTTGTTTCCTTTAATTATCTTCAAAAGATAACAAAGTATTTTTCTTTAAGTCAAACAAGCTTAAAATTTTGTCATTTATCTTGAACCAAATTGTCTTACTATTAATATTTTTCATGTTTTCATAACAATTAAATTAATATTTTTTAAAGATAGTCAAATAAGTTATTTTCAAACAAGTCCGGATAACCGCGAGTTAGTGGATATTTCGAGTGCCTTTAAAACCTTCTCGGGATATTAATATGAACCTCTTACCCAAAATCTCAAATTTTTCTAAGTCTTTATCTATTTTAGACTTTGAGAATTTTCAAAAGGTTTTCTTAATTTCCC
Organism: Jaltomata sinuosa; assembly: GCA_003996215.1. Classification (NCBI taxonomy): domain Eukaryota; kingdom Viridiplantae; phylum Streptophyta; class Magnoliopsida; order Solanales; family Solanaceae; genus Jaltomata; species Jaltomata sinuosa. The sequence goes on along the minus strand of QJPP01000491.1, from coordinate 127,246 downwards.
TTAGTTAATTAAGTTGCGACTCTTGCTTTTATTTGAAAGATTTTTTTTGAAACTTTAACTTGGTTTTCGAAATGAACTTTCAAATAGTCAAAATATATAAACCATTTTTTCCCGAAAATAGAAATGACAACTCTACTGGGGATAATTCAACTAGGTTCTAACCTTATTGTTTGCAACTAACTTATTTGACTAACTATTCAGTTTGTAATAACTAGTAAATTTCATCGCTTTCCTTATTTATTTATTTATTCTCTCGCACTTATAATTGTTCATTGCATCTTCCGCCTTCTTTGGCAAAGCATTAGATTGCATTAGGGGTAAAAAGGTGATTATGAAAATATTTGCAGTCATTCTTGACAAAACACATAATTTTCAAAACAGACGAGTTAAGTAGTTGGTTAACCGTCACTTGTTATTTTAGCCCTGGTTGTCCACCCGGGTTCCCGGTCAATTTTGAAACCTATTCTAGAAACCGAGGATAGAGTGAAACCAAATCTCGAAATAGGCATTAACCTAAGATGTCTTGATATCCAAGGGATATTAAGTCCATTAGAAAGACCACTTTGTGGTCGAAAAGGACCACGGCCTGAAAGAACAATCATCCTCTACGTGATTGAAGGATGTGATGTCGAGTTGTACGAACCATTGTCCCTCGGGATTGGTATAAACTTAGATAGTGTCTTGTTTTCAAAGATTGTCATCCGAAAGGTGTTCAGAAATTGCAAGAAGTCCGAGAAGTTCGAGAACGAAGGACTAGCCACGGCAGCCTAGTTTAGAATTGTATCCTTGCGTGGGACTGATTTTCGAATATACATCCTTTCCCTTATTTTGTACCCCTATTTTATCAAATCGGTTTGCATATAATATTTTGGGGCAATAGAAAGTTTAGAAATGGCATGCATATCCTTCAATTCGTTAGGCCTACCTTTGGCATAAAAAGGTCACATATTTGTATAGGACGCGCTATGAACTGTTATGTGATATAACTGTCTTATGTGCTTATGTGTGTCGCTCAAATCAAAGGTGAATTGATCCACTCCTATATTTTTAGAACACCGTAAGCAAAAATATAAAACCCACTCTACAAAGTCCAATCAAAATTACTCCTCGAGTTTCTCAAGTTTCCCAGAAGATCCTAAATCCTTCAAACACGCCTAAGAACTTCTCTCCTATCTCTCAGGAAGGTTGACTTACCATGGACACCGAAGAAGCAACGCGGAAGATAATAGAAGTGATTGACCAGGAAATCAATGAAATAAAGTAGCAAATCAAGAAAGCTAAGCAAGTGGAGAAAAAGTTGGCAGCCAGGTCCGCGGAAGTGGATAAAGAGATAGCCCTTATGAAAGAAAAGATATCCAACGTTGACACAAGGATAGCCCAAACAAAATAAATGATTAACCAAATGGATCGAAAGTACCAATTGACGCTTAAGAGGTCGGTGTCAGTCATAGGGAATGATGAAGAGTCAGTGGGAGAAAATGATGAACAAATCCAGCCTTTTAACCAAATCTCAGATTACTGGGCTAACATTAGGGATGACCTCGTTTGGACAACTAGGTTCAAGACAGAAAAATGAAAGATCATTCTCAAAGCTCACGCATGGGAGAATGATCGGAGGCCCAGAATTGTTACATGCCCAATCATCTTTCTAGCTCTAAAGATGAAAGGAATCCTACAGCCTGATCAAACCCCGCATTTTTGGTATAACCCTAAAGACGAACAAAAGAGGTGTGCTTACCATCCAAGCCAAAAGGGGAATACCACCAATGAATGCACCATGCTAAGGATCAGAATTCATGAAATGGTCAACAATGGGCAAATCACCATATGCGGGGACCTTACTCCCTACTATTTATGATAGGGTGGGGCCAGGAATGCCAATCACCTAGAATACCCTGATTCGCCAATATGACTTCACCATGTTTTATGACATGTATCTTGACATATACTTCAAACTAGTCCACGCTGGTATCATTGAGCTAATTGAAAGGAAGGTGAGGAAAATATCCCGAGCTAGGTGCAGTTGCAAGGAAATATGCCTCTACCATTTTCGAGCAGGGGGCATGACATAGAGAATTGTCACACTTTTAGGATTGACCTCGAAGATCTCATAGACGCAGGAAGGATCCAGATTAAGTTTTCACCTTATCATCCTTAAAGAAGAAGATTGAGAAGAGTCCAGAAGACCCGTCAATATCCAAAAGAAGCTTTAAAAGTAGCAAAGCTATTGTAGTTATTTCTCTGTTGTAGCTTTTACTTTTTCCTTTGCAATAAAAGATATTAGAAGAAATGAAATATATCCCCTTTACCTACTCGAACTATGTAGGGCCAGAATTCTCCTTCGTGAGATACGTAGAAAACCTTCAAGGCCTGGCCCCTATCCATAAGAAATTTGCATTTCCCCACTTCAACAGAAATATCGAAGATTTCATAAGACACATCCAGTGCTACAAGATAAGTATCAGAAGATGAAGACCCAACAAGTCAACTTCTTCGATAAGAATCTACCTACCCAAAATCAATAGGCAAATTCTTGTCCATTAAACCCTCGAGTCAATAACCCCATGGATCAATTTGCCTTGATGAAAAGCAACTCTTATGTGTTTATTTCCAGTTGATACCTTGTATTGCTTGTCACCAACAGAATCTAACATATTGGCCTTTGAGTTGTTTTTATTTCAATAGGTAATAAAAACTGCTCTGGGTTGACAAAACTGGCCGAACATCACTACTTCACCCGCTCAAAGGCATACATAAATTCCTCCTCTAACCCTCACTTTTCTAAAGGCAAAATGACTAATAGTGAAGAAGAGAACGCCTTGGCTGTGAGGGATAATGTTATCGCTGAACATAGTGAAATGATTGCCGAACTGGCAAGAAAGCTAGAAAAATGTAAGAAGAGGTACTAAAAGCCAAGGATATGGCTAGCTTGGCTATTGCTGCAAACACTCCAACTCTGGGCAACTCTCATACCCCGCTCCAGATTCCTCCACTCAACTCTTCATTGACTGAAAACTAGCCAAGAGATATCCCTTCCTCTTCTAATATGTAAAACCTTCCTCTGAACTACCAAAATACACCACCAAAAACCTACAACTCCAAGAATAACCATCCCAATATCACCAATCCACATAAATATACCCCCACATACCCAAACGTAATTCCACATGTCCATCCTCTGCCTATCCAGAACTTGCCACCTACCACCTTCCATGCTATGGCAGAGCCATATACCGCCCTCCCAGAAAGCCCCGAGCTTTACCACTATGAGAAAAAGGAGAAAGAGTTGAGGGCTACAAAGAAGAAGCATGATTATGACATGGAGCAAATGAAAGAAGAGATAGCCAGGATCAAGGAGTTTCGAGGCTCATCTTATGAAAAGGGCTATGACTACGATGACCTTTGTATCCATTCGGATATGGACCTACCAGACGGATTCAAGATTCCCAAGTTTGAGACCTTCAACAGTGTTGGAAGTCCTGAGGCTCATTTCAGAAGCTATTGCGACCAAATGGTTAGTGCCCAGAAGAATGACGCCTTATTGATGAGGCTGTTCAGCCAAAGTCTGAGCGGTGAGGCTTTAGAATGGTTCACCACTCAAAAACTGAAGAAGTGGTCTAGATGGAGTGAACTAGCCTGAGACTTTGCTCAAAGGTTTGCATACAATGTGGAAGTTGTCCCAGATCAATACTCTCTAGGTCGTATTAGACAAAAATCCAATGAGGACTTTCGAGACTACGCTTATCGGCGGAGAAAAGAGGTGGCGAGAGTTCGGCCTCCCATGACCAAAGAGGAGATAAGCGTGGTGTTTATGCGCTCTCAAGAGTAAGAGTTCTACGGCAAAATGATATCAACAGTTAAAGCAAAATTCACCTACTTAGTCAAGATCGGTGAAATTGTAAAAGAAGGTTTGCATAGCGGCAAGATTACCAAAGCCTCGGCATCCTCTGGATCGATAGGATTTCCCAAGAAGAAGAGGGTAAAAGTATCTTTAGTATCCTCCATTCATAGCATAAAACCGAAGAAGCCCATCGAAGCCAACTACAAAAAGTCACTTGTTCCAATGACCCCTCCCCCAGCTCCACAAAATCCTCAACCTATTTTCTATACTCAACTCACTTACCAAGATATTCAACCAAACTTGCAACCCATCTACCAAAATCCACAACAAAATATGCAGCCCATTTACCAAGCTCCTCCCCAAAACTTTCAAGTGTATCAAAAGGCTCCCGATAACTAGAATAATCGCCAGGTTCCTCTTCCCGCCAATGTAAATCTGCCTCGTCCAAATTTGGAAAAGAAAGCTCCTCAGTGTTTCACCCAGTTAGCTAAAACCAGAACTCAGTTATATGAGAGATTGAAAGTTGCTGGATTTATTCAGCCCATACAACCTATACCAGGAAATCCTGATTCTCATTTCTTCAGGGCTGACTGACATTGTGCTTATCATTCCGGAGGAGTCAGACATGATACCGATGATTGCATTAACCTGAGACACAAAATTCAGGATTTGATTGATCAAAGAGTGGTCACCCTATAAACTACACCGGCCAATGCTGGTAACAACCCGCTCTTGAATCATGGAGGAGCCATTATTAACATGATGGAGGTCAATGAAGAATGGGTTGTGAGCAAGTCAATAGTGCTGGTTAGCCCTAAAAAGCAAGAAAAGTCGGAAAAAGCTATATCTACTTTGAGTATTGCTGGACTACCCTTTGAAGGGTTAATGCACAACAAGGCCTTGCACGTCACTGTCAAATGTCAAGAGATGATTATAAACAGAGATTTGATTAACTATGGTTCGGGTCTGAATATTTGCCCGTTATCCACACTCACTCAACTAGACTATTATCCGGGAAAGGTTTGCCAGAGCAGGATCAACATAAGAGCCTTCAACAAGAGTCAAAGGGACATTATCAGAGAAGTCATCCTATACATCCAAATGGGACCTGCCGAATTTCATACGAAACTCCAAGTCGTGGATATTACTACCAGCTATGACTTGCTTTTGGGGAGACTATGGATCTATGGAGCTAACTTTGCACCAAGTGGTAAAGTTCATCTGAGAGGGATATGAGATGGTGATCCATGGTGAAGGGAGTCACCTAAATCGCCCTAATGGTTGTGTCCCTATGATTAAAGAAGTCCCCAGAAGAAGCAATTTCTGCACCATAGAGATTGTTAATGCCTCAAGAGAAGATCTTGATCCTCAAATTCCCATGCCACCTATCTATAAAATGCTCACGGCTATAATACTGAGGAGAAAATATGAACCAGGATTTAAGCTGGGAAAGAATTCTGACGGTATGACTAAGCCCATAAGCATTTCCAGGAAGCTGACCAAGCATGGATTAGGGTACATGGCCCAAGCCGACAAGGAAAAAGTCGAACAGAAGAAGTAGTCAGGACTACCGAAGCCACTCCCTTACTTATATCAGTCATTCTCGGTGCATATCGATCCCCCAAGGGACGAGTTAGAGGACAGAATAAGACAGCTATTTGAGGAAAGTGATGTTGTAATAGAAGAAACCTCAAAAGCAGTCATGATTAGGGATGCCAGGCCCAACAAAAAGTTACAAAATTGGATCGCAACCCCCCTCGTGACTCTCTGCTCGGCTGGGTAGACAAAGACTCTATTTTATAAAAAAATGGTGATGGTCCGCATGAGGCTCCACGACCCAACCCTTATGATTTAATATTCCTCAAACTATTTTACCTCTTTCCAAAAGGCATGAACCTACATTCATACGGGTTATAGTCATAGTTTATAAATATTTTTGGATTTCAAAGAAAAGCCTCCCTTATTGCGAAAACTTTGCTATATGTTTCCTGGTCATTATCTAACTTGTTTTTTTTATGGTTTCAGTAATAATAATTTAAAACCTGCTAATGTCATGTCATGCCAAGAGCTGAATGAACAAGCCAGAGGATACTATATTGGAACCGAAGGGTATGTTGAAGACATTATGGTCTTAGAACGAACAACCAAGTCTAAGACTATAAAGACCAAGAAATGACCCACCTAAAAGAGTTTGAGGTGGTCAATCTGGGAGGCAATGGTCAAGTTGAAGAAATAAGTGTCGGTGTTGATTTGTCAAAAGCACAAAAGAAATAACTTATCAGTATGCTCAAACCATACCTCGACATCTTTGGCTGGTCCTACAATGATAGGATGAGAATAAGAGCAAACATCATCTCCCAAAATTTATTGGTCAATCCAGAATTCAATCCAGGTAATGGACAGTTAATCCTTCCCTCCCACGAGACAAAGGAAAGTTCCCACCAAATTAGCAAGGACTATACATCGTCCAAAAAGTGCTATCTGGAAGAGCTTTTATTTTGTTCGAGATGGATGATCAAGTATAGCCCAAGCCTATAGCAACTACGATGCTAAGAAAAGATACTACGCCTAAAGACAAAATACAGAATGTGTTGAAGATCAACTAAAGTGAATCTCGAGAAAGAATCTCATAATTCCCACAGGGTGTCGAAGCTCTGGAAAAAGATTCATCGTGAAACCTTTAACTAGGGCAGAAATTTTTAGAGGAACCTCAAAATTTCAACCAAAGCTTCATTCGAGAGTTCAGAAATAAACTCCAAAGAATTCTCCAGCACCGAGAGATCAGAGTCCACTTTAGAATCCCTAGTCCGAGGTGGATTAACCCCCAGTTGTGACAAAATTTCTCGAAGAACATTTCCAAACTCCCAGTTAGGACAACAAAGGATCTCCAGAGTATTCCGCAGTATATTAGAAATGTAAAGACCTCGAGTAAAGGACATTCATTGATCTAGCACATGACATGACGGGCAGAGACCTTTCCAAACTATCCTTTTTCAAAATCTTTGTTTTCCAAAGAACTTGCTTGAAAAATATTTACAAAAGATTAATTTTACTCCTTTATAATTTGGTTTTGTCTTATGTCTACCATGACCCGGGATTCGAGGATGAAAAGTACTTGAGAGCGGAAAGGACCCAAAAAAGACAAAGCAAGGAGCAGAAGATCGAAGGAGGTCAACACAGATTAGTTTCATCAAATACTAACAATTTTTCTTTGGATGCAAGTCATCCTAAAAAGTGTGTTAAAAGTCAGTGAAAGTCCCTCGTTATCCAACGCGTTCAAAGAAATGCAATGAGACCAGATGCCCCAAAATTCGGCGAGAAAAGCCAAAATAGTGGGAAGAAGCCAAAAAGGCAAAAACACCTAGAATGGACAAACTTTCTTGTAGTTCGCGGGAACTACTGGATAAAGAAAGATTGACAACATCCTTTAGTCCCCAAGTAGATCAAGATATTTTGGGTCAACTTCAATTGGAACACCAAATGAGAGAGCGACGACATTCTCTGCAATCCCCAGTAAGTCAGAAATCACCACGAACAGATGATGTTTGAAAATGGTATTTGTGGTTGTCCCCAAAAATGGGTACAACCATTTCATTCATGTTTGAAATGAAAGTTATTTTGATTTGCTTCATAAAAGTCATCTTTTAAGTTTTTCAAAATTGATTGTGGTCGCCAGTAAGAGCGACGCTGTGTCTACTAATCATTTTCCTTGAGCACAAGTACACAAAGGAGTCGACGTGACAATATAAAAACCAAAGGTGATGTTTTTTGCAACTACTACACCTGTTAATGCATGATCATCAACATCATCATATTTGCATGTTGCGAGGACCATGTCATGAGGACTATGTCACAAGGATCATGTCGCGAGGACCATGTCACGAGGACCTTATCCCAAGGACCATGTCACAATGACCATGCGCAAGGACCATGTCACAAGGACCATGTCGCAAGAACGATCATCATTAATACCGCAGACACACATTCGTTGCAAATATTATTTCCATCTACTGGCCGGTTTTGAAGAGGATGACATTAAGACGCATCCCTAAGTCGTGATCGACTCAAAAGCATTTATATCCAATATTGCGTGAGACAATGGGGTCTGAAATTGAGGATATCCTTGCTTCATCATTATTATGCCAAGTCTGGCCTTCTGCATATTTATATTTGATATCGCGTGAGACAGTGGGGTCTGACGTTGAGGATAGCTTTGCTTCATCATTGTTATGCCAAGTTTGGCATCTAGCATATTTATATCCAACATCGCGTCAGATAACAGAGTCTGACATTGAGGGTATATTTGCTCCTTTATTAAGCCAAGTCTGGTATATTTATATGGGATATTGCGTGAGAGGGCAGAGTTTGACATTGTGTATATTATTATTTATTATGACGAGTCTGACATTTAGCATATTTATATCTAACATCGCGTAAGACGGTGGATTTTGATGTTGAGGATATTTTTACTTCCTTATTATGCCAAGTATGGCATATTAATATCCGATATCGCATGAGATGTTGGAGTCTAACATTGAGGATATTACTATTTATTATGCCTGGCATCCAGCATATTCATATTCGATATCGCGTAAGACGGCAGAGTCTGACATCGAGGATATTTGTGCACCCTTATTTATTATCGCATTAAGACAACGAAGTATCACACAAAAGATATCATGACCCAACCTATCGGGCCGTGCATGCGCCTACTCTATGCACCTAGATAGACGAACCCTTACCACCCGTCCAACAAGTAAATGCGGAAAAGAGAAAACAAATCATGAAATAACCTTTATCACATCCTTTTTATGAAGATTTAAAAACAACAGTTTTACAACTTAAAATACCCTCCCGAGGACCTAGTCTAAACAGGAACAAGAGCTAATACAGGATATATATAGAGAGAAGTAAATGAGACACAACTTCCATCATAGAGGAAGGACAGAAGCTGCTGCAGATGACCATCGTCATGTACCTATGAAACATCACCAACCCTGTAACCATACTATACCCAAAAGGGTATAGCAAGAGTAGAGTCAGTATAACCACACATACTGGTAGGCATCATCAGTCGACCCGAATACACACATACCATCATATAGGAAAACCAAGAAAACATGAAAATGAACAATATAGCTCCCTCCTTCACCATTCACCCTTACCAGAACCGATCTCAAATGATCGTCTACTCACCTCTTTACCTCAATCCTTTCTATTCCCTCTTCTTCCAACTCCCTCTCTCTCAGGTCTTCCGAGTCACGCTAAGTTTAGACTTCTTAAGTCACACTAACCTTAGACTTCCCAAGTCACACTAACCTTAGACTTCCCAAGTCACACAACCTTAGCCCAAGTCCAAATCCAACTCTGACTTTCTCACCTTTATCCTAGTCAACCCACCATGACTATGTATCTAGAAATGAACCAGTTCCTGTCATTCCAGACCCACTACACCCAGGTCACTACACACAATTACCCAGATCCCTAGACATTTCTTCCCAGGATATCACCCGCTAGTCACACAATGCCAGACTCCCAGTCATTCCCCTAGTTTATCAACCACATGTAAATCTCTCCACAACCATGATCAGCAATCCACAACAAACAACTATTATACACCATTACATATCCTAGACCCACCTTGGATCCCATCTAGACAACACCTAAGTGTCAAATAAATAACTCAGTCTACACCAAGACTAACTCGTAAAGAAATGTAACAACCCAACCTCTCAAGAACCAAAATACACAAAAATAATTCAAGTTTACAACCCCGTCCACTCAGGGAACCATTAAATAAATATGCAAAAATACAAGAAAGTAAACCCGTACCAGGCATGGTACCCGAGCCAACCGTTAGTATTATCCCGTACCAGGCGTGGTACCTGAGCCAACCGTTAATATATTTTGTACCAGGCATGGTACCCGAGCCAACAGTTAATATATTTTGTATCAGGCATGGTACCCGAGTCAACTTTTAGTATTATCCCGTACCAGGCGTGGTACCCAAGCCAACCAAAGTCAATCAATCCATAGTCACAATAATGAACAATCAACATGTATACTAACAAGCAAACACACAGTTCAATTCACCAGACTGTAAAAAAGGACCCTTAGACATTCCTAAACAATTCCCTAAGCAATGCATATCATAAAAATACTTAGATAAGAGTACACAAACATACAACATTTACAGAAATCGTTAACCATCACCTACCCTCTTTCCCGGGTATATAACTTAGCCTCGACCTCCATCCGAAGACTAAACACACTCACCCTTTATTTACATATAATGAACGATTTCTCTTTTAGCATAATTTAACAACCACCTTGATTCGGAACTTACATAGATGATAACAATATGAATTACCACCCCTTATCCCTTAGCAAAACCAACGACTACTCATCATGGCCTCCGCTTTCCCGAAACCTCACCTAGGAGTTTTCCATTTTCATACCCATTTAGTTATCCTTGCAATTCCTGATTCCCCAAACCTTCCCGACATCCCAAACCCTGAGACCTATCATTTTAGCATACCAAGACAACATAAATAGCCCAAAATAAATGCCATCCATCCACAATTCAATCCAACCAATCCCTAGCTCACTCATAACAAATACCGAATCCACCAGAATCCATGCCCGAAAGCCTAATCATGGATTCTCCTTTCCCACTATACAATTGTACAGAATGTAAGCAGGTCTATCTACTCAAATGAAAACCTAGCCTACCTGGGCGCCAAGAAGCTGCGAGGATGTGTTTCTGGCTCTTTGAAGGCATTCCTGGCTGAACGATGGTCCTGGAATCATCTTTTTGGCATCCCTTCAGCCATAATCCTTCCTCCTCATAGTTCTCAAGTCTTGGAGCAGCATAGGATGGTTTTTGGAGAAACCCTTGTATGTTTCTCAACTGAGGAGGAGAGATCTTTTATTAAAACTCGTTCTGAGGCTTCTGCCTCTCGTCGTTCCACTATAGCGGATGACCTTCCACCAGGTTCTGCTATAGCATATAAGATACCACTATAGCGAAGTGACGTCAACCCGGATGATGTCCAAAAATCTGAAATTTTTGCCATATCACCCCACTTAATACCAAAATATTTTTAAATCGTTTTTGAATTTCATGACATCGGGGTTTTTGAAATAACAGTAGATATAGTCATTACAATAGATACCAATTTATCCATCGTTCTTCCCTGAACGATCCTAAGAATCAAGAGAATGAAAGAACTATCCGGGGACCTTCACAGTCCCTTATTGACCATGTAACGCATGAACTTACATAAATTACCAACCTCCCCTCAATTAGTCATAATGATTCGAAGGAAAATAGCTGATACTACTCCCTCAGAGAATTTTTGAATTACCCAAGAAAATTTACACGTGACATTCCCGAGTACCCAATGAATCCGGGGTCTCAGAAAATATCGGAGCAAAAGAATTTAAAATTACGCGGGAGAACTTTCCTTTCCCTAAATGGATTTTCATCCGCTATAGAAGATATTATTCCGCTATAGTGTTTACACTATGATGGACTGTCAACCGCTATAGCGGTTGACAATAGATTGAAATAGGGGGAAAATAGATTTCACCCCTTATTCTTCCCATATTCCTTCTGAAACTACCACATTCTCTCCCGATCACTTCGCTCCCAATGTCGAAATTTACAGGTAACACTCATTTCTACTTGTTTCCTTATTTCCTTGCACGAATTTAGACATGATTTAGGTAGAAAATGAGGTTTGGGGTATACATTATACTGGGTTTTAAACTTGAACCTTAGGTTGGATTTTTTTGTTGGATTCCTGAAGCATGGATGTTTCCCTTACATTTTCAATGCCTCCCAGGCATTATGGGCATAATGATTACACTATTTTTGGCCAAAATGGGGTGGGAGGTGAAGGACTGTTCTTGAACAAAAGTTGCGATTTGGACAGAATTTAGCGGTTATAATGCCTAATTTTTTGTAGGAAATAGTAATATGATGCTTTAGGAGCACTGATGCTTTAGGAGCACTGATCTAAACTTGAATTTTCAAAAATGGAGTTTCGAGTCAAGGGGCACCATTATTGCACCCCTTGAAGCTTTGGGGATGATGAATACCGCTCTAGCGATTGGGATAGGCTATAGCGGTTCAACTATGACAAATATTTTTCTTCTATGGCGGACAATCATCTGCTATAGTGGAAGACCGCGAATCAGTAGCTTCCCAAGTTGACACTTAAATTTTTCCCCCTTTTTCTAAATCCCTAATGCCTTTTTGAGTTCTAATCCAATTTTCTTGCCATATTACAGGTTATACTTCCAATGGCTAGAGGACAACAATTGCTCGTGTATTCCTACGAGCATTTCCCTTACCTAGCTAGCTGGGAGAGGTTCCCGGATTACTGGATACTGGGCATTTGTTACAAGAGAGGGTGCAAGCTAACAGGGGTAGATGGAAATCCAATCGCCTTCCACCGCAAGATTATAGAGTTGGGTTGGGATTCCTTGTTAGTAGCTCCTCCTCCCGTATAGACAGGCTGGGTGCGGGAGTTCTATGCCATTCTTCCTACAGTCTGTTGGGATGATCCTAACCCCACCATCTGTATCCGCAGAGTGGACGTCCTTATAGGCACTCAGACTATTAATGGGATTCTTAGAGTGCCTCAAGTCTCCAATGAAGCCTACGAGGCTAAGTGTAGGCTGTGGGATATGACTTGGTTGAGAGACACTCTGGTGGATGAGACATGCAGGGATAAGGTTTACTGGGTCAGCTACGAGGGTGTCACTAGTACTTACTTTTCTGTGGAGGCTAGGATGTGGCTCAACTTAGTGTCTTGGAGGATTTGCCTATCAGGTAACAAGACCAACGTGACCTATGCCCGGGCCCTGGTGATTCCTTGTGCCATGAAAGGCATTATCATGAATGTGGGGGAGCAAATCATCTCCGAGTGGAAGGAATTTTACCGGGGTCACAGGAAGGCCCCCTATCTTCCAGGCTTGATATCTAAGTTGTGCAGGCGGGTTGGGGTGACTGAGGACCACACTGACTTGGAGGTGGCTATGGACAACCCCTTCGACCCTGTCCGAGTGAAGGTAGTCTCCAAGAAGAAGAGAAAAGTGGATGAAGCAGGAAGCAGACAGCCGGTCAAGGACGCTGACGATGATGATGATGATGATGATGATGATGACACTCCTGCCCTTCCCCAGCCTCAGCCCCCGATCACTAGCGCCCAACTAGAGAAGACCTTGGACGTGGTCCATAGGTTCACGGAGGGCCCCGCCGCTGGAGGTATAGCCCTGCCCCTTTTACTCAGGAATTTGCAGCACTCCGCAGGGAGTTAGAGGAGGAGAAGAAGAAAAGACGCTCCCAGGATTGTATGTTTTCACGGATGTGGAAGACCATCAAGGTCATGTTCTATTACATTGCCCTGGGCCAAGAGCTCCCCACTCTGGAGCCGAGGATAGGCAGGAGTTCCCCTTCCTGAGCGATGATGATGCTTAGGACCTCTCCTCCCCTCTTTACTTTCAGGCTTGATATCTGAGTTGTGCAGGCGAGTTGGGGTGCCTGAGGACCACACTGAATTAGAGGTGGCTATGGACAACCCCTTCGACCCTGTCCGTGTGAAGGTAGTCTCCAAGAAGAAGAGAAAAGTGGATGAAGCAGGAAGCAGACGGCCGGTCAAGGACGTTGACGATGATGATGATGATGACACTCCTGCCCTTCCCCAGCCTCAGCCCGCGATCACTAGCACCCAACTAGAGGAGACCTTGGCCGCGGTCCATAGGTTCACGGAGGGCCTCGCTGCTGGAGGTATATCCCCACCCCTTTTACTCAGGAATTTGCAGCCCTCCGCAGGGAGTTAGAGGAGGAGAAGAAGAAAAGATGCTCCCAGGATTGTATGTTTTCCCGGATATGGAAGACCATCAAGGTCATGTTCTCTTGCATTACCCCAGGCCAAGAGCTCCCCACTCTGGAGCCTGAGGACAGGAAGGAGTTCCCCTTCCTGAGCGATGATGATGCTTAGGACCTCTCCTCCCCCCTTTACTTTCAGGCATCACAACTTTTTGGGTTCTTCCCTCGTTTGGGGCTTGTTAGACAATATTCCCCTATCCTTTTCCCCCTTTTTATTATCGCACATGGATGCTTGTTTTAGACAATTACCCTTATATGCACACTATGATAGTTAAAATCATTGATTTCCTATTTTACATAGAAATTCGAGGCTTAATTCCTGCTTTTAAATTATCCCGGTAATGAATAAAAACAGGGGAAAATAGGGTAAGGTTTCTGCCTCACGCCCTTCCGCTATGGCTGTTGCCACTCTGCCATAGCAGATATCTTTGGTCTGCGTGCCTGGGAGCAGCTCAAACAAAGAAGAGTCTGGTCCAGTCTAAATTCAGGAACGGCCCGCCCGTCTGCTCTTGGTCTGAAAATGGCACCGGGCGAGGGCGCCGCTATGCCCCTTAATGAATCAAATGGTTCTTCTACCTTCGTTTGATTTCGATAGCCTATACCATGGTAGCAATAAAATTTCTGCTATAGCAGGATCACCATAGCAGTACAGTTCCTCTATGCCGGTCCCAATGGTGACAACTCAGAAAAATTGAATTTTTCAGCAAGTGTACCCTTCCCCTTTCCCGGTTATCATTGTCTAATCCCGTCGATCCCACCATGGTCTTAGACTACCCCCAAGACTCTTCCTGGCAATGCGTATATCAAAACTCAGCATCAATCACAAAAATTTCCAATCACAATAGATTTTAAAAGGACAATTGTTCCCAACAATACCATCCCGCTATTACACACGAATAACTCCCTTGTTCCCATGGTTCCCAACTAAGTCCCGACCATCCTGAAACTAAAGTTTCCCTACAGTCACAATTTCCATTACCTTATCATCTTAACCAATGATAAGTACCTTTCACGACATGATACAATTCCAGTTCTACAATTAACAGCTATGCACAGACCCAAGACACACTACCTTCAACTTATAACCCTCTGCAGACTTATCATTTATTTCAAGGCAACCAAGTTCACACAATTCAAATAGGTCTTACAAACACAGTTTACAAAACATTTTCACTTCAAGCCACAACAAAAATTAAGTCACACAATTTCACCTTCTATTAGTATTCATGGATGACCATTAGCCGGTTATCCATGTATTACCACACCCCTCAGGCTAGATACCAATTGGAACCTTCCCGGTTCCAATTTTACTTGCTTTTTTTATTACAACCAGAGTACAATGGCCCCCCTTTACTTTGTCAAGATACCAATTGGGATCGAGAGATACCGATCGGCCTCAACCCATACAAGCAAGTGAATGAACCAAACTAAAAGGAATGAAGGAAGATAGATGTTTCCTAGAATGCTTCATATCCTCCCAAAGATTAGATGTGGATGCCAAGACACCAATCAACATGACTCTATTCAACATTTTTCTCTTGTACTAGGATACCGGTAACCTAGGATCTGATAGCATCTGTCATGACCCAACCTACTAGGCCGTGCAGGCGCTACTCTATGCACCTAGATAGATGAACCCTTACCACCAGTCCAACGGGTAAATACGAAAAATACAAAACAAATCATGAAATAACCTTTATGACATCCTTTTTATGAAGATTTCAAAACAACAGTTTTACAACTTAAAATACCCTCTCTAGGACCTAGTCTAAACAGGTACAAGAGCTACTATAGGATATATATAGAGAGAAGTAAATGAGACACAACTTTCGTCATAGAGGAAGGACAGAAGCTGTTGCAGATCACCATCGTCATGTACCTATGAAACATCACCAACCCTGTAACCAGACTATATCCAAAAGGGTATAGCAAGAGTAGAGTCAGCACAACAACACATTCACCCTTACCAGACCCAATCTCAAATGATCGTCTACTCACCCCCTTACCTCAATCCTTTCTATTCCTTCTGCTGCCAACTCCCTCTCTCTCAAGTCTTCCGAGTCATGCTAAGCTTAGACTTCCCAAGTCACACTAACCTTAGACTTCCCAAGTCACACAACCTTAGCCCAAGTCTAAATCCAACTCTGACTGCCTAACCTTTATCCTAGTCAACCCCCATGACTATACATCCAACAATGACCCAGTCCCTGTTATTCAAGACCCACTACACCCAGGGCACTTCACACAATTACCCGGACCCATCTCAGATCCCTAGACAATTCTTCCTAGGATATCATCCGCTAGTCACACAATGTCAGACTCCCAGTCATTCCCCTAGTTTATCAACCACATGTAAACCACTCCATAACCATGATCAGCAATCCATAATAAACAATCATTATACCCCTCTAAACAACTCCATAAAATACGCTTTTGGGGTCCCAGCCGACAAGCTGCTGGGCTTCATAGTCAGTAGAAGGGGCATCGAGCTCGATCCCTCAAAAATCTGGGCTTCATAGTCAGTAGAAGGGGCATCGAGCTCGATCCCTCAAAAATTAAGGAAACTCAGGAGTTTCCTCCCCTGAAGACCAAGAAAGATGTCATGAGTTTCTTAGGAAGGCTGAATTATATTAGCAGGTTCATAGCCCAATCAATGGTTATTTACGAACCTATTCTCAAGTTGTTGAAAAAAGATGTGCCAACTAGCCGGACAGAAGAGTGCCAACAAGCTTTTGATCGTATCAAGAACTACTTGTCCCACACTGGTGTTAGTCCCTCCAAGATAAGGAAGTCCATTGTTTCTATATCTATCGATCTCCGAAAATGCCTTTGGTTGAGTCCTGGGGCAACATGATGAAAGCGAAAAGAAGGAACGAGTGATTTATTACTTAAGCAAGAAGTTCACTCCCTACGAGGCTCATTATACTTTGCTAGAAAGGACTTGTTGTGCCTTGACTTGGGTTGACCAGAAATTGAGACATTATTTATCATACTACACGACATATCTCATTTCTAGAATGGACCCCCTGAGATACATATTCCAAAAGGACATGCCTACGGGGAAATTGGCTAAGTGGCAGATGTTACTAAGTGAGTTCGACATTGTATATGTGACTCAGAAAGTGATCAAAGGACAGTCCTTAGTAGATCACTTAACGGAAAATCCGGTTGATGAAGTTATGAGCCACTCCGAACTTACTTTCCCGATGAAGATATCTTCTTCAAAGGCGAAGATATTGCAGAATTATACCATGGTTGGAGATTATTCTTCGATGGAGCTGTCAATTTCAAAGGTTCAGGCATTGGAGCAGTCTTGGTATCAGAAACTGGTCAGCACTACCCAGTGACGGCCAAACTCCATTTTGCATGCCCCAACAATATGGCTAAGTACGAAGCCTGTATTCTCAGCATCCAATTGGCTATTGATATGGATGTCACAGAACACTTGGTCATCGGTGATTCTGATTTGCTAATTCACCAAGTCCAAGGCGAGTAGGCTGTGAAAAACTCCAAGATTGTGTCGTACATGAAATTGGTACAAAATTTGTGCAAGAGGTTGAGAAAGATCGAGTTCAAGCATACTCCTAGGATTCAGAATGAATTTGCCAATGCTTTAGCGACCATATCCTACATGATCCAACATCCAAATTAGAGTTACATCGATCCGTTGGTAATAGGTTTGAAAGAGCAACCTGCACATCGTGCTCAAGTTGAAGCATAATCGTATGGAAAACCATGGTATTATGATATCAAGAGATATCTAGAAGCTGGAGTCTATCCCGAAGATATGATCGCTAATCAAAAGAAGACAATTCACCAAATGGCCAATAAATTTTTCCTCAACGGAGAAATTCTATATAGAAGGACTCCAGATCTTGGATTATTAAGATATGTTGACTCATTGGAAGCCACAAGGTTGTTAGAAGAAGTACATGCTGGAGTGTGTGGTCCTCACAAGAATCGGACCACCCTAGCCAAGAAGATATTGCGAGCCGGATATTTTTGGATGACCATGGAGAATGATTGTAGCAAGTTCGTACAGAAATGTCACAAGTGCCAAATCCACAAAGATTTGATTCGAGTGCCACCTAGAAAACTTCATGCTATAAGCGTACCTTGGCCTTTTGTAGCCTGGGGCATGGATATCATTGGTCCCATCGAGCCATTTGCCTCGAATGGACACAGATTCATTTTGGTAGCCATTGATTACTTCACCAAGTGGGTGGAAGTTGCTTCTTATAAGTCTGTAACCAAGAAGGTTATAGTTGATTTCATCAGAAATAACCTAATTTGCCGATTCGGGATCCCCGAGTCAATTATTACAGACAATGGAGAAAATCTGAATAGTTACCTAATGGAAGAGATATGTGAGGAATTCAAGATCACTTATCACAATTCGACCGCATAAGTCCCACAAATGAATGGAGTTGTAGAAGCTGCCAATAAGAATATCAAGAAGATCTTGAGAAAGATGGTGGATAATAAGTGATACTGGCATGAGATGTTTTCTTATGCTTTATTGGGGTACCGAACGACTGTCAGAACTTTGACCAGGGTAACTCCTTATGCATTAGTCTATGGGTCGGAAGCAGTGATACCCGCTGAAGTTGAAATACCCTCTCTTCAGATCATTCAAAAAGCTGGACTGAGCAATGAAGAGTGGGTTCGCGCTCGTCATGAGCAACTCATGTTGATTGATGAGAAAAGAATGAGTGTTGTATGCCATGGTTAGTAGTACCAGCAATGAATGATTCGTGCATTCAACAAGAGAGTAAGAGCTCGCATGTTTGCCATAGGACAATTGGTCCTTAAGCGTATTTTTCCTCACCAGGAGGAATACAAGGGAAAATTTGCACCTAATTGGAAAGGTCCATATGTTGTCCAAAAAGTGTAGTCCAGAGGAGCCTTGATTCTGTCCAAGATGGATGTTCATGTGTGGATTAAACCGATCAACTCTGATGCTGTGAAGAGATACTACGCCTAAAGATTTTTTTTGTTTCATTTCTTTCCCTGATTGTAGTCATTTTTTATGCTTTGTAATAGCTGAAAAATTCCCTATCCTCTTTGTACGAACTATGTTGGACTTGAATTATCAAGAATGAGATACGTAGGCAACCTATGTCGGCTTTGTTCAACCCCTTAGGAAAATCTTTCTTTTCCCTTCCTATCTTGAACTATGTCTGATCTGAATTCTCAAGTATGAGATACGTAGGTGGCCTTTATTGGCCTCGGTCATCCCTTTATTTATTTCCAACATTCTCCCACTACGAGTGTGGGAACTACGTTTGACCTGATTTCTATCTCAACGGGATACGTAGGTGCCACAATGTTTCGGTCATATCACCCAAGAAATGGAAACTAGGCCAGAATTTTCGAGAAAGGAATCTCGAAAATTCAGAAGGCAAAGATCAGTCTCCAGCAAGCAAGAATACAGAATGTGCTGAGGAGCAACCAAAATGAATATCGAGAAAGAGTCTCGTAACCCCCACAGAGTCTCAAGTCCCTTGCCAATGGAATGAGATTCATCGCAAACTTTAACTGGGGCAGAAATTTTTAGAAAAAACTCAAAATTTCTACCAAGCTTCATTCAAAAGTTCAGAATCACATTTCGAAGAATTCCCTAACACCGAGAGATCAAAGTCTACTTCAAAAAATTCCCCAGTACGAGATGCATTAATCCCCAGCTGTGACAGATTTCTCAAAAAATAAAATATTTCAAACTCTCCAGCTAGGACGACAAAGGATCTCCAAAATCCACCAGCGGTGTTTCAGAAATGTCAAGGCCTTGAGTAAAGGACATTCGTTGAGCTAGCACATGACATGACGGGCAGAGACTTTTTCAAACTATCCTTTTTTCAAAATTTTGTTTTCCAAAAAACTTGTTTGAAAAATCTTCACAAAAGACTAGTTCTACTCCTTTATAACGTTATTTTGTCTACCGTGACCCGGGGAGTCGAGGGCGATGAGTACCCGAGAGTGGAAAGCACCTAGAAAGATAAAGCAAGGAGCAGAAGATCGAAGGAGGTCAATACAGATCAGTTTCACCAAAAAACTAACAATTTTTTTATGGATGCAGGTTGTCCTAAAAAGTATGTTAGAAATCAGTGAAAGCCCCTCGTTATCCAACGCGTTCAAAGAAATGCAACAAGACCAGATGCTCCATATTTGGCGATAAAAGCTGAAACGGTGGAAAAGAGGAAAGAGGAAAAAGCCGTAGAATGGGCAAATCTTCTTGTACTTCACAAGAGATACTAATTAAAAAGAGATCGACAACATCCTCGAATCCCTAAGAAGATCAGGACATGTGGTCAGCTTCAAAATCAGGACACTAAATGAGAGATCGACGACATTCTCCGCCGATCCCTAGCAAGTCAAAAATCACCGCAAACAGACGATGTTCAAAAATGGTATTTATGGCTATCCCCAGAAAGGGGCACAACCATTTTCTTCACATTTGAAACACAGTTGTTTCGATTAGCTTCACAGACGTTATCTTTAAAGTTTTTCAAGTTTGACTGTAGTCGCTAGTAAAAGCGACGCTGTGTCTACTAGTTGTTTGTCTTGAGCACAGGTACACACAAAGGAGTCAACATGACAACACTAAAATCAAAGGTGATGTTTTCTGAAACTTCTACGCATGTCATTGCATGATCATCCATATCATTATCATATTTGCATGTCGAGAGGACCATGCCAAGAAGGTCATATCACATTTGCATGTCAAGAGGACCATGCAAAGAGGGTCATATCATGTTTGCATGTCGAGAGGACCATGCCAAGAAGGCCATATCACATTTGCATGTCCAGAGGACCATACCAAGAGGGCTATATAATATTTGCATATCAAGAGGACCATGTCAAGAGGACCATTATTATCATTAATACCACAGACACATTCGCTGCAAGTATTATGTCCCTCTACCAGCCGGTTTCAAAGAGGATGATATTCAGAGGCGTCCTTAAGTCGCACTGGCTACACGAGATTAACCCAAGAGCATACCTATATCCAAGATCACGTAAGAAGGAGGAGTCTAACGTTGAGGATATATTCATTTGCATATTTATGCATCCTTATCATTATGCCAAGTTTGGAATTCAGCATATTCATATCGAATATCGCGTGAGATGGAAGAGCCTAACGTTGAGGATGTATTTGCTCCCTTATTATTATGCCAAGTCTGGCATCCTGTGTATTTGCATCCAACATCGTGTGAGACAGAGGAGTCTGACATCGAGGATATTTATGCACCCTTATTAGAGACAACGAAGTCTCTCTCTGAAGTATGCTTATACATACAAGAGCATTAATCGCCAGAAGATGCAACTATATTTGATCGAGCGGCAAAAGGCCTTGTCACCCCCAATAATCAAATATTGCTTATCATTGAGGTCAAAAGCATAGCCTGAGGGATGTCTGTAAGACGTCATCCAAATTGGACGACGGACCAGATTTCCCAAAGTTGGTAGGTCAAAAGTCATCTGTAAGCCACAACGATGTCTGAAACCGGATAGTGTGCAAGATTGCCCAAAACTTGGAAGACTAAGATTTATCTGTAAGATGCAGCAATATCTGAAACTGGATAGTGTGAAATATCACCTAAAGATTGAAAGTTCAAGGGTAATGCGCAAGTTGCGATAATATTCGAAAATGGATAAAGTGCAAGACTACCAAAAAATTGACAGTCTAAGGGTTATCTATAAGCCGCGACATATACACATTGATATTGTGCAGGACTACCCAAAGGCTATCAATTCAAGGGAAATATGTAAGTCGCGTTACATCCAATATCGGATATCTATAAGCCGTGACATATACACGTTGATATTGTGCAGGATTACCTAAAGGCTATCAATTCAAGGGAAATTTGTAAGTCGTGTTACATCCAAGATTGGATAAAAGTGCAGGATTACCCAAAAAACTAGCAATTCGAAGGACATATATAAGCCTCCTCTATCAAAAGTCAGATGATGTGCAAGATCACTCGAAAGCTGGCAAATTAAAGGCATCTCTAAGCTGCCTCTATCAAAAGTTAGATGATGTGCTAGATTACCCAAAGACTGACAATTCATGGAATATCTATTAGTCGTGTTGATACAGATAATGCGCAAGACTTACCCCAAAGGCATATGCAAAGACTACTGTCATTAGCCACGAAGGCTACCACGTTCTAGAGAACACCGCAAATAGTTGCAAGGACCGTCACATCAAACGGTCACGAAGGTCGTCACACTCAAAAACTGCCATGAAGGCAAGCCTATCTGATAGCTACAAAGGCTATCATGCTTATTGGTCACGAAAATTGCTATTTCCTAAAGACAGAGACAGGGAACGAACAACATCTTCTTCGAAGCAACAAATGCAAAAAATAAAGTACAAAGCTATCTTTCTCTGTTGAATCACTTTACTACTAATCATATTGTTTTAATGTTTTACCGAGAACATCCCAGAGGATTAAAATCTCGAATCAGAACAATAGGTACAAAGCACATGAAAAAAGATATCACAACCTAAGATTTAGACATAACCCAAGGATGAGGTATGTCCAAGAAATTACCTCTCCAAGTGGAATTATGTTACTACTAACAATTTTATTTTGAGATGTTGTCGAGAGCATCTGAGAAGGATGAAATTCTCAAATCAAAACCACAGGTGTGGACTACACCAAAAAGGATGCATCACAACGTGGAACTTTTTCTCAGCAGTAAACTGGGACATAGTCCAAAAAGGGATATAAAACTCTTTGGATGCGAGCTGAGGAACAAATTTTCACCACCACCAAACCACACCCCTGTCAGAAGGCATGTGGTTATTTCTTTTCGTTTGGTTTTAGTTTCACATCCAGGGTATTTTCTAAACTCACGTTGGATGCAATATTCCTTCTTTTCAAATCTGGGTGATGATACACCTTGAGCTTTGGAAATTATGTCCAGGTAAAAATCTTACTTATGGATGTGAAGAGCTCCACATTCATAGTTGAGAGGTTACAAGCCTCTTTTCTATAGCTCAATTATTCGTCACTCATCCCGAGTCAAAGGTTGTCTTAACATAAAGATTACCTTTTCCACCGATTGAGTCAAACTACAAGTAGCCTGATTTCTAAAGTCTTGGGATATGTAGGCGGGCTCTATGTTGAAAACTCGGCTGCATCCCTAACTTCCCTCCCAATCCTCTTACTCCCCAGCTTTTTGATCTCTCCGTACTCTGAAACTAAAATAGTTTGGAATTCTTTCAAAATTGTGCGTGAAATAAGGCATCTTGAACTACAAGTGGCCTAAATTCTCATGTAACCCGAGATATGTAGGAAACTTGATATCGGAGGTTGGCCATGATTCCTTGAAATTTGTGCTAGAACCAATTGCTTCCTAAAGACAAATTTGTGGTCAGATATAATAGGGAACGTCAATTCCCTTTGCCTAGGGTTCATTATACTCACCCTTCCCAAAGGGAGGGGCTGTTGTTGACACCCAATTTTTACCCTCAACATTACGAATTAACCTGGAGCCTTTTTTGATTTTTAAACAATTTTTGAAAATCATTGTTTGTGAAAAAGGACAAAATATTTTCCAAATCGGCTCAAAATCCGCCTTCAGCCCACTCCATACTGACCCGAACCCAGCCAAACTCCCATCTACTCCCTCAGATATTATACACACATAGACTCACTCACCTATACTTTACCCCATATATTCCCTCAACTCTCACGTGCCCTCACGCATCTCAAATTCCCCAGAAAGAACGTGTTGTACGAGACAACATGCCTCGTACAACAAACAGCCCACTTGTACAACTCCCCACTTCATCTTCTTCTTCACCTCTCACCTCTCAAAGAAACCCTAATGCAGCTCCCAATACAACAACCACAACACTAGCAAACAACGCCCAAACCCCCAACATTTCCAAATGACATCCATTACTCCATGAAAATTCCCAAATGTCGTCCCCTCTTCTGTCAAATCACGAGCTGGCAGAACCAAAAAGGTGTCACGACCCAACTACCAGGCCATGCGGGAGCCTACTCTAACCACCTAGATAGACGAACCCTCACCCCTTGTTCAACAGGTAATTTGCGGAAAATAGAAAGTAGCAAAAATAACCTTTTCTTTTATTATGAAGACCTTATTATTACAACATTGGGGAACAGAAAACAGTCTTGAAATATAAATAACCCTCCCTAGGACCTAGTCTAAGAAGGTACAAGAGCTACTACAAGATTTATACAAAGGAAAAGTAAATAAGACACAACTTCCGTTATAGAGGAAGGACAAAAGTTGTTGTAGATCACCATCGTCATGTACCTATGAAACATCACCAGCTCTGCAACAAGACTATACCAAAAAGGTATAGCAAGAGTAGTGTTAGTACAAACACACGTACTGGTAGGCATCATCGGTCGACCCGAATCCACTCCTACCATCATATAAGAAGAATAGGTAAAAACATGAAACTAAATAATATAACCCCATCCTTCACCCCTTTCACCTTACAGGACCCGATCTTAACCGATCGTCCACTCGCATCCCTTACCTCAACCCTTTCTATTCCTTCTACTGCCAACCCCCCGTCTCTTTCTGATCTTCCGAATCACGCTAAGCCTAGACTTACCAAGTCACCCTAACCTTAGACTTCCAAGTCACACAACCCGTATACTTCCCAAGTCACACAACCCTTAGACTTCCCCAGTCACACAACCCTTAGACCAACCGCTAAGTCTAGCTCTAACTGCCTCATCGTTGACCTAGTCAACCCCCATGACTATGCATCCAGAAACAACCCAGACCCTGTCTTTCCAGACCCACTACGTATAAATAATCGAACCCACCCCAGATCCTTAGACAATTCCTCCCAGGATATCACCCGCTAGACACACCATGCAAGACTTCCAGCTATTCCCCTAGTTTATCAACCACATGTAACCCATTTTTATAACTATGATGAATTCCACAACATAACCAACACCCCTTGTCGTATAGCCTGGACCCACTATGGGATCCCTTCTAAACAACACTTAAGTGTTAACAGAGAACCCGGCCTAAACCAAGACCAATTTAACAGATATAACAGGATTCCCGATCACTCAAAGGACAACCAACCAATATCACAATTCAACATAGTAGCTCGGTCCACTCCCCGAACCAATAACAGTCAATGAAACAAAATCAATAACCATGCAATCATACAATAAATTAAACTTATACCAGACATGGTACCCGAGCCAACCGTTAGTAATTCATATCAGGCGTGGTACCCGAGCCAACCATTTATTATACCTGTACCAGGGGTGGTACCCGTGCCAACCATTAGTATACCTGTACCAGGCGTGGTACCCGAGCCAACCAAATGTTAATAATCCACAGTCAAATAATGAACACATAACTTGTAAACCAACAAGTACACACCGTTCAACTCACAGACTGTAAAAACAGGACCCTTAGACATTCTACACAATCCCTCTAAGCAATGCAATTCATACAAACACTTAGATAAGAGTACAAGACATACAACATTCACAGGAATCGTAAGCCATCACCTACCCTCTATCTCGGGTATATAGCTGAACCTTGACCTTCGTCCGAAGACTAAACACACTCACCTTTATTTACACATAATGAACGGTTTCCCCTTTTTAGTATACTTTAACCCCCCATTAAACTAGGACATACATAGATAATAACAACATAAGTTTTCACCCTTAGCCCTTAGCAACCAATGATTTCTTAACATGCCTTTCGCATTCCCGAAACCTCACCTAGGAGTTTCCCATTTTCACACCCATCTAGTTATCCTTGCTATTCATGGTTCCCCAAACCATTCTGACATCCCAGTCCCTGAGTCCCATTATTTTTAGAATACCAGGACAACATAAACAGCCCCAAATAACTACAATCAACCCACAGATCAATCCAACCAAACCTTAGCTCACTCATAACTAATACCAAATCCACCAGACTCAGTGCCCCAAGGCCTAACATATGAAATCTCCATTTACACTATACGATAAGTGCAGAATGTAAACAGGTCTAACTACTCATGAGAACCTAGCCTACCTGGATGGCAAGCAGCTGCAACCGTGCATTTTTGGCTCCCTGAAGGCGTTCTCGGTTGAATGATGGTCCTGGAATCTACTGTTTCACGACCCTCCATCCATGACCCCTTCTTCTCATGATTCCCTAACCTTGGAGCAGCATGGGAGGGTTTTTGTAGAAACCGTCGTATGTTTTCTAACTTAGAAGGAGAAGCTTTTTAATAATATCCCATTTATGAGCTTCTGTTTCCCGACACTCTGCTATGGCGGTTAGCCCTCTGCTATGGCTGTCTCACTATAGAGAAATAATTACCGCTATAGCAGAGTGACATCAGCCTGGGTTATTTCTAAAAATAGAAATTTCCCACTACACCATCCTACTTAAACCAACGCACTTTAATTTAATTCCCGAAATAATTCGACTTCCCGATTCTTAAGGTAACAATGGGTCCGATCGTGATAGAAGGTTCCAAAGATCCAGATGGATTCAAATCCGCGTTTTGAGAGAAAAATTGTACAAATTCATACAATCTCCTTGCTGTTAGGCATTATCCAGCAAAGGAATTTTGAAATTCCCTTCACCAAAATTCCCAAAAACCCCTTTTGTTTCCCCCCCATTTTCAAACCTAAGATCCTTATAGATAACCCCTTTTTTTTCATTTTGAGCGGCTGGCTTTTGATTTCTGAGGTTCGTGGAGAACCACTCTCTAAATCTCAAAATGAAACAAAGGTTTCAAAAAAAGATATACTAAAAATCTAACTCCGACGAAGTCTTTGTGAATTCCGGTGATGGTGACACTCTCTGATGAAGTTCGAGTCCCGTTTGCTGCACCAAAAGAGATAAACCACTCATCCCTCTCTTTCTTTCTCTCCTTTAGCGAAGATGTAAAGATTTCTGTTCTTCTTCTCCTTCTTAGAAATATCTCTATTGGTTTTAGGCTGTTCAAGTTAAGAATATGAGTTTTGTTTCTTTTTACTTCGTTATTATCATGTTGGTGTTGGACTGGTCTTGCTTGATGTTATGTGTTTGTTGTGGTGTGGATACGGAAAGAAAAACATTAGAACTTACTCTATCGAATTTTGAAACTGTTCGTCGAGTTTAGAAATTTTCAGACGATATTGTTGTTGTTCCATGACTTTTACATGTCTATAGAAATGCTATTTTATTTAAAATCTAGTTGTTAAGCATGTGTACAAGGCTATAGGATGAGGTTACCCCTCTTTCTGTCCTGATCCAAAAACTTTGTACAACATTTGATTCTCTCATGGTTTGAAGCTTTTTACCTATGATGTGTTCTTGGTGGTGTGTGCTAAATTCTGTGTAAGCATGACTGTTTCTTACCAAGTATGACCTCACTTGAACAAATTTCATTTCACTGTTAGTTTGATCTTGTTTCGATAGTCATGTTCCGCTTCTGTTGGTTTGAACAAAGCTTTTGTTGTGTGTTTTTAACTCTAACTAAGACCTTCATTATATACTCGTTCTTTCTTAACTTAAATCATTGAGTTGATAGGAAAGTCTTGGGCTAAAAGCATGATAATTGTTATAACTAATCCTTTTTATGCAAATCTCCCTATCTTGATCCTTTTTTTTCGTGCCGAGATGACTGATAATCGACTAGCATAGCTTGCAACATGTCTAGGATTAAAGGTATAGATGTCAAATTTAACATTGAAACTAAATCTGATTGGTAGTCTGTTAATCCGTTGCTTGCTCTCGTGATAAAAGCTGAATGTAGATAGAATCGTCTGTTGATTTGGTGAGATGTTGAGGTCTTGGATTTGGTATTCTGACTTAGAACCGCTAAATAAAGTTTTGCTATTATTAGAAGAATGAAGTTTTTAACCTCCTACACTAATTATCCCTTGTGATATGATAAGCATGATTAGGTCTTTATTATAGTTAAAACTTGCCTGAAATGTCTGTTATCTTAAAATTCTCTTGGCCTTTAAAATGGAGCGAAAATGTAACCATTGGAACAAACATCCAGTGTCGTTGAATTGTTCTCTTCTATTTTTGCTTTATAACTTGTACTAGTTGGATGATAAGGGATTTAATTCTTGCAAGACATTTACTGATCCTTATTTTTCTTTGCTATGCATGAACTGCCCCGAGTTCGAGTTGGACTCCCAAACATCCTTTGCATTTTTTTCGTTGCGTGGAACCCAACTTTCCTCTTTGAAACAACCCAACCAAATGCTAAAAGGACTAATTTTATAAAGCAAACTCGAGCTGATTCTAGGCAGAGGATGAAAGAAAAATTTGGTTCAAAACCCACACGAAACGGCAGCAATAACAGTCAAGAATGGACTGAATTCCTAAGAAATTGGGATAAAGCCCATGAACATACAACAACAGCAACAACAATGATAAAAGTCCAAAAGGACCAAACTTTAAGACAATGGACTAAAAAGTCTAAAGAAAGAAACGACGGTGGGCCTAAAGAGGGCCCACAAATTAGATTTTAGGACAGGTTTAGATTAAGCCAATGGATTAATTATCTATTTTTAACTCTTTAATTGCTTAGATAGAATTATTTGTAACTAATTTTGACTGACACTTTTTAAACTAGGTTGAATTATTCCCAGAAGACATGAACTTTTCTAATTTAATTTTCTTAAAAGTTATTTAATGTTTTGTTCATAACAATTAAACACTCTTGAAGTTTCAAACCAGCATGTTTTTCTCTTAAACAAACTCCTTATGTTTTTCTTCTTTTTTATTTCTTTCTAAAGTGTCATCAAGTTATATCTATTATGCTTTCCCAAGTTAATCTTTTTAGGATTTTTAAGATAAAAAAACTAAACAAGATGTTTTATCAAAAAATCAATATCTTTTTAAAGTTAGTCAAAAAATAAATGAGTTATTTTCAACAAGTCCGGATAACCGCGAGTTAGCGGATATTCCGAGTGCCTTCAAAACCTTCTCGGGATAATAATAGGAACCTCTTACCCAAAATCTCTTAATTTTTAAAGTCATTATCTCTTTTAGATTTTAATGATTTTTCTAAGCTCTTCTTAATTTTTCTTTAATTAATTAAGTGGCGACTCTTGTTTTAATTGAAAACATTTTCGAAACTTTAAATTATATTTTTGAAATGTTTTTTCAAATATAAAGTCATTTTCCCATAAAACAAAAGGCATTTGTAAGACGCCTCTATCCAAAGTCGGATGATGTGCTAGATTACACAAAGCCTGACAATTTAGGGAATATCTGTTAGTCACGTCGAATATGGATGATGCACTAGATTTACCCCAAGGGAATATGCAAAGACTACTACCAATAGCTACAAAGGCTATAACATACAAGAGAATGCCGCAAACGGTTACGAGGACCGTCACGTCAAACGGCTACAAATGTCGTCATGTTCAGAGATTACCACAAAGGCAACCTTATCCGATAACTATGAAGGCCATCACATTTGAGTGTCATAGAAGTTGCTATTTCCTAAGACAAAGATATGAAAGGATGGCATCTTCTTCAAGAAACAACCGACGCGAAAAATGAGGTACAAAGCTATCTCTCCTTATTGAGCTACATTACTACTAACAATTTTATTTTGAAATATTGCCGAGAACATCCAAGAGGATAAAAATCTCGAATGAGAATAACAGGTACAAAATATGTCAAAAGAGGTCACCACACAGGATTCGAACGTAACTCAAGAATGAGGTATGACAAAGGAACTATCTCTCCAAATGGAATTACTGTATCACTAACAATTTTGTTTTGAGATATTGTCGAGAGCATCCGAGAAGTATGAAATTCTCTAAACAAAACAACAGGTGCAGACTAAACAAAAAAGGATGCATCACAACGTGGAACTTTTTCTTAGCAGCAAACTGGGACATAGTACGGAGAGGGATATCAAACTCTTTGGACACGAGCTGAGGAATGACTTTCACCGCCATCAAACCACACCCCTATCAGAAGGCATGTGGGTATTTCCTATTATTGGGTCTTAGTTTCGAATCTAGGGTATTTTCTAAAATCGCGCTGGAAGTAATATTCCTTCTTTTTAAATCCGGGTGACAATACACCTCGAGCTTTGGAAATTATGTCCAGGTAAAATCATATTTATGGATGTGAAGAGCTCCACATTCATAGTTGAGAGGTTACAAGCCTCTTTTCTGTAGCTCAATCCATTTGTCACTCGTCCCGAGCCAAATGTTGTCTTAACATAAAGATCACCTTTTCCACCGATTGAGTCGAACTACAAGCAGCCTGATTCCTGGGTCTCGGGATATGTAGTCAAGATCTATGTTGAAAACTCGGCTGCATTCCAAACTCTCCCCCCCAATCATCTTACTCCCTAGCTTCCCGATCTCTCCTTAATTTGAAACCAGGATAGCTTTGAACTCCTTGAAGATCGTGCATGAAATCAAGCATCTTGAACTACAAGTGTATTGAATTCTCATATAGCCTGAGAAATATAGAAAACTTGATATCGGAGTCCGGCCATGATTCCTTGAAATTCATGCTAGAATGAACCACTTTTCGAGGATGAATCCGTGGTCGAATAAAATTGGGAACGTCAATTTCCTTTGCCCAGGGTTCCTTGCATCCACCCTACCCAAAGGGAGGGGCAGTTGTTGACACTCAATTTTTACCCTCCACATTACAAATTAATCTCGAGCCTTTTTCAATTTTTAAACAATTTTTGAAATAATTATTTTGTAAAAAGGACAAAACATTTTCCAAATTCAGCTTTATAATAACTTTGAGTAAGAGTTTATATTTTTCATATTTAATTATATAGAATCTGTATAAGTTTACTGAAGAAAATATTTTAAAGTTTATATCCATAAGAAAATCCTTTGAAATTAAAAATGTTTGATTTTCCTCCAAATTGATTAAAATTAGAGGTTAATTGAATGATTAATTTCATAATTTTTTAAATGAGGTAATTGTGCTTTAAACATAATATTTTTTTCCAATCGTTTAAAATTAAAGAAGCTCGGGTGATTAATTGTAATTACTTCATCTTTATTCCTATTCTAGCCTAAGTCCCTAAAATCATTTAAATCCTAGCCAGATATTTCCTAATTCCCTCAATTTGGGTATTTCCTTAATGCAAAATGGCCACATTTTTGCAACTGTGGCCATTTTTTAAATCAACTTAACACCTCTTTGTTGTCAGCTCTTTTCAGCCAACATTGGGTCGATAACCTGCCTAGCCCACGCCCTTACTCCCAAAACACCCGACTAGCCCAACCCAACTCACACCTTATACTTCTCTCCTCTCCTTCAACACACCACAAACAAACAATCCATTATACCCCACTCTCTTCTCTCTTCATCAATAAACGAACACACCCAGTTCAAACCCTAGCATTCCCAATTGTAACGACGAGCAACGACAACTCTAACCCCATCAAAATTCCCAAACGACATCCACCCTCTATCAAATCGTGTGTTGGCAATGGAGAACATTCTAGAAGCTGTACTAGGTGGCATTGTGTCTGCATTTTTAGTGAGAAATCGATACAAAATCATACCATATTCTTGCTCCAAGCCTTATCCGTTGGAGATTTTGAATTTCCCCAAGTTTTCTACCTGAAATTACCCTTTATCCCCCCCATTTCTGTAATGACCCTTTCGGTCATTTCCACATATGCGTTTTCCTTGAACCGTTAGAGTGTGTTGTAGCGGACCCAAGTCTCTTAAGGCTCGTCAAGACCGGTATTTCGGTGTCGGGGCCATTTGTTTGGTCGCATTATAAGTTTTGAAGTCAAGCAAATCGACAAAAGTTATCGTAAGTTCTTTAGGAAATTTCCTGAACTTTGGGTCAAATGTCTCAGGGCTTTTCTCCCAATAAATAATAAGTTAGAAGTCCCCCGAAATACCAAATCGAAGGTCTACGAGTCTAGTTTCCAACGCACAAAACCTCACGTCCAACTGATCTCGGAGTAAAAAGTTATGACTGTTCTACCACAGACTGTCTGGCAGAAAATGGGTTACGTACCGGGTCGCGAACCGGGTCGGGTTAAACTGGATTTAAGCCTCAACTTCACGTTTTAAAATGCCATTTCAGTTCCGAAACAGTGATAAAACATATGGGAGGATCCCAAGAGAATTCTTGAGTATCAAAATCGTGCGTTGGTGAATTACGAGCCTAGGCTTAAGAATTTTATTAGCATCGTGCGTGTATTTGAAAATATTTTATTTAAAAGTTGAATTTGGTAAAAATTATATTATTATTGCCTTTTCAAAATATTTTAAAGGTTTATGAAAAATATTTTGTTATGATATAATTGTATATGTATTTATTTTATAAGGTTTTCATACACCGTAATATTTTAACGGAGATAGTAAATTTAGTTATGTTGAAAATTATTATTATAATATAGTAGGTTTTATTTGAAATGATTTTCTATTAATTATGGTATATTCAAAAAGCTATATTTATTTTACCACGAATTTATGCAATACCCGAATATATAAATAACGGGATAAGAATTTATTTTTGTCCTTTGTAATTGCCACCTCCACTCCACGTGTAGGTGGAGGGAGTGGCCAGCAAGGGTTAGCTAAAATGTGGCAGCATGTTAACATTTCATAACATTGAAATGGTTGCTGCCTAACTCATTTTTGCTACATATTATGTAATTAATCATGGAACATGAGCACTGAGGAATGATTGCAATTCTCTCAAACACATCAATTACATAGCTTCTCCATATACATTCATACGTATACAGAGAAGGGGATTGGTGGAACCAATTAAATGTTGACGTTATATTAAATTTTCTGAAGAAAATCAATTATCTACGTCAAGTTATTCCATCCCAAATCCGATTCCGATTTAGTTTTGGATTTTCTTGGAGTGGTTCGAGCTTGGACATCGTTGTTCTAGCAGCTTGTCGTCGGACGACAGGTAGGTTACGGTTTGTTTTCCCTAGACTCCGTATATATAAAATAAAATTGTATTAATGGGCATCCTTGGGTTGGTTTATTAGGTTGGTACCACAGACCTTGACCGCTTTATTCATGTCCGCCTACTTTTGTTCCTCCGTTGCTTGTAGTATTTTGCCGATATATTTTATTTACCCTTGTGGTCCTGTGAGATCTTGTTGACTCTGGAACATAGAAGGTGGGATTTTGGGGATGTCCGCGAGTCCCGGGCATAGAATTATCCTTCTAGGCTGGTTATGCTTGCTGAGTAGCTGTGGGCCTGTGCAGGGTCGATAGGTTGATTGTGAGCTGCGGGGCAGCTATTGTGTGTGATCATACCATTTCCATGCATATAAAGGGGTTTTATCCATGTTTTACTGTGGTTTTGGCTTCGGGCCTACTGGCACTGTTTTCTAAACCTTGCATGGCCCGGGGGGCCCGTTTTTGATGGAAATGATTTGGAAATGGTTGATTTCACTTGTGGAGATTTTTGGGCAAGAAAGTAAAATTATGTTTAAAATCATCAGTTTACGATTATCGCTAGACTCGGCAGGGCCGGGGTGCTAGTTGAGTTTTCTTGTTACTTGAGATGATTTTTAGCCTCGGTCGGACCGAGCACCTGAGATGACTTTTTACTGTTTAGACCCGGTTATGCCCGGGCACCCTTGGAGGGGTTTTTGAGACATTTTCTTACTACTTTAGTCCTGGATAGGGTCTGGGCATTGCATATTCGAGACTGGGTCTCTATTCTGATACTGAGTTTTAGTATGGGGTCTGGGACCTCCATGGACCTTGCCATCCGGGCCAGGGGCTACGGGCTGCGTGTGCCGGTGGAGGGGTATACGGTGGAGTAGAGGTGTACGGGCAGAGTCCGTCCATGAAACCTACCTGCTGGGCCGGATCGGCGCCGGAGGAGGTACATACAGAGATACCATGGCACTTGAGATCTTCATGCATCATATCATTCATGGTTCGAGGTTCCACCCTTGTTTGTTGTTTGCTGATTGTACGCTCCGGTAGTATGGGATGCTGGAGGGTTTGTTTTCACTTGTTTGTGTTCCTCGGTTGTATGGGCGGCCGAGGGACTGTAGGTAGACTCTTTCTATTTACTTGTAGAATTATTCCCTGTTACGGTTAATTATGAAATAGGTTACTGCTAGACTGTCAGTTGCTGGGTGTGAGATTGATATGATTAGTTGGACTTGATTCATGTCTCTGAGCATGCCTATCATTACTCTTTCTCTCTTCTTCTTACACTTGAGGTTACCGGTATACCGTCCATTTCGTAAACTTATTTTGTATACACTGTTATTGCAAGGACCCCAGGTGCGTTGTTTCTTACTTTCACTTGTGCCTTTGGTGTGTATATTCTGCTTACTAGCCTCATCTGTGGTTCTGTTGATTTCCCTCTGGGCTAGTTCCTGTGTACCTTTCGTTGATTTCTGTGACTACTTGCTTCTATTCTGTCTATTACTGCTCTTTTATCTTATATGTGCCCAGTCGGCCTATGATACCTACTGGGTACCTTATGCTTCGCATTTGGTGCTCACCCCTACCCCCTGCATCTTTGGGTGCAGACCCTAGCGTGGGCCATCGCCGTTAGATCGCTGTGATTCGTGCTTGGAGATCTGTTGGGGACTACTTCAGGCTGAGGGTGAGCTCTTGGTGATCGGAGCTTAGCTTTAGTTTATCTTTTGCTTCATGTACTCTATTACCATTCAGAGACATCTGTATATATAGTTTTGGTTTATTTGCACTCCATGTATGTAGTTTGGCTCTATACTATGATACCAGGTCTTGGGTTTGGTTTAGTTTCCGCATATGTATATATTTATATCCCTGTTATCTATTTTATTCGTCTTGTTCCCTTATTTGCTAGATAGTAGCCCATTACTAACTGTTTTGGGCTACGGGGTTTGGTTCACCTAGCGGGGGTTTAGGTGCCATCATGGCCGAGAAATCGGATCGTGACAACTTGGTATCAGAGCTTTAGGTTCACCGGTGTCATCAGTATAGGAGCCTATGTCTAGTAGAGTCCTGCGGATCGGGGCGGAGACGTCCGTGCTCAATCTTTGGAAGGCTACAGTGACATTTTAGGAAATTTGACTCTTTCCTTGCTTCTGTGTCGTGCGTAGAACCCTTGAAGTTTCTGGAAATCTCATTTGTTCTATTTCACTCTTCCGCAGATGGTTCGTACGAGATCATCGGCATCACGCGAAGATGAACCTCCCACTCTAGCTAAGGGTCGAGGACGCCCTCGAACAGTGGCACCTGCTAGAGCTGCTAGAGTTGAGATAGAACCCGAGCAGCATGTGGATCAGGGGGCAGCCCAGGTACCACCAGCTCCAGCACTAGCTCCAGTGCCCACTTCTGTGCCAGCTTTGGGGATTACTATTACAGCTTTTGGGTGTGATTGGAGAGCGGCCTTCTGAGGTAGCGCAGACATCCGCTCAGGGGGCAGCCCTGGGTGCACAGAGCTCAGGAGCGCAGCCGGCTACTATGGCTCCCCGTGCGGAGGTCATTCCGGTTCCATCTGTTGCACAACCTCTTGCTCCTCGCCCAGTTATGACAGAGTCAGAGCAGAAGGCGTTGGGTAGGTTTTTGAGGTTAGCACCTCCGAGATTTGCTGGTACTTCTGGACAAGATCCACATGACTTTATTACTAGCTGTGAGGAGATGTTGCATCATTTGGGTTTGTTGGAGACTCACGGGGTTGGTTATACTACCTATCAGTTAGAGGGCCCAGCGAAGTTATGGTGGAGGGCCGAGGTTGCTTGTAGACCACCGTCGTCACCTCCTTTGACCTGGTCTGAGTTTTATGAGGCCTTTATGGCCAAGTTCCTACCCCAGAGTGATCGGGAGCGTCGCAAGGAGCAGTTTACTCACCTTGTACAGGGGTCTACGACTATCTCGGAGTATGAGACCCATTTTCATCAGCTAGCACCGTTCGGAGCTATGATCATTCCTACCGAGGCAGATAGGATTCGTAGATTTGTATGGGGTTTAAGGCCAGAGATCAGGCAGCCAACTGAGATATTGATTGCCAGTGGCCGGTCATTCCAGGCTATTGTAGACTATGCGCGCACCGTGGAGGACCTACAGCGACATGATCAGGGGTCCAGAGATAAGAGGCCTCGACATCAGGGTGTCTATAGTGGTTCCAGATATGGTGGTAGTGGTTCTGGCCAGTGGAGCCGGAGTTATCAGCCACAGCAGTACCAGGGTCAGTCCAGCCGACCGGTTCAGGCTTCCCTTCAGACTTTTGGTAGTACCCAGTTCGAGCAGGGTCAGAGCAGCCATCAGGGCTATAGCGGCCAGTCTTCGAGGGGTACAGTTTTTGGGGCATCAGGTCGTGGTGGTCATACGGGATCTGCTGGTTCATCTCGACTGAGTAGGCCGTCAGGGGCTTGTTTTACTTATGGTGCGATGGGTCATTTTGCTAGAGATTGCCCTCAGCAGGGTACAGTTCAGTTGGCCGAGCCTTTACGAGCAGTTCAACCTACGGCTAGAGGGGGTGGTCGTCAGAGTAGAGGTAGTGCTTCGCGTGGCAGAGCAGGTGGTAGGGATGGCGGTCGGGCAGGTGGAGGTCGTCGTCAGTTTTATGCGGTCCCTAGGAGACCAGAGGCAGAGGCCTCAGATGCTGTGATTACAGGTACGATTTTTGTGTGCCATCAGTCTGCTATGGCTTTATTTGATCCTGGATCCACTTGTTCATATGTATCTGCCTACTTTGTGCCTTTTTTGGGGTTGGCTAGTGAGCCATTATCTGTTCCTGTTTCTGTTTCGACCCCAGTAGGAGATTTTTTAGTAGTGGATCGGATTGTGAGATCCTGTATGTTATCTGTTGGTGATTCAGAGACTTGGGGTGATTTGATGATTCTTGATATGCTAGATTTTGATGTGATACTGGGCATGGACTGGTTATCCCCTCACTGTGTGGTTTTGGATTGTTATGCCAAGACCATTATCATAGCTGTGCCCGGTGTATCCCCGGTTGTGTGGCAGGGTTCTGTTAGCCATGCACCATCTGGGATAATTTCTTGTCTTCGAGCTAGGAAGTTGATTTCCCGTGGGTGTTTAGCTTATCTATCATATCTCCGAGATATTAGTGCTGACCCTACTTCTCCTGAGTCTGTTCCTGTGGTTAGAGACTTCCTTGATGTGTTTCCTACCGACCTGCCAGGCCTTCCACCTGAGAGATATTGATTTCGCTATTGAGCTAGAGTCGGGCACTAGGCCCATTTCTATTTCTCCTTACCGTATGGCTCCTGCTGAGTTGAGGGAGCTTAAGGAGCAGCTCCAGGATCTGTTAGCTAAGGGGTTTATTAGACCTAGTGTGTCACCGTGGGGTGCTCCTATTCTCTTCGTGAAGAAGAAGGATGGGTCTATGCGCATTTGTATTGATTATCGGCAGCTAAATAGGGTGACAGTGAAGAATAGGTATCCGATGTCGAGGATTGATGATTTGTTTGACCAGCTTCAGGGTTCAGTTGTGTTTTCAAAGATTGATTTGAGGTCCGGCTACCATCAGTTGAGGATTAGGGCGGAGGACATCCCTAAGACAGCATTCAGGACACATTATGGCCATTATGAGTTCCTAGTGATGTCTTTTGGGTTGACTAATACCCCCGCAACCTTTATGAACTTGATGCAAAGGGTTCTTGGCCCGTATTTGGACTCATTTGTGATAGTTTTTATAGACGACATCTTGGTATACTCGCGTAGTAGAGATGAGCATGAGTAGCACTTGAGGGTTATACTCCAGACTTTGAGAGATCATCGGCTTTATGCCAAGTTCTCAAAGTGTGAGTTTTGGCTTGAGTCAGTTGCATTCCTAGGGCACGTGGTGTCTAAGGATGGGATTAGGGTTGATCCGGGAAAGATTTCAGCGGTTTGTGAGTGGCCTAGACCTACTACTGTTACTGAGGTTCGCAGTTTTATTGGGTTAGCGGGTTACTACAGACGGTTTGTTGAGGGATTTTCTTCCATAGCAGCACCCTTGACTATGATGACTAGGAAGGATGTCCCATTTCAGTGGTCGGATCAGTGTGAGGATAGCTTCCAGAGGCTTAAGGCCTTATTGAATTCAGCTCCAGTTTTGACTTTGCCGGTTGAGGGTCAGAGCTTCTCCGTGTATTGTGATGCTTCTGGGGTTGGTCTTGGTTGTGTGTTGATGCAGCTGGGTCGAGTAATAGCATATGCGTCGAGGCAGCTGAAGATTCACGAGCGCAACTACCCCACTCATGACTTAGAGTTGGCGGCGGTAGTTTTCGCGCTCAAGATCTGGAGGCATTATTTATATGGAGTTCACTGTGATATCTTCACCGATCACCGTAGTCTTCAGTATATTACGAGTCAGCGGGAGTTGAACTCGAGGCAGAGGAGATGGGTCGAGTTACTGAAGGACTATGACTTCACTATTCTGTATCATCCGGGCAAGGCAAACGTGGTAGCAGATGCCTTGAGTCGGAAGGCAGTGAGTATGGGTAGCCTAGCTTCTCTTTCAGTTTCAGAGCGACCATTGGCCTTGGACATCCAGTCCTTGGCTAACGTTTGGTTAGGCTTGACTTGTCGGATCCTAGCAGAGTTCTCGCCAGTGTTGAGGTTCGTTCTACTTTGATTGATCAGATTCAGGGCCGTCAGTTTGAGGATCAGCAGTTGTGTGACCTTCGTGATCGGGTTGTTCAGGGTGAGACCAGCCGGGCTACTCTAGATTCAGATGGGGTTCTGAGATTTGATAGTCGCCTTTGTGTTCCGAGGATTAGTGATTTGGTTCAGTTGATACTTCACGAGGCACATTGTACTAGATACTCCATTCACCCTGGCACAACAAAGATGTATAGGGACTTGAGACAGCTTTACTGGTGGAGTGGTATGAAGCGGGATATAGCGGATTTCGTATGTCGGTGCTTGAACTGCCAACAGGTTAAGTTCGAGCATATGAGACCTGGTGGTTTGATGCAGCGACTTCCCATTCCTGAGTAGAAGTGGGAAGGGATTACTATGGACTTTGTTGTTGGTTTGCCTCGTACTTCTCATGGGTTTGATTCCATATGGGTAATTGTTGATAGGCTGACTAAGTCAGCACATTTCTTGCCGGTTCAGACTTCTTATGCCGCAGAGAGGTTAGCTCAGATCTACCTTCGTGAGATTGTTCGGTTGCACGGGGTCCCAGCTTCTATCATTTCAGACCGCGGCACCCAGTTTACATCTCAGTTCTGGAGGGCTATTCAGCGAGATTTGGGTACAGAGGTTTATCTTAGTACCGCTTTTCACCCTCAAACAGATGGCCAGTCCGAGAAGACCATTCAAATTTTGGAGGACATGCTTTGAGCCTGTGTTCTTGACTTTGGAGGTTCTTGGGATTAGTTTGTTCCCTTGGCAGAGTTTGCCTATAATAACAGCTTCCATTCGAGTATCGGCATGGCACCTTTTGAGGCTTTGTATGGCAGGCGTTGCAGATCACCGGTAGGTTGGTTTGATGGTTTTAGTGCTGGGCCACAGAGCACAGATTTGCTTCGAGATTCCTTAGACCGAGTCCGAGTGATTCAGGACAGACTTCGGGCAGCTCAGAGCAGGCAGAAGAGTTATGCTGATCGTAGGCTTCGTGCCTTGGAGTTTAGTGTCGGTGACTTGGTGTTTCTCCGTGTATCGCCCATGAAGGGCGTGATGAGATTTGGTAGGCGGGGCAAGCTTAGCCCCAGGTACATTGGGCCGTTTGAGATTCTTCAGAGGGTTGGTAGCGTTGCCTATCAGCTAGCCTTGCCTCCGATGTTTTCAGCTATACATCCTGTATTTCATGTTTCGATGCTGCGTCGGTATGTACCAGATGAGTCTCATGTGTTGCAGTGGGATTCAGTTCAGTTGGGTGAGGATTTAGCCTTTGTTGAGGAGCCGGCAGCTATTTTGGCCAGAGATGCAGGAGATTGAGGTCTCGAGAGATCCCGGTTGTTAAGGTTCAGTGGAGGCACCGTTAAGTCGAGGAGGCTACCTGGGAGACTGAGAGAGATATGCGGGATCAGTATCCGCAGCTATTTTACCCTTCAGGTACCCCCTTGACCTCGACTTTCGAGGACGAAAGTCCTTTTTAGTAGTGGATGATGTAATGACCCTTTCGGTCATTTCCACATATGCGTTTTCCTTGAACTGTTAGAGCATGTTGTAGCAGACCCAAGTCTCTTAAGGCTCGTCAAGACCGGTATTTCGGTGTCGGGGCCATTTGTTTGGTCGCATTATAAGTTTTGAAGTCAAGCAAATCGACAAAAGTTATCGTAAGTTCTTTAGAAAATTTCCTGAACTTTGGGTCAAATGTCTCAGAGCTTTTCTCCCAATATATAAAGAGTTAGAAGTCTCCCGAAATACCAAATCGAAGGTCTACGAGTCTAGTTTCCAACGCACAAAACCTCACATCCAACTGATCTCGGAGTAAAAAGTTATGACTGTTCTACCGCGGACTGTCTGGCAGAAAACGGGTTACGTACCGGGTCGCGAACCGGGTCGGGTTAAACTGGATTTAAGCCTCAACTTCACGTTTTAAAATGCCATTTCAGTTCCGAAACAGTGATAAAACATATGGGAGGATCCCGAGAGAATTCTTGAGTATCAAAATCGTGCGTTGGTGAATTACGAGCCTAGGCTTAAGAATTTTATTAGCATCGTGCGTGTATTTGAAAATATTTTATTTAAAAGTTGAATTTGGTAAAAATTATATTATTATTGCCTTTTCAAAATATTTTAAAGGTTTATGAAAAATATTTTGTTACGATATAATTGTATATGTATTTATTTTATAAGGTTTTCATACACCGTAATATTTTAACGGAGATAGTAAATTTAGTTATGTTGAAAATTATTATTATAATATAGTAGGTTTTATTTGAAATGATTTTCTATTAATTATGGTATATTCAAAAAGCTATATTTATTTTACCACGAATTTATGCAATACCCGAATATATAAATAACGGGATAAGAATTTATTTTTGTCCTTTGTAATTGCCACCTCCACTCCACGTGTAGGTGGAGGGAGTGGCCAGCAAGGGTTAGCTAAAATGTGGCAGCATGTTAACATTTCATAACATTGAAATGGTTGCTGCCTAACTCATTTTTGCTACATATTATGTAATTAATCATGGAACATGAGCACTGAGGAATGATTGCAATTCTCTCAAACACATCAATTACATAGCTTCTCCATATACATTCATACGTATACAGAGAAGGGGATTGGTGAAACCAATTAAATGTTGACGTTATATTAAATTTTCTGAAGAAAATCAATTATCTACGTCAAGTTATTCCATCCCAAATCCGATTCCGATTTAGTTTTGGATTTTTTTGGAGTGGTTCGAGCTTGGACATCATTGTTCTAGCAGCTTGTCGTCGGACGATAGGTAGGTTACGGTTTGTTTTCCCTAGACTCCGTATATATAAAATAAAATTATATTAACGGGCATCCTTGGGTTGGTTTATTAGGTTGGTACCACAGACCTCGACCGCTTTATTCATGTCCGCCTACTTTTGTTCCTCCGTTGCTTGTAGTATTTGCCGATATATTTTATTTACCTTGTGGTCCTGTGAGGCCTTGTTGACTCTGGAACATAGAAGGTGGGATTTTGGGAATGTCCGCGAGTCCCGGGCATAGTATTATCCTTCTAGGCTGGTTATGCTTGCTGAGTAGCTGTGGGCCTGTGCAGGGTCGATAGGTTGATTGTGAGCTGCTGGGCAGCTATTGTGTGTGATCATACCATTTCCATGCATATAAAGAGGTTTTATCCATGTTTTACTATGGTTTTGGCTTCGGGCCTACTGGCACTATTTTCTAAACCCTGCATGGCCCGGGGGGCCCGTTTTTGATGGAAATGATTTGGAAATGGCTGATTTCACTTGTGGATATTTTTGGGCAAGAAAGTAAAATTATATTTAAAATCATCAGTTTTACGACTATCGCTAGACTCGGCAGGGCCGGGGTGCTAGTTGAGTTTTCCTGTTACTTGAGATGATTTTTAGCCTCGGTCGGACCGAGCACCTGAGATGACTTTTTTACTGTTTAGACCCGGTTACTCCCGGGCA
The DNA here is from genome assembly GCA_003996215.1 of Jaltomata sinuosa. Taxonomy (NCBI): domain Eukaryota; kingdom Viridiplantae; phylum Streptophyta; class Magnoliopsida; order Solanales; family Solanaceae; genus Jaltomata; species Jaltomata sinuosa. Next base: position 85,517 of record QJPP01000491.1, on the reverse strand, counting down.
CCCTTGGAGGGGTTTTTGAGACATTTTCCTACTACTTTAGTCCTGGACAGGGTCTGGGCATTGCATATTCGAGACTGGGTCTCTATTCTGATACTGAGTTTTAGTATGGGGTCTGGGACCTCCATGGACCTTGCCATCCGGGCCAGGGGCTACGGGCTGCGTATGCCGGTGGAGGGGTATACGGTGGAGTAGAGGTGTACGGGCAGAGTCCTTGGCCGGATCGGCGCCGGAGGAGGTACATACAGAGATACCATGGCACTTGAGATCTTCATGCATCATATCATTCATGGTTCGAGGTTCCACCCTTGTTTGTTGTTTGCTGATTGTATGCTCCGGTAGTATGGGATGCTGGAGGGTTTGTTTTCACTTGTTTGTGTTCCTCGATTGTATGGGCGGCCGAGGGACTGTAGGTAGACTCTTTATATTTACTTGTAGAATTATTCCCTGTTACGGTTAATTATGAAATAGGTTACTGCTAGACTATTAGTTGCTGGGTGTGAGATTGATATGATTAGTTGGGCTTGATTCATGTCTCTGAACATGCCTATCATTACTCTTTCTCTCTTCTTCTTACACTTGAGGTTACCGGTATACCGTCCATTTCGTAAACTTATTTTATATACATTGTTATTGCAAGGACCCCAGGTGCGTTATTTCTTACTTTCACTTGTGCCTTTGGTGTGTATATTCTGCTTACTAGCCTCACATGTGGTTCTGTTGATTTCCTTCTGGGCTAGTTCCTGTGTACCTTTCATTGATTTCTGTGACTGCTTGCTTCTATTCTGTCTGTTACTACACGTTTATCTTATATGTGCCCAGTCGGCCTATGATACCTACTGGGTACCTTATGCTTCGCATTTGGTGCTCACCCCTACCCCCTGCATCTTTGAGTGCAGACCCTAGCGTGGGCCATCGCCGTTAGATCGCTGTGATTCGTGCTTGGAGATCTATTGGGGACTACTTCAGACTGAGGGTGAGCTCTTGGCGATCGGAGCTTAGCTTTAGTTTATCTTTTGCTTCATGTACTCTATTACCATTCAGAGACATTTGTATATATTGTTTTGGATTATTTGCACTCCATGTATGTAGGTTGGCTCTATACTATGATACCAGGTCTTGGGGTTTGGTTTAGTTTCCGCATATGAATATATTTATATCCCTGTTATCTATTTTATTCGTCTTGTTCCCTTATTTGCTAGATAGTAGCCCATTACTAACTGTTCTGGGCTACGGGGTTTGGTTCACCTAGCGGGGGTTTAGGTGCCATCATGGCCGAGAAATTGGGTCGTGACAATTTTACCCTAAATTTCCCTTATAAAAACTCCTCTAAGATGGAGGGATTAGGGGCTTGATTTTGAGTTTTCTTGGGTTCCTATTGGAGAGTCGTTCTCTAGCTCATAGAAAACCAAAAATTTTCAGAGAAAAATACTCATAAGATCTGTTTTCTTTGATTCTGAGAAAAGCTCAAGGTCGATTTCGGCGGTGTTAAGATGATTCTGACGAAGCTCATGGTCCAAGTCGCTGCTCCAAAAGAGGTAAAGTCCTTCATATTTTTTCCTTTCTCAGTCACTTTAGTATGATATAAGTTTATCTGTCTTTTTTTTCCTTTTAGAAATGCATCTGATGGTTTTAGGTTGTGTTTGTAAATTTAGTATTGAGAAATCATAAGCAAATGTTTGGAACCCGTTATTGAGAGATACAATATTTCCTTCTTTATTTTCTCTTTCTTTTAGAAAAACTGTTCTACACTCTTTGCAGGGGTTGGTATGTCGTTGGTTACACTGATAGAGTCCAAAATTGTTTTGTTGTTGTCAAAATGCTAGGTTCATGAGCTATTGTCAAGTTGATATTTGGGAAATTTCATCTTGATTTGCTTGTTGTTGATCTTCCTTGCTCTATCTCTTTGGTGTGCTTGAAATATTATAAAATGTAGTTATTCTCTACTGTTCAGAGTAGTCCATCATGTTAAATGTCTGATTTTGTTTCGTGTTGTCAAGTTTCTCAAATTCTAAGGGATAATAGCTTATATCATAGGTCTGCCGAAATAAGCTATTTTACTCCTATTTGAATCACGTTGAAAATTCTTCTCCTTTGCCTAAAGACTGATCTCGTCAAGTTTGAGCCTTTAAAAGAAATAGTTTCATTCATCATCTTGTTATTATCTTGATTAACAGTGCTTAATTTCCTTGGCATCTTTTATGAGTTTCATGTCTTGTCCCCGTGTGTTTCTGTGTCTCTCATGTGACGAGTGTTATGAATTTTTGGAATTAACAGTGATAGAAATTTAGGTAGTCCTACTGATTTGTGCGTCGTTTGTTTGATTGAGGAAGATATGATGATAATTTGGTCTAGCATAGATGTTGAGTACACTCTAAGAGATGTGGTTTTTGATGGAATTGATTCTCCCTTAAACTGGTTGCTTTAAATGAGAGTCAGATTACTTATTAGGACTATTTCTGTGATAATTCCAGTGTGTGTTTGTTCTCAAACTCTTAAAATGAATGTTCATTGTAGTTTCATTGCGTCCTTTGGTTTGCCGTGTGATTGGTTCTAATTCTCCTCTCTTTCTTTGTACATGTGAAACCTATTTGAATCTCTTTGAGACTCCTATTTCATCCCATACATTTCGTTGGTTTTAAGACCCACAAAATCGTCAAGTCAAATCTTGTCAAAAGGAAGCATTGCAGGTTGAAGACAAAAGATGGGCCAAGCCCATAACAATAGCAACATTAGCCTAACGACTAGAAATTCTCAAAATATTTGAGACTAGCAGTAGCAGCGGCCCAAAATTTGCATAAGAGTTCAAAATAGACTGAAGCAAGTCGGCCAAAGCCCAAATTGATTTTAGGACAGGCTTTATGGACTAAAGTCCAATTTGGAATTAGGCCGAAGGATTAATTTCTCCTCTTTCCCTTTAAACTCTTTATATATTATTTAGAATCATTTGTAATTAATTTGGACTAACATTCAGCCTAGTTGGATTTTTTCCGAAGAAGAAACTTTTCTGGTTCTTTTACTTACATTTTCAAGTAAAATTATTTGTCCCAACATATTTCTTTACTTGAACGTTTTCTTTCCGTGTGTTTTCTTTCTAAAGTTCTGTTTTCTTTAATTATCTTCTAAAGATAACAAAGTATTTTTCTTTAAGTCAAACAAGCTTAAAATTTTGTCATTTATCTTGAACCAAATTGTCTTACTATTAATATTTTTCATGTTTTCAAAACAATTCAATTAATATATTTTCAAAGATAGTCAAATAAGTTATTTTCAAATAATTCCGGATAACCGCGAGTTAGTGAATATACCGAGTGCTTTTAAAACCTTCTCGGGATATTATTATGAATCGCTTACCTAAAATATCGAATTTTTCTAAGTATTTATCTATTTTAGACTTAGAGAATTTTTAAAAGGTTTTCTTAATTTCCCTTAATTAATTAAGTGGCAACTCTTGCTTTTATTTGAAAGAGTTTTTTTTGAAACTTTAATTTGGTTTTCGAAATGAACTTTCAAATAGTTGAAACATATAAATCATTTTTCCCGAAAACAATAAGGATAAAGTAGCATTTTTTATTCTGTAAGTAGATGACATTTTGCTCGGAAAATAATGTGAGCATGCTGAATTCGTTCAAGGAGTGGTTGTCCTCACGTTTTGATATAAAAGTCTTGGGTGAAGTGGCTCATATCCTTGGAACCAAGATCATGCGAGATCACAAACAAATGGTATTAGACTTATCTCAAGAACTATATATTGATACTATTCTTACCAGGTTTATCATCCAAGATTTCAAAAAGAGATTTCTTCCTTTTAGGCATAGAATTTCTCTATTGAAGGATCTTTCTTCCAAAATGATTGACGAGATAGATAGGATGAGGATGGTCCCTTATACTTCTGTTGTATGGAGTCTCATGTATGCTATGTTATGCACTAGACCTAACTTTTCTTATTATTGGCATGGTTTGTAGATCTCAGTCTAATCCTGAAAAAGAACAGTAAACTGCGGTTAAGCATATAGTCAAGTACCTGAAAAGGGCTAGGAATTAATACTGATTTTTACTCCGGCGATCTAGTGCCCTTTGGGTATACAGATTCAAATCTCTAGTCAAATAAAGATTCTAGAAAATCTATCTCAGGATGTGTTTACTTAAGGAGGTAGAGCCATAAGTTGGAGGAGTATCGAACAATCATGTATTGGTGATTCCACCATAGAAGTCGAGTATGTGGATTCCTCTTAGGTGGATAAGGATGTTTAACTCTGGAACTTTCTAAAAGAGCTTGGAGTGATTCGTTCGATTCAAGCACCACTTATACTTTATTATGATAATAATGATGCGATTGCAAACCCAAAGGAACCATTAAATCATAAGATAAGAAAACACATTGAGAAAAAATATCACTTAATTCGAGACATAACTTAGAGAGGTAATGTGAAGGTTTTGAAGATTGTATCAGAGAATGATTTGACGGACCCATTTACACGCAGCCTTTTGATAAGCATGTATAAGGAATGAATTTTAAAGTTAAAGGTGCATGGCTATGAGTCTAAGTGGGAGATTTTTAGGATATACTATAAACCATGCGGTTTAAAGTAGTATTATGTTTCAGTTTTATGTAAGAATTTTATTATATTTATTCGAATTAATAAAGTCTTAATTTTAAAGAGTTCGCTCATTTTGCATGTGTATCCTTTACTTATAAGGTATATAACTTTGTGCATGGAGTTTTATGGCTCATGCGCGAAATGATAAATTTTTTATTTTTATAAGTTATAAAATTAGGTTCACAATCAAATATGAGGTTGAAAAAATATCTTGATGAATATAGAACAAGATTAAATATAATTTATTATTGATGTGTATTGAAAAATATCTTGATGGCTCATGTGTATCCAACTTCTTGTCAGACCAAAGAGAGATGATTGTTTGTCTTCTGAATCTTATGAAACAACTTTTCTAGATCATTAAAGGTACTTATACTCTTAATCTTGATATTATTATTATGATCAATTTAATTTGTTTGTTATCTTTATCTATCGAAAGAGTGAAACTCTTTTCTGAATTAATATATTTTCGATAGGTCGGATGACGATGAATGAAATTTGTGACATAATAATTAGTTGATGGAATTCAGGTCTCCACCTTGATATTGATGATACCCCTTTATATTTGCTTATAAGTTTTCATATGAAAACCCCGCAGGTAGATTTTGTATCCGTCACATGAAATAAGTTAAACGTATGAATAAAGGATTAAATTAATCAATGGATTAAACTATCATGACCCAACCCGCCATGGGTGGCACCCACCCAACCGTCAGATAAGCGAACCAACCATCCAACTCAACACTTCATGAATCTAACAGCTCAAAACAAGATGCATTAAAATAAACTATCATCCATAGCTACGAACAAAGACTAACATTATTATCTGCAAAAAATTACCCCTAGAATATGAAAGTCACTGTACGAAAACATCTACTACTGTCAAAATGGGGATGAAACCCCAAGCAAAACAAGAGAATCCAAGTCCGACATAATGGACTAGAAATATACTGGATGAAACCATGGCAGCCGAAAGAGTAGCTCACTCTGGGGATCTGAAATCGCCAGAACTACAACTGAGGTTGCGTGTCAGCCGCCAGAATCTGTCTTGTACACACAAAGAGAAAAACAATTGCAGAATCAGTACACAACCACCGTGTACTAGTAGGATCATCGGCCAGCCCAAATAAATAATATATGAACAATAAACCAAAGTTGATTAAAGTATAACAACCATGAATACAAGCCAACAATATCACTAGACTCTAAGTATTTCCTTTAGCTTACCAACCACATATAGCGAGTTTCACAACCACTGAACAAAACACAGTGAAAATAAACATATATTCTTTTCCATATAACCCAGACCAACCAAGGATCCATAGGACAACACCTATGTGTTGAACATGTAATCATGGTATACACTAAGACCAACCACACATCTAAATACAATCACCTGGCTTCTCATTGACTGTTAAGCAACAATTATAATTCAAGAATATGACCCAGTCCACTCATGGAACCATTTACAGAAGCAATTAATACAAGTAAAATCAATCTCGTACTAGGTGTGGTACCCGAGCCAACCAATATAGAACTTGTACCAAGCGTGGTATTCGAGTCAACTGAAAGGGTATCCCATACCAGGCGTGGTACCCGAGCTGACCAATATGTAACCAGAACAAAGTGTGGTACCCAAGCCAACCAAATGTGACACATAATCCAATAAGCCAATAATTAATGAACAATATCACATTTGTAAACAAACAAACAACCATACAAAGTTCATTTCACATAATTGACACAGGATAGCTAGGCATCCATAATTCTATTCCCTAAGCATGCACCACGTTCAATACTAAGCAATAGTACATGAGCATATATCACATTTGGGAAAACAATAACCATCACCTACCTCGAATAACTCAAAAGCTCTACTGGACTGGACCCTTCCCGTTTCCCAAAGCCTTTGCTCGATCTTGTCTAAAAATGATTACAAGATATACTAAATCAGTCCACATGGCCTAATAATTACCTAGATTATACTCAAATCCTAATTCGTAGGCCAACCTATGATCATTCTACCCCTTCTCGGGCTTTCCCACTACTAATTGCACTTAAAATACCATTTTTACGGATATATTAAGCGAATTATGGTGAACAAATCATAAAAACAAACCATAATATTCATGACCCAAGAACTTAACACCCTAGAATCCCCTTTTTCCCCGGATTCTATCATTCCTAGATCAATCCAAACCTTCTCCCAAGCCCGTAACTATCAATTCTACTAATCGGGAATTGAAGTACTAGTGTAGGGGAGTGAAATCCTTACCTTTAGGATGAAATTTGGTGAAAATCTAACTTGAAGTCGCCCAAATTGCCTGTTCCCTTCTCCAAAATGTTCTAGAGGAAAAATTAAACGTTTTGGAGAAGTTTCTACATTAATCTCGACTCAGTCCTCTATAATGGTCCATACACCAGTATAGCACCACTGCCATAGCAGAACCGACTACTATGCCAGTGCTGGCTGACGTTGACTTTCGCTATAGCGAGAATATCTCTGCTGTAGCGGTGGCCACTATAGCGTAGTGTCAGCGACTATATAGTGGTTGACATAGGATAAAAACTAGGAAAATTCCCCAAAAGTGTCTATTTTATAATACACCTTAAATCCTGATGTTCCAGAACAACCCTTTACCGTCAACATTGATACCGGGAGTTCTACTCTCCCGAATTCACTTCCGAAAAGTCCCCCAAACTCCTTTATGTATTAGATAACCAAAAAACTAGCTCGACCTAAGATATTTTACCCAATCCTTTTCCGGATTTGCATAGACCATACCTTGGTCAAAATCTGTTTGAGACTAGCCTAACCCAAAATTTTCAACTCCCATACTCGGAAATTTTCTAACCCAAAACTTGGCACGAAAGGTTTACCCATAATGATAGACCTGTTCATTACAACATATATGAACTTACCCATCGTTCATCCCCGAATGATCAAACTCAAAAAAGATGATATAAAAGAGGGAAAGTGTAGCACCTGAATCCTCAAACAATTGAGGGTACTTGTACCGCATGTCCTTCTCAGTTTCCCAAGTGGATTTCTCAATCAGATGATGCTTCCATTGAACCTTTACCGACCTAATCTCCTTTGTCCTTAATTTTTGGACATCCCAATCAAGTATCAAAACCGGCTCTTCTTCATATTGAAGATCCTTGCCTATCAAGATAGAATCCTATTTGATAATATATTCTCCATCTCCATGGTATTGCTTTAGCATGTATACATGGAAGACCAAATGGACTCCGAATAAATTAGGTGGTAGTGCTAACATGTAAGCCACTGGACCTACAATCTCGAGAACCTTGAATGGGCCAATATACCAAGGGCTGAGCTTGCCTTTCTTACTGAATCGCATAACCCCCTTCATTGGTGACACCTTCAATAATACTTGTTCACTGACCTGGAGATCCATGTCTCTTACCTTGTGATCTGCTTACTCCTTCTGCCTGCTTTGGGATGATAGCAACTTGGTTTGGATCCCCCTCAGTTTTTCCTGAGCTTCTCTCACCAAGTCCACGCCCAAAGGTTTCACATGACCCGCCTCAAATCATCCTATGGGTGATCAAAATCCCCTCCCATAAAGTGCCTCGAATAGTTCCATGTCAATACTAAAATGGTAGTTGTTGTTGTATGAGAACTCACAAAACGGTAGGAACTGGTCCAAATTACCCCTAAAGTCGATCACATATGGTCTCAGTATGTCTTCTAATACCTGAATTGTCCTCTCTGACAGACCGTCTGTCTGAGGATGAAATGCCATGCTGAAAGTGATTTGAGTGCCCAACTCTTCGTACAACTTACCCCAGAACATAGAAGTAAACTGCGTACCTCAATCTGAAATGAGGGAGAGTGGCACCCCATGCGTACCTCAATCTTAGCCAGCTGTTGCGAGTTATAATCCACCCTGACAAAAATAAAATGATCTGACTTGTTTACCTATCCACAATGACACAAATAGAGTCATGCTTTCCCAAGGTCTTAGGAAGACCCACCACGAAATCCATTGCAATCCTTTCCCACTTCAACTCGAGAATGGGCATCCTCTAAAGTAATCCTGTAGGTCTTTGGTGTTCATACTTAACCTGCTGACAATAATGACACTTAGACAAATAATCAACTATGTCCCTCTTTATCCCGGGCCACCAATATAGTTGCCTCAAGTCCCGATACATTTTTGTTACTCCCGGATGAATTGAATATCATAAACCATGAGCCTCTGCAAACACCTTGTGAATCAATTCATCAACCCGAGGAACACAAATCCTTCCTCTAAAACTCAGCACCCCACACGCGTTAATCATGGTGTCCGAGGTCTCCCCAAACAACACCTTGTTTCAATGCTTATTCAACTGTGCATCTTAGAACTGCTTGGCCTTTAAATCTTTTATAAATGTGGATTTGACCTCAATACTGGCCAACAACCCACCCTGTCCCGAGATGCCAAATGGCATGAGTTTAGATTCTAGAGCCCAAATGTCTTTAGCCAATGATCGTTTGGACACCATGCTAACCTCTTTCTATCTCAATGCGTCTGCCACCACATTAGCCTTGCATGAATGATATTGGATGGTCACATCATAATCCTTCAACAAATCCATCCATATCTTCCACCTCAAATTAAAGTCCTTCTGAGTAAACACGTGATGTAGGCTATGATGGTCTGTGAACACCTCGCACTTGACACCATAAGGTAGTGCCTCCAAATCTTGAGTGCAATGACCACCACTGCCAACCCCAAGTTGTGGGTTGGGTAACTCTTCTCATGAGTCTTAAACAACCTTCAAGCATAGGTTATAACATTCCTATCCTGCATCAACACAACACCCAAACCCGAATGTGAAGCATCACAATACACAATGAAATCCTTACCTTCAATCGACAATTAGGATGGAAGTTGTGGTAATAAGTGTCTTGAGCTTTTGGAAGCTCTCCATACACTTTCCAAACCACACAAATGATACCTCTTTCTAAGTCAACCTTGTCAAGTGAGTAGCGATGGATGCAACGTCCTTGACAAATCTGCGATAGTAGCATGCAATCCCCACAAAACTCCTCACCTCGATCACACAGCTAAGCTGGACCCAACTCATATCATTTCAAATCAGTAAGGAAACTCAACTAGCACTCCAACCCAGTTGAGTCTAGCAATAGTAGTAAATCATGGTAAAACCATATCTTTAATCTTGTTTTACCCCAAGAAGATCCACGTATCAAGTCAAATCATTTTCAAATCTAATTTCATTGAAAATAGGGTCCCGAGGCCATGCAAGGTTTAGAAAATCAGTTTCCGTAGGCCCGAATCCAAAAACCATACTAAAACATGGAAAAACCTCTTTATATGCATGGAAATGCTATGATCAACCCAAAGAGCTGCCCGGCAGCTCACAATCAACCTAACGGCCCTCCACAGGCTCCGAAGCTACTCAACATGCATAACCAGCCTAGAAGGATATTTCTACGTCCGGGACTCGTGGACATTCCCAATAGTCCCACCTTCTATGTTCCAGAGTCAACAAGACCACACGGGGTAACAAGGGTAATAAATATATCAACTAATAGGAATACTACATATCACAGAGGAAAGAAATAGGACGAATCATGGGAAAGTGGTCAAGGTCTGTGGTACCAACCTAATAACCCAACCAAAGGATGCCAACTAGTATAATTTTACTCGATATATGCGAAGTCTAGGGAGTTAAGCCGTAACCTACATGTCGTCCGATGATAAGCTGCAGGAACGACGATATTCGAGGCCGAGCTGCTCCGAGAATCTCCAAACGAGAATCAAACTATCAAATTCATGAATAAAATATTAAAACGAGTCTAACGATACCCATATTCCTACAATTATAGCTGGGTTGATATCCGGGTCAAAAGTAGGCCCGCGGGGACCGCAACCTGAAACCAAAAACAAAAAGAAGCACGATGACCCCAATGATGACAAGAAGGCATGCTCCAAATTTGAGCACAATTGGACAAGGGAAGGGCACCAAAACAGCCCGCCCAAGTTGGGGATTAAATAATAGAAAATTTGAAAATAAAAACGAAAATTGGGCAAGAATTAGTTACCAAAATGATGGAAAATTGGCCCAAGACGGATAAAACTTCACACCCACGAACATGAACAAGCTTGGGGGGGGAGAATCTATCATAAAATCCAAGCTTTGGATGAGCATCAAATGAGGAATTAAGAGACAAATCGAAGAAGGCAAGTTTGGGAAGATGACTTACCAAGAGGCGGAGAACTACGGATAATCGACGAACAAATAATTCCCCAAGGTTTAGAACTGAATTGGAGCAAAATGGTGGAGAGAAATTTGAGTTTTAGAGTGAGAAAAGTGAGGAGAAGGGCTGGAAAAAATCAAATGTCAGCAATAAATAGCTGCTGTCCGCAGCTGATTTTCTGCACTTTTTAGAAAACTCGACGGAGCATTCCGGGCACAATCAGAAACTGATATTCAAAAACCAATAGTGCTAATAGAGTGGAAACGATGCTCCGAACTTAACAAAATTGACAAAACTTCCATATGAGGTCGTTTCGGACAAATGTTGACCCAAGTCAACACTAACGAAAAGGAACTCAAAGGCTCGAAATGAGTCCAACTCACCCGGAACCCGAACCAACCATCTTCCTAGCCCAAACTCAACATTCCATAGCTGATCGAATCGTCAGATTTCAAATTCGACACTCCGATCATCGAAAGTGACCTGAAGTTACACTTTCAGCTCTAAATGGCCTGAAAGTTGAGAAAATATCACAAACCCCACACTGGACGTTCTCAGGTCTTAACTAAAGGTCCAACTAGACCAAACACATCCTTCCGGAGCTAATGGAACTGTCAGAATTAAATTCCGAGCACGTTAGCTAAGAATGTTAACTAAAGTCAATGATATTCTAAGTTTAAGCTCTAAAATAGGCAAACGGCCAAAACGACCAAACGAACGACCAGAGCTTTGAACTACCTATCCCAGCAAGCCATAAATGACTTGGGGCCGCTACAGGAAGGCTCTAATAGTACAATAAATGCATAAACGCAAAGATGACTGAAAGGGTCATCACAACATCCACTAGTAAAAAGACTTTCATCCTTGAAAGTTAAGAAGAAGGGAGTACCTGAAGGCTCGAACAACTGCGGATACTGAGCACACAACTCACTCTTGGTCTCCCAAGTAGCCTCCTCGATTGGATGATGTCTCCACTGAAATTTCACAACCAGAATCTCCCTAGATCTCAATCTCTTGATATCTCTGGCTAGAATAGCTATCGGCTCCTCAAAAAATGATAACCTCTCATCCAACTGAACCGAATCCCAATGCAACACATGAGACTCATCAGGCATATACCGGTGCAACATCAAAACATGGAAAAATGGGTGAATAACTGAAAACATCAGAGGCAAGGATAATATGTAGGAAACACTACCAACCCTCTATAGAATCTCAAATGACCCAATAAACCTGGGGCTAAGCTTCCCTCGCTAACCAAATCTCATCACGCCCTTCGTGGGCGATACTCGGAGGAAAACTAGATCACTAAACTGAACTCCAAGGCACAAAGTCTATGATCAGCGTAGCTCTTGTGCCTACTCTAGGCTGCTCTAAGTCTATCCTAGATCAAACGGACTCGGTCCAAGAAATCTCTAAGTAAATATGTATCCTACGATCTGAACTCTAACCCATCAAACCAACCAATGGGCGATCTGCAACGCCTACCATACAAAGCCTTGAAGGGTGCCATGCCAATGCTCGAATAAAAGCTATTATTATGCGAAAACTCAGCCACTGGCACAAACTGATCCCATGACCCTCCAAAGTCAAGAACACAAGCCCGAAGCATGTCCTCCAGGACCTGAATGGTCCTCTTAGACTGGCTATCTGAGGGTGGAAAACAGTACTAAGCTGAACCTCCACACCCAAATCCCTCTGTATAGCTCTCCAAAACTGAGATGTGAACTGAGTGCCACAGTTTGAAATGATAGAAACTGGGACTTCGTGCATCCGTACAATCTCACGAATGTAGATATGAGCTAGCCTCTCTGCCCCGTAGGAAGTCTGAACCGTAATGAAATGCGTTGACTTAGTCAGCCTATCAACGATCACCCAAATGGAATCAAACTTCCTAGTAGTATGAGGCAAACAAACACATTAAAGTCCATAGTAATACCTTCCCACTTTCACTCAGGAATAGGAAGCCGCTGTATCAAGCCACCCGGTCTCATGTGCTCGAACTTAACCTGCTGACATTTCAAGCACCGAGATACAAACTCTACCACATCCTGCTTTATACCACTCCACTAGTAGAACTGTCTGAAATCTTTATACATCTTCGCTGTGCCAGGATGAATGGAGTATCTGGAATAATGTGCCTCATAGAGTATCAACAATATCAAATCACCAACTCTCAGAACACAAAGTCGACTCTCAAACCTCAGAATCCCATCAGAACCCAAGGTAGCCAGGCTGGCCTCACCCTGAACCACCTGATCACGAACGTCACACAATCTCTGATCCTCAAACTGTCAGTTCTAAATCTAATCAACTAGAGTAGAGCGAACCTCGACAGTAGGAAGAACTCTGCTGGGATCCGATAAGTCAAGCCTAACCAAATGGTTAGCCAAGGACTGGATATCCTAGGCTAAAGGTCTCTCAGAAACATAAAGTGAAGCTAGGCTATCCATACTCACCGCCTTCCGACTCAAGGCATCCGCTACCATGTTTGCCTTGCCCGGATGGTATAAAATAGTAAAATCCTAGTCCTTCAGCAACTCAATCCATCTCCTCTGCCTCGAGTTCAGCTTGCGCTGACTCGTAATATACTGAAGACTATAATGGTTGGTGAATATCTCGCAATGAACTCCATAAAGATAGTGCCTCCAGATTTTGAGCGTGAAGACTACCACCGCCAACTCCAAGTCATGAGTGGGGTAGTTGCACTTGTGAACCTTCAGCTATCTCGATGCATATGCTATCACTCGACCCTGCTGCATCAACACACAACCAAGACCAACCCATCAAGCATCACAATACATAGAGATACTCTTACCCTCAACCGGTAAAGTCAAAACTGGAGCTGAACTCAATAAGGCCTTAAACCTATGGAAGCTATCCTCGCACTGATCAGACCACTGAAATGGAACATCCTTCCTAGTCAACATAGTCAAAGGTGCTGCTATGGAAGAAAATCCCTCGACGAACCATCTGTAATACCTGGCTAACCCAATAAAGCTTCAAACCTCAGTAGGAGTAGTAGGTCTAGGCCAATCACGAACTGCAGAAATCTTACCCGGATCAACTCTAATCCCATCCTTAGACACGACGTTCCCTAGGAATGCAACTGACTATAACCAAATCTCACACTTTGAGAACATGGTATAAAGCCAATGATCTCTCAAAGTATGAAGTACAATCATCAAGTGCTGCTCATGCTCGTCTCTACTCTGGGAGTATACCAGAATGTCATCAATGAAGACTATCATGAACATATGCAAGTACGAGCTAAGCACCCTGTGCATCAAGTCCATGAAGGCTGCAGGCACATTAGTCAACCCAAAAGACATCACCAGGAACTCATAGTGGTCGTAACGTATCCTGAATGATTTCTTAGGGATGTCCTCTACCCTAATCCTCAACTGATGGTAGCCGGACCTCAAATCAATCTTAGAAAACATGACGAAACCCTGAAGCTGATCAAATAAGTCATCAATCCTGGGCATCAGATACCTATTCTTCATAGTAACCTTATTCAGCTATCGATAATCAATGCACATCCGCATCAACCCATCCTTTTTCTTCACGAAGAGAACAGAAGCACCCCAATGAGACACACTCGATCTAATAAACCCCTTAGCTAATAAATCCCGTAGTTTCTCCTTAAGCTCTCTCAACTCAGCAGGAGCCATATGGTAGGAAGGGATAGAAATAGGCCTGGTGCCTAGCTCTAAGTCAATGGCGAGATCAATATCCCTCTCATGTAGAAGGCCTGGCAGGTCGGTAGGAAACACATCTAGGAAGTTTCTAACCACAAGAACAGACTCAGGAGACGTAGGGTCAACACTAACATCTCATACAAATGGCAGATAAGCTAAACACCCATGAGATATAATCTTTCTAGCTCGAAGATAAGAAATGATCCCAGACAGTGCATGGCTAACAGAACCCTGCCACACAACCGGGGATACACCGAGCACGGCTATGGTAATGGTCTTGGCATAGCAATCCAAAACCACACGATGAGGGGACAACAAGTCCATGTACAGTATCATATTAATATCCAACATATCAAGTATCATCAGGTCAGCCCAAGTATCAAAATCACCAACAGATATCACATAGGATCTCACAATCTGATCCACTACTAAAGAATCTCCTACTGGGGTCAAAAAATAAATATGAACAAACAATGGCTAACTAGCAAACCCCAAACAAGGCAGAAAGTAGGCAGATATATATAAAAAAGTGGATCCGGGATCAAACAAAGCATAAGCTGGCTGGCGGCATACAAAAATCGTACCTGTGATCACAACATCTGAATCCTCTGCATCCGGTCTCCCAGGGACCGCATAGAACTCACGATGACTTCCACCTGCCCGACCGCTATCCCTACCACCTAGTCTACTATGTGGGGCACCACCCCTAGCCTAACCACCACCCCCTCTAGCCTGAGGCTAAACTGCTCACAGCGGCTCGGCTGGCTGAACTGTACCTTACTCAATCTGAGAACCAGAAGCATAATGTGAATCCTATAACTGTCGGCTAGACTGACCCTGATGCTGCTGCGGCTGATAAACTCGGCCCTAGTGGCCTGAACCTCTACCACTATGCCTAGAACCACTGTAACCACCCTAATGTCGACACCTCTTATCTCTGGCCCTGGTGTCATGACGACGCGAATCCTCAACTGTGCGAACATAGTCTACAATGGCCTGGAATGACCAACCGCTAGCAACTAGTATCTCTGCAGGCTCTTTAAACTCTCTCCGTAGCCCCCAAAAAAATCTATGGACTCTGTCAGACTTAGTAGGCATAATCATAGCTCCAAATGAAGTAAGTTGATGGAACCGGGTCTCATTCTCTTAGACGATCATGGTATCCTGAGAAAGTCTAGTGAACTCCTCCCTCCAATGCTCTCAGTTGCTCTATGGAAAGAACTTGGCCATAAAGGCCTCATAAAACTCAGACCAGGTCAAGGGAGGTGATGTAGAAGGCCTGAAAGCAACCTGTGCCCTCCACCATAACTTTGCTGGACCCTCTAGCTGATATGAAGTGTAGCCAACCTCGTAAGTCTCCAATAAGCCCAAATGGTGAAACATCTCCTCGTAGGTAGTGATAAATTCATGTGGGTCCTGACCCTGTGTACCAGCAAATCTCAGCGGTGCCAATCTCTGAAACCTACGCAAGGCCTTCTGCTCTGCCTTTGTCATAGTGGGGAGAGGAGCAAGAGGGTGGGCAACAGATGGGACTGGAACAACCTCAACACGGGGAGCCGCAGTAACAGGCTGCGCTTCTGAACTCTGAACACCCAGGGTTACCCCCTGAGCGGATGTTTGTGCTGCCTCTGAAGGTCTATCTCCAATCATACACAAAAGTTGAAGTAACAAACCCTGAATATCTGAAGACTGAGCTGGGGCTGAAGCTGGAACAGAAATTGATGTTGGAACTAGTACTGGAGCTAGTGGTGCCTGGGTTGTCCCCAGGCCCACATGCTGCTGCTCTGGAGAGAACTCTGGCTCGTAGTCATACTCAGGCTCTATATCCACTCTAGCAGCTCTAGCAAGTGCCACTACTCTGGGGTGCCCTCGACCCCTACCTCTACCCCGGGAACCACCCCGACCCCTAGCTGGAGTTAGAGGTGCATGGGCAAAAAGCTCTCCTATGCCAAAAGATGAAGATCTCGTAAGAACCATCTGTGGAAGAGTGAACCAGAATAAGTGAGATTTCTAGAAACCTTCAAGGATACTACACATGAAAGAGGAACAAGAACAGTCCATTTTCCTAAGATGTCACTATAGCCTCCCGAAGATTGAGTATGGACGTCTTCACCCCGATCCGCAGGACTCTAATATACATTAGCTCCTATATTGATGACACCGGTGAACCTAGAGCTCTGATACCAAGCTGTCATGACCTGATTTCTTGGTCATGATAGCACCTACAACCCCTCAGTAGGCGAACCAATCCACATAGCACGAAATAGTTAGTAATAGTCTACCTTCTAATAGTTTAAGTGGACAATTCGATACATAAGCGAAAGCAAGGGCATAATGGAAAGAAAATAGAAACAAGAGAGATATAAACAAGCGGAATCTAAACCAACCCAAAATCTGGTATCAAAGCATATAAGAGCCAAACAACATCAGGAGTAGAAAGGTCCAAAATAAATATACATATACACAAGTTGTCTCCGAGTAGTGATAGAGTACATAATATACAAAAGATAAACTAAGTAAGCTTTGAACACCAAGAGTTCACCCTCAACCTAGATGGTCCAAAAACAGCACCCAGCACGAGTGTCTGCGGTCTATCAGCGATATCCCACACTAGGATTTGCATGAGAAGATGCAGAGGGTAGGATGAGAACCAAATGCGATAAGGTACCCAGTAGGTATCATAGGTAGACTAGGCACATATAAAGTAAAAGAGCAATAGCAAACATAGTAGAAACAAACAGTCACAAAATTCAACGATAAGCACATAGGAGCTAGCCTAGAGGTAAGACAGTTGAAACAACATATACCGCTAGCATATAAAATATATACACACAACAGGCACAGGTGAAAGTAAGTACAACACACCTGGGATCCTTGCAAAAATAGTATATATAAGAATAAGTTCTTGAAATAGGCAGTATACCGGTACCCTCAAGTATAAGGAAAAGGGACAGAAGAATAAAGGTAGACATGCTCGACATATAGGAATTAATACCCAATAAAGTCATACAAAACTCAATCCAGGAACTCACCACCTCACAGTAATCATGCTCATACTCGACCGTAATAGGGAACGATATCAGAATAAAGTAACAAGAGTCTACTTACAGTCCCTCGGCTGCCCATACAATCGAGGAATGCAATCAAGTGAAAACAAACCCTCTGGCATACCATACCAATGGAGCATACAATAAACACACAAAACATTGAATGATATGATGCATGAAAACCTCAGGGTGAAATAGAACCTTTGTATGTACCTCCTCTAGTGACGATCGGGCCCAGCAGGCAGGTTCCATGGAAGGACACAACTCATATACCTCTACTCCACCATATACCCTTCCCCCTGGCATATGCAACCCAAAGCCTCAAGCCTGGAGCAGCAAGGTCCATGGAGGTCCCGGACCTCATACTAAAACTCATAATCAAAACGTATCCTCCGGAATTGAGTCCGGGTTAAAGCCAGTGGCTATGTCTCAAATATGCATGCCTAGACCATGTCTAGGACTAAAACAGTGAAAAATATGGCCCAAAAACACTTCCAAGGGTGCCCGAGCACAACCGGGTCTGAAACAGTAGTAAAAATATCTCAGATGCTCGACCCGGCCGAGGCTGATATCATTTCAAATCAATAAGGAAACTCATCTAGCACTCCGACCTGGTCGAGTCTAGCAATAGTAGTAATCATAAGATGGGCCCCTGGAGCCATGCAAGGTTTAGAAAATTAGTTTTCGTAGGCCCGAAACCAAAAATCATAATAAAACGTGGAAAAACCTCTTTATATGCATGGAAATGATATAATCAACCTAAATAGCTTCCCGATAGCTCATAATGAACCTCACGGCCCTACACTGGATCCAAAGTTACTCAGCAAGCATAACCAGCCTAGAAGGTTGTTTCTAGTTATTTCCTTTTTGTCATTTTTACTTTTTCCTCTACAATCAAAGATATAGTAAGAAATGAATTATATCCCCTTTACCAACTCGAACTACGTAGGGCCTGAATTCTCCTTCGTGAGATACGTAGACAGCCTTCAAGGCCCGGCCCCTATCCTTAAGGAATTTTCATCTACCCACTTCAACAGAAATGCAAAAGAGTTCAGAAGACACAGTCAGTGCTACAAGATAAGTATCAGAAGATGAAGACCCAACAAGTCAACTTTTTCGATAAGAATCTACCTACCCGAAATCGATAGGCAAATTCCTGTCCATCGAACCCTCGAGTCAATAACCCATGGATCAATTTGCCTTGATGAAAAGCAACTCTTATGTGTTTATTTCTAGTTGAATACCTTGTATTGCTTGTTACTAACGAAATCTAATATTATCATCCTTTGAGTTGTTTTTATTTCAATAGGTAATAAAAACTGATTTGTGTTGAAAAACTGGCCGAACATCACTACTTCACCCGCTCAAAGGCACACATAAATTCCTCTTCTAACCCTAACTTTTTTAAAGGCAAAATAACTTATAGTGAAGAAGAGAACGCCTTGGCTATGAGGGATAATGTTATCGCTGAACAAAGTGAAATGATTGCCGAACAGGCAAGAAAGCTATCTAAAATGCAAGAAAAGGTACAAAAAGCCAAGGATATGGCTAGCTTGGATATTTCTACCAACACTCCAACTCTGGGAAACTCTCAGCCCCCGCACCAGATTCCTCCTCTCAACTCTCCATTGACTGAAAACCAGCCAAGAGATATCCCTTCCCCTTCCAATCCGCAAAACCTTCCTCCAAACTACCAAAATACGCCACCAAGCACCTACAACTCCCAGAATTACCATACCAATATCACCAATCCACACAAATATACCCCCACATATCCAAATGCCATTCCACATGTCCAGTCTCCACCTGTCTAGAACTTGCCACCTACCACCTTCCATGTTATGGCATAGCCATATACTGCCCTTCCAGAATGCCCCGAGCTTGACCACTATGAGGAGTAGGAGAAAGAGTTGAGGGCTACAATGAAGAAGCATGATTATAACATGGTGCAAATGAAAGAAGAGATGGCCAGGATCAAGGAGTTTCGAGGCTCGTCTTATTAAAAGGGTTATGTCTACGATGACCTCTGTATCCATTCAGATATGGACCTACTAGATTTATTCAAGATTCCTAAGTTCGAGACCTTCAATGGTATTGGAAATCCTGAGGCCCATTTTAGAAGCTATTGAGACTAAATGGTCGGTGCCCAGAAGCTATTTGGGAAATTTTATCTTGATTTCCTTGTTGTTGATCTTCCTTGCTCTATATCTTTGGTGTGCTTGGAATATTGTAAAACCTAGTTATTCTCTACTATTCAGAGTAGTCCATCATGTTAAATTTTTGAGTTTCGTTCATGTTGTCAAGTTTCTCAAAATCTAAGGGATAATAGCTTATATCATAGGTCTGCCAAAATAAGTTATTTTACTTCTATTTGAATCACATTGAAATTTCTTCTCCTTTGCCTAAAGAGTGATCTCATAAAGTTTGAGCCTTTAAAAGAAATAGTTTCATTCATCATCTCTTTATTAGCTTGATTAACAATGCTTAATTTCCTTGGCATCTTTTGTGAGTTTCATGTCTTGTCTCCGTGTGTTTATGTGTCTCTCATATGATGAGTGTTATGAATTTTGGGAATTAACAGTGATTGAAATTTAGGTAGTCCTACTGATTTGTTCGTCGTTTGCTTGATTGAGGAAGATATGATGATAATTTGGTCTAGCATAGATGTTGAGTACACTCTAAGAGATGTGGTTTTTGCTGGAATTGGTTCTCCCTTAAACTGGTTGCTTTAAATGAGTGTTAGATTACTTATTAGGATTATTTCTATGATAATTCCAGTGTGTGTTTGTTCTCAAACTCTTAAAATAATGTTCATTGTAGCTTCATTGCGTCCTTTGGTTTGCCGTGTGATTGGTTCTAATTCTCCTCTCTTTATTTGTACATGTGAAACCTATCCGAGTTTCTTCGAGACTCCCATTTCATCCCATGCATTTTGTTGGGTTTAAGACCCACAAAATCATCAAGTCAAATCCTGTCAAAACGGAGCATTGCAGATTGAAGACAGAAGATGGTCCAAGCCCATAACCGTAGCAGCAATAGCCCAACGGCTAGAAATTCTCAAAGAATTTGACACCAGCAGTAGCAGTGGCCCAAAATGTGCATAAGATTTCAAAATGGACTGAAACAAGTGGGTCAATGCCCAAATAGATTTTAGGACATGCTTTATGGACTAAATTCAAATTTGGGATTAGGCAAAAGGCTTAATTTCTCCTCTTTCTCTTTAAACTCTTTATATATTGTTTAGAATTATTTGTAATTAATTTGGACTAAAATTCAGCCTAGTTGGATTATTCCCGAAGAAAATACTTTTCTGGTTCTTTTACTTACATTTTCACGTAAAAATATTTGTTCCAACATATTTCTTTACTTGAATGTTTTCTTTACATGTGTTTCATTCAAAAGTTCTGTTTTCTTTAATTATCTTCAAAAGATAACAAAGTATTTTTCTTTAAGTTAAACAAGCTTAAAATTTTGTCATTTATCTTGAACCAAATTTTCTTACTATTAATATTTTTCATGTTTTCAAAATAATTAAATTAATTATTTTCAAAGATAGTCAAATAAGTTGTTTTCAAACAAGTCCGGATAACTGCGAGTTAGTGGATATCCCAAGTGACTTTAAAACCTTCTCAGGATATTATTACTATACTCTTACACAAAATCTCAAATTTTTCTAAGTTTTTATCTGTTTTAGACTTTGAAAATTTTCAAAAGATTTTCTTAATTTCCCTTAATTAATTAAGTCGCGACTCTTGCTTTCATTTAAGAGTTTTTTTTTGAAACTTTAACTTGGTTTTCGAAATGAACTTTCAAATAGTCGAAATATATAAACCATTTTTTCTCGAAAATAGAAATGGCGACTCTGCTGGGGATAATTCAACTAGGTTCTAACCTTATTGTTTGCAACTAACTTATTTGATTAACTATTTAGTTTGTAATAATTAGTAAGTTTCATCGCTTTCCTTATTTATTTATTTTCTCGCCTTTATAATTGTTCATGGTATCTTCCGCCTCCCTTGGCAAAGCATTAGATTGCATTAGGGGTACAAAAGTGATTATGCAAATATTTGCGGTCGTTCTTGACAAAACACACAATTTTCAAAACATAAGAGTGAAGTAGTTGCTTAACGGTCACTTGTTGTTTTAGCCCTAGTTGTCCGCCCGGGTTTCCGGTTAATTTCAAAACCTATTCTAGAAACCCAGGATAGAGAGAAACCAAATTCTGAAATAGGCATTGACCTAAGATGTCTTGATATCCAAGGGATATTAAGTCCATCAGGAAGACCACCTTGTGTTCGAAATGGCCCACGACCTGAAAGAACAATCATCCCCTATGTGTTCAATTGAAGGATGTGATGTCAAGTTGTACGAACCATTGTCCCTCAGGATTGGTATATACTTAGATAGTCTCTTATTTTCAAATTTTGTCATCCGAAAGGCTTTCGGAATTCGCAAAAAGTCCAAGAAGTTCGAGAACGAAGGACTAGCCATGATAGCCTAGTTTAGAATTGTACCCTTGTGTGGGATTGATTTTCGAATATACATCCTTTCCCTTATTTTGTACCCCCATTTTATCTAATCGGTTTTCATATAATATTTTGGGGCAATAGAACGTTTACAAATGACATGCATATCCTTCAATTCGTTAGGCCTACCTTTGGCATAAAAAGGTCACATATTTATATAGAAAGCGCTATGAACTATTATGTGATATAATTCTCTTACGTGCTTATGCGTGTTGCTCAAATCAAAGGTGAATTGATCCACTCTTATATTTTTAGAACACCGTAAGCAAAAATATAAAACCCACTATGCAAAGTCCAATAAAAATTACTCCTCGAGTTTCTCAAGTTTCCCAGAAGATCCTAAATCCCTTCAAACACGTCTGAGAACTTCTCTCCTATCTCTCAGGAAAGTTGACTCACCATGGACACCAAAGAAGAAACGCGCAAGAGAATGGTAGAGCTTCACCAGGAAATCAACGAAATGAATGAGCAAATCAAGGAAGCTAAGCAAGTGAAGAAAAAGTTGGTAGCCAGCTCCGCGGAAGTGGATAAAGAGATAGCCCTTATAAAAGAAAAGATATCCAACGTTGACACAAGGATATCCCAAACAGAAGAAATGATTAACCAAATGGATCGAAAGTACCAATTAGTGCTTAAGAGGTCGGCGTCAGTCATAGTGAATGATGAAAAGCCAGTGGAAGAAAATGATGAACAGATCCATCCTTTTAACCGAATCTCAAATTACTGGGCTAATATTAGGGATTACCCCATTTGTCTAACTAGATTCAAGCTAGGAAAAGGAAAGATCATTCTCAAAGCTCACACATGGGCGAATGGTCGGATGCCCAGAATTGCTACATGCCCAGTCATCTTTCTAGCTCTAAAGATGAAAGGAATCCTACAGCCTGATCAAACCTGGGTTTTTTGGAATAACCCTAAAGACGAACAAAAGAGGTGTGCTTACCACCCATGCCAAAAGGGGCATAGAACCAATGAGTGCACCATGCTAAGGGTCAGAATTTATGAAATGATCAACAGTGGGAAAATCATCATATGTGTGGACCTCACTTCCTACTTATTTGTGATAGGGTGGGGCTAGGAATGCCAATCACCTAAAATATCCCGATTCGCCAATATGACTTCACCATGTTTTATGATACGTATCTTGACATCTACTTCAAACTATTCCATGCTGGTATCATTGAGCCAATTGAATGGAAGGCAGGGAAAATGTCCCGAGCTTGGTGCAGTTGCAAGGAAATATTCCTCTACAATGCTGGAGCAGGGGGCATGACATAGAGAATTGTCGCACTTTTAGGATTGACCTCGAAGATCTCATAGACGCAGGAAGGATCCAGATTGAGTTTCAACCATATCATCCTTAAAGAAGAAGATTGAGAAGAGTCCAGAAGACCCGCCACTATCCAAAAGAATCTTTAAAAGTAGCAAAGCTATTGTAGTTATTTCCCTTTTGTCATTTTTTCTTTTTCCTTTGCAATCAAAGATATTGGAAGAAATGAAATATATCCCCTTTACCTACTCAAACTGTAGGGCTTTAATTCTCATTCGTGAGATACGTAGACACCCTTCAAGCCCCAACCCCTATCCTTAAGACATTTTCATTTCCCCACTTCAATGGAAATACACAACCACTGCTACAAGACAAGTATCAGAACATGAAGACCCAACAAGTCAACTTCCTCAATAAGAATCTACCTACCCAATATCGATAGGAAAATTCCTATCCATCGAACCCTCGAGTCAATAACCATGTGGATCAATTTGCCTTGATGAAATGAAACTCTTATGTGTTTATTTCCAGTTGAATACCTTGTATTTCTTATCACCAATGGAATCTAACATATCATTCTTTGAGTTGTTTTTATTTCAACAAGTAATAAAAACTGATCTGTGTTGACAAAAGTGGCCGAACATCACTACTTCACCCACTCAAAGGCACACATAAATTCCTCCTCTAACCCTCGCTTTTCTAAAGGCAAAATGACTAATAGTGAAGAAGGGAACACCTTGGCTGTGAGGTTTAATGTTATCGCTGAATAGAGTGAAATGATTGCCAAACTGGCAAGAAAGCTAGAGAAAATGCAAGAAGAGGTACAAAAAGCCAAGGATATGGCAAGCTTGGCTATTGCTGCCAACACTCCAACTCTGGGCAACTCTCAGCCCCCACTCTAGATACCTCCACTCAACTCTCTATTAACTGAAAACCAGCAAAGAGATATCGCTTTCTCTTCTAATCCGCAAAACCCTCCTTCGAACTATCAAAATTTGCCACCAAACACCTACAATTCCAAGAATAACCATCCCACTATCACCAATACACATAAATATACCCCCACATACCCAAATGCCATTCCATATGTCCAGCCTCTGCCTGTCCAGAACTTGCCACCTACCACCTTCCATGCTATGGCAGAGCCATATACCGCCCTCCCAGAAAGCCCCAAGCTTGACCACTATGAGGAGAAGGAGAAATAGTTGAGGGATACCAAGAAGAAGCATGATTATGACATGGCACAGATGATAGAGGAGATAGCCAGTATCAAGGAGTTTCCAGGCTCGTCTTATGAAAAGGGCTATGACTAAGATGACCTCTGTATCCATCCAGATCTGGACCTACTATACGGATTCAAGATTCCTAAGTTTGAGACCTTCAATGGTGTTTGAAATCCTGAGCCTCATTTGAGAATCTATTGCGACCAAATGGTCAGTGCCCCGAAGAATTACGCCTTATTGATAAGGCTGTTCAGCCGAAGTCAGAGTGGAGAGGCTTTAGAATGGTTCACCGCTCAGGAACTGAAAAAGTGGTCTAGATGGAGATATCTAGCCCGAGACTTTGCTCAAAGATTTTCATACAATATGGAAGTTATCCCAGATTGATACTTGATAAGTCGGTAATGTACAAACTTATTAAGCCTATATCCATGAATTATTATTATATTTTAAATCGATTTAGAGGTTTTTATGGCCTTTATTGATGTCTATGCAGGTACTTTGGGTAGAAGAGGAAAAATCAAGGATATGGACCAAAAAAGAGCCAAAAAGGAGCTAAGTTTAAAGAGTTGAGAAAAGCTGCAGAATCTGCCAAGAGGTGCGGTGGCTTTGCGACACACATAAGCCGAGGTGAGGTTCGCACCTCCTCCGCATAAGCTACAAAGATGACTGAAGATTCTGCTAAGGAGTGCGGTCTCCATGCGATGCGCTCATCCTGTGGTGCAAAATGCACCACCTTCGCACAAAGCTTACCTATGCGGCTGAAGTCACTGGCAAATCTGATGCAGGTGTGCAACGCGCACACTGCGACATGCGAACTGCACGTCGTGTCGCACACCACCCAGAAGGCAATTTTGTCCTAAATTTATGTGATGATTTGGGAACATATAAAAGGAAATTTAGGCTTATTTTGTATATACAATTTTTAGAGAGAATTTCAGATAGAGAACTTGGAGATATTTTTGGCTTGTAAACATTTTCTCCATCTCCATTGAGAGAGGGTTTTGAATCCAATCTTTTGGTTAACAAATTATGTTCCTAATTTTTCTCTAGAACTTGGGAATCAACTACAATGGATGGAATTTGATTGACCCAGCTAGTATATCTTTTCCCCCCTTGTCTAGGGGTGTGTTGATGATGGGTGCTTAGCTAATGGGTGTGGGTGTTGCTAATTCACTTTTATAATTTCTTATCTGATATGGTCTAGTAATTTCACCATGTTTTAATCTAAAATTAATGGTTGCGAATATGAATTTACCTTACTTGGCTATGTAATTGCTCGAGAGAGAATTTTGTAGTTTTTGATGTGAAATTGCTAGTGGGTACTTGGGAATCCACTTAGATTGGAGGCTAGAGATAGCTCCAAACGCAGAATCTCCTATTTAAGGGTCCGAGCTAGAGATAGGACGACCCCCCTAAGAAAATGTTGGTTGGTTATTTATCACACCGAATGATGTTCTAACCAAAATCATTAGATATGTGGATGTTTATCAAGATACAACACTCCACACCCATAACCAACGCTACTCACGTCAATAGGTGAAAATTAAAGTGAATTAGTGATTACCCTATCCTATAGTGAATTCCCCATCAAAAATGCACCCCTAGTCATCTAGTTCTTTGATTGGTTCACCTACCGGGGGTTGTAGGTGCCATCATGACCGAGAAATCGGGTCGTGACAACCTTATTGGTATACCCATCTTGATTTTATAGCTTTTTATTGAATTGAGTTAGTAGTGACAACTTTCACAATTCCCCCCATTTTATTGTTTTGGTTTTGTTGTCATTTTGACAGACAAACACCTATTAGTATAACACTGATAACTTTGTACTCCGGTCTCGGATTAATGTGCGGTCAGTGGTGTTAGAAAGAAGACTCAAAGATTTTTAATTCGGTGTGTGCTAGGCCACCTAACTCCTTATATTATAGGAGTTATGATCATTTAAAGTTGACCCTAGTTTAGTCTTACATGAAAACTTCTTTGGTTGGGGTGCTTTCAACATAACGTGTCGATAGGAGTTTCTTATGAACATGATTAGCATCCAAATCACTCACTACACTAGGAAAATGATCATTACACTTTTGGAAATGGTTTGGGTCTTAGTTTATAATTTTTGGGGTGTTATAATATCTCACCCTTGGGATCCTTCATCCTCGAATGAAGACTAACTAGGCTGCGGTGATAAGGAAAGAGTTGCAATCCCACCAATTGAGTTCTAAAACCTGGAGTACTGACATGGTAACTGATTTCAGAATGAAATACGAATTGAGCTGGATTCATAAAATATATATATGCATACTGTGAGTATAAGCACACTGATCATACGTAAAACTGAATGTCCAACATTATAACATGTCTCAAGTGAGAGTAGGGACGTAGCTGAAACTCATAAAGAATGAACCCATTCTTAGAAATTGTAACTAACTGAAAGAAAAATAAAACTTAGAGGAGTAACTTTACGAGAATACTACCCTTTCTAGACTTAACTTACTAGCATGGACTAAACTAACATAGGGCCTTCTAGTCTTAGGAATGATTACTGGCAGGTCTGAACTGGTCTGATATAAGGAGTCAACTATCTTTCTATCTGAAGCTATTGTACATAAAGTATGAGCAGTCTGGACAGGGAGTAAGAACGAGACTATTCTCGCCTTAAACAATACGGTTGACAACGTTTAAGTTAAGGAACACCCATTTTTACTACACCAACTTTTCTGAATACCACATTTACTATTTGCAACTAAAATTCTAATCAACACACATATAGTTGCTAAGGTCTGAGTCTAACTACCTTCTTTCCCCATGTTCAAGCCTATCTCGACTAAATCTCCTGCGTCTAGAGTTATCTCCCAAGAATAGTATTCCTTGTTATCACAAAAATCAACTAACCTTGAGCTATAACCAATGGGTCACTAGTCAAACAAATCAAAGGCCCATATGTATTTCATTATGACATTCAAGCCTATTACTATGATCATCTTATGGATTTTTTTATAGATGACAATACCAGAGACTCATCTCCTCATCCCTAGCATATCTAAAATTTGTAATTGCAAGAACTTCTACAAAGATACACAAAAAAGAGAAAAATTTAGTACATCCCATCTAGGCTACTACTTAGTTTCCTCCACTAGTAGCTACGACAACATAAGCTAAGCTCACTGAAGGAATAGAGTGGGAGCATGAGCATCCGAATGAAGGAATACTAATTGGTCTTTACTTAAACTTACCGTGATATAGTCACTCAAGGTGAGGTCTGAGAAGTCAAGTTCAAAGGCTTGAGTGTCTCACATTCTGAACATACGAAGCATGGTTAGAGTAAGGAAATCATAAGCACGAACTGATCAAGAAATATGGTCTGAGCATATACATGTCGTAGAATGATTTCATTAGCCGTTAAGGCATATCTTGAGGACTTAAATGAGTACATAGAACTGAGTGTACTATAAGATATGAGTTTGCATAAATAACGAGTCTCATGGCATAAAGCTGGGATTCATAGAACCATAGAGTATGACTGGAATCGTTGTCTCGAGTAATTTCTATTTGTTTTAGGAGCTGAGCATGGACATGAATTTGTATGGAGTGCATGAACTTAGTCATGAATATGGCAAAAATATGTCTGAGTATAGTGTCATCTTGACTGAAGTGCTAGGAAATCTGCTGGAATAAGAATGGATCAATATCCGGTCATTGCTCTTTCTAGAATTTTATACTAGTTGAGTTTTAAGACTCGACTTGGTGCTTCATTCTATCATCACCCCTTAGCTCAAATGTCACCCCTCTAAGTTTGCTGATATCTCTCTTGAACAAGGCTAAAATCAACTAACTCTTGTAAAGTCAGGGTATCACTATACTCTAGGATGATAAACTCTCCCTGATAGTGTATAACTAAAGATACAAAACCCTTGATAGGTCTTCTTCTGAGGCATCTCTTTGCTTCCTCTTTACCCTTAGAGCTATCACTAGAGGACTCATACTCTCACTGGTGTATATAACACCTTCTTCTATAACTTAGCAATCTGACCTTTTTCTTATTCGTCTACTTACATTACATCTGTGAGTTCATATCTACCAAAATTAACTTAATTGAAACCATGCTAAGTTACTAAACAATGTCTATCTATAATCTCCTAAATATCATGCGACAATATACTACTCTGGGTACACATCTACCTTTCTAATGCTTAAGGCTCTCTTATTTATCTCATGACTTAGTAGTAATTTACCAATTCATCTAGGGGTCACATATACATCTTAAATTCTCCACCATACTCATTGAAAATTTATCAACTTAATTCTTTGCATAAATTATGTCAAGCCTACTAGGTCAATTCTATAAAACTAGCATCAACATCCTCATCTTATAGCTACTATACTTCTGAATTCATACATCTAGTTCTAGGGTCATTCTGCTACTTATGGCCCATAACATTTCAATTCACACTTATCGTTGAGTGACTATACTACCCAATCACTTAGAAAACCATAATTTTTGGCTAAGGTGCCATTCGTATTAAAGTTTCTGGAATAGGGTCTGAGAGAACATCCTATTATAGGCTCAACTGCACGAGTGGAAAATGGTACATGCTCTTGGAATGGTAAACTTTAATGCACAAGTGGGCTCCTCTCAAGCCCTTGTGTAGTCTCTTAAATTTTTTGATGACTCTATGTGAGAGCATCCTACTGATAGGAATCTGAAAATACTGTCTCCACTACCTAAAAAATGAGGCATGATTGGAGGAATTGGATCAATGCATAAATCTGCATAAGTTTTTGAAGGAATAGTTCTACTATGCGATCTGGAGTGTGAAAGAAGGGAAACATTTGCTAAATGCTTTATTGCCTTCTGATTAGAAGTGTGCTGCACAACACACCCATAGGCAACACCCTACTACACAGGGCTTCACAGACACCCTATGACCCTTAAACTCTATGACTTGATTCAAAGTTTGTCATGCCCCAAGCCTAAACCATGGACGCGATATCGTGCTTAGAGTCACAAGTGACCCCAAGATAACCCATTTCCTGGGCATACTACTGAGATATAGACTGAAAGATAATGCAGAAGCTAAAATATGCTGAGATCTTTAAAATATTATAACAAAATGAATTTTTATAAACAGAGATACAAAAACATTTTAAGACAGATACAACTAACTGACTGACTGACTTTCTATGAAGCCTCTATTAATACTGACTACAGTTAGCCAGGACTTGACCCCCAACTATCGCTAATCAATATATAAGAGCTGAAGATAAACTGCTATGACTACTACCAACTGGAGTTCCCGAATAAGGAGAACTCATCCCCAGCTGATTGGAAGCTGCGATCTATTTGACCATGATCCTGGGAGCTAGCACTAAAACTTACATCATAAAATGATGCAACACAAGGAATGTATGCAGTCAGTACTTTGAATGTACTAAACATGTGAGATAATGCACTAACTTTGAAATCATGAGAAAACATGTATACTGAAAGCATGGATGAAAACTGGACAATGATAACACCTGAAGTGCATAAGTCAAAACTGTAGAATATAAGCTCTTTTACTGAAAAAGGTGTAAATCCTATTTTGGAACAGTAACTGTGAGATCATGATATTTTAAGATATGTAAAACTATTATATGGTGATCCATAGACCAAAAAGATGAAGTATATCTGTAAATCATGAAATAGTGCAACTGAGCTGAAAGTCATGAGTCATGCTAAAAGGCATGTTTAAAGCAAATCTTTTAAGGTGTTTCTTCTACTGAGCATGCTGAAAATACGATATAGTGTACTGAATTCAAGATTAAAGGTATAAGCTAATGCAATGACCAAGTATATAAACATGCAATTGTATAATACTAAAATGAACTGAATAACTAAATACAAGGTCATGCAGTATTGCATATGGACTATAGGAGCTACTATTAACTGACCTACCCCAAGTTGAGCTAACTGTGGGGCCAACCTGTAACCCTAGATGGAAGGGTGTTCATACCTTTCCATGGGTATAAACAATTATGACGCAGATCCACTAAATTGATGTACACAAGGGATAAGGGTGTACAACCTAATCTAACAGCTGACCGCTTTAATACCTACGGTGGTGTCGTAGTTCTAGGACTTAGGGACTTTTACTAAAGGTCGTAGCCTAATCTGATAGCTGAGCCTTCACCCCTTCTTCTGCTCGGTACTAAGTCTACTCCCAACTGAGTATTGAAACTTAGTGTATAGCAATGAATACAACCTGAAGTATTGTATAGCTCAAAATACTGATAATAATCTAAGAATGAAAACTATTACTGAGACTGAAGCATTCTAATCATATAATTTTGACTGACTGAATACCTGACTAATAGTACATAAGAACGGTTTGTATCACGTGACATATCTGAATGTCAAAAATGTTCATATTTAAACATATTTTGTAGATCATACTAAAGGTGGGTTGAAGCCTGCTAAATCATGCATAGATCATTTTTACTTAAAACAACCGAACTGAAGTGAGTGAGAATCATGAATACTTGTCTACAAGTTAAACCATAGTTAAAAACTTCATGAGGAAACTTTAACTTGCTTAGACTAAATGCTGACAAGATGAACTGAATTCTGAAAGGAGAGATAAATTCTGAGAAAATATAGTAAAATCAGGTTAAAACATGCTTCTCCCAAATATCTTGGGTTTTGAAATCTATTTGCAGAAATTCATGTAAAAATCATTCTAACAAGGCTAGTACTTATGTAGACTCATCACGAAATCAAATTCATAGTGAAACACATGTTTGGGTAAGAACCCTGAAATCATAGCTTGTAAAATCATATTGAAATCTGAAACTTTTGGCATGACGGTGAAAGGAAATCCTCATTGAATACCCACATACCTGGTGAAAGATAATCCTTTAAGAGAACCTAATTTTTTAAGCTTGATGGAGAAATCCCTAAGTCTGAAATTTGGAGAAGAGCGCTCTTTTCTTAATTGAAACTGACTTGAGAGATTGAATGAAGGAAACTGATATGTTGGGAGGTATTTTTACTTAATGAAATAAGCCTAAAAATATTTATAGTTGGAACTAAAAGAAAAATGAATGGTCTTAAACACCACTGGGATATTAAATTAAAAACTACTTAAAAAAACTCATCGTCGGGTTCCACAGCAATGAACCAGGACCCTTGGAATGGACCACGGCTCGTGAAAAGGGTTTGTGGTTCCTGGGAAAAATTTCTGTCCTCTGGACTGATTTCCAAGAGGTGAAACCATGGTCCGTGGTTTGATCCATGAGACGTGGATCAACCTCATGAATCTCAGGCCAAAAACAGCTTGCAGGATCAGTTTCCACGAAGGCAAACCATGGGTCGTGGTTTGATCCACGAGTCATGGATGCCTCTCGTGGTTGTTGTCTGTCATTTTGACAGACAGACACCTGTTAGTTAAATGCTGATAACTTTTTACTCCGGTCTCGGATTAATATACGCTCAGTGGTGTTGGAAGAAGACTCGATGACCTTTAATTTAATGGTTGCTAGTCCACCTAACACTTTACATTCTAGAAGTTATAATTGTTTGAAGTTGACCCTAGTTTAGTCTTACATAAAAACTTTTTTAGTTGGGGTGGTTTCAACTTAACTTGTCAATAGGAGTTTTTTATGAACATGATTACCATAGAAATCACTCACCACACTAGGAAAATGATAATTGCACTTATGGAAATGGTTTGGGTATTAGCTTAGAATTTTTGGGGTGTTACAATGAGTCTTCCGGTCATGATTTTGGCCCTTGGGTTCCGTTTTGGAAATTGTTGGCCTAAAGGTTAATTTTAGGCATAGGGCCCACATTTAATTAAATCGACCCTCAGTGGGATTTTAATTGATTCCATTGGATCTGGAATGCCATTTCTAGTTGAATAACTCAGGTCATTTGTGTTCACGAGACCCCGAATGCGTTCTAGAAAGTCCATCGGAGTTCAAATTCTTGTGGGCCATGTTGATGGCAGCTCGTTGTTGTCATAGCACCAGCTTGCCCTTCTCCTATGTCAGAATTGGCCTCCTATGCATAGGCCTAACCTATGTCGGCCCTACACTTGCCTTAGCCTACACGTGAGGTTGGCCGCCTACGCACAGGGCAAGTCCAGGCGCCCCATTTCTTGGCCTTCGCCTACGCGTGTGGCTGGCTTCCTACGCATAGGGAAAGGACCATCCACCCCAACTTTTCCCTTCGCCTACGTGAGGCTTGGCTGCCTACGCGTAGGTTAAACCAGTTGCCTTTACCTTTTTCCTTTGCCTAGGCGACGCCTTTGCCACATTCAAATAGGCTAAGGCTGGCATCTTAAGTTGGCATTTTCCCTTCTTTCTTCTTCATTTTAAAATAATTTCAAGTTCGTTCCTCCATATCAACGACCCCAAATACTCCATACTTCACCATTTTTGACGCCAACTGGTTGGAGAGTGTTTTTATGATGATCCTTGCTCGTTAATTGACTTCTAAAGTGGGTAAGTAACTTATTTAATTCCCATTTTCTCCATTGATTTCCTCTTTGATTCCTTGATGGGTGGGCTATTTTGGAGCCCCATTTTTTTCCATTTCTGCTCAAATTTTGAGCATATGCTCCCAGGATTTTAAGGAACACTTACATGTTTTTCGTTTCCTATTTTGAGTTGCGAGGCTCGCGAGCCTGTTTGTGACCTAGATTTTGATCCAATTATGTTCATAGTATTATGGGTATCATTAGTATCATGTTGATGCTCTGATTATGTTATTGATAGTGGTTTCATAATTTGGAGCTTCCCGGAGCAGTTTGAGCTTGGACGATGCCATCCTCGCAACTAGTCATTAGATGACAGGTAGGTTATGGCTTTCCCTACCTAGACTCTGTGTATATATGATATAACTGCATTAGTTAGTATCCTTGGGTGGGTTTGTAGTAGGTTTGTACCCCAGACCTTGTCCATCTCTTCGGTCCATTTATTTCATATGTTGATTATAGTATTCGTGTAGTATTGTATATTTCCTTTGTGGTCCTGTGTGCCTTGTATTGATTCTGGAAGATAGATAGTGGGTTAATTGGGAAGGTCTGTGAGTCCCAGACATCGAGATATTATTCTAGGTTAGTTATAGCTATTGCAGAACTGTTGAGCCTCTGCAGGGCCGATAGGAATGTTTGTGAGTCGTTGGGCTAATCTAATGTTTGCAAGCATATCATTCATCCAAAGGTTTTTTTCTGCATAATTTTACTACTGATTTGTCTTCGGGCTTACTATAAACAAATTTTTAAACATTGCATGGCCCTGAGGGCCCATTTTTGGTAAAAATAAATATGGAAAGATTTTGGAACTGATATTTATGAAACCTCTTGGAAAGAAGAGGATATTATGATTATTTTATTAGGGTTTTCATACTTGTACTACACCCGGTTGAGCTGTGGTGCTAGACCTGACTTGAGATTTATTTGAGATGATATTACACTCGGTAAAGTCGAGCATCAGACTTGTTTTATTACTGATTTAGACCTGGATATGATTCGGGCACCCTTGATGAGGGTTATTGAGACATGACTAATAATTTAGACCCAGATACACTTCAGGCACCCTTGGATGGGGTTTTAGAGATTATTACTACTGATTTAGACTCAGATCAAATCTGAGCATGTACTACGAGGTTCGTATTATTGAGATACATTTTAAGTTTTCGTACTTAGTATGTGGTCTACGAGTAGACCTCCATGGACCCTACCATTCCTAGGCTCTGAGATATGAGCTGAGGGTGCCAGGAGAAGGGGTGTACGGTATAGGAGCGGTACTCGAGAAAGGTCCTTCCATGGATCCTGCCTCTATTGGATCTTTGGGGCACTAGAGAGGGTAACATATGGCACTGTGATTACACTTGGTTCCACATTCATTATATCAAAAGTGAATTCGGGTAAGTGAAACTCCCGTTATCAAGGTTGACGTGAAGGGGTTATTTCAGGACATTGGGGATTAAAGGTGTGTTGTAAAATAGGCACTTTTGGGGAAATTTATGACTTTCTATCCTGTTTCAACCTCCATAGCGGTTGACACATTGCTATCACAACCTCCGCTATAGTGGAGAAATTACCGCTATAGCGGAAGTCAACATCGGTCAGCACAACTATAATGGATGATTCCGCTACGGCAGTACTGCTATAGTAGAGTATGGACCACCATAGAGGACGAGTTGAGATTTAATACAGAAAATATTCCCAAAACGTTCAGTTTTCATCAAGTACATTTTGGGAGAAGGGCAAGGCGATTTTGGGCAAACTTACTCTATTTTCCACAATTTTCATCCTAAAGGTAAGGATTCTACTCCCTTAACATGGTACTATCTTACCTATAGAGTAGAATTTCTAGTCTTGGACTTGGGAAAAGGTTGTGGTTAACCTAGGAATGGAAGAATCCAGGGAAAATGAGATTTTACGACGTAGTAGTTCTTGGGTCTTGATATTATTGTTGGGTTATGATCAGTTAGCCATAATTCTCTAAAAATATGATGAACTTAGGTTAATATATGGTGGGAAAGCGCGAGAAAGGGGTGTAATGATCATAGTTTTGCCTGGGGATTGGGATTTTTGCATAATCTAGGTATTTTAGGCCAGCCAATTTGATTGTAGTTATTGTAGATTTGCTTCTAGATCAAGAACAAGAAAAGGATTCAGAAAACGGGAAGGCTCTGGTTCAATAGAGCTTTGAGTAATTCAAGGTAGGTGATGGTTGTTATTTTCCCAATATGCATTATGTGTTCATGTACAACGTGCTTAGTATTGTATGAGTGCATGCTTAGGGAATGGTTTGAGAATGTCAGTTTTTTCGATTATCAGTCTTGTGAAATAAACTAGTTGCTATTACATGTTGGTTTTACAAGTGTATTGTTATTCATTGTTGTTGACTACTGGATTTTTGTGTGACATTCAGTTGTCTCGGATACCATGCCTAGTATGGGATACTATTTGGTTTACTCGGGTACCATGCCTTGTATGGAATACTATTCAGTTGGCTCGGGTACCATGCCTGGTACTAGAATTACAAATAGTTGGCTCGAGTACCACACTTGGTATGAGTTTGCTTTACTTGCATTAGTTGTATTCTTTGACGGTTCCATGTGTGGATCGGGTTGTATTCTTGAAATGTGATTTCTGCATATGGTCCGTGAGAGGCAGGGTGACTATAATTAATTGTGAGGTTGGTTTTAGTGTAGGCCGGGATTGCATGTCAACACTTAAATGGTTTTAGGGGATCCTGGGGTGGGTCTGGATATGTGGAAAGGTTATATATGTTGTTGTCATTGAGTGTGTCAATGGTTGCCATTTGGTTATATGTGGTTGATAAGCTAAGGAAGAGACTTGTAGTCTTGTTATATTGTTGGCTTGTTGTACATGTTTACTGTACTTTACTTAACTTTAGTTTATTGTGCATATCTTGTTAATTTGGAGTTGGCCAATGATCCTACCAGTACACGGTGTTTGTGTAATGATTCTGCACTTGCGTTTCTTTTTATGAGTATAGGCAATCTTTTGTTGGCTGACGTGCGACCTCACTTGTAGTCCCAGTGTTTGCAGATATCAAGGGTGAGCTGGTTTGGTCGAGCTGCTTTGGTTTTTCTTTTTGTTGTGGCCCACTTATTTCAGGCTTAAACTCCATTTTGTTTTTGGGGTTGCATCCACATATTTTAGACTTGGTAGATGTTTTAGTACGATGACCTTCAGGTTCTAGGGAAGATTTTTTCTGCAGATTATTATTATGAATGTTAGTTTACCTTATGCACATTGGTTTTGAGCTTATAGACTTTGCTAAGTGATGGGTTAGTATTGTTCCGCTCACCTGGGGGTATTGGGTGGGTGCCACTCATGATGGTCTAAAGATGGCATTAGAAAGGGGGGTGATGGTAGATCCCTATAAGATTGAGGCAGTCAAGAGTTGGGTCCGGCTGAGCTCTGTAACTGAGGTGAGGAGTTTTGTGGGGTAGTCAAGAGTTTCATCCATCGCTACTCACTTGACAAGGTCGACTTAGAAAGAGGTACCGTATGTGTAGTCCAAAAAGTGTGAGGAGAGCTTCCAAAAGCTCAAGACACTTCTTACCATGGATCCCATCCTTTCATATCCAGTTGAAGGTAAAGATTTTATTATATATTGTGATGCTTCACATTTGAGTTTGGGTGTTGTGTTGATGCAGGACAGGAATGTGATAGTATATACTTCTAGGCAGTTGAAAGTTCATGATAAAAACTATCCAACCCATGACTTGGAGTTTGCAGCGGTGGTGTTAGCACTCAAAAATTGGAGACACTATCTTTATGGTGTCAAGTGTGAGGTGTTCACTGATCATCAAAGTCTGTAGCATGTATTTACTTAGAAGGACTTGAATCTGAGGCACATGAGGTGGATGGAGTTGTTGAAAGACTATGATGTGACCATCTAGTACAATCCAGTTAAGGCTAATGTGGTGGGAGACGCATTGAACTAAAAGACAGTCAGCATGGGTAGTTTAGCTTTTTTGGAGGTGTCCAAATGACCATTGGCAAGGGATCTTAAGGATTTGGAAGCTAAATTCATGCACTTGGGTATCTTAGAACCGGGTGGGGTGTTGGCCAGTATTGACGTCAAATCCACATTCATTGAAGAAATAAAGGCCAAGCAA
Organism: Jaltomata sinuosa; assembly: GCA_003996215.1. NCBI lineage: Eukaryota > Viridiplantae > Streptophyta > Magnoliopsida > Solanales > Solanaceae > Jaltomata > Jaltomata sinuosa. The sequence continues at coordinate 48,277 of QJPP01000491.1, read as the reverse complement.
TTTCAGGATGCACATTTGAGCAAGCTTCGAAGCAAGGTAATATTTGGAGAGTCTGGGGACGCTAAGTTGGACGCTGGTGGGGTGATGAATTTCAGAGGAAGGATTTGTGTTCCTCGAGTTGATGATATAATTCAGAAGGTATTGACAGAGGCTCATGGTTCGCGATATTCGATTCATTCTAGCGTAACCATGATGTACAGGGACTTGAGGCAATTTTATTGGTGGCCTGGGATGAAAAGGGACATAGCTGATATTGTGTCCAAGTGTCATAATTGCCATCAGGTAAAGTATAAGCACTAAAGTCCTGCAGGACTACTTTAGAGGATGCCCATTCCCGAGTGGAAGTGGGAGAGAATAGCCATAGATTTTGTGGTGGGTCTTCCCAAGACTTTGGAAGGCGTGACTCTATTTGGGTCATTGTTGACAGGCTGACCAAGTCAGCTCATTTCATTCCGATCAAGGTGGACTATAATTCACATTAGTTGGCTATGATCTATGTGAAGGAGATCGTGAGACTGCATTGGGTACCAGTATCAATCATTTTAGACAGAGGCATATAGTTTACCTCTAAGTTCTACGGTAAGTTACATGAAGAGTTGGGATCTCAACTCAACTTCAGCATAACTTTCTATCCTCAGACTAACGGTCAGTCGGAAAGGACAATCAAAGGGTTGGAAGACATGCAGAGAGCATGGGTGATTGACTTTGGGGGTCATTAGGACAAAATCCTGCCATTGTGTGAGTTCTCATACAACAACACCTACCACTCCAGTATCGACATGGCACCATTTGAGGCACTATATGTGAGGGGTTGTAGATCACCTATAGGGTGGTTTGAGGTAGGTGAGGTAAAGCCTCTGGGCGTAGACTTTGTAAGGGAAGTGTAGCAAAAAGTAAGGGGCATTTAGACCAAAGTTCTAGCGGCCCAGAGCAGGCAGAAGGAATACGTGGATCACAAGGTAAGAGACATGAATTTTAAGGTTGGTGAACAAGTACTATCAAAAGTATCACCAATGAAGGGGGTTATGCATTTCGATAAGAAGGGAAAGCTCATTTGAGGTTCTCGAAATGGTAGGGCCAATAGCTTATAAGTTAGCACTCCTGCCCAGTTTATTCAGTGTCCATCCAGTATTCCATATATCCATATTGAAGAGGTACCATGAGGATGGAGATTACATTATCAAATGGTATGAAGTATTGCTAGACAAGGACCTTCGATATGAAGAAGAACCGATTGTGATTATTGATCGGTATGTCCGGAAGTTGAGGACAAAAGAGATCAAATCGGTGAAAGTTCAATAGAAGCATCATCTGGTTAAGGAAGCCACTTGGGAAACTGAGAAGGCCATGCTGGACAAGTACCCTCACTTGTTTGAGGATTCAGGTACTACACTTTCCCTCTTTTATTCTCCGTATTTTTAGGTTTGATCATTCAAGGACGAACAATGGGTAAATTGGTATCTGTTGTAACGACTGGGTTTGTCATTACAGGTAAACCTTTCATGACAAGTTCAATTTAGTGGGTCCGTGAGCGCGTGTTCATCCTCCAAGTATGTTACGACTTACCTACTTTTAGACTTTTCTCATTTAAGGTATGTGTATGATAATTATCTAGTGGTTGGTAGGATAATGTGGCTTGAATGCAACCTATCTAAGTATTTATGATCCTTATAGCTTTTTACGGGTCATAGAGTAGAATTACGCTTTGGAGTCTTTAGTTTAGGTAGTCGTTGCTCCTTTAAGACTTGGCTTAGTGTGTGTAGTATCCCTGGGTCTAGCGTTGGATACCTTAGCCTAGTTTTGGTTAGTTTCTTGCCTTAGGTTGGGTTCCTAGGAGATTTGTAGTTGGTGTATCGTTTCCAAAAAAGTACCTACTCTAGGATAGTATACTTTCTTTAGTACGTGGACCTTGCATTTCATTATTATCGATATGGTTGGGTTTGCTAGCAATCTTCGGCTTGGTTATTTACTATATTGTTTGTGCTTTGCTATTTTTTATGGCATATTGATAACTTGGCATGAAACACCATTTTGGATTGAAATGGGATTTTTGGATTACTTTAAATGAATTTGGCTTTCTTAAAGGAAAATGGACTATTTTAAGCCCGATTCGAGTTCGGGAAAGCATATTTAGTTATTAAGGCTTGGTTCGAGTTTGGGCACGCATATTTACTTAGTGAGCCTTGGTTCAAGTCTGGGCACACATATTTACTTATTAGGCCCCCATACGAGTTCGAGTACACATATTCACTTATTATGCCCCAGTTTGAATCTGGGCATGCATATTTACTTATTTAGCCCCTGTTCGAGTTTAGGCATGCCTATTTACTTATTAAGTCACAGTTCAAATCCGCGCACGCATATTTACTTATTAAGCCCCGATTTGAGTCTATGCATGCATTATCATTGACTATATTTGGATGTACAATCTGAGTTTGGCATGCATTATCACTTCACTCATCTCAAATGGCATATCGTGGCATTCCCCCTCATTTATTTACTATTATGCGTTGGTTGTAATTAGTATTACTTGTTGTTTGCATCCATCGTGCTTATGTGGGCCAGTTGGGTTTATTTATTGTTGTTTGTACCTTCCAAGATTATGTGAGTCCAGTAAGGTTGTAGTTAGATTACTAGTTTATGCTTTTAATTTCGAGCTAGTTACTTATACCTTCTTTAATTGTCTAGATTAAACTGGCTACTCTCATTCTGACCCTTCTTTTTTTTACCTTTAATGTATGTTTGCATCTTATCATACTTGTATCTTACTTGAGCTTTGTCGGCCTATGATGCCTACTGGGTACCGTATTTTTTTTGTTCTCATACTATACTTCTACATCATTTACCCTAATGCAGACCCTAGTATAAGCTATCAGTGTTGACACCACCTTCATGCGGAGTTGTTGATTGGAGATACAGGTTGAGCTCTTGACAACAATAGTTTATTATTTTCCTTCTACTTTGGACTAGTCTCATTTTGTACCCTAAGAGACTATTTTGTATATGTTGTACCTATCTATCTCGTACTCCCTAAGTTGTAGTGGCTCTTGTACTGACTGACACCAGGTTTATGAGGGGTCTTTTGTATATTTTGTATTTTGCCTCCCTATATACATGTATGTTCATCTTATTCCCTTCACAAGACCTGTTATTTAGTATTTCTACCCTATTCCTATATCCTTCTCTTATTAGCATGTTGTTTGCCATTCCGGGTTATGGGTTTGAATTACCTACTGGTAGGTTATAGTAGGTGCTAAAGCCTAATCCAATTAATTAGTCATTTTTAGACAAAATAAACACTAAACCAACTTTTATAATAGTAAAAGCTGAAAAACTAACAAAATATTAGTGCAGAAGAAATCAACTATCTATTATAATCCCCAAGACCCAAAAGTCATTGTACAAGAACTCTAACTCCAATACCATGTCTAAGATATCAAAAACTAACAAAAATAAGGAAACATCCCATTGTTTAAAAGAGGGAAAAGAACCTATATGAAGATCTATGGTAGCCTGAAGATGTAGTGCTCACCCTTGGATCGAATCAGCTGTCACTGCTAGAGATAAGATTGTGTCTGAGCCTTTGGAACATAGTCTGCACTCAAAAAAAGAAAAGTACTTGGTAGTATCAGTACAACCACTATGTACTAGTAGGCATCATTGATCGAGCAAATTTAGAACAAGTGTATAACATAATTAAAAAAACAAGTAAATAGGACTTCAACACACAACAAGCAGTTCAATCTGTCACAAGTATATTCACACCATGCTGAGCAATATTAGCAAACAGTCCTAAAACCATTTATGCCTCAAGAATATGACAAATACCCAAACTTAATAATGCGAAAAATCATAACTCAATCATGGACCTATGCCCATCTCACTCTCACAATGCTACTCACTCAATCTCGATTTCATCTCAATATGTCGTTATAACTCTTCTATCAAAATAAATGTGTACACACATGCTACATGACTTATTTCTGCCCAACTAGTCATGACTTCCAAGGAACACACCAGGGTCCATGTACTCCTTTGTACACACATGCTAAAGGGTCTTATTTCTTCCCAACTAGTCATGTCCTGTATGGGATGCATCAGGGTCCATGTACCATACTGGCGTGGTACCCAATCCATAATAATAATAATAGCAATGTCAATATCGGCACCGACATGGTACCCGATTCCTTAACCAATATCAAAATTCTCTATATCTCAAGATATAACACAGTGCACCAAATCATAAGTACACTTAACCATCATAACTTACTTTAATCAAATTCAATATGCAATAGTTTATTAATTCAAGCATTAAAAATCACAATCATCAACCACAAGAATGTCTGCAAACCAATCAACAAGTTTTTCAATTCAAAAGCACACAAATACTGAAAAAAGTCTCAACTCTAATTAAACTGTAACCTACCTTAACCGAAGAACCTGAATCCAAGCTTGTTCGTAAGAACTTTTCCATTCATTAATGACTCAGATTGATCACAGTCTAAAATAAACAAATACAAGAGTAATTAATCACTTAATATTTAATTATAAGCCTTGGGGATTCAACCCCACTAGTTTTACCCTTATTCATAGCCTGAAACCATGTGTAAGGGTTTTTCAACAATCAATTTGTCCTAAATCCCCATAATTAATGTTCAAGGAAAAGAATTATATGCTAGGAAGTGTTTATTGACAACCTAGAATCAATCGTAGATGAATTCACATCTTCCCATAGGGATTTCCCCCTTTTTTCATGCATTTAGGGCTCTAACTCAAAAACTCCACTATTAATCGTCATTCTGATAATTCTACTTTTGAAATAAATTACTACATGATAAGAGGAATGAATTAACTTGCCTCACTGAAAGGAAATTCCCTAGTTTAATAGAATATCGCCTCTCCTCGGACTAAGAATGAACTCTTGAGTTTTCAAGAAATAAACTCTAAAAAATGGCATTAATTAGACATTCTACCCCGCCGTCTTCCACTGCCTTGGTCACCTTCTCTTTGTGGTGAGACTTGGCTCGCTATGGCAAGCTGTAACAAAATAAGTCAGGTTCATTATGGCGGGACTCTGACCGCTATGGCAATCTCGCTATAGCAGGGTTGCATCTGCTGTAGTTGACCCTGAGGAGAGGGATACAAACCCTTCACAAATTAGCGATAGTAACCAGCTAATCCCCCAAAGCTATGAACCTCAACCACCAAAACAGGCCTGAACCAACTCTTAACTGCCTCAATTTTTTGTAGGTCTACCATCACGCCTTCTTTAAAAATCACATGCCCCAAGAAGGCTACAGAAGACAACTAAAATTCACATTTGGAGAATTTCTCATACCGTTCCCTTTCATTTAACAATACCAACACAACCCTAAGATGATTTTCATGCTCCATATAACTCTTAGAATCTGAGCATGAATAAAAGACACAAACTTTATTGGAGAAGGACTACAATTACCCTCCCACTCTAGTTTATCCAACCCAGGCATAGCCATAGTGACTGTCTTAGCATGATAGTCCAGAATAGCATGGTGAACAAACAACCAACTCATCCCCAAGATGTTGTCAAAATCCACAAAATCTAGAATTAGTAAATTTGCCAAAGTATTTTTCCCTACAAATATAATTGGACAAACAAAGAAGACCATATCTACAACCACAAAATCACCCACTGGGTAGACACGTTAACAGAAAAATCAAATTGTTCACATATCATATAAAAACCCTCAGCAAATCCAGCAGACACATATGAAAGAGTAGAATCAAGGTCATACAAAAATTGAAGCCATGTGGTCATAGAGAAGAATTGTACATGTAATCACCACGTCATATGCCTTTGTATCTAGTCTACCTTAAAAGCATAGAAGTGGTTTTTTACCACCAGCTTGTGCACCACCCCTGTTGGGCTGATTACCTCCTCTATCATTACCACCACACTGATTGGGCTGAGTTCTACCCCTACCTAAGTGTTACCACCCTGCCTGTCGTGTGGATGATTTCTATTATAACAATTACCTCAACCTACAGGACTCGAAGCTCTAAGAGCCTGTTGTTGAACTGCTTTCCAAAGATGAGGATAATTCTTCCTTAGGTGAAAAACCTCACCACACTCATAACATGCATGGTTAAAGGTAGGTCGCTGCACTGAAGTAGACAAAGTGAAATTTTCACAAAAATCTCATGAAGACTGGTCTATCCCTAATGGACCCCAACTAGAAACTCGTATCATAGATCGAATAGTGCACACAGGGTATCGTCGCATACCCTGACCTATGAGAATTGTCCATTGAAATTCCCCCTAGACCAGGCCTTCTTCAAATCCACTCTTATTTTACCCTCTTGCCTTACATCATTATAGTTTTTAGCAAATTTAACCACCTCCTAAAAACACTTGCTAGAAGATGCTACCTGCAAAGTTGAAATCTGTAGCCTTGTGTTCAGACCCTTTACAAAATGGTGGATCCATTCTTTTTTTGTACTTAACAGCTGCCAAAACTAATGGTCCAATGCATGAAAACATGCCACAGAATAATTCCCTTGCTCAATGTTGGCAAAATCATCCCTCTTTCTATTTCTCAAAGTTCATGGAATATACTTTTCAAGAAACACTTCGTATAACTAGCTCTAAGTCAAGGAAGTGCCCTAATAGGCCTGCATTCTACATATTCTCTCCACCATATCTTAGCATCCCCTTGTAACAAAAAAGTAACAAACTCAACACCATACCTATCAACAACACCCATCCTGTGTAGATGCTCATGAAAGTCAATGATGAACTCAAAAGCATCCTCAGACTCTAACCCTTGAAATGCCAGAGGTTTAATCTTCACAAACATGCAGAAAAGATCATGCTCACCATCCGGCATTACCGGGCCTTTCTATGGTCGTAGAAACATACCTATCTCATAAGCATCATCCATGTAAAGAGACATAGCTACAGCATATTGGGTCACTAGATGATGTATCGTGGGCACTGCAGGTGTAGTCCCATTACCTGTCAGTCCACTAAGAAAGCTAAAAACTTGTTGGATCATATCTGATGCCATTAGGACCTGCACTACACCTCACTAAATGGGTGTTATCTTTGTTCCCTGGACTAGTACTGCCTCATTATTCTTAATTTGAATCTTTTCTTCCACCACAACCTCATAAAGTTGTTCATGCTAGGGAGGGGATACTGACCTTTCTCGAAATGTAGTTGTGGTTCGCGCTCCACCCTAGAAGGTATGCTTCTCCTTCCTCTAGCTCTGCCTCTCACTCTTCCCCTACCACAAACTACAACCTCAATGACTAGTTTAGGTGCTTCTACTCTAGCCTTTGATGCATGTATTCTCACCATCTACAAGAATAAGAGTGAAAGAGTTAGATATCAATTTGGATCATAAGATAGCACTTGTAATCAAGTAATAGAACAAAGGGAAAAAGTAGTTGAGGTTTTCTAATATGATGTAGCCTCTTGAAGAAAAGTACACATGTCTCTGTGTCATTCTGCAAGACTCTACTAGACACGTTATTGTACGATAAGATCAACGAACCTGATGCTCAAATACCAAGTTTGTCATGGCCCAACGTGCTTCTTGTGGGAGAACCAACCAACCCAAAGCTTAACCTTATACTTAGCCAATTTTAACAAAGATAAATAAAACCAACCTCAATTAAGTCATAAAGAAAGTTAACTAATATAAATGAAAAAGTGTAGAAATTCACTAACTATAATATCCCCAAGAACTAAAAGTTATCGTACAAGAACTCCAGTCCAAAAAAATGTCTAAGATATCAAAAATAACTAAAAACATTAAAAATAACAAGAGTTCCATTGTCCGGAAGAAGGACAACAACTCGTAGAGGATCCACGATAGCTTGAGAAGTAGTGCTCACTCTTGAATCTGTAGTCAACCATCTAGTCTATCCAATGTCATGTCTTAGTCTCTGAAACATGGTCTGCACTCAATAAAAGAATATTACAAGGTAGTATCAGTATAAAGTACTATATACTGGTAGGTATCATTGGTTGACTCAGGTTAGAACAAGTATATGGCCAAATCAAATAACAAGTAAAAGTCACCTTAGCACTTAGAAATTAATTCAATGAATAGATAATCATATCAAGTCAAATAAATAGAAGTAATATCAAGTTCATAAAATCCATTGACTACAACCATAAACATGTAAGGAGTTCACTCTCAAGTCAACACACATGGAATCTCTATCCACCTAACTCTCATCAACTCATCTAATATCTCTAGTCTCATCCTATTTCACAATCCAGCTCACCACAAATGACCATACAACAATGTAATGCTAAATAAAAGAGTGTACACACATGCTAACGGTCTTATTTTTGCCTACTAGACATGACCTGCAGGGGACCCTAGGCTTTCATGTACCCTATCGATGTTGTGTCTGCTCTACAGTAATCATATCAATATCTTGTGATGACCGTTTTGGTCATTTTTATGTTTACGTATTCATTATACTATTACATATTTCTTGTAGCAGCCCCAAGTTATTTATGGCTTGCTGGGACTGATATTTTGGGGCCTTGGTCATTTGTTTAGTTATTTTGGCCATTTGCCTGTTTTAGAGCTTTAACTCAGAATATCGTTGACTTTAGTCAACATTTTTAGCTAACATGCTCAAAATTGAATTCTGATAGTTCCGTTAGCTTCATAGAATTGAGTTTGGTCTAGTTGGACCTTTAGTTGAGGTCTGAGAACTTCTGATGTGGGTTTTGTGTTGTTTTCTCCTTTTTCTGGCCATTTGGAGTTGAAAGTATAACTTTGGGTGGCTCTCGATGATCAGAATTTTGGATTCGAAATCCTATGATTCCATCAGCTTTAGAATGATAAGTTTGGGTTGGGAAGGTGGTTGGTTAGGGTTTTGGGTGAGCCGGATTCATTTCGAGCCTTTGGGTTCTTATTCGTTAGTGTTAACTTGGGTCAGCATTTCTCTAAAATGACCTCGTATGGAAGTTTTGTTGATTCCGTTGAGTACGGAACGTTATTTCCACTCTGTTAGTATTATTGATTTATGAATATCAATTTCCTATTATGCCCGAAATTCCCCATCGAGTATTAGAAAAGTTGCAGATTTCTTGCTATTGCCGGTGCAGGCCTCAGCCTTAATCGCGATCGTGAGACTCCCTGTCATGATCGCGATGAATTTCTTGGTTCACTGTGCTTCGCGATCGCGACATCACCGATCATGACCGCGAGGAAGTCCCTTCCCCTTTGTTCTTCGCGACTGCGTGGCTAGCCTTTGCTATCGCAATGGTCTAGCCAGCATGGTCCTCGTGACCGCAAGGGGTCCCGTTGCGATCGTGATGAAGGACCCATGGCAGTATATAAACTTCTCTTTTCATTTTTGCAGCATTTTGCTCAACTTTTCCAAACTCCAAGTAGTTAAACTCTCTCCCAAACTTGCTCCATATTAATCCTAGCATTGGGGAAATCATTTGTTCATCGTCTATTAGTGATTCTCCGATTATTGGTAAGCTTCTTCCCCAACATGCTTTTCCTTTTGCTTTCTTGAAAAATCCACCATTGTTGCTCTTACTCAAGCTTGGAATTTATGGTAGATTCTGCCTCCTAGCTCGTGCATGTTCATAGGTTGAAGAATTCTCCGTCGTGGCTTAAAATCCAGCTTCTTGGTAGGTAATTCTTTCCTAAATTCTGCTTTCCTTTCCTTAAATCCTTAAATTGGGTTCTTGTCTAGTAGGGGCTGTTTTAGCCCAAAATTGTTGCCCAATTTCCTTGATTTTTGGAGCATGTCGTCTTGGCATCGAGGTGGTCATCGTGCTCCTTTTTGTTTTGGTTTTGTGTTGTGGGCCCCACGATCCCGATTTTAACTTGGATTTCGACTCGGTTACAATTGTAGCATTATGGGTATCATTAGACTCATTTTAATGTTTTATTCATAATTTTGATAGTTTGATCATCGTTCGGGATCTCTTAGAGTGATCCAGGCTTGGATTTTGTTGTCTCAGCATCTTGTTATTGGACGACAGGTATGTTACAGTCTAAACTCCCTAGACTTAGCATATATCAGATAAAATTGTACTAGCTGGCATCCTTGGGTTGGGAGATTAGGTCGGAACCACAGACCTTGACCGCTTTATTCATGTCTGCCTACTTTTCTTCCTCCGATACTTATAGTACTTTCTTGATACGTTTTATTCACCCTTGTGGTCCTGTGAGGCCTTGTTGACCCTGGAACATAGAAGGTGGGTTATTGGGACTGTCCGCGAGTCCCAGACATATGAATATTCTTCTAGGCTGGTTATGCTTTGCTGAGTAGTAGTGGGCTGGGTAGGGCTGAAAGGTTGATTGCGAGCTGCTGGGAGGCTATTTGAGTTGATCATTCATTTCCATGCATCTAAAGAGGATTTATGCATATTTTACTATTGTTTTGGCTTCAGTCTTACTGGAATTGTTTTCTAAACTTTGCATGGCCCTGTGGACCCATTTTCGATTGAAATGATTGGAAATAGTTTGACTTAACTTGTGGATCTTCTTGGGGTAAAAGAAGGTTAAATTATGATTTCTATCACTAGTTTTACTATTAACTCTAGACTCGGCAGGGCTGGGGTGCTAGTTTAGTTTTTTACTAAATTGGGATGATTTTTACCCTCAGTCGTACCGAGCACCTGAGATTACTTTCTATTGTTTAGACCCGGTTATGCCAGGGTACCCTTGGAGGGGTTTTTGAGACATTTTTTCCACTACTTTAGTCCTAGAAAGGGTCTGGGCATGCATATTCAAGACTGGGTCTCTATCTTGAACCCGGACTTGCTTTCGGATGATATGTTTTGATACTGAGTTTTAGTATGGGGTCAGCAACCTCAATGGACCTTGTCGTTCCGGGCCTTGGGCTTTAGGATGCGTGTTCCAGAGGGAGGGTATACGGCGAAGTAAAGGTATACGGGCAGTGTCCTTTCATGGAACATACCTGCAAGGCTTGATCGACACCGGAGTAGGGGTACATACAGAGTTTCTATTCTACCTTAAGGTTCTGATGCATCAGATCATTCCGTGGTTATGGTTCCATCCTTGTTTGTAATTTTTTGAGTGTATGCTCTGGTTGTATGGGTGGCCGGAGGATTTATTTTCACTTGTTTGTGTTCCTCTGTTGTATGGGCGACCGGGGGACTGTAGGTACCCTCTTGTTACTTTATTGTGTGTTATCCCCTGTTATGGTTATGCTTACAAGATAATATATGTCTAAGTTGTTACTTGTTGGATTTGAAATTTGTATGATTAGTTGGGTTATTGATTCCTGTTTCCAAGAATACCTATCTTTACTCTCCTCTTCCTTTCCTTGTACTTGAGGTTACCGGTATACCATCCATTTCTAAAATTTATTATGTATATACTGTTATTGCAAGGATCTCAGGTGCATTATTTCTTACTTTCACTTGTTCCTGTTGTGCATATATTCTGCTTGCTAGCCTCGTATGTTATTCTGTTGTCTTCCCTCTAGGCTAGATCTTCTGTACTCTTTGTTGATTTCTGTGACTACTTGCTTCTATTATGTCTGTTACTGTGTTTTTATGTTATATGTGCCCAGTCGGCCTATGATACCTATTGGGTACCTTATGCTTCGCATTTGGTGCTCATACTACACTCTTCATCTTCTAGTGAAGATTCTAGTGTGGGCCATTATCGTTAGCTCATAAAGACTCGTGCGAGGGGCTGCGTTTGTGATATTTTTTATTGAGAGTGAGCTCTTGGCGATCGGAGCGTAGCTTATAGTTATCTTTTTGTTATGTACTCTATTCCTACTTAGAGACAGCTTTGTATATATTATTTTGGACCCTTGTACTCCTTATGTAGATCCGTCTCTAATACGCTATGATACCAAGTTTTTGGTTTTGTTTAGTTTCCGCATTGTATATATTATTCTTGTTATCTATTTTCTTGATCTTGTTCCCTTGCTTCCGCTTATTTAACTGTTCTTCCACTTTGATTGCTACATAGTAGCCCATTACTGACAGTTCTGAGCTACGAGGATTGGTTCACCTACTGAAGGGTTGTAGGTGCCATCATGAATGAGAAATCGGGTCATGACAGCTTGGTATTAGAGCCTTAGGTTCACCGGTGTCATTTGAATAGGAGCAAATGTCTACTAGAGTCCTACGGATCAGGGCGGAGATGTGCGTACTGAATCTTTGGGAGTCTATAGTGACATCTTAGGAAAAATTAGACTCTTCTTGTTTCTATCTCGTACATAGTATCCTTAAAAGTTTTTGGAAATCTCACTTACTCTGGTTCACTCATCTGCAGATGGTTCGTACGAGATCTTCAATTTTTGGCAGAGGAGAGCCGTTTACCCCTGCGCCTCTGACTCCAGCTAGGGGTCAGGGTGGTCGCAAGAGTAGAGGTAGGGGTCATGGATGCCCTAGAGCAGTGACACCAGCTAGAGCTGCCAGAGTTGAGGTAGAGCCTGAGTATGACTATGAGCCAGAGTTTGCTCTAGAGCAGCAGCATGTGGACTCGGGGGCAGCCCAGGTACCACCAGCTCTAATACCAGTTCCAGCACCAGTTTGTATTCCAGCTTCATCCCCAGCTCAGTCTTCGGATATTAGGGGTTTACTTGTTCAGCTTTTGGGTAGGATTGGGGAGAGACCTTTGGAGGTAGCACAGATACCCGCTCAGGGGGTTGCCCTGGGTGTTCAGAGTTCAGGAGCGTAGCCTGCTACTGCGGCTCCCCGTGCCAAGGTTGTTCCGATTCCTTCAGTTGCACTACCTCTTGCTCCTCGCCCAGCTATGATAGATGGGGAGCAGAAGGCCTTGAGTAGATTTTTGAGGTTGGCACCATCGAGATTTACTTTTATATCGGGTCAGGACGCGCATGATGTTATTACTAGATGTGAGGAGATGTTGCACCATCTGGGTTTGTTGGAGACTCACGGAGTTAGTTATACCACCTATCAACTGGATAGTCCAACGAAGCTATGGTGGAGAGCACAGGTTGCTTGCAGATCTTCTACATTGCCTCATTTTACCTGGTCTGAGTTTTATGGGGTCTTTATGGCTAAGTTCCTACCTCATAATGATCGTGGGCATTGCAGGGAGAAGTTTACCCGGCTTATGCAGGATTTTATGGTTGTCTCAAAGTATGAGACCCATTTTCATCAGCTAGCACCATTTGGCGCTATGTCATTCCTACCAAGAAGATTGGATTCACAGATCTTTATGGGGTTTGAGGCCAAAGATTAGGTAGACAGCTGAGATGTTGGTTGCCAGTGGTCGGTAATTTCAGGCTATCATAAACTATGCACGTACTATGGAGGACTTACAATGACATGATCAGGGGACCAGATATAAGAGGCCTCAACATTTGGGTGGCTACAGTGGTTCTAGACATTGTGGTAGAGGTTCAGGAAAGTGGGGCTGGGGCTATCAGCCACAGCAGCACCAGGGTCAGTCCAGCCGACCGGTTCAGGCTTCACTTTAGACTTTTGATAGTACCCAGTTTGAGCAGGGTCAGAGCATCCATTAGGGCTACAACGGTCAGTCTTCGAGGGGTACAGCTTCTGGGGCATCAGGCCATGGTGGACATTCAGGTTCTGCTAGTTTATCCCGCCCGAGTAGGTCATCAGGGGCTTGTTTTACTTGTGGTGTGGTTGGTCATTTTGCTAGAGATTGCCTCCAGCAGGGTACAGTTCAGCCGGCCGGGCCTTTACGAACAGTTTAGGGAGGGAGTGTTGTTCAAGGTAGAGGTAGTGCTCCATATGGAAGAGCAGGTGGTAGGGATGGCAGTCGAGCAGGTGGAAGTCGTCATCAGTTCTATATGGTCCCTAGGATATCGGAGGTAGAGGCCTCGAATAATGTGATTACAGGTATGATTTCAGTGTGCCATCAGTATGCTATAACTTTATCTGATCCTGGATCCACTTGTTCATATGTATCTACCTACTTTCTGCCTTGTTTGGGGTTGTCTAGTGAGACATTATCTATTCATGTTTCTGTTTTGACCCTAGTAGGAGATTCTTTAGTAGTGGATCAGATTGTGAGATCCTGTGTGATATTTGTTAGTGATTTGGAGACTTGGGGTGATTTGATGATCCTTGACATGTTAGATTTTGATGTGAAACTAGGCATGGACTGGTTATCCCCTCAGCATGCGATTTTGGATTGTTATGCCAAAACCGTTACCATAGGCGTGCCCGGTGTATCCCCGGTTGTGTGGCAGGGTTCTGTTAGCCATGCACTGTCTTGGTTCATCTTTTGTCTTAGAGCTAGGAAGTTGATTTCCCGTGGGTGTTTAGCTTATCTAGCATATGTCTAAGATATTAGTGCTGACCCTTCGTCACCTGAGTCTTTTCATGTGGTTAGAGACTTCCTAGTTGTGTTTCCTACTGACCTGCAAAGCCTTTCACCTAAGAGAGATATTGATTTTTCCATTGAGTTAGAGTCGGGTGCCAGGACCATTTCTATTCCTCCCTACCGTATGGCTCCTGCTGAGTTAAGAGAGCTTAAGGAGCAACTCCAATATTTGTTAGCTAAGGGGTTCATTAGACCGAGTGTTTCTCCTTAGGGTGATCTTGTTCTCTTCGTGAAGAAAAAGGATGGGTTGATGCAGATGTGTATTGACTATCGGCAGTTGAATAAGGTGACAGTGAAGAATAGGTATCTGATGCCTAGGATTGATGACTTTTTTTATCAGCTCCAGGGTTCAGCCATGTTTTCAAAGATTGATTTGAGGTCCGGCTACTATCAGTTAAGGATTAGGGCGGAGGACATCCCTAAGACAGCATTCAGGACATGTTATAACAACTATGAGTTCCTGGTGATGTCTTTTGGGTTGACTAATTCCCCCGTATCCTTTATGTATTTGATGCATAAGGTGCTTAGCTCATACTTGGAAATTTTTGTGATGGTCTTCATTGATGACATTCTGATACTGGAGGAGGAGGGACGAGCATGAGCAGCACTTGAGGACTGTACTTCAAACTTTGAGAGATCATCGTCTTTATGCAAAGTTCTCAAGGTGTGAGTTTTGGCTTGAGTAGGTTGCATTCCTAGGGCACGTGGTGTCTAAGGATTGGATTAGGGTGGATCCGGGTTAGATTTTTGTGGTTCATGATTGGCCTAGACCTACTACTCCTACTGAGGTTTGCAACTTTGTTGGTTTAGCCAGGTACTACCGACGGTTTGTTGAGGGATTTTATTCCATAGAAACACCCTTGACTATGTTGACTAGGAAGGATGTCCCAATCCAGTGATCGAATTAGTGTGAGGATAGCTTTCAGAGGCTTAAGGCCTTATTGACTTCAACTCCAGTTCTGACTTTGCCTGTTGATAGTCAGAGTTTGTCCGTGTATTGTGATTCTTCAGGGGTCGGTCTTGGTTGTGTATTGATGCAGCAGAGTCGAGTGATAGCATATGCGTCGAGGCAGCTAAAGGTTCCCGAGCGCAACTATCCCACTCATGACTTAGAGTTTGCGATAGTAATCATCGCGCTCAAGATCTGGAGGCACTACTTATAGGGAGTTCACTGTGAGATATTCACCGATCACGTAGTCTTCAGTACATTAAGAGTTAGCGGGAGCTGAACTCGAGATAGAGGAGATGGATTAAACTACTGAAGGACTACAATTTCACTATTCTATACCATCCGGGCAAGGCAAACATGGTAGTGGATGCCTTGAGTCAGAACATGGTGAGTATGGGCAGCCTAGCTTCACTTATAGTTTCTGAGCAACCATTGGCCTTGGATATGCAGTCCTTGACTAATCGATTGGTTAGGCTTGACTTTTCAGATCCCAGTAGAGTTCTTGCCAGTGTTGAGGTCCATTTTACTCTAGTTGATCTGATTTAGATCTGACAGTTTGAGGATAAGAGTTTGTGTGACCGTCGTGATCAGGTAGTATCGGGTGAGGCCAGTCGGGCTACTTTGGGTTCTGATGGTATTCTGAGGTTTGATGGCTGACTTTGTGTTTTGAGGGTTGGTGATTTTATTTAGTTAATACTCCATGAGAAACATTGTTCTAGATACTCCATTCATCCTGGTGTGGCAAAGATGTATAGAGATTTGAGACAGCTTTACTGGTGGTGTGGTATGAAGGAGGATGTAGCAGAGTTTGTATTTCGGTACTTGAACTGTTAGCAGGTGAAGTTTGAGCACATGAGACCGGGTGGCTTGATGCAGCGACTTCCCATTCCTAAGTGGAAGTGGGAAGGTATTAATATGGACTTCGTTATTCGTTTGCCTCATACTTCTCATGGGTTTGATTCCATTTGGGTGATTATGGATCGACTGACTAAGTCAGCCCACTTCTTGCCGGTTCAGACTTCCTGTGGTGCAGAGAGGTAAGCATAGATATACCTTCGTGAGATTGTTCGGTTGCACGGGGTCCCAGCTTCTATCATTTCAGACCACGGCAAGAAGTTCACATCTCTGTTCTGGAGAGCTATATAGAGGGATTTGGGTACAGAGGTTCAGCTTAGTACTGCTTTCTACCCTCAGACAGATGGACAGTCCAAGAGGACTATTTATGTCCTGGAGGACATGCTTCGGGCTTGTGTTCTTGGCTTTGGAGGTTCATGGGATCAGTTTGTGCCATTGGCCAAGTTTGCATATAATAATAGTTTTTATTCGAGCATCGACATAGCACCTTTTGAGGGCTTGTATGGTATCCATTGCAGATCGCTAATTTGTTGGTTTGATGGGTTAGAGTCCAGACCGCAGAGTACAGATTTGCTTAGAGATTCCTTGGACAGAGTCCATTTGATTCAGGACAAACTTAGAGCAGCCCAGAGTAGGCAGAAGAGCTACGCTAATCATCGACTTCGTGCCTTAGAGTTCAATGTTAGTGACTTGGTTTTCCTTCGAGTGTCGTACGTTAAGGGCATGATGATATTTGGTCAGCGGGGCAGGCTTAGCCCCAGGTTTATTGGGCCATTTGAGATTCTATAGAGGGTTGGCTCCGATTCTATGTTAGTTTTGCCTCCGATGTTTTTAGCTGTTCACCCAATCTTTCATGTCTCGATGTTGTGCCGGTATATGCCAGATGAGTCTCATGTGTTGCATTGGGATTCAATTCAGTTAGATACGAGTTTTTCATTTGTTGAGGAGCCGATAGCTATTCAGGCCAGAGATATCAAGAGATGAAGATTTAGGGAGATTTTGGTTGTGAAAGTTGAGTGGAGGCATCTTCCGGTCGAGGAGGCTACTTTGGAGACCGAGAGTGAGTTGCATGCTCAGTATTCGCAGTTTTTCAAGCCTTTAGGTACTCCATTCTTCTTGACTTTCGAGGATGAAAGTCTTTTTAGTAGTGGATGTTGGGATGACCCTTTTGGTCCTTTTCCCATTTACGCATACTGTTAGAGATTTTCTATAGCGGCCCCAAGTCATTTATGGCTTGCTAGGTCTAGTAGTTTGGTGCCCTGGTCGTTCATTTGGTTGTTTTGGCCGTTTGCCTGTTTTAGGGCCTTAACTTAGAATATCATTGATTTTTGTCAACATACTTAGCTAACGTACTTGGAATTTAATTGTGACAGTTCCATTAGCTCTGTAGCATTGAGTTTGGTCTAGCTGGACCTTCAGTTTAGGCCTGAGAACTTCCAGTGTGGGTTTTGTGTTATTTTCTCCATTTTTCAGGCCATTTGGAGTTGAAAGTGTTATTTGGGTGGCTTTCGATGATCGGAGTGTCGGATTCAAAATTCGATGATTCAATCAGCTTTGGAATGATGAATTTGGGTTGGGAAGGTGGTTGGTTTGGGTTTCGGGTGAGCCGGACTCATTTCGAGCCTTTGGGTTCTTATTCGTTAGTGTTGATTTGGGTAAACATTTCTCCAAAATGACCTCGTATAGAAGTTTTGTCAATTCTGTTGAGTTCGGAACACCGTTTCCACTCTGTTAGCATTATTGGTTTGTGAATATCGATTTTCAATTGTGCCCAGAATGCCCCATCGAATTTTGTGAAAGTTGCCAATTTTTGGTTGTTGCAAATGCAGGCCTCAGGCCTTAATCGCGATCGCGAGACTCCCTATCACGACCATGATGAAATGCCTGGTTTAGTGAGCTCACAATTGTGACGTCCCCTGTCGTGACCGCGATGAAGTCCCTTCCCCTTTGTTCTTCATGACCGTATTGCTAGACTTCACGATCGCGATAGTCCAGCCAGCTTGGTCCTCACGATCGCAAGGGGTCCCATCGCGATCACGATGAAGGACCCATGGCAGTATATAAAATTATCTCTTCATTTTTTTAGCATTTTGCTCAACTTTTCCCAAGTCCAAGCAGTTAAACTCTCTCCCAAACTTGCTCCATATCAATCCTAGCATTGGAGAAATCATTTGTTCATCGTTTATTAGTGATTCTCCGATTATTGGTAAGCTTCTTCCCCAACATGCTTTTCCTTTTGCTTTCTTGAAAAATCCACCATTGTTTCTCTTACTCAAGCTTGGAATTTGTGGTAGATTCTTCCTCCCTGCTCATGCATGTTCGTGGGTTGAAGAATTCTCCATCGTGGCTTAAATTCCAGCTTCTTGGTAGGTAATTCTTGCCTAAATTATGGTTTTCTTTCCTTAAATCCTTAAAGTGGGTTCTTGTCTAGTAGGGGTTGTTTTAGCCCGAAATTGTTGCCCAATTTCCTTAATTTTTGGTGCATATCATCTTGTCATATGGGTGGTCATCGTACTCCTTTTCATTTTGGCTTTTGGTTGTGGACCCCGCGAGGCTGCTTTTGACCCAGATTTTGACCCGGCTACAATTGTAGCATTATTGGTATCATTAGACTCGTTTTAATGTTTTATTCCTATTTTTGATAGTTTGATCATCATTCAGGATCTCTCGGAGTGATTCAGGCTTGGATTTGTTGTCCAAGCAGCTTTTCGTCGGACGCCAGGTAGGTTACGGTCTAAATTCCCTAGACTTAGCATATATCGGATAAAATTATAATAGATGGCATTCTTGGGTTGGGATATTAGGTTGGTACCACAGACCTTGACCGCTTTATTCATGTCCACTTATTTTCCTTCCTCCGATGCTTGTATTACTTGCTTGATACATTTTATTCACCCTTGTGATCCAGTGAGGCCTTGTTGAGTCTGGAACATATAAGGTGGGTTATTGGGAATGTTCGCGAGTCTCGGACATAGGAATATCCTTCTAGGCTAGTTATGCTTGTTGAGTAGTTGTGGGCCTATGCAGGGTGGATAGGTTGATTGCGAGCTGCTGGGAGGCTATTTGTGTTGATAATTCATTTCCATGCATATAAAGAGGATTTATCCATGTTTTACTATGTTTTTGGCTTCGAGCCTACTGGAATTGTTTTCTTAACTTTGCATTGCCCCGGGGGACCGTTTTGATGGAAATGAATTGGAAATGGTTTGACTTAACTTGTGGATCATCTTGGGGTAAAAGAAGGTTAAGTTATTATTTCTATCACCAGTTTTACTATTAACACTAGACTCGACAGGGCTGGGGTGCAACTTGAGTTTCTTACTAAATTGGGATAATTTTTAGCCTCGGTCAGACTGATCACCGGAGATGACTTTTTACTGTTTAGACCCGGTTATGCTCGGGCACCCATGGAGGGGTTTTTAAGATATGTTTCCACTACTTTAGTCCTAGACAGGGTCTGGGCATGCATATTCGAGACCGGGTTACTATCTTGAACCCGGACTCGCTTCCGGATGATATGTTTTGATACTGAGTTTTAGTTTGGGTTCCGGGACCCCCATGGACCTTGTCGTTCTGGGCATAGGGCTTTGGGACGCGTGTGTCAGAGGGAGGGTATACGGCGAAGTAGAGGTATACGGGCAGTGTCCTTCCATGGAACCTACCTGCTGGGCTCGATCGACACCGGAGAGGGTACATACAGAGTTTCTACTCCACCCTGAGGTTATCATGCATCATATCATTCCGTGTTTCAGGTTCCACCCTTGTTTGTTGTTTGTTGGGTATACACTACAATTGTATGGGCGGCCGGATAGTTTGTTTTCACTTGTTTGCGTTCCTCGATTGTATGGACGCCCGGGGGACTGTAGGTAGGCTCTTGTTACTTTATCGAGTGTTATCCCCTGTTATAGTTATTCTTATAAGATTATATACGGCTAAGTTGTTACTTGTTGGATTTGAGATTGGTATGATTAGTTGGGTTATTTATTCCTATTTCCAAGCATGCCTATCTTTACTCTCCTCTTCCTTTCCTTGTCCTTGAGGTTACCAGTATACCGTCCATTTATAAAACTTATTATGTATATACTGTTATTGCAAGGATCCCAGGTGCGTTATTTCTTACTTTCACCTGTGCCTGTTGTGTATATATTCTACTTGCTAGCCTTGTATGTTGTGTTGTTGTCTTCCCTCTGGCTAGATCCTGTGTACTCTTCGTTGATTTTTGTGACTACTTGCTTCTATTTTGTCTGTTACTATGCGTTTAACTTATATGTGTCCAGACGGCCTATGATACCTATTGGGTACCTTATGCTTCACATTTGGTGCCCATACTACACTCTACATCTACTGGTGTAGATCCTAGTGTGGGCAATCACCATTAGCTCGTGGAGACTCGTGCGAGAGGCTACTTTTGTGATATTCTGGACTGAGGGTGAGCTCTTGGCGACCGAAGCTTAGCTTGTAGTTATCATTTGGTTATGTACTCTATTCCTACTCGGAAATAGTTTTGTATATATTATTTTGGACCCTTGTACTCCTTATGTAGATCCGGCTCTTATACGCTATGATACCAGGTTTTGGGTTTGGTTTAGCTTCCGCATTTTATATATTATTCCTCTTATCTATTTTGTTTATATTGTTCCTTTGCTTCCTCTTATTTAATTGTTCTTCCGCTTAGATTGTTAGATAGTAGCCCATTACTGACCGTTTTGGGCTATGGGGATTGGTTCGCCTACAGGGGGGTTGTAGACGTCATCATGACCGAGAAATCGAGTCGTGACATATCCATATCAGTGCAACTAAGTTCTCAGACCAATACTTCATGGTATACAAGTCTCACAAAATACACTTGCACTTATTCATCTCAACTCACTCATCACTATCAATACATCTAGCTTATTTATTCAAGCATAATAAGAAAATATATGAATTTCAAAAATGTACGAAAACCAATCACAAAATACGTAATTCAACCATATACCATATAATAAAATGAGTCTCAACTCAAATTAAAATTAAAATGATTACCTACCTCAGGTGAAGAATTACCACTCGCAAGTTACTATGTTATTGCCTTGCCCTTTCTTAACTCTTCAGAATACTCAAGGTCTATAAACAACAATTATACAAGAGTAATTAATCATTTACTCTTCATTTCAGGGCTTGGAAATTTAACTCATCAATTCTACTCTTAAACAAGGTTTCTAGAATTTCCCAAGGATTAATTGATCAATAACTAGTCTCATAGTATTCATAAAATCAATGCACAAAGGGTTTCTAATCAAGTTCATCCCTAGCCTTAATCATATTATGAAGTAATAATTTCATGCTAGGAATCATAAGAATACAATATAAAATAAATTCTAGGTGAAATTGCACCTACCCATAGAGTTTTTCCCTAGGTTCACTTTTTAGGCCTCAATTCAAGAATTTCCCCATTAATCCTCAACCTAATGATCTTACTAATATTAATGATCAATATACGAAAAGGTTTTATGAAGTACTTACCTCAAAAGAGAAAAATTTCCTAGTTTTGTGAGAGAACCGCTTCTTAAAGCTCTAGAACAAAATAAGAGTTGTGGGAAAAATAACTCAGAAAAGCATAAAAGTGCAGGTAAACTTCTCGTTACCTCATCACAATAGCCCGATTCTTATAGTGATGTGTCAATGCAACGAGTATACGTTTCCATGATAGCCTATATTAATGAGAGTACCCTTCATCATGATGAACGTCAATTTATAAAACGTGACATTCTTTCCCCCAACCCCTTATTTCATAATACACTTCTAGACATCATGGAATAATCGTGATGTGGCAACACCCATAATTAGAGTTCTATGAACTCGACTTCCATCCCAAAATATTCTACCGGATCCTACGATAGTCAACTATCCATAAAAGGATTTCAAACTAACCACGAGACCCCAATTATCTCTATGGCATAGAAAACTATATTTTCATCAAAGTTTTCCCTAGCCTGAGCTTTTACCAACTGTCACCTCAAAGACTTTTTTAGACGGGTACTTATGCCCTAACTCAACTATAATGATGGAACAAGTCATTATAATAAGTTGTTATTCATGTTAAAATTGTTGTAAGTAGTGTCATTACGACCCCCTCCCTCCCCCACATTTTTATTTACACTTTTTTTGCACAATTTTTAAACAAATAGTGAGTTGATACACTTGTAGGTTCAAAACTACTATTCAATTCCCTGTGGGATCGACCCCCTCTCTTGTAGGCTAATTATATTGCAATGATTGTGTAAACTACCCTTAGCTGATGAGTGTATTTAAACTTCATCAATTTTGGCATCGTTGCCGAAGAATATAATTTTAGACTTCCCTTCTAAGTGTTTTAATTCACTCTTTTCTTGCATATTGTTACAATTTATGTTTGTTTGCTGTTTTGGCTCATTGGGGGTGATAATATGAGCAATCAAGCTAGTGAAGATGCTCGCTACGATAGGCATATATATGATGATGACTCTATAGGTCAAGCGGGGTTAGCTAGTGCTATTCGCCTACCCCCTATGGTAGGAAATATTGTTTTCCATGTCATTAGTATGATGTTGCATTAGCTTCAAATGAACGACTTATTTGGCAGACTTTACTATGAGGATGCAAATAGACATATCAAAAACATTGCAGAGGTATGCCAACCTTTCAACATCACAAACATTAATCAAGAGTCCACCCATTTGAGGCTCTTCCAATTCTCTTTAACAGAAGCGGCCACCACTTTGTTAGAAGAACTCCCCTAGTGTTCTATCACTTCTTGGAATGAACTCACTTACACTTTTGTTGTATGGTTTTTCCCACCATCTCAAATTCTCCAACTCTGAGATAAGATCACTACCTTTTGTCCATTTTCTAATGAGCCTCTTCATGAAGAGGGTTATGCTTTAAGAAGAAGTCACAACAATGTCCTATCCATGGTGTTCTCGATGAAGAGTTGTTGCAAAACTTTTATTGGTGATTGGATAAAATCAACAAGTTGGTTTCTAATAATCTAGTTGGGGATCAAGCACTTGGAGTTGCAAAAGGGTTGCTAGATAGGATCACTAAAACTAATCGTGTTTGGCATACTAGAGAAGTCGAGGTTGCAATGGGTGATACCTCCGCTGTTATTACCAATGAGATGATAAGGAAGGATGAAAAGAGGATGAGGCCATGGCAAAAATAACAACTAAAATGGACTTCCTTACAAAGCTTGTCATAGGTGTGGGTACCAAAAGTGTGAATGTCATAGCATCAAAAGAGGGTCGAAATATGATAATGATGATGATGTTGAATCTCTTTAAGAGAAAGAAGCTCATTCATGTCTAATCAATTGTCAGGTTCCCATCCTAGTTACCAAGAATCCAATCAAGGTTCTTGGAGGCAAGGAAGTGGGAATCAAGGTTGGAACCACAATTGTGAAGGTAATTGGAGATATAGAGAAAGAGATAGCAACTGTTGTGATCGGGAAAGAGATCGTGAGAGGGATGGTAATTGGAGAGATAGGGATAGCGATGCCACTTGGAGGGACTGTGATCATGATTGATTCAACAATAGAGGCTCTAATGCCTATATTCCTCCAAAGGGTGATGAAAATGCAAATCTACGACCATCCAAGAGTGACCCCGCATGTTCTAAAGTTGAGGATATGCTCGCTAAGGTATTGAAAGGGTTGAGTCAAGTTATGTGGGAGTTCAACAAATGAGAAGTTGTCTACCCAAAATCAAATGGTGAGTTCTCATTCGGCTTCAATCAAGCACTTTAAGGCTCAAATGACTCAAACGTCTGCCACAACGAATCAACGCTAAAAGGGACTCTCCCCAGCAACAGTCTACCGAATCCGAAAAATGATAATGCACATTGTAAGACAATTGTTAGTAGGAGGGGAGAGTTCTTGGTTATGTGGTGGAAGAAGTTAATGGAAATCTGAGTGCCGAGGTCAAGGTTGACAAATCTTATGTGAAGAGAAACTGTATTGAAAAGAATGTCCATGCAATATGATTAATTTTATTTCAAGTTAATTAAAAAAATAATATTCACATATAATTTTATTTTATATCAAAAGTATGGTAGGACACTTTAAAATATCTAGTTTAATTAATAAAATATATTAATATATAATGAAATAATTTCAAATATCTTCCCTCAATCCTATCTTCGTAACACTGAATTTCTTTTGTTGTTTACAAAATTATATTTATCTCCTTATTTTAATTTAATTTGAAAGAATTTGAAGTCATGAACTGTATCAAGCTCGTAGATTTTATATTTTAAAATAAGTAAAGTAAATATAAAATTATAAACTACAATGAAAATTAGTGTTATGTAGAAAAATACTGAAAGAGATTTATGAAAATATCACTAATATAATTAATTTATTTCAATCTGTCATGTCATATTTTATATATATATATAAAAAATACAAATTCAAGTGTAATGCACTTTTTAGTTAACTTGACCAAAGTTGGATGAATTTTATGTGATAAAAATAGAAAAATAATTTGTGTGTAATAAACTTTTAAGTTTGATAATTTTTAGGTTATAAAAAATAAAAAATAGTTTTGTATGATAATAATTTAAAGTTTTTATATTTTATATAACAAAAAACAAAAGTAATTTTTTCACGATTAATTTAAAGTTGGATAATCACAAATTAAATTAACCCAAAATATGTGGGAAAAGACTAAATGACAAGGTTAAAGAAAAACAGTAGTAGGAAAACAGATGTAAGAAGCCAATGTCCCACACAAGTATATGTCACCAGAAAAATATTAAATGTAACTAAAAATAGGTACAACTGAATTATATTGAATAAAAGAATGAGAATTCAAAAAGTTAAAAAAATGGCCTTATCAATAGAGAACATAGTACTACTTTTGTAGTTGTGTTCGTCCAGCTTCCTCACTTAAATATAATAGAAAATAAATAAATCAAAATTGAGTTCAACATAAAACAAGTTCTTAATGTATTTTTTATTATCTTCAATTTATTCTATTCTCCAATATGGGAAGAAATAAGTGCTACTATTATTTTTTTGCTAGTTAACGATTCTCAAAGTGCTACTTTTTGTTTCTTTGCTAGTCAATGATTCTCTAAGTGCTACTTTTGTTTCTTTGCTAGTCAAAGATTCTCTAAATCAATATCAAAATCAAAGACCAATATTTAGTTCTTACATTATAAATAACATGTTTAAATCAAAATTATTATGCCAATCCAGAATATCATTTTTACAAACATGGCTAACAAGAGTGTTTCAGTTCTTTTTTTCATGCTCCTTCTACTCTTTTTAGGTAATTCATGTGTTTTTCTTTTTATAAATTGTTGTTTCAAAATATTTTGGCTATTTATTGCTCGAGTAATGTAAAATTTTATGCACAAGACATATATTCAAAAATTATCTAAAAATAAATTAAAATACATTTATCTTTTCTGTATGTTTTTCACATTACTTGCATAACTAAAAAGTTGTTATTTTGAAGGTTGCAATAGTAGCCTTGACGCTGCAATGGAATGTGCCCGTCGACTTGTCCCATGGATGACAAATTGTACACATGGAATAGATGATATTCCTGATGATGGAAAATGTTATGTGTATTGCATTGACTTCTGTTCTAAACCCTTTTGCACTAAAGATAAAGTGTGTTGTTGCAATTGTTAGTAGCTTTCACTGTCACATTCAATGATGGAATGAAAGATTCATTTCAATGCATTTCTTTGTGTTGTTGCAATAAAGTGTGTTCTAAACCGACTGTACGTTTTAATTTTATCTATGTGCAATGAGAAATAAGTGATGTCACTCTATTTTATTCATTGGCTATTCTAGGGAATGATGTTAATCTGTTCTATACATTCAGAAAAGATGTCAGAGATTAATGATATTTTCCTTTATCAAATGGGAAGAGATTCTAGAGATTCAACTAGGATTGGCAAATGGGTTTTTAAGTTGCAGTTGGACGTGTCAAGATAAGTTGATCCAATAGTTGGTTCAGTAGGACAAAGTGCTTAAGCACCTGCTTTTGGGTTTTTCATTTAAACTATATCTACTTTTATTAAAAAAATATTAGAAGTTTACCCATTTTTGGAAATAATTCAGATATACGTGTCACGATCCAATTTCTTAGGTCATGATGACACCTACTATAACCCACCAGTAGCCTACCATTATCCTGGAACATCAAGTAATGGGCTAATAAGAAAACGAGAACAAAGTTATACAAAGACTACCGCAAGATATAGTATCAGTCAGTACAAGAGCTTCTATAACATACAATGTTCTAGATAAATAAAATATATACAGAAGATTCTCCAAAGTGCAAATAAGACTAATCCAAAACAGAAGGAGAAGGATCAACTCCTATTGCCAAGATCTCACTACAAATCTCTAGTCCGCAAATCTGCCCGAGAACATCGTCAACAACGATAACTCACACTAAGATTTGCACCAAGAAAAAGATGCACGAGTGTAGTATGACTATCAAAATATGTGGTACCTAGTACGAATCATAGAACAACTGAGCTTAAATCAGATACAGGTGTAATAAAATACGAGTATATACTAAGTGTAAGTAAGAGAAAGTTTAGAAGGCAAATTACAATATAAGATGCATAAAATAAACTAGCTAAGGGGAGCAACCTAGAGTTCTAGTCATATCAGGGGAAATTATATTCATACGCAACTACCAATAGGATAAGGGTGAGTACAATAATAGTAATAATAATAAGCTGGAAACACGAAAAACAAAGGAAAGGAGAGTAGTAGGTCAAGTTAAATAATTGAGGTAAGTATAGATAATAACTCGAAAAGCATAAAGTAAAGAAATAGAAATAAAGAAACCTTACCGGACCCCATAAGCCCGAAAGGATACAAACAACATGTAATACTAAATAGCAACCAAACCTAATGGGAAAATACATGCGCAAAAGTTCCATGATATGCAATATGATATGACTGAAGTGTCTAACAGTACCGTATACTCCTCCTCCAGCAGTAGCTTGCAATGGCAAGACCCATGGCGGACTCGCAAAATCCGTATACCAAATTTAAACCATTTCTTAATGAGTATGCCAACTATAAATACCAGAAAAACCACCCGAAACACGTGTCTCCTCGGGCATTCAAATTTAAAATCAGTAAAAACCGCTTAGAACACGGGTCTCCTCGGGCATGAAAGTTTGAAAATTAGTAAAAACGATCTGAAAAACTTTCTCCTCGGGCATGAAAGTTCTCATAATTAAATCTTTCAAAAAATAGACCTTTTTTCCTTGAAGAAAGCCAAATGCATTAAAAATATTCCTAAAATCCTATCTTTGAAATCAAAAATAGTGTTTTAAACTAAGTCATCCATGTAATGTGATATAAATAACAAAAACATGAGAAAAAAGGGTGAATAACCATGTCAAATATCACTACCAAGTCCAATAAAACCCGATTGAAGAAAATCAAGGTCTACACACTAAAGAAAGGATACAATTCTTAGAGAAAATACATCGAATTACTAAACTAACCACAACCTCCCAAGGGAATCCACCAAAGGCACACAACTAACCTAATCTAAGCTAAAGCAAGCAACTCTTATAATCTACACTAAGGAAAGCAACTATCCTAATCTAAACTAAGGCAAGCAACTATTGTTACTCTAAATGTTGATCAAAGTCAACCCTTTCACCTTTGAGCGTTCTAAAATAAGGAAAATCTTCTAAAACACAAATGAACTTCTCAGGCGCACACACAAGTGTGCGTGGTCATGCAAGTAATATAGTGGCTCTTGCGAGCCGAATATCTATCCCACAGGGACTTGTGCTTAGAAAACAATCTAATATTAATTAATACTATTGATGTTAAACAAGTGAGATTCGTAAACAAGAGTTGAACTTTTTTATATAACTAAAGACTAGAATTTACGATGATGTGAAACTTTGAATTGTAAACAATATATGGAGAAATCCAGGGTCAAGGAAATTACTACACATTCATGATTAACTACGGTTCATAGCTGGTGTTAATATGTATCGTGATCGTTGTTTTACCGAGTTGATATTATAACCCGGGAATGATCATCCGCTAAGTCATCTATCCAAACTAATCACACAACTACATCGTTGAGTGGGGATGTGAGTCTTTAACTTGGATTCATTCAACATTCTTCCCATTTTATTAACCAAGTGAGGTGTTTAGATATATCTCTATCCTAACCGCAAATCATACTTCACAATTGCTAACTAACAACAAAAGATATGATCCACACCTCCTACGTTCTTCATTTCGTCTCTTAACTCCTACGGTCAATTCGTTTTGAGACTTGGTTGTATCCTAAAGTTCATGACGCTTTATGATAGTAATAATAAGAACATATGAACAATCACAAGACATGATAAATAATTAACCAACTAAATATCCATAATCAAGCAATCATGTTGTAGCCTCAACCATAGAAAGAGGGTGTTTAGCCACTCATACTCTAATTTGCAATTACAAAATTAATGTAGTTCATACAAGAATTAAGTAATGAAAAAGAAGAGAATAAGAACCCTAAGTAGGCTCCTCCTTGTGTTCTTGCAATCCCAAGTCGTCCAAAGATGTTTACAATTGAAACCAAGTGTCTTATTTATATAGGGGGATCAATTTCACGCATCGGGAACAAGGTCTGTGTCACCCTAAACATCGTGGAGCCTAAGCTCCGTGGCATGCTGGCCATAGCAGAGGGCCACTGTTGTGGCACACTACCATCGTGGAAGCTCACTGTTTTGTGCAGTATTCAAGTTTCTCCACCTCCGTGCCACGTCCATAAAATGGAGCTTAGCCTCTGTGGCACGGGGGTGGTTCTTTTGACGTACATTTTTGCTCCTACAAACTCTTTCCATCTTGCTTTGATTTCCCATGGCTTGTAGCTTTTTAGTATGCTCAAATTAGCTTTCATAACTCCACCAAAGGTCTCCTACAAGAGCTCACAACACATGTAAGTCCATATAACACATAGAGTTCATCAAAGTACGCTGGAATAGACATAGCTCAAGCTAGCAAAGCTAGTTTCCTCATCTAAACTCTAATTGATATTTTTAACTCATTATTTGTTCCAAATGCTACCCAAACACTATAAACAAATACGTTAGTCACAAAGTACAGCCTTTACACACTACATACCTCAATAGTATATCAAGTTATCCTCTAAACTAAGCTAAACGTGCATAGATAATGTCACATAGGTGTATAAATACGCCTAAGATCACCACCCATACTTAAAGCCTTGTTCATCCTCGAACAACTCTCTACAGTAATAAAAATCAAGGAAGACTTCATTAAAACTAAGACACTCTATTAAAACTAAGACACTCAAGCTAGAACTACAACGACCACAAGAATATCAAGTTCTATATTCGGCATGCCATATTACACATAGAATCACATGAATACTACTTCAAGACCTCCTAGCCTCAAGAGTTTACTCTTATAAGTTGAAAAACTCATACATAATGCTCAACAAAGAGATCATATAAGCCACCTATCTATCATCAAACAAGCTCCCTCACCACAAGAGAGTTACCTATATTTACTCACACAAATGCAAGTTATCTCAAGAATGGGTGGAGAAATCAAATTTCGCTCACTCTCACAAAATATTCACATGTCACATTAGATGAACCATAGGCTTGCCCCTAGTGTAGTACTCCACTTATATCAGAATGTCAGAGCTCAAGATCAAGTAGGACTTTGAGGGTTGTAATGTAAGCTTTGGGATGAATCGGAACTATTTGGTCAAGAATAGAGACTATCATTCCTAAGCGCTTTAATACATCACATTTTTCATCGAACTCATCTTCAACAAACCTATTTTACACCGTTATTATCTTCCCAACTCTCTTTTGCATTTCCCCATATTTTTAAGCTAGCTTACACATCTTTAGTAGGGAGTATGTGCTATCACCACACAATTTACTACTTTTCATTACATTACTCCCTAACGACCAACACATAAACATTTTTATTCCAACAAAAGTTATTTCATTGGGCTCAACCCATATTTGGACTCCTTTGTGATTTGGATTCATTGATGGCAACCTGATATACTCGCAGAGTAGAGATAAGCATGATCAACACTTGAGGATTTTACTTTAGACTTTGATAGATCATTGGCTTTATGCCAAGTTCTCAAAGTGCGAGTTTTTTTTCATTTTAACAGATACCAATTCAGTGTAAATCGAGCACAAATTAGAATATCCTATATATGCGGAGTCTAGAAAAGTTAAACAGTAACCTACCTGTCGTCCAATGACAAGATGCTTGAGCGATAATGTCCAAGCCCAAACCGCTACGACAAGCTCTGAACGGTAATCAAACTATCAAAAACATAAATAACACATCAAAATGAGTCTAACAATACCCATATCGCTATACTAATAGCAGGGCTAAAATTTGGTTTACCAATGGGCTCATGGGCCCCATAACCCGAAGCAAAAAATGAAAGCATACAAATAACCACCATGATCATAGAAGTGAATGCCCACAAAATTGAAAGATTTGGGCATGAAGTTTGAGCTAAAATAGCCCCTACAAGTCAAGACATCAAAGCGGGAATTTAAGAACGAAAAACTGGAAATTGGGCAAGAATTACCTACCACAATAAGAGAAAACATCAAGAAGGTGATTTTCACAAACCCACGAACATGCAATCCCCAGAAACCAGAATCTACAAGTAATTTCCAAGCTTTTAGAATTTACAAAAATGGAGAAAGAGATCTTGATGGGTAATTGAATTACCCAAGTGATTAACTGATTAGATTACTTTGTAGAGAGTATTTTAGTGTCTTAGAGTTTGGAGGAATGAACAAGATGGCTGGAAAAACGAAGAGGAAAGTATTTATACTGCCCAGGGGTCCTTCATCGCTATCGCGAAGGGACCCCACCTGCTCGCGATAAAAACACTGGCTAGACCATCGTGATCACGAGGACTAGCCACGCAGTCATGAATAACAAGGATAAGAAGATTTCATTGCGGTTGCAACAAGGGATGTCACAATCACGAATAATAAGGAGACGGGTGCCTCATCGCAGTCACAAAGAAAAAGCTCATGATCGCTTAAAGATAAGGTACCAAGTCCATAAGACCTTCATCACAGTCGCGTGAAAGGGCCTCGCGATCGCGATTAAGGCCTGAGGCCAGTACCTGCAACAACCAACAACAGAAATTCTGAAGGGAAAAAAGTCTCTAGGTGGGTCCACAAGGCTCATCCGAGACTCTCCACGTATAAATAAACTCGACTAACATACCAGAAATGGCATTTTGGATTCAAAAAAATAGACAAATGACCTGACAGAGGTTGATTTAGCGAAAAGTGGGCCCAACGCCCAAAAACCAACCTTAATCCAAAATGGAACTCAATACCCAAAAATGAGTGCGGAAGCCTCGGGACCCGAACCAAAGGTCTCTCTAGCCCAAAGTAAACATTCTTGAACTAATGGTGCTGATGGAAATTCCATCCAAGGTCGTCTTCTCTGAATGTTCACCAAAGTCAAACTTTCAAGTTCAACTTAGCTAGAAACACAAAAACCAAGATGAAACTAAACCGAAAGATCCTAGAACCCAACTGAGGGTCCATCTAGATAAAAGTCCATGCTCTAGAGCTAACAGAACTGTCTAAATTCAATTTCAAGCACGTTATTTAAGAATGTTGACTAAAGTCAATGAATTTTTAAGTTAAAGCTCTAAAATAGGCAAACGGCCATAACGACCAAACGAGCGACCAGGGCACTGCACCACCGATCCCAGCAAGCTATAAATGACTTGGGGCCTCTACAGGAAAGCACTAATAGTACAAATAAAGCATAAATGCGAAGATGAACGGAAGGGTCATCACAACATCCACTACTAAAAAGACTTTCATCTTCGAAAGTCAGGAAGAAAGGAGTACCTGAAGGCTCAAACAACTACGGATTCTAAGCTCACAACTCACTCTCGGTCTCCCAAGTAGCCTCCTCCACTAGATGGTTCCTTCACTGAACTTTCAGAACGGGAATCTTCCTAGATCTCATTCACCTGACATCTCTGGCCAAGATAACTATCGGTTCCTCAATAAAGGACAAACTCTCATCTAGTTGAACTGAATCCCAATGCAACACATGAGACTTATCTAGTACATACCGGCACAATATTGAGACATGAAAAACTAGATGCACAGTTAAAAACATCAGAGGAAAATCTAGCATACAGGAAACACTACCAACCATGTGAAGAATCTCAAATGGCCCAATTAACCTGGGGCTAAGCTTGCCCCACCGACCGAATCTCATCACGCCCTTCATGGGTGACACATGGAGGAATAACAAGTCACCAACACTAAAATCCAAGGCACAAAGTCTACGATCAACGTAGCTCTTCTACCTACTCTGAGCTGATCTAAGTCTGTCCTGAATCAAACGTACTCGGTCTAAGGAATCTCAACACAAATCTATACTCTGCGGTCTAGACTGTAAACCATAAAACAAACTAATCAATGATCTGCAATGCCTACCATACAAAGCCTCAAAAGGTGCCATGCCGATGCTCAAATAGAAGCTATTATTATAAGGAAACTTGACTAAAGGCACAAACTGATCCCAAGAACCTCCAAAGTCAAGAACACAGGACCGAAGAATGTCCTCCAGGACTTAAATAGTCCTCCAAGACTTGAATAATCCTCTCGGACTGGCCATCTGTCTGATGGTGGAAAGTGGCACTAATTTGAACCTCTATACCCAAATACCGGTGAATAGCCCTCCAGAACTGAGACTTGAACTGAGTGTCGTAGTCTTAAATGATAGAAGTTGGGACCCCATGCAATCGAACAACCTCACGAATGTAAATTTGAGCTAACCTCTTTGCAACGTAAGAAGTTTGAACCGGCAAGAAATATGCCAACTTAGTCAGCGGTCCACAATCACCTAAATAGAGTCAAAACCTCTAGAAGTACGCAACAGACCAACTACAAAATCCATAGGAATACCGTCCCTTTTCCAATCAGGAATGAGGAGTCACTGCATCAAACCACCTGGTCTCATGTGCTCAAACTTCACCTGCTTAAAGTTCAAACACTAAGATACAAACTCTGCTACATCCCACTTCATACCACTCTACTAGTAAAGCTGTCTCAAGTCTCTATACATCTTCTCCGTTCCTGGATAAATGGAGTATCTAGAATAATAGGCCTCGCTAAGTATCAACTGAATAAAGTCTCTAACCCTCAAAATACAAAAACGACTGTCAAACTTCAGAATACCATCAGAACCCAAAGTAGCCCAGCTGGCCTCACCCCGAACTACCTGATCACGAAGGTCACACAATCTCTAATCCTCTAACTGTCGGCTCTGAATATAATCAACTAGAGTAGAACGAACCTTAATACTGGCAAGAACTCTACTAGAATCTGACAAGTCAAGCCTAACCAAACGGCTAACCATGGAATGGATGTATAAGGCCAACGGTTGCTTAGAAATTGAAAGTGAAGCTAGGCTACCCATATTCACCGCCTTCTGACTCAAGGCATTCGCTACCACATTTGCCTTGCCCAAATGGTACAAAATAGTGAAAGCATAGTCCTTCAGTAGCTCAATCCATCTCCTTTTCCTCAAGTTCAGCTCTCGCTGACTTATAATGTACTGAATACTATGATGATCGGTGAATTTCTTACAGTGAACCCCATATAAGTAGTGCTTCAAGATCTTGAGCGCAAAGACTACCAACACCAACTCTAAGTCGTGATTGGGGTAGTTGCACTCGTGAACCTTCAGTTGCCTTAATTCATATGCTATCACTCAACCCTGCTGAATCTATACACAACCAAGACCAACCCCAGAAGCATCACCATACATGGCAAAACTCTGACCCTCCACCGACAAAGTCAAAACTAGAGCTGAAGTCAATAAGGCCTTAAGCCTATGTAAGATATCCTCGCACTGAAATGGAAAATCCTTCCTAGTTTGCATAGTCAAAGGCACTGCTATCAAAGAAAATCTCTCAACGAACCATCTGAAGTAACCCTCTAACTCAATAAAGTTGCAAACCTCAGTAGCAGTAGTGGGTCTAGGCCAATCACGAACCGCTGAAATCTTCCTCGGATCAACTCTAATCCCTTCCTTAGACACCACGCGCCCTAGAAATGTAAATTACTCAATCCAAAACTCTCATTTTGAGAACTTAGCATAAGGCCAATGATCTCTTAAAGTCTGAAGTACAGTCCTCAAGTGCCTCTCATGATCATCACTACTCCGAGAGTATATGAGGATATCATCAATGAAGACTATCATGAACAAATCCAAATATGGGCTAAGCACCATGTGCATCAAGTCCATAAAAAATGTGGGAGCACTAGACAACCCAAAAGACATCACTAGGAACTCATAATGGCTATAACGTGTCCTCAATGTTGTCTTAGGGATGTCTTCTGCCCTAATCCTGAACTGGTGGTAGCCAGACCTTAAATCACTCATCGAAAACACAGCTGAACCCTGAAGCTGATCAAACAAGTCATTAATCCTGCGCATCAGATACCTATTCTTCACTATCACCTTATTCAGTTGTCGATAATCAATACACATCCATATATTTATTGATGACATCCTGATATACTCACGGAGTAGAGATAAGCATGATCAGCACTTGAGGATTTTAGTTCAGACTTTGATAGATCATTGGCTTTATGCCAAGTTCTCAAAGTGCGAGTTTTGGCTTGAGTCAGTTGCATTCCTTGGACATGTGGTGTCTAAGGATGGGATTAGACTTGAGCCAGGGAAGATATCAGAAGTTTGTGATTGGGCGAGACTTACTACTCTTACCGAGATTTCCAGCTTTTTTGTCTTAGCAGGGTACTACAGAAGGTTCATTGAGGGGTTTTCTT
Source organism: Jaltomata sinuosa (assembly GCA_003996215.1). Classification (NCBI taxonomy): domain Eukaryota; kingdom Viridiplantae; phylum Streptophyta; class Magnoliopsida; order Solanales; family Solanaceae; genus Jaltomata; species Jaltomata sinuosa. Next base: position 13,282 of record QJPP01000491.1, on the reverse strand, counting down.
TCACAGAAGCACCATTGACTAGGCTGACTAGGAAGGATGTATTACTTCAGTGGTCGGATCAGTGCGAGGATAGCTTTCAGAGGCTTAAGGCCTTGTTGACTTCAGCTCCAGTGTTGACTTTGCCAGTTGAGGGTCAGAGCTTCTCTCTTGGTTATGTATGAATGCACCAAGGTCGAGTGATAGCTTATGCGTCGAGACAATTAAAGGTTCACAAGTGCAACTACCCACTCATCATTTAGAGTTGGCGATGGTAGTCTTCGTGCTCAAAATTTGGAGGCATTACTTATATGGTGTTCATTGTGATATATTCACCAATCACCAAAGTCTTCAGTACAACACGAGTCAGCGATAGGTGAATTCTAGGCAGCGGAGATGGATTGAGTAACTAAAGGACTATGACTTCACTATTCTTTATCATCCGGGCAAGGCAAATATTGTAGCGGATGCCTTGAGTTAGAAGATGATGAGTATGGGTAGCCTAGCTTCTATTTTAGGTTCAACGCGGTCATTGGCCTTAGACATCCACTCCTTCGCTAACTGGTTGGTTAGGCTTCATATGTCAGATTAGAAGAGTTCTCGCCAGTATTGAGGTTCGTTCTACCTTGGTGGATCAAATTTGGAGACATTAGTTTGAGGATCATCGGTTGTGCAACCTTCGTGATCAGTTTGTTCGAGGTGAGGCCAACCAGGCTACTCTAGCTTCAAATGGTTTTCTGAGCTTTGATAGACGTCTTTGAATTCCGAGATTTGGGGATTTGATCCAGTTGATTCTCCGTGAGTAACATTACTCTAGATATTGAATCCATCCTGGCCCAATAATGATGTATAGAGATTTGAGGCAGCTTTGCGGGTGGAGTGGGATATGGCGGGGTTTGTATCTCGGGGCTTGAGCTGTCACCAGGTTATGTTCAAGCATATGAGACCTAGTTGATTGATGCAACAACTTTCCATTCTCGAGTGGAAGTGGGAAGCGATTACTATGGAATTCGTAGTTTGGTTGCCACGTGCTCCTCGAGGGTTTGACTCTATTTGGGTTATAGTTGATCGGCTAACCAAGTTAACGCACTTCTTGTCTGTTCGTTCTAGTTATAGTGCGGAGAGGTTAGCTCACATTTACCTGTGTAAGATTGTTCATTTGCATAGGGTCCCAACTTCTATCATTTCAGACCGCAACACTCAGTTCATAGCTCAGTTTTAGAGGGTTGTTCAACGAGACATGGGTACAGAGGTTCAGCTCAGTACCACATTCCACCTTCAGACAAATGGTCAGTCAGAGAGGACTATTCAGGTCCTGGAAGACATGCTTCAGGCCTGTGTTCTTGACATTAGATGTTCTTGGGATTAGTTTCTGCCTTTGGTCGAGTTTTCTTATAATAATAATTTTCATTCAAGCATTGCCATGGCACCATTAGAGGCATTGTATGGTAGGCATTGCAGATTGTCGGTGGGTTGGTTTGATTGTTTGGAGTCTAAGCCACAGAGTACATACTTGCATCGTGATTCCTTAGACAGAGTCCGAATAATTCAGGACAGACTTCGGGTAGCTCAGAGCAGGCAGAAGAGCTACGATGATTGTAGACTTTGTGCCTTAGCGTCTAGTGTTGGTGACTTGGTATTCCTCCATGTGTCGCCCATGAAGGGCGTAATGAGATTTGGTAGGCAGGGAAAGATTAGCCCCAGGTACATTGGGCCGTTTGGGATACTTTAAAGAGTTAGTAGTGTTGCCTATATGCTAGATTTTCCTCTGATGTTTTCATCTATGCACTCGATTTTCCATATATTGATGTTGCAACGGTATGTCCCAGATGAGTCTCCTGTGTTGCAGTGGGATTTGGTTCAGTTGGATGACAGTTTGGCCTTTATTGAGGAGACGATTGCTATCCTAGCCATAGATTTCAGGAAATTGAGGTCTAGAGAGATTTTGGTTGTTAGGGTTCACTGGAGGCACCGTGAAGTTGAGGAGGCTACCTGGTAGACCGAGTGAGATATGCGGGTTTAGTATCCACAGTTGTTTGAGCTATCAACTACTCCCTTGTTCTTGACTTCCAAGGATGAAAGTCCTTTTTAGTAGTGGATGATGTAATAACCCTTTCGGTCATTCCTTTTTAGTAGTGGATGATGTAATAACCCTTTCAGTCATTCCTGCGTTTACACTTTCCTTGTACCGTTAGAGCTTGCCTGTAGTGGCCATAAGTAATTTATGCCTTGCTGGGATTGGTAGTTCGGTTCACTGGCCATTCGTTTGGTCATTATGGCCGTTTCTCTATTTTAGAGCCTAAACATAGGTGTCACGACCTAATATCTTGGTCATGATGACACCTACCACCCCCCAGTAGGCGAACCTATCCCCGTAGCCCAGAACAGCTAGTATTGGGCTACCAACTAACAAATAAGCAGAAGAATAGTTTAAAATAGCGGAAGCAAGGGAATACGATGAAGAAATAAGCAATATGTCGATATATAAACATAATTGTGGATGCTAAACCAACCCAAAAGACCTGGTATTATAGTATAGAGCCAGAACTACATATAAGGATTACAACGATCGAAAATAATATATACAAATGTCTCTGAGTAGTAAGAGAGTACATCATGCAAAAGATAAACTAAAGCTAAGCTCTAGTCGCCAAGAGCTCACCCTCTGTTTGAGATATCCAAAAGCTCCTCGCATGAGTCCCCAACAAGCTAATGGTGATGGCCCACACTAGGATCTGCACCAGAAGATGTAGAAGTTTAGTATGAGCATTAATTACAAAGAAACCAGTACCCAGTAGGTATCATAGGCTGACTGGTCACATATAAGATAAAAGAGCAGTAATAAGCAGAGTAGAAGCAAATAGTCACAGAAAAGTATGAATAAGCACATGGAAACTAACACGAAAGGAATACAAGAAAGACAACAAACATGTCTAGCTAAAAGAATGCATATCTAAGGTGAAAGAAAGACACAACACACCGAGGATTCTCGCAATAACAAGTATATAAAGATAGATTCAGAAAGTAAGAGGTATACTGGCAACCTCAAATGAATAATGAAGGAGAAGAAGCGTAACAATAATCATGCTCGAATACAAGATGCAATAACCCAAATAGCATGCTAATCCCAAGTTAAGAACTATCAATCGAAAGCCCAAATACAACTTTATCAATAACCAATCTCACAGAAACCACAAAAGGAACCAATATCGCGAATTAGTATCAATAAGTCTACCTATAGTCCCACAGGCGCCCATATACCCAAGGAACATAAGCAAGAAAAAACAAACCCTCTAGCAGCCCATACTACCAGAGCGTGCACTCAGCAAACAACAAACAAGGGTGGAACCTCACACAAATGGATGATATGATGCAATAGAGAAAACTGGTGGAACAGTAACCCTGTATGTACCTCTTCTGGCACCAATAGGTCCACCAGGTAGGATCAATGGAAGGATACGACCCATATACCTCTACTACTCTGTATACCCCTCCTCCAACACACTCGGCCCGTAGCCCCTGGTCCCTATCATCAAGGTCCATAGAGTTCCTAGATCACATACAAATCTCAAGTCCTAATATAACAGTCCAGAGTGCCACCAGATCCAAACTAGTAGTCAAGTCTCTAAATGCTTGCCTGAATTCCATCCAGATCTAAATCAATGAAATAAGTCTCAAAACCCCCCCTTCAAGTGTGCCCCGACATATCCAGGTCTAAAACAATCGTAAAGTTAGGGTGAGACAAAATGGGCGGGCCTTCTGAATGAAGAATAGGTCAAGTCCAGGGGAAAAATCAATAGGAAACGCAGAAAAGTCAAGTCTGGTGCCCGACTCTTCCGAGTCAAATATCAATTCCTATTAGTAACAAAGCAAGTCTAGCACCTAGGGTCAACAGGGTCTTGTATAAGTAGGAAAACTGTGATAAATTTCTCTTTCAAATTTTCTTACCCCAAGAAGATCCACTAAAATAGTGCCAAACCATTTCGCAATCATTTTTACTGAAAAAGGGACCCTGAGGCCATGCATGATTTATAAAACCAAGTAATGCAGGACCGAAGCCAAAATGATAGTAAAATCATGTAGAAATCCATTTATATGCATGGTAATGGCTTGCTCAATCACAATCAGTAGCCCAACGGCTCATAATAAACCTATCGTCCCTGCACAGGCTCTAATCATCCTACAACACAGATAGACAACTCTATAGCAATAATAACGATGTCCGGGACTTACAAAAATTCCCAGTAACCCACCATCTATGTTCCAGAGTCAATATAGGATGACAAGGGTGATAATACCATATATAACAAATACTACAAACATCGGAGGAATAAAATGAGTCGAACATGAAGAAGCGGTCAAGGTCTGTGATACCAAGCTAGTTAACCCAACCCAAGGATGCCATTAATGGAATTTTATCCTATATGTGCGAAGTCTAGGAAAGTTAAACAGTAACCTACATGTCGTCCAATGAAAAGCTACTAGAGCGACAATGTCCAAGCCCGAATCGCTCCGAGAAGCTCTAAACGATAATCAAAATATCAAAAACATAAACAACATATCAAAACGAGTCTAACAATACCCATATTGCTATACTAATAGCAGGGCCAAATTTGGGTTACCGACGGGCCTGTTGGCCCCATAACCTGAAGCCAAAAATGAAAGCGTAGACATGACCATCATGATATTAGAAGTTCATGCCCGCAAAATTGAAGGATTTGGGCATAAAGTTTGAGCTAAAACCGCCCCTACAAGTCAAGACATCAAAGAGGGAATTTACGAATGAAAAACAAAAAATTAGGAAAGAATTACCTACCACAATAAGAGAAAAGGTCAAGGAGGTGAGTTCCACGAACCCACAAATATGCAAGCCCCAGAAACCAGAATCTACAAGTATTTCCAAGCTTTTAGAATTTACAACAATGGATAAAGAGGTCTTGATGGGTAATTGAATTCCCTAAGTTATGAACTGATTAGATTACTTTGTAGAGAGTATTTTAGTGTCTTAGAGTTTGGAGGAATGAACAAGATGGGTGGAAAAATGAAGAGGAAAGTATTTATACTGCCTAGGGGTCCTTCATTGCTATCGCGAAGGGACCCCATGCGCTCTCCATGAACACACTGGCTAGACCATTGCGATCGCGAGGACTAGCCATGCAGTCGTGAAGAACAAGGATAAGAAGCTTTCATTGCGATCGCGACAAAGGATATCACAATCGCGGAGAATAAGGAGACGGGTGCCTCATCGCAGTCACGAAAAAGGAGCTCATGATCGCGTAGAGCAAAGGTACCAAGTCCACAAGACCTTCATCACAGATATAGTAGTAAATATAAACCATATAAATCAAAATATAAGTATAAAAAACCAAGAAGAAGATATTATGTAAAAAATTACAAATATAAAAAACCATATATAAACAAAGAAAAAATTAACGGAATGTACTTGTTACAATTGTGGAAAACTAGGACACCTAGCTAGAGATTGCAAATTACCAAAAAATCCAAAGAAAAAACAAATTACTGAAATAATAATAGGAGATGATAAATATACACAAATGGAATATATAGATTATGAATTAGAAGATAAGAAAACTAAGAAGAAAATTAAAAAGACTATACCCGGAATATAAACAACTAAGTATTACAAAAACTGATAATGATAAATTAAATAAATTAATTAATACCATATCTAAAACAGAATATAAATACATTAAATACTTAAAGAAACAATGACTGATAACAATAACAAACACAGACAAAAGCTTAAAGAAATGATTATAGAAAAAAGACAAGAATTAAAACATAGACAAAATAGACTAAACGCTAATATATTTGCAGGAGTTTGCCATAAATCCCTATTAGCACAAAGAAGAGTTATATTAGAATTACAATTACAAATAGACAGTCTAGAATATAAATACCAACATAATTTATAAATGAATAAAGAAGAATTCGAATTAGAAGAAAAAACATATGTAAATCCGGAAGGATTAAAGATAACAATAGTATTTTCTAATTTAGGAAGAAGATATAAAAAAAATAGGAGATAATCTAAATTTAATGCTAGAAAAAGAAACGGTAAAATTAGAAGATAAATTAACCGCAATGGTTAGAATAACAAAAGAAAATGAAGAAATAGATAGGAAAGAGAAATTGAAAAAATACAACAACAAACTAAAGAAAAAATACAACGAATAGAAGAAGTAAAAAACACTAAAATAATAGAACTAGAAAAAGAATTAGAAGTGCTAAAACAAATATATGCAAATAAGCAAAAAGAAAAAGAAAAACGTAGAGAAGAGGAACAAGAGTTAAAACTGACAAATGAAATAGAAAAATTTAAATTACAATTAGAAGAAGAACAAGACAATCTACCAAAAATAAGCATAGACGAAATAAGTGAAGAAAGTGATAATGATAATGATCTAGGAGAAAACTATTCGGAAACAAGTGAAACATATACCGAACTAATAGAAAAAATGGAAAAAGCAAAAATAAATCCAGAAATAAATACAGGAGATATGAGTAATGATGATAAACCAAGTACATCAGGAGTAAAAAATCCAAAGCAATTAAATCAAAACTACTATAGGACAGACTATAATTCATATGATAAAAACAAAATGTTATGGGAAAAAAGGCCAAATAGGAAATGGACACAAAGGCAAATAACTGAACAAAATAATTTTTTAGATCTAGATTGTGTAGCAGATATAAATAAAACAATTCAATTATGGATAGGATATATCTCAAAACAATTAATAGACAATAAAATATCGATAGCTGAAACACCAGGATATATAGAAAGAACACTCATAGGAACGGTAAAATTATGGTTACAAAATTTAACAAACGAAAGTCTAGAAACATTAAGAAGTAATAAAACATACGATGGAACAGATGCCACAACAGCTACGGAAATATTATTTAAATATGAAAATAGCAATAAGAAATGAATTTAGTAGTATGACGACGGAAATAGAAGAACAAAATAAAGAAAAAATTATAAACAGAAATTTAATGTCAAAATTAGCAATATGTAATATGTGCTATCTAGATGAATATACTTGTGCATTTAAAAATTATTATTACAAAGGAACATATAATCCAGATGAAAGTAAAGAAATAAGAAAATTATATTTTACTAAATTACCAGAACCTTTTAGTTCAAAAATAATAAAAAATTGGAATGAAGCAGAATTAGTAGATACCCTAGGAGCTCGAATAAAATTTTTACAAAATTGGTTTATGGAATTATGTGAAAAATACAAAGAAAATATTAAAATGGGTAAAATATTAGTAAGAAATTTAGCATGTTGTAAAGATAGAGCAGCACCCCAATTCGGATGCACAGATAAATATTATAAAAAACATAAGAAAATAAAAAGATATAGTAGTAAATATAAACCATATAAATCAAAATATAAGTATAAAAAACCAAGAAGAAGATATTATGTAAAAAATTACAAATATAAAAAACCATATAAAACAAAGAAAAAATTAACGGAATGTACTTGTTATAATTGTGGAAAACTAGGACACTTAGCTAGAGATTGCAAATTACCAAAAAATCCAAAGAAAAAACAAATTACTGAAATAATAATAGGAGATGATAAATATACACAAATGGAATATATAGATTATGAATTAGAGAGTGAAGACAGTATATATGAATTATCAGAAAACGAAACGAAAATGATATAAATAATAATATAGAAGAATCGGAAGAAGAAAATTATGACTGAGAAAGATGTACGGATAATACAACAAGAAGAACACCAAGATGAACAATCCTCAGAACAAAAAATAATATTTGACACCAATATATTTGAACAAATAAAGGGAAAAGAATTAGATCTAAGCATAGATAAAATATTAGAGGTACCAACAATAAAAAATTGGTTTAAAAGACAAAAAGAAGAATATTATGTAATAAGCCAAAGAGAACATATAATAGATTGTAAATACATTAAAGGTAAAGCTAGAATACCAATCTTAAATAAAAAAGTACTAAATAAAGAAATACAAGATATAAAAGCAAAAAATCCAATAAAATACGTACATTTAGGAGGAACAGAAATACTAATAAAAGCATGGTTTAGAGAAGGAATAGATACCCCTATAGAAATATACTTAGCGGATGATAGAATTATACAACCTATAGAAAAAAGTGTAATAAGTGCAGTGAAAGGTAATCTAATATACCAAAAATTTAAATTCATAATAAGTGCAAATTATTCAGTAGCAATAGATGATAAAAATATAGATAGATCATTAGTTTTATACTGGAAAATGTCGAGAATAGAACTAGCACCAGGAAGTAAAATATTTACGGCAAGATGTAAAAACTTATACATGCTTACAACAAAACATAAAATAACAGCTAGAAATAAAATAAATAGAATTAAAATAGAAAATCCGTTTGAAAGAATAGTATCAGTTATAGATAATAATGATTATAGTTATGCAGAAATGGACATTGAAGAAGACTTAGAAATAGTAAAGGAAAGAATAGAAACGTCAAAACGAACAGGTAATGAAATACCAGAAACATCATCAAGAATGAGTACATCAAGAAGGATAAGTTATGTAACTCCACCAAAATTAATAGAAGAAATAAAACCATATCATTACTATATAACAGGATTAATGGATCAAGGGAAATATTTAATATTAATAAATACAGGACAACAAGAAAATTATATTGCAAGAGAATTAATACCAGAAAAAGAAATAATAACAAATGAACAACAAAATCCGGAATTACCAAAAGCATTAAGAAAAATTGAAGAAACAAATTGAAGAAACAACCGAAAAAGAATTAATTATTGGAGGAATACCAATATTAATAAATTTCAAAATATATCAAGCTAGGAGCAAAGTGGTTAGAAAAAGTTAAACCATATAACCTAGAAGATAAGCAATTAACAATAAGTTATAAAAATAAAAAGGTAGTAATCAAAAGAACCTTAATATGATAAAATAATAAATTAACATAATAAATGACAAAAATATATATACTTGCCAAAATAATAGTAGATGGATACTATAATAGATATTATACACCTATGATGGATACAGGAGCAGAAGCTAACATGTGTAAACATAATTGTCTACCAGAAGATAAATGGGAAGAATTAAGAACACCCTTAGTAGTAACGGGATTTAACAATGAAGGAAGTATGATAACACATAAAGCAAGGAATCTAAAAATACAAATATGGGATAAAATACTAACCATAGGAGAAATATATAGTTATGAATTTACAAATAAAGATATATTACTAGGAAAGCCATTCTTAGATAAATTATTCCCACATACTATAACAAAGACACACTGGTGGTTTACTACCCCATGTGGACAAAGAGTAGGAGCAAAAAGAGTAAATAATAAATTAAGAAAAACAACACCATGGATTAAAGGAAGTGAGAAAATTACCCAAAAACTAGAAAATATAACACCAAGCAACCATAAAATAGAAATAATCATATTTTCTATAAATAAGATAAAACTACTCCAAGATAAATTAGAACTACTATATAATGATAATCCCTTACAAGGATGGGAAAAACATCCCTTACAAGGATGGGAAAAACATAAAACAAAAATAAAAATTGAACTAATAGATGAAAATAGTATAATAATGCAAAAACCTTTAAAATATAATTTTACGGACCTAACAGAATTTAAAATGCATATACAAGAATTATTGGACAATAAATACATACAAGAAAGTAACAGCAAACACACTAGCCCAGCATTTATAGTTAATAAACATAGTGAACAAAAACGAGGAAAAAGCAGAATGGTTATAGATTATAGAAATTTAAATGCAAAAACAAAAACATATAATTATCCAATACCAAATAAAATACTAAAAATCAGACAAATACAAGGATATAACTATTTTAGTAAATTTGACTGCAAATCAGAATTTTACCATTTAAAATTAGAAGATGAATCTAAGCAACTAACAGCATTTACTGTACCACAAGGATTTTACGAATGGAATGTACTACCCTTTGGATATAAAAACGCACCAGGTAGATACCAACATTTTATGGACAGCTACTTCAACCAATTAGAAAATTGCATAATATATATAGATGATATACTATTATATTCTAGGACAGAGGAAGAACATATAAAATTATTAGAAAAATTTATACACATCATAGAAATATCAGAATTTAGTTTAAGTAAAAAGAAGGCAGAAATAATGAAAAATCAAATAGAATTCTTAGGTATACAAATAGATAAAAATGGAATAAAAATGCAAACGCATATAGTACAGAAAATAATTAATTTAAATGAGACACTTGACACAAAAAAAGAAGCTACAATCATTTTTAGGATTAGTTAACCAAGTAAGAGAATATATCACTAAATTAGCAGAAAACTTAAAACCACTGCAGAAAAAATTAAAGAAAGATGTAGAATACCATTTTGACGAAAAAGATAAAATGCATATAAAAAAGATTAAAAATTTATGTAAAGAACTACCAAAACTATATTTTCCAAATGAAAAAAGGCAATTCACATACATAGTAGAAACTGATTCTAGTGATCACAGTTATGGAGGAATTCTCAAATATAGATATGATAATGAAGAAATCGAACATCATTGTAGATATTATTAAGGATCATACACGGAACCACAATTAAAATGGGAAATATATAGAAAAGAACTATTTGGGTTATATAAATGTTTGTTAGCATTTGAGCCATATATTGTTTATAATAAATTTATTGTAAGAACAGATAATACACAAGTAAAGTGGTGGATAACGCGAAAAATACCAGACTCGGTGACAACAAAGGAAATAAGAAGACTTGTATTAAACATACAAAATTTTACATTTACAATTGAGGTAATAAGGACTGACAAAAATGTTATTGCAGACTACCTATCAAGACAAAGGTACCCAAACTGAGCCAGAAGATAATACAATGAATAAGATACTCGAAGTCATTACTACACTTTGTATTAAAGTGGACAGTATGGATGAGGAGATAAAAAAGCTAAAGACTAATGAAGTTAATCTGAAGTCTAAAGCTAAAGATAGCAGTCCCCAGGAAGACTATAAACATCCGGAGCTAGAAGGAGACGTTGGGAAACTCCGAAAAACCCAAAACAATTTATTTGCTAATAATGCAGGTACAAGTGCAGGTACAAACGGACAACCTACAAAACCACAATACAAAAATACCAATTTAAATACAATGTTCACAAACCCATTTACCTAAAAAATACAAAGACCAGTTATGGCACCACCCCAAATAAATACATACGCAGCAAGTTTACACCAAGAGAAAAAGATATACAACCATTTGTCCCAAAGCTACATACAAAACATATATAGAATCCAGACATATTTAAACCTAAACCCAAGATCAGTTACAACTACAGATCCCACCCAAGACTACATAACCCAAAAATTACAAGGATATAATAGACTTATTGCACAGCCAAAGACAAGTTCGAACCTAGTCAAAACATGTTACCATTATGGGCTACTTAGTACAGTATATACATATGACGGAGAAGAGCTACAAGGAATACCAGAGATACACCAAGCATTTCTAACCTACAAAAGAGTTACGAAAGGAAATTTATTCTATGTTAAATTTTATACAGCACCAGCAGAGATATTATACGACGAGATAAAACCAGTGATCCAAGTTGTAAAGCTAGGATTGACGAAAAACATGATATTACCAGACGATATAATAACACAACCAGAAATACCTATGATCGAAATACCTAATTTCTATGCAAACAAACGAATTATTGGAATTTCAACTATTATTCAAGAGCTAGCAGATAATTATTTAAATGGAAACGCAATATGGAGCTACTACGCCAGAGACCAATTAATGATTTATTCAAATTCAAGAAGTGTAAGAGAAGCAGATATGGAAGAAGTTCAACAATGGATATTATCACTACTTAGACCAGAAGATAAACCGACGACAAGGGCATTGAAGAATGAATTTATTTCTCAAAATTTATTAACAAGATACTGCAAGATAATTAGTCACAAATATCCAGATCATCGTTGTTCGAAATTCAATGGAGGAGATATGACAGAGATACCAGCTGTACAACTGGAATAAAAATATAGAATGAAGATACGTGGAATGAAGATATGTGGAAAGGAGAAAAGAAGATACGAGAAAAAGACAAAAGAAAGAAGATACGTGGAAAAGTGGGAAAGATATGCGGAAAGAAATAAGACATGTGGGAAAAAGAAAGTCAAAAAAGGAAGAAAGTAAAAAAAAAATGTAGAGTTTTTCTTTCATAAGTAGGTAAAAGTCATTGTCAAGTAGATAAATGTCACTATCAGCTATATAAGTTTTTGTATCGTGTTGTAAAAAGCCATAAAATAGTGGACAGATGTAAAAGTAGGAATAGTATAATTTTTGTTTTATTATAAAAAGTCGTAAAGTAAATAGTAAGTCATTCATGAACAGTAAAGGTCGTTCATGAAAGGTCATTTGTGAATAGTAAGAGTCATATGTAAATAGTAAGAGTCGTTTTTTCCTTCTATAAAAGGAGGCAAGAGGATGAAGGGAAGAGGCATCAATCGAAGATCGAAGGCATCAATCAATCAGCAAAATCCTCACCTCTCAAATCCTCATTTGTAAAATACTTTCCATATATAAATAAAATATATCTTTTAAGTAAGCTATGGAGCATCTAGAAGAGCTAAAAAATCAGGTATACTTATTCATAGTCATGTATAGCTAAACTTTTATATTCCTTATAATCTCTTTTATATCATAATTGTTTATCATGTTTTAGTACTGTTATGAAGAACATCTTAAGAAAGCTTGCCATGGCCTAATATTGCTGAAAGTAGTTAAGCCCAGACTATGCCATCCTAAGGTCGAAACCGGTAGGCAAGGAGGCCGTTTAGGGGAGTAGACAAAGTTGAGGCGCTGTTAGGGTAAACGATTGAAGCAAGAAAAGCAGGGTAGTGGCTAGAAGAGATTGTTCAAAATAACTTATTAAAAGATGATGAACTTTATGATAAACAAAGAGATTAGAGGGAATATGTTTAGTGAAAAACATGACAAGAATAAATATCGATTTAATGAGCAATAATACATACCTAATAAATGATGATAACAATTATAAAATACTCATATTATATATCCTTAAACAACTTAATAACGATATTAGGAGAAAAATTTACGATATTTTAGTTACTTTTGAGATAACAGAAATAATGGAACAAAGATGGACAGAACTAATTATACCAGATGATATAGATAACTTAGATTTATACGAACTAGATTTAT